>OX155894.1:79591056-80224104 GCA_944588485.1 Phosphuga atrata
GATACAAGACAAATATATTCACTAATACCAAAATTCGTACATCCCAGCAATTCTTTTGTATGGAGCAGAAACATGGACGCTACTTCAATCGGACCTCAACCAACTCGAGGTGTTCCAACTGCGTTGCCTAAGACAGATTATTGGTATTTCGATTGTCGACCGCCTACGAAATGAGGAAATTCGGGTCAGATGGGATCAGCAACCACCATTGTGGAACAAATACAAACACACCATCATGATGGTTTGGTGACATTTGCCGAATGAAGAAAAATCGGCTCTCACGGCGGAAGTCCTCTGGCGGAAGCGGCCGCAATTCGGCAAACTCCTCCGAGAGGAGGATTCAACGATCAGCGCCGAAGAAGATATGGGAAAAAAATGTAGAAAACGACCTGAAAAACCGACGACTGGACCTCGATGAGGCCATTGATCGGATGTGTGGAAGCAAATCGTAACCGAACGAAAAATCCAGCGGCACAAACAGTAGCGTATTGTTTACGACAACGACGCCCTCGACAATCGCCAGCTATAGATTAAAGAAGAGAAGAGAAGATGTGGAGATGCTACAACCGTTCTTAATGTATGCCATCCGTCAACTCAACTTATTACCAATAAACGATATTTGGTATCAACAAGATGGTGCAAGGCCTCATGTATCTAACGTGTCTATGGGAGTGTAACTAGAGTTTTTTCTGCTGAAAATTGCATCTGATCGTTTTTCAAAATTAGTCTAATTCATTATAGACGAACTCAATAAAACTTAACAAAATGTTATGATCCGCACAATGCATTAACCAGTTTCTATTCCCATTCCGCGGCGAGTTTTATTCGAAAACATTAATAATTATTTCGAATGGACTTATTCGACTAAAAACCTGGACTTATTCCACCCTCCTGTAAAAAAAACATTTTGGTTATTACGTTACAGTTAAAATTCTTCTAATTAATTTATGAAAAAATCGGGTTCCATTGAATGGATAATTATAAATATAAAAAGAGGATATCTATATCTCACTAAAACTACCAATAACTATTTTCTTTCATTGAACTATAATACCACTATCGGAAAGATAAAATTTAAAAAGTTGTTTTGAAGTGAAATATGGTGATTTTACGTTTTGGATTAAAATCGCTTTAACAGTAAGTGAAAACGATTTTAGTAATTTATAAAACTTCACAAAGGCGAAAGAACATGTTAACCTTCCTTCTGAAATTCAGATTTCGGCAGTTTCTTATATTCCAGATTTACCCGCATTATTTACTGCAGAATGGGGATTTCTACGGTCAAGGTAAAAGAGCAAACTGGAGAGAGGGGATATTTACTAAACATTGCTTCAATATATTCCCATCTGCCTTCCCTTACTAAACTATCCCGATATCTATCTAGTTATATGCATATCAAAATGAAAGCTTATTGGTTAAATGGACCGAATTGTAAAAAACCTAGCATTAGAGCGCGAGGCAAACATATATGTTAATTTCTTATATAGCTTTATATTTCTTATATAAGATCTCTTATTGAGTGCCTTTTTTAAATTACGGCTTTATTGTGCTTTTGCGTGTTTCTCAACTCCTAAAATCTGAGCATTAATTGTACACTTAAATTGTAACTTATGCTGTAGCTTATATTAAAGTTTCAGAAGAGATATTTACTTACCTTATATATTTTATCCATTTATTTTATCCACATATTTTTAAAAAATCTCTAATTCCACTCATAATATTTTATTATTTAAGCCTTTGTACTGGAATATGTAATTTTATTTTGCATTCGTATTTCGTTTATTACATTTAATTTTTATGCGCATTTTCGCCGCATATTTTTGATTTTATAAATTATATAGTGATTTTCCATCTATCACAATTAGTGAAAATATTACATATATCATGCATAGTATATCATATATACAAAGCACATGTATTGGCAATGTTCCAACATTTTTATTCGCAAATTTGACCCAAATAAATATTTTAAACGACGTTTTAAAACATTCAGTTTGTCAAAGGTAATTCCGTAACTGACTACATGTCTCTTATGACATTTCCCAACTGACTCCCACTATATTCTCGTGTATTAATTATTAACCAATTTCACTTAAGATATGGAGGGGAAACATATTACATGATCTCGCATTTCTCAAATATCAATGATCTGTTTACACAAAGACCATTATTAGTCAAATATCATTGATCCATTTACACAAACAACAAACAATATCTAATAAACGAATACTTTTTAATATCGAAAGAAATCGAAAATTCTTGTTCAATAATTATTTATTTATTTTATTTACATCTCAGGGAAAGCTAACGGTTGCTCACTAATAAGCTTCCACGTATCAACAATGGATTATAAAATATAAAAAACAAAAGTACTAAGTACAAATTACTAATAGAAGAAAATATGTATATGTATTATACACAGATACATTTTTTTAGCGAGGATCTTACGGCTACTGCAGCTTCCCGCACTTCAATCTCCATTCTCTTCTATTTTCCCAATCTCCTTCTATCATTCCCCTTTTCTCGTGGTTTCTTCTATTTCTTTTCTCCATGATGTTCTTGGCCTTCCCCTATTCAGTCTGTTAGTTGGGATGTAAAAGATCATTCTTCTTGGCCATCTTCCACCACTCATTATCATTACATGGCCGTACCATATTAGTTGTCGGCTTTCCATCTCATCCATAATGGGATCTTCTACATACGCCCTTTGCCTGATATTGTCATTTCGGATATGATCTAACCTGGATATTCTACACTTCTTCTTCTTCTTTTTCTCTGCTTTTTCCTATATCACGTAGGGTCGGCGTTGCTTTATTGGATTCTTCTTCTCCATAGATCCATCTTCTCCTCCATAGTATATCCCAATGCGTCCTAACTCTTCGAACCTTTTTCTCTGAAATCCCCTGCTACATTGTCTTTCCATCTCATTTTTAGTCTTCCTCTCTTCCACGACACTCCTATTTCCAGCCTTTCAACTCTTTTTCCCACGTAGTTCTCCTCCCTTCTCTGTACATGTCCAAGCTACCTTAGCCTGCTTTCTTGGACCTTCTCTCCTATGGGTCCCGCTTTCACTGTTCCTCTGATGCGATCATTCCTTATTCTATCCTTCCTTGTTACCCCGCTTATTCACCTCAACATTCTCATTTCGACCTTTGCCACTTCCATGTTTCTCTCATGTGCTTATGTAATCGGCCAAGTTTTCGCACTATAGAGCATAGCAGGGCTCACTACAGATTTGTAGATCTTTACTTTCCTCCTGTAGCTGATCTTCTTGTCACACAGTACTCCACTCAATTTCTCCCAGTTCATCAACTATTTACCCTGTGTTGTATATCAGACTCCAGCCCTACATCACTTTGAATATATGACCCCAGATATTTAAACTTCTTAGTCGGTGGCAGTTCTTCTTCCTGCGGGCATAAACATAGATCCTGGGCTTCCTTTATACACATATATTCAGTTTTCACCCTGCCGATCCTAATTTCCCTGCGTTCTCCTAGAGCTTTCCTCCACTCTTCGAGCCTCTCTTGAAGTTTCTCTCGGGTCAGTTGATAGAGTACAACGTCGTCGGCGAACATTATGCTCCATAGCGCTGCTTTCCTCACATCCTTGACAAGCACATCCATTACCAGGGCAAAGAAATATGGGTCGATAGCAGATCCCTGGTGTAGCCCTACTCTCACTGCGAATTCCGTTGTTGTACCCACACTACTCTTAACTTAAGTTATCACCCCTTCGTACATTTCTTTCACCAGTCTCACATACCTTTCTGGTACACCTTTACTTCTCATACATCTCCATATCTCTTTCCTGGGCACTCTGTCATACGGCTTCTCCAGATCAATGAAGGCCTTAAAGGAATATGTAAATCAACCTGCACCTACCTGTGTCTCTCAATCAGTTGCCTTGGTGCAAATATTGCGTCAGTTGTTCCTATTCCTGAGATAAATCCAAACTGTTCTTCCCCTACTTCAGTTTTCCGGCGCAACCTTGTCTCAATGATACTTTGCCATGTCGTCATTATGTGAGACATCAGCTTTATACCCTATAATTGCCACAATTCTGGATATCACCTTTCCCTGTGGTATATGGGGACAAGAATACTAGTTCTCCACGCCTGTGGCATTGTTTCTCTGTTCCAAATCTTCTTCATTAAATCTCAGAGGATATCAATCCCTTCCTTCCCATTTTTCATTTTCTTTAACGCATATTCTACTTCTTTCCTACTTAATGTTTGGGTCACTACTTCGTTTACCTGTCTATCCTCGTACTTTTCTCAGATTTTCTTCATTCAATAGTCTTTCAAAGTACTTAAGTCATCTTTCCAGTATTTTATTTTGGTAGTGTTGCACTACACCTGACCCATCCTTCATGTGCTTTATTGATGTTATGTCCTGGAAAGCTTTATCTCTGGTTTTTGCAATTCTTATGAGTTGTCCGTCGTTCTGATTTCTCTCCAGCTTTTCATATGCCTTCTCCACTGCCTCAGTCTTCGCTTTTGCCACAGCTCGTTTTGCCTTCTTCTTTGCAATGTTATAGGTTTTTCTTTCTTCCTGTTAAATCCCATTGTTTACTAGCATCTTTCTTCAGTTTTACCTCTTTTTGGCCTCCTCATTCCACCACCATGCCTCCTTATCTTCTGGCGGTCTCTTCCCTGATGTTACACCTAGCACATCTTCGCCAGCTTTCTTTATAACACTGATATTGATACTCCACCAGTCTGTATGTGCTCCGGTAAACTCAAGTTTTTCCTTGAAGTCTTCTCGTAGCCCTTCTTCTTTCAGTTTCCACCACTTTATTCTTTGTTCTCTTTGTATGATACATGTACGTTTTTTCCCCGCAGCCATCTCATAATCAGCCACCACGAGTTTGTGTTGTGCTGCTACACTTTCACTGTATATGACTTTGGTGTTCGTTATTTCCTTTATGTATTTCCTTCTGTACAACAAGTAATCTAACTAACTTTATTGGTCTCCGCTTTTATAAGTTATAAGTTGTTCACTTCTCCGGTTGAAGATGGCATTGGCAATCATTAAGTCGAGGGCTACTGGATATTCTACAATCTTATCCCCTTCTGTATTTCTATCACCGTAACTCCATCCACCGTGTACTTTCCTCTCTCCACATCTCCTCTCGCCAATACGTCCATTTAAATCTCCACCAATTATCAGCCTTTCGTTGTCTGGTATTTCCATTGTGACTCCATCTAAGATCTCCCAAGATTAGTTCTTCTCTTCCTATGAACATCCTGTCTGAGGTGCATCTACAATCAAAACTGTTATGAGGTCTCCTCCATCTACCAGCTTTACTCTTATGATTCTGTCGTTAATTCTGTTGACTTCACAGACTTCCTCCTTAAGATCCTTATCCACGATAACCCCGACTCCATTTCTTGACTTTTTGTCCGCACTGCTATAGAACAACTTGTATCCTCTTTCCTTCCATAACCTGGTTCCTGTTATATCTTTATAGTTAGAGCATATCTTTTTATTGCTTTTTTTATGTATGGAGCTGAGATATCCTATTTTCATTTGGAATCATCATTTGGAATGTTGTCCCCTTCCAAGAGGCATTTGTTATATACTTCCACCAGTTTCTCTAACAGTATGTCCGGTCCATGCTTTACCAACCCTATAAGAATACCTCCCGGTCCAGCAGCATTCTCATTCTTCGTGTATTTTAGGGCCTTTTAAGCACCTAACATACATACATTTGCAAAACAAAATATAATAAATGTCATCTTAAATAGACCTTTGTACGGTTAGTTAAGCGCATGCGCGTTCGGTTTCATGTGTCGGTTTCATGCGTCATGTTTTAAAGTCGGGAATATGAAAGTTTCAGGCACATTTTATTATTTTCACTGATAATATGTCAAAAAAATTCGGGCGTTTTTTTTGACATGGATGGCGAAAATTGACGCATGCGCACAAAAAAATCAACTATGAAAAGGTCAATACATAATACTTTTCATTTTATTATTAAATAGATTTCCGATAATTTAATTACTGAAATTAAGGGGAATCAAAATATGTTGTTACATAATCCGAGAAATTGTTCAGAGAATTCGATAATATCTACGATTTTTTTCCCTCGAAAAATTCACAACTCAAAGTAAAATGAATGTCCGAATTTCAAGTATGAACGAGCTTTAACTATGTATTGCAATTTTCGAAAGCCTCGTTTCATAAAATTTATTTAAAGCGAAATCATTTGCAGTTAAACCAAATCGTTCGCAAGCAGATTTCATATAATTGGTGAAAGATATTTCAGCCGTGAAAATTTTCGACAATTATACAAAGTACGTGCAAGGAAATGGAAAATCTATTGAGTTCACGAGATTTACCTCAAAGTTTCTTGTTAATTAAGTCCGTAGGCAAGTCGGTAAAAAATACTTTCATAACTGCCACTCTTATTGTTTTTTTTATATCTTCCTTTCTACTCCGCTCCTTTAAAATATAATTTACTTTTTTAGATTGTTAGGAAGATATTCTTTATTCATTTACAGCAAAGTTTGAAGTAATGGTAACAGCAAATTATGAGAGGTCGCCCACGCTAGAACACTACTATGGCACCTTAAGAAGATGAAGTAATAAAGGTAAATAGATGTATCGAAAATTTACATACCCGTTGTTATAACAAATATTTTTTTAAGTTAAAAACTAAAACTACAATCCATTTTAATAGCTGTTATATTTTTCATATACGTTTTATAATTAAAATTGGCAATCCAAACATCATATTTGATATTTACACATACATATTTGCTGGTGAATTTAACAATTATTTTTGGATCAATACAAAGCGCGTATAAGCGTTATAAGCTATACGCATGCAGGACAAATATATTTTTAAACAGATTTAGTTTTAAGCAGCCCATGTTCGACACAGCCTATATAACTTTAGAAGGGAACAATTGTAACTAACTTTCTGTGATAGATGTGCTTGACCACTATAATAACTTTTAAATTTCTTCCGGAATAAATTAAATTACATGTTCCGTATAGATAAGATATAATTCCGTATAGAGTAATACGTTAAAAATGAATAAAAAGTTTCTGAGAATTTTTAGTGTAATTGAATATTATATTAAAAATTATCCTAAAGAAAATAATCCCTGAAACCCCGCAAGGTATTTTATGGTAGCCCTTTGCGTTACGACTTTTTACGATTTTTTTCCAGGTAAATGAAATCTCGAACGCAGACTTGACACAACATTCGGATCCGGGCATTACGAACTTTCCGTTGCTGCGTTAATTAAATTATCAGATACGCAAACGAATCTTGATATCTTCAATGCTTTTACAGGCTTAGAGAAATATCGGTTTGTAATGACTATTAAAGGTGCGCATATATCAGAAACAGTTTAAAACTGTTAGTTTAATGGTGCATTCGATAATTTCTTTCCTGTAATGAGACCAAAACTGTGATGGAAATAGGAACCGGGTTCCGTTTAATGATGGTAACATCGTTCTCTGAATTAACAATACATTCAAAGAACTAATTGTTAATTATTAAACTATTTGTTAAATTAAAAATTTACATTTTACATTTTTATTGTCAAGTGTAAAAGAAAGAGCTTCAGGAAGACACTGGACCTACAACTACTAAAAGATGAAAAACAAGATCACTGTACGAAGACCATCTTAATAAAGAACTAGAAAGTATTACCAGTACAAACGACGTTGACAAGCATTGGCTTGATCTTAATCAAGCCTTAAGAACCACGAACGAAAAGTTTCTCTCAAAGCAGAAAACAATAACTAAGAATGAATGTATGACTAAAGATATTCTAGAATTAATGGAAGAGCGGAGGCAATGTAAAATCCAAAAGGATCACAATGGGTATAGAGCTCTTCAAAGAAGAATACGAAATGAGGCTGCAAATCTTAAATAGACTTGGAGATAGTTTTCATCTTCATAAAAAAGTCAAAGAAATAGCTGGGTTATACAAAAATAGACTGCTAAATTTTATTAAAAATGAGCACAATGAAATAGTGACAGAAGCCGAAGTTAAAGACGAAACCCTGATTTGTTTTAATATTTTTATTGTCTCAAAATAATTCGGAGCCCAAGCAAAATTTCGAAAAATTGATGAACCTTGAAACAAAGTCAAAACTTGATTATTTTACATGTCTTTTGTTTCAACCATGACTACAATAACAAGCTAATAGACCTTTTGATTGTTTTTTTCTGCGCATGTGTCAATTTCCGTCATGTTTACGTCAAAAAGTGCCCGAAACTTTTTGACGTATAACCAGTGAAAATAACAAAATTTGACCGAAACTTTCATATTCCCGCCTTTCAAACTTGACGGACGCGCATGCGCTTAACTAATCGTAAAAAGGTTTATATATGAAATATAAATATGTTTCGGATGATTGTCCATAAATCATAATTCCATACTCCAAAACCTTCAAAATTCATGTTGACTTGTGCAATCGATAACGTTAAGTTGTCTGATCCATCATTGCCTCCTATACCAAAGTGTCTTCGCATTCAGCATTGTCATGTTTCACACTTTGTCATCTTTCCCAAGTTTATTTAGCGTATACAAACAGTCTTAAATTATTTTGGATTCCATCTTAAAGAAGTTTTGATTAAATAATCTGATAGGATGGCAAAGATTTTCTTGCGATATTTCGATTACGTACATATGCTTGAAAGAGAGTTGGGTGTGTTCCAATGGATTCGAAGTATTTGCTAATTGCTGCAAGTACTCGTATACCACTGGTTTAGAGCCATCTGTTTACTACTTTGCTATAAGTAATATGCAATGCATTTCTTCACCAATGTGGTTTTATTACATTGATTTCAGTTTTTCCAAGTAGTGTTTATCATCATTATCATTTGTGTTCTGCTATGTGCAGGTTCCATTTTGCCTCCTCCACTCAACTCTATTCATAGCCTTTCTCTTCATATCCACGTATCCTTTGCCTTCTTTCAGATCGTCAACCATTTTCACCCTTCTTCTACCTCTATTCCCTACACCTTCCACAGTTCCCTCGATTAGTTGTCTCAATAAACAACTCCCTCTCAACACAAGCCCAATCTCTTGTTGTCTCAACAAAAAACCACAATCTCTTTCTTTCCAAAATAGTCTCGTATAAAGATCTTTCTTCCACTACTCTTTCCAAAACCCGCTCATTTCTGATCTTGTCTGTCCACTTTATTGTTAGTATTTTTCTCCACATCCACATCTCCATAGCCTCTATCCTCTTCCTATCGTTCTTTAAAATTGTCCATGTTTCACATGCATACAACATAACACTCCATACTCCATTAAGATCTTTGCTATTATTTTTCTTAATTTTAGATCGAGATTGCTACACAATATCCTACTTTTTCTTATAAAAGCTTCTTAGGCCATTCACACTCGTGTTTTTATTTCTTTCCAGCTTCTCCAGTCATTCGTTGTAGTGGTATCTAAGTATTTATAGTTGTCTACCTGTTTCAACATTTCACCTTTCACAATCACTTGCATATCTTCAGCTTCCCCGATCTTCATAACCTTCGTCTTTTTCTGATTTATCGCTAATCCGTATTCCCCTTCCATATCTTCGAGTTGATTCGCTTGACTAGTACCTTAAGATCTCCTGTACTTTGGGCGAACAGTAGTGTGTCATCAGCAAACCGTACGGATATAACTCTCCTTCCTCGAATATTTAGTCCTTTATTACGTTTCCAACTTTCCGACACTATGGATTCTGAATAAATATTGAACAGGGTGGTGGATAAAGGACATCCCTGCCTCACACCCTGGCCCAGATCAAACCAATCTGTAAGCTTGCCACCAACTCTCAAAGGTATCTGCTGTCCCAAATACAACTGTCTTATCAACCTTCTCTCCTTCCAGCTCATCCCTTTCACCTTCAGAATAACCTTTAATTTTTCTCATAGTACACAATCAAATGCTTTATATATTAATGTTTATATATTAATTCATTAATTGTCTCTTGCTAACTCCGCCATTGCCCGGTCCCAAGTCCGGGATGGGAAAGGAGGAGGGTTCGATGGCAGGCTCAACAACAAGCCGGTCGGTAAAATAATTCCTGTGGTATCTCAATGTAGTGAAGCATGCAATGAAGAAGAAGAAGAAGAAAGAAGATTGGAAGAAAGAGTGCATAAAAGCAGACCCTGCAATAAAGCGGGATTAATAGTAGGAAGATGATGACTTGTTTCTTGATCACTTTAATACAACAAGACATTTCCTATGGACCTTCCTTCCTTCCTCGAATCTTAGTATTGCAGATCTGGATCTATATCTTCTATTTAAATTCAATTTCCAAATAATTTATTTCATTATGTTAAGGTACAAGGTACAACATGAAGCAAGAAAGGTAATGGAAATAACTACACCCAAGCATATATACATACAAGTGTGCACAATGTACTCTTAATGAAATGTGTAGGTTGAGTAAATTCTAGTAAGGACCGATGCTCGCAGTTTGATCTTCTTGTAGCATCTTCTTGTAGCATTCTATTATTTTATGTGGTTTTATTTCTATGAATATAGTGTTTATTTCTCTTGTGATTTTATTTGTGATTGTCATCAACTTTATGTAACGGTGCATTATATAATTTCATATTAACACATTACAGTCCGTTGCCGTATTAATACGTTTCTTTACATTAAACATTTAGTAGCCGTTGATGTACTAATAGGTTATTTTTTTATTTAAAACTTTCCCCGGAAGAAAGCCGACTGAAGGACTTTCTGCAATTTTCAGTTTCGTCCTCGAATCGTTAAAAAGAAAAGAGTTGTAAAATTATTTTTTTTCCAGGGATTTTGAGATATTTTCGTTTTAAAAAGTTTGAAACAGAAATCTTTAGTTTTGTGAAATATTTGGAGTTTTTCCTGGGAAAAAGTATGAGAAAACTGTTATTTAGCTTTGGACCAGACCAAGGGAACTGAATGAGTTAAGAGATTTTCGAGAATCAGTTTGGATCAGGCCATGAGGAACAGAAGACATAATTGGAAAACTTGAAGTTCTTCTTAATTTTGGACCACACTAAGGAAACTGAGAGTTTTTACTAGATTATCAGAAATATCGTTATATAGATTACAGACTCCGCCTACCGAAACTCCGCCTGGGGTTGTTACTGTGTGAATCGAGTAGGCCAGTGGCAATCACTGCCGGTCCCAAGCCCAGATAAAGGAGGAGGGTTGGTGGATCAGGTCAGCACCCTACCCACTGTAAAAAAAGTATACACGCTCCTAGAACTGCTAAAGAAGCCTAGGAACGAGGACGGACTACACGGAACGACAAGGCGAGAAAATGGATACGAATACGGAAAAGTGAAAATGACATATTAAGACTATCTACCTGGAACGTAACATTATGGAACAGACAATACCAAGAAATCCTATTAGTTGGAAAAACACTAAATTAACATATGCACAATATCGGAAACTAAACGTAAGAGCAAGGAAAATGTCAGATACAACAACTACATATTATTCTACAGCGGCAAGGAGAAGGACTAAAGGGCGTGCGCGGGAGTAGGCGTACTGGTACACAAAAGGTACGAAACACTTATTGACGACGTAAAGTACATAGACGAAACCATAGTGCAACTATCTACCAAAACAAAAGATACCACGCTAAACATCATAAGCGTGTACGCGCCTGATGTGGGAAAACCAATGGAAGAGAGAGAACAATTTTTCGAAAAACTGGAAGACACAATAAGCCGAATATCAAAAAGTGAGAAAAGCCACTAATGATGGGTGACTTTAACTCAAGAATTGGTAACACAGCAATCCCGGGCGTAATGCAGCGGTTCAACGAAAATGTCCTGAACAGCAACGGAGAAATACTACTAACAACATTCACCCATCACGAGCTTAATATTAACAACACCTACTTCGACCACAAACCCCAGTAACAATACACATTTATCAACTCAAGAGAACAGAAATCGATATTAGATCTCATTATAACCAATAGGAATACACAGCCTAATGAGATATTAGACGTAAGAGTATTAACATCAGCCAACGCAACAACAGAACATGGTTTGCAATTATGCAAATACTTGACGGTATTATGCAAATACCGTCAGAAAATTGACCTACGCAGAAAAAAGACTCCAGTACACATATCAAAATATAGCTTTGAATCATTTGGAAATGAAAGCACCAAAAAACTATACCAGGAACGTTTAAAACAGAAAATACGCAACAACGCAAACACAGCACAGTGCAACGTAAATCATGCCTAGGAAAAAATCAAATCCAACATTACATCAAGCGCAAATCAAGCGATAGGAGTAAGAACAATTAAGGTAAATCGCACAAGAGCCAACAAGCCATGGTTCATGGTTTTTCACAGAAGAAATAAAATATTTAGCCAAGCAGAAGCATAAAGCATCCATAACAAATAGAAACAATAAAACTGAGGAAGAATACCATAAATACAAAGAAGTGCGAAACCGAGTAAATCAAGCAATGAAAGAACTTAAAAAGCGATACTGGGAAAACTTCTCTAACGAAATGCAGCACGACCTATATGGAGGTCAGAAAAAGATCTGGAAAATACTTAGAAACAGAAAGAAACCAATAACAGAGGGCATCCTAGTTACTACCATCAGCCACGATCAGTGGATACAATACTTTAAAGAAAATTATAAAGACCAGGCAGAAGCAGAAACTGAAGAAGCAGAATACATAACACAGGCAAAACCGATGCACAACCAACAACAACAAATGATATCCTCAAGACAGTGAAAAATCGAAAAAATCGAAAAGCACCAGGCATTAATAATATCAGCAATGAAATGATAAAAAATGTGGGAAATACCATCATTAAGGAAATAATGCTCTTTCGAATAATCATCCAAGAAGTACGAATTCCAGAAGAATGGAGGACCAGCATAACAGTACCAATCTTCTAGCAAGGTGCAAAGGTGCCCAAGAAAGGTCAATGCAGGTGCAAGGTGCAAAAAGGTGCAAAAAGAACCCAAGAACTACCGTGGCATTACACTGCTTAGTGCAGTGCTCAAAATTTTCACAAAAATATTAGCCGAGAAAATCGAAGTTGACGTGGGAAGCTGTGAAGAGCAGCAGGGATTCCACAAAAATAGATCAACAATTGACGATATCTTCATAGTGCGACAACTAGCGGAGAAAGGAATTGAATTTAACAAACCCGACTACTTATGTATGGTGGACTTCAAAGAAGCATTTGACCGAATACAGTTGAACGACATTACAAATATTCTAAGTCAACATCGAGTGGATGACAATTACATTATCGTAATAAAAGACTTAAACAAAAACAATAGCACACACATTAGAGCAGACCAAACGCTAACTGGAAAAATTGACATCAAGGCTGAAATTAGACAGGGGGACAGCTTAAGTCTAACCCTCTTTAACATCACGATGAACGAAATAATCAATGAGGCCAAAAACTCAGGAACAGGATACAGAATGACTAACAACCAGAGATATCAGAGAACGAAGACGACCTACAAAGATTACTATTTGCACTCAATAAAACCGCAAAAAAAAATCAACTTGATCATATCAACAGAAAAAACTAAATCAATGGTTATATCCAAAGAGCCTGTTGGGTGCAAACTTATGGTGGACAATAAAATGATAGAACAGGTCATGAAATTCAACTACCTATGGTCTAAAATATCGAGCAGCAGAAACCTGAATGAGGAAGTAAGATCGAACTGCATCAAAGCATCATTAATTTCCGGTAGCCTGAGAGACCTAATATGCAAAAACAAATATATGACGGCAGAATGCAAGATAAGGATATATAAAACCTGTATAAGACCTATCCTAACATACATTGCCGAGACCCGAGCCGAAACTACAAAAACTAAGATACTCTTGAGAAGCAGCGAATTGAACACGCTGAGAGCAATAAAAGGCGTAACACTACGGGATCAAATAAGAAGCAGCGCCATAAGAGATGAATTACAAATGGAAGATGTTGTCAGATGGGTCAGATCTAGGGAAGGCTCTGGAGAGACCATGTAGACAGGATGGACCAGGATAGAATTGCCAAATGGGCAAAAGACGGAGGGCCACAAAGCAGAAGACCCTCAGGCCGCCCGCCCAAGAGATGGAAGGAGTCCAGGATCGCAAGAGGGGTAGCAGTACTATACAGGACAAAGTCTTTAATTGAGAAGAAGAAGAAGAAGAAGGATTACAGTTTCCCCTCGATTTTCGGAAAAAATTATACTTAGATTTTGCATACTGGGGAACTGAAGAAATTGTCGGAAAATTCTTTTTTTTATAACTCCAGCTATGATCTTGGAGCGAGCCTTGCGGCACTGAAGAATTTTTCGCATTTTCCAGGCGTTTTGGAAGGTAAATTGCGAAACTAGGAAGGAAAAAATGGGTTTGGGAACTGTTGACGGTCGGCTCCCATTTTCTCTTTACATCAGTTTCGACGGTCGTGCAGATCTCGAGCCAAGTTTATTTCTCTAGAAGCTGCTTATATTTATATCTTTCTTCATGTAAAATGATCTTCTGTAGTTGCGATCTGTTGTGATTCTTCTTTCTTAAGAGAAAGTGATCTTTTGGGCGCTGTAGTCTGATATTCGGTTATTTTGGATATTTGGACTCCAAGGTTTCTACGGCATATTCCATATTCGTTTCGAGATGTTGTCGATACAGGTTCCATTGGCTTGATGGCTTGGCGTTTTCATTGCTAGTGCTGTATTGAAGGATTGAACCATTGAGTGAAGTTTGGCGGAGCTGTCGATAGGATTTTAAAGAGTTGATGTTGAATTTCTCCTTAATTTTGCCCCGAGACAGTCAATTTGTGGTGCTGTTGGTTCCGTATTTACATTTACAGAATTTGCACGCTGGTACCAATTTGTTGTTGGCCATTTTACGGCATAAATATTGCATCTTGTCGGCTAGGTCTATCGTTCGTAAGACCTTGCGGGACTGTAAAATTTGTTTTCGTGTTAAACCCCGGCCGGTTATGCCATTAATGGGGAATCGACCGTCGTGCCTCATGGCGGAAGCGAAAGCATTTTGGCGTCCAAGCGTGGATTATGCGGGTCCCTGGAAGATAAGTTTGGGCCGCCGTCAGCAGCCGATCGTCCAGAATCGTCCTTTGTGTATTTATTTGTTTGGCCACCAAGGCGGTGCATTTGGAGTTGGTTTTCGCGTTGTCTACTGAAGCGTTTCTGGCCGCATTTAAGCGGTTTCTGTCGAGACGAGGAGCCTGTACGGACATGTATTCCGATTGCGGAACTAATTTCGTGGGTTCCAAACGGAAATTTTCATCTTCGACTTTTCAAAACGCCCTTTCGGGGGTATTAGAGGAATTTAAAATTAACTGGCAATTTTCCCCTCCCCGGGCTCCGCATTTTGGTGGACTGTGGGAGTCCAGCATTAAGAGCGTTAAGTATCATTTGTTCCGCGTGATAGGCGATCAGTTGTTGACCTACGAAGAAATTAATACTTCACTCATCCAAATAGAGGCCTTGATGAATTCTCGTCCTGTTTCTCCGTTGAGTGAAGACCTTGTCGAAGCTTTGGCGTTGACTTCCGCACATTTCCTCACCTTGACACCTTTAAAGGCGCTTCCCGCCTCGGATGTATCCGCGTTGCCGGCTTCTCGATTATCGCGGTATCAACTCATCGATCAAATTGCTCAGTCCTTTTGAAAAAAATGGACACAAGAGTATCTTCATAAGCTCCAGGTTAGGGCGAAATGGGACCGGAATACACCAAATTTAAGCGTTGGGACGCTGGTATTGGTTAATCAAGGTCCGCTAACCCCTCTCCAATGTCCATTAGGAAGAATTATTGACGTGTTCCCGGGAAAGGATGGTAGTGTACGTGTAGCTTCGGTCCGCACCCCCGCGGGGCTATTTTAACGGCCAGTGGCCAAGTTGTGTCCACCCGCGTCTCAAAAGTTTGTCGTGGGGAGTTTTTTCATTTCTTTTAGTACATATGTTTATATATTGGAATACCAAGGGTGAAGGTTATTTCAGTTGGTTTCATTTTCGTTATTTCTATTTTGTCGAAGTTGGCTTCATTTTCATTTATTAGGATTCCGTACCGAAAACGGAACCCTTATAGGATCACTTTGTTGTCCGTCTGTCTGTCTGTCTGTCTGTCTGTCCGTCTGTCTGTCGGTCAAGAACATTTTTCTCAGGAACGCGTAGAGGTAACAAGTTGAAATTTGTATGAAATACTCAGGTCTGTGGTCTCTTTCAGCTGTGAAAAAATCAAACTTGTAAATCAACGCGATCAAAAGATATGACCGTTTATGTCGCATATTTTGAGATTTCACAAGGGAATCAAAACCTATAGGGTTGACCTAGAACTTACTTCCAGTTGACCTAGAATCATGAAATTTGGCAAGAAGCGGTGTCTTACAGCACATGTAAAGGGAAAAATCTGAAAACCGTAAATATGTAGTTTAACTACAAGAAAAATAATGCGAATTTACTATTGGAAATTATTATTATATACATAATATATACAGGCTATATATTATGTCTAAATTTTGCTTGTTTATAACCGACATGCGACATACTCAAGTCCCGTAACATCCTGTATATATTATATTCCGTCTAATTTTTCTTTATAATCTGCATATACTTAAATCACGTACGCCCTATATTTTTTGGTAGTCAATTGCCCAAAAGCAGTCAATTGGACAACTGAATGTTAAGAGTATCGAAATAGATCTAGAAATAGTTCATATATTAGTATATATTAGATCTAGAAATAGTTAATATATTAGTTTATATTAGATCTAGAAATAGTTAGATCTTAATAGAAGTTAGTGAATAAGTGTAATACTAAAATAAAGTTTTCTTTTTATAAGTTTAAAAATATTCGCGTTATTTAAAAAAAATACCCTGTTTACCTTTATAGAGGGTATATAGGTATTCAGGCAAAATTGAGCAGTAAAAACAAATAGTGAGGTTCCAGAACCCCTAAACACTCATGGTGAATGGGGGATGTATGGTAATAAAATATAGGGTAGAATTCCACAGTATGACAGCGACATCTTGAGGTTATGCTTGCAGCGGTACTAAGATGGTCGTGATTTCAGGAGAGCCACTTGTCAAGTTAACTTAATGTGCTTGCTACGTCCTCCACAAAAAAAAGATACCTTACTTACAAGTTTGTACGGAACCCTCGGTGCGCGAGTCACAACTCGCACTTGGCTGGTTTTTTTTTATTAGTAGAAGCTTGTTAATCTTACTTCTTTATGGATTTGTTGGCCCATCCTGGCCTATTATTGTTCAGTTTTGTGCTGCAGTGGGTTGCTTCAGGGGCGGCGGAATGTTTGCGCCAATTTTAATAAATCTATATTTCAATCGAAATTTAAATCAATGTCGGCCTCTAACGAAAGCTGGGGACAGGTGTGTCGACCTGGGCCGAAATCTTGGGATTATTTTTCAATCACGCCGCGAATTTATTTTTCCGGCAGTATGCTTAGAGCGCTGAAAGCGAGACCACGTCAAGCAAAGTGGGACCAACGTCGACCGACGTTGTGCACGTATTGTTAATTTAAAAATGTCAAGTTAAATCTACAGCGGGTGTTGCGATCACTGTCCAAAAGGCTGCATCGGCTTTTCGCGTCCGGAGCGACACAATTTAAGGGTATCCCTCCATATATATATATATATATATAGGCGACGGAAGGATGTTCCACCACGGGTCGGAGACGAGAGCAGCCCTAAGGTAAGTGACGGGACCATCCCGATTTGATTCAACTACCGTAAATAATATTTTCGCAAAATACAGTCCAATCATTATGAATTGTTAGTTTTCCGGAAATATTGCTAGGTGATAAAAATGTGAGCTTTTTCGAATACAGTTTACCGCAGAAATCTTCATAGTTTGCTTAAGTATGAACAAATCATACAATCAATGTAACATTTTATTGGTCAAAATTGTGTTCTCATTATCCCTAAAATACCATGAAATAATCACTAAATAACCTATTATAGAAAATTTAATTGTCTTTGGGTTTTATTTGGTAACTTTTTACAAAATTTCGCCTAGTTCCCGAATTATTTTCGAATTTCTGTAATCAAAAGTTAAACAAAATCTTTATTATTAAAAATCCAAAGCGATGATTAAGGGGGACGTGGATATTCTTCTATAATTTTGTTGCATGATGAATAAAAAAACATAAAAAAGATTTAAATTGTTTTTTTTTATTGTTATTCGTTTAGATACGAATAGCTAACGAAATCTTGACTCACAAAATGATACATCGATTGTAAGATTTGTTCAAGCTTAAGCAAACTATGAAGATTTCTGCGATAAAATATATTCGAAAGAGCTTACATTTTTATCACCAATTAATGGGTGAGAATTATTTGCCAAGAAACATGTAATTAAGCGTTAAATAAAATTATTTATTGAATGAAAGATCTTTGTCTGTGTAGAGAAACCAATTTTCTACGAAGAACGTTTTGGCGCAGATTGCACCTGTCGTCCTTTCTCCAATGTTTTATTACTTTTCATTATTTTATTGTAATACGCGATAATATGTAATATATATTCCCTTCGTAAATACTATATGTTGAATTGTGTTCTGAGATATTATTATTTTTATACTTTTTATTTTTATTATTTTTATTCACTATGAAGTATTGGACGAAGTTTCATTTGCAAAGAAAAACAAATAAGTTATTAGAAAAATAAAAGTTATAAATAGCAATAATAAATAACTGATTATAATTATAAGAACATATAAGCACATTATTGAAATAACTATTTTCCCAAAGTTATGACCTAGATCATCAACTCAAAATAAATCCAAAGAATAAAATCCATAAAACATTTAAGTATGTTTTATATATTACAATGAAACCTGTATTTTATGTTGAACTTCAGAATATTATTTCTTGCTTCTTCCGTAAACAAAATTAAATATTCTTCGCATTGCTTCTTTAAAACTAGCAGACAACATTACAGGCGTAAAAATAGTCGTCCGTCCGTTGCTGTATCTTCTATTTTTTATGGAAACATTAGTATATACATTTCCGATATAATATTTCAAATCTGGAATGGATGCGGTGTTAAAATCGGGGAGATTGTGTCGAGAATGCGTGCATTAGGGCAATACGTGCTCGTTTCCCCGAAAAGGGAAAAACGGGTGGAGATCGATAAAGAACATACTTATGCTCTGGATACTAGAATATTTGGAACCCAATAGGTCTCACGGGAACACAGTTTCGGCGAGAGCATTTGATATATAACATGCATTTTCCCGTGTTAACTTAACACTTACATAGAATTGTACATGTTGAAGGTAACTAATTTTACAATTTTAATAATCCTATATATTTGTAATTTATTCCTTTGATTCACTAAAAACAAATATTTGTTTGTAGAACCGTACTTAATACAGGCGAGCGTTTAATCTAAAATAGTATGTGCAAGGACGAATTCAGTAAACGCGATTTTACAGCACGCGTCCAAATTTGGAAAACGACTAGCGTGGAGTTTTCTAATGGACAAGTGCTGAAAAACGCGTTACGAACGAGTTTTTTATATTATTTTTTCTATTTTGTGCCCTTTTATGCCATTTCTAAATAGAAAAATGGCCGATACATATTGAGAAAATTGTATCGCACTCGGCGAGCCATAACTGCCTGCATATGAGTGTTGTTATGACTCCATTTCTGACGCAAAATAGAAAAAACAAATTACTCAACTTTTAATTTATTTATATAACGTAATTTTTATCGTATATTAACGTATACAACCTGTATAATGTATATTTATAAAATACTTCCTAATTTGTTATATTTTCGGGATCCTGTAAAAATTTAAGTGTATATACATTTCGCAATACCTATCTAATATATACCTATGTGTTGTGGAGTGTGAGAGCGAAAATGTGGCTTTTCCTGCTTTGGTAAATAAATTATTATCGCTGTTCCGGTTTAAAGGACAAAGCCATTTTGCGACTGACACTAAAACGCGTTTTAAAGGCAGACCGATATGAAACGCGTTAACCGTTGACGTCGATACATTTACTAATAAATATACCCAATTTACTGATTAAAATGCAATCAAGGCAGATATTTAATTAGCAAGATAACTTTCATATGACCATATACCCAAGTTTTACATAATAAAGTTGTTATCTATTTACATGACACAAAACATTTATATTACACAAAAGATTAACTGCGGCAAACCATTCAAAACGCTTTATATTCGAATTGTATTATGTTATTCTGAAAATCATTTTGTGTCATTATATTAGGTTTGGTTATAAAATATAAAAATGTTGTTTCGCGTGTCGACTTAAACGTTGAAGCGTGTTGCAAATTACTGTATTAGTGACTGGGTTAATATTATTAACTTAGTATTAGAAATACATTTATATTAAATATAACATTATTACCACGTTAATTTGAAGGAGGCAGAAATAAGGATGCATTTAAATCCTTTGTTTTAAACAGTAAAGGCCGATTCTCATATACGCGACACTCAGCTACGCGACGTCACGCGACATCGCCTGTCAAATAATGATTACATTGTTTTAAATGGGCACGTTCTCACTATGGTTACGCGAAAGCTACGCGACGTGCCCATTTAATGCAATGTAATCATTATTTGACAGGCGAAATCGCTCGACTTCGCGTAGCTTAATGTCGCGCATATGGGAATCGGCCTTTATGCTTATTGTCCATTAGACAGATTGTTTTGTTCAGTGAGAGTTTCCAAGACGTGTATTTGAAGAAATAATTTTAATAATAAATACAGTATAATCTCGATAATCCAACACATATGTGACCAGACAACCGCCGGATTATCAGAAAGAGTGGTGAGAGAGAATGGCGCGAGCGGTCTCTAGACCGCCGGATTACTGAACCCGTCGTCCAATTCTGAATTCAAAATTCCTTTAAATGAAACTTCGCTCTAGTAACACTACAGCTAGTAATACAGTTTCAGTTTAACATTTTTTTTTTGTTAAAAATGCGAAAATAATTTGGAGAATTCGGAGTAATTTTGAAAAATATTTCAAATAAAACTCAACGAGAATTCAATTTTCTTTAAGGAATCTTGTTACCTAGTGTTTCACGTTCTGTCAAGTTGTTAATAAATAACTTTGAAACACAGATAATTTATGTTTGTTTAACACAGTGGTGCGCAAACCGTGGACCCCTGGTCGCGACCCCTCTTAAGACCCCTCGGGGGGTCGCGAGAGAGACTTTTGGGGTAGCCTAATTCAAAGAAATTTATTTACCAGTAAAATAGTGAAATTAAGTTATATTACTCATAAAAATAGAACTATATTTTTTAGGAAACCATTTTCTGTTTTAATAACTAATCAGAGCTGTAGCAATGCTTTTGGCGCTCTTGGAAAATAATTTTATAAAAAACTTACAATAATTATATAACAACATGTTTTATAACCGCGTTCGTAAAGCTAATTTTTTAAGTATACGTATCGTAGCAGGTAGCACTTGTATAAAGGTCTCCGCACACAAATGCGTCAGTGCGTTGTGGTTGGTTGTCATACGTGCGAGAGCGGAAAAATATGTACTGCACACACCAATGCGTTATATGGATTGCGTATTTAGTCGATTTTCTTAACTTTTTATTTTATAAGGATATCCTTAGGTTATTTCGATCAAATATGTTGTATCTATGTGTGTCTTTGTATTACGTTATTGTTCCAATTTAATTTTATAATGTATTTTTAACGTGAAATTATAATTATTTTACTATTTTTTGACACAGATGTGCTTAATAATGTATGGCCATATTTTTTTTAGCACAAATAAGGTAAACAAGCAACGAACACCGTTAAAAAAAAAACCGGCCAAGTGCGAGTTGTGACTCGCGCACCGAGGGTTCCGTACAAACTTGTAAGTAAGGTATCTTTTTTTTGTGGAGGACGTAGCAAGAACTTTCAGTTAACTTGACAAGTGGCTCTCCTGAAATCACGACCATCTTAGAACCGCTGAAAGCATAACTTCAAGATGTCGCTGTCGTATGATGGAATTCTAACCTATATTTTATTACCATACATCCCCCATTCACTATGAGTTTTTGGGGGTTCTGAAACTTCACTATTTGTTTTTACTGCTCAATTTTGCCTTATATCCTGTATAAAGGTATACAGGGTATTTTTTTTTAATTAACGCGAATATTTTTAAACTTATAAAAAGAAAACTTTATTTTCGTATTACACTTATTCACTAACTTATATTAAGATCTAACTATTTCTAGATCTAATATAAACTAATATATTAACTATTTCTAGATCTATTTCGATACTCTAAACATTCAGTTGTTCAATTGACTGCTTTTGGGCAATTGACTACCAAAAAATATAGGGCGTACGTGATTTAAGTATATGTAGATTATATAATATATACAGGATATTATTATATAATATATACAGGATGTTACGGGACTTGAGTATGTCGCATGTCGGTTATTAACAAGCAAACTTTAGACATAATATATACCCTGTATATATTATGTATATAGAGCGTGCGTGATGAAATGCATATCGAATATAAACAAAGAAAATTCAGAATAAAAAGCTTGGTGTCAACACATACTTTTTAACCTTTGGACCTAACCGAGGAGGACCTAATTGTATGCAACCCATATGCTTCTGGAGCCTGAAAATACCACTACGACAACACTAGTGAATTTTCATAAGTCTCTAATAGTAAATTCGCATTTTTTTTGTAATTAAACTACATATTTACGGTTTTCAGATTTTTTTTTTATTTTATTATATATTATTTATATAATTTATACCTTTACATGTGCTGTAAGACACCGCTTGTTGCCAAATTTCATGATTCTAGGTCTGTATTTTTCTAGTATTTATCATATATTCTAGTATTTCTTGATTTTTGTACAGCTGAAAGAGACCGCAGACCCGAGTATTTGATACAAATTTCAACTTGTTACCTCTACGCGTTCCTGAGAAAAATGTCTTAACAGACAGACGGACAGACAGACAGACAGACAGACAGACAGACGGACAACAAAGTGATCCTATAAGGGTTCCTTTTTCGGTACGGAACCCTAAAAACACATTATTGAATAGAATGGTTGCGACCGCTACTACATGGTAATCCATACTTACACTGAATTGATAAATTCAGAATGTTTTAACCACACTTATTATATAATGGTGTATTTTGTAACTAGGGCGAAAACATTTTCGCTACAGCGAAATCTGCTAAATTAAAACTAGATTTCAAAGGTAAACAAAGATTTAAAAGAAAGGTAAGAAGGAAGGGAAATAAAGATTTTGCAAATAAATATGAAAACTTTTTAAACGAAAAGCCCTTTCGTTTCAGCCCGAAAGTATGAAAAATCAAACTGTATTTTTGAAAATAGATACAACAATTCCTGTGAAGAGTTTACGAACATTTTAATATTGAGCAGTAAAATTGAAGCTTTTAGAAAGAAGCTGATTTCGGCAAGGAGAATTAAAAAAAGCAATACAGAGATGTTCAATACAAGAAATCAAAAAGCAGACGTATTCCCATGCCTTTCATAATTTACTAAAGAAAATAATAGGTATAGATTTCTGGTTATTTAAAAAACACCATTTCCCATCATTTGATAAAGTTGGGAGAAAACTTCGAAAACAACGAAAAGGTTCGAAAAATTTCCAGATAATGAATTAGGTTGGATCCGTGATCCATTTTCGTTTGATATTATAATTCCCAATATCCCTTTAGATGAAAAAGAACAGTTAATTGATGTTTCAAGCGACGAAACACTGCGCACTCAATTTGAGGCGCAGGTGTTTAAAAAATTTAGGTTATCGATTACAAATAAATATGTCGATTTGAAAAGGGCTAGGAATATTTTAATTCAGTTTGCATCTACCCACTTATGCAAATCCAGCTTTTCAAAATTACTCGATTGGATCCTGAGGATGACTTACGGCTTGTGATTTCCAATATAAAACCGAACATGGAAGTAATCATGAGCGCGTTGCGTACTTCACATTGAATTCTTATGATTTAAGGATTTTTAAAGTATTTTTCTTTAAAAAAATATTTCTTCTCATATGCATGAACAAAACCATTGTTTCGTAAAATTACATGTTGTACTCAAACCTCTAATAAGGGAGAAAGGTGTTTTTAAAAGAGTGTGAATGAAGTTTGACTACGTTTACCTACGTTAACGATTAAACAACGTCTAATGTCGATCCAGGGGTCGCGCCAAAATTTTTCACAAAATGAGGGATCAACACTTTGCTTGTCTCAGCGATTTTGAAATAACTTAATAAAACTTGAAGCAAATTAAATTTCCCATAAGAAAACATAAAATATTTAGAGATATTTTGCATGTCAAGTTGGTGACAACCAACCTTGAACAATTTCAAAACAACTTTTTTTCCACATTTTTTCTTTGTCTCAAAAATTCGCGAATAACACGGAAATTAAATACTATTTGGAAAAATATTTCAAATAAAACTTGTAGAGAATTAAATTGCCCATAAAAAAACCTATTTATCTAGTGATTTTTAAAGTTAAAATTATGTAATATTCAACTTTGAACAAAGTCAAAACCCCGTTTTTTGTTTTAAATTTCTTGACCCAAAAATGCAAGTATAAGATGCTCTGAGCAAGAAACTGGAAGCATTCGAGATGTGGTGATATCGAAGCATGTTGAGAGTTTCGTGCAAAGATCGCATAACCAACACTGAGATTGGTGAAGCGTCATTACTATTTTTTATAAATTTTGATTAATATTGAAATAATATTTTAATTATGAAAACACTGGCAATACAGGTGCCCGCTCTAATGGATTCTTTTTGGTTGTACTGAAGCCTAAGAGATGGCCAGTACCACCCGTATTGTTCCGTGAATTTATTTGAATACGAACTTTTTCTTATTGAATTTTTTTTCCCAGTTTATACAAAATTTAAAACTGGTGTAGATATTTTAATACTCTTTGTATGATATTCATTCGAAGCAGTCAAAAATAGATTTGTGTGTGAATTCAAGTTATGACCGTTCTATTATTACACAATTTTTAAAATAGAAATATCTGTGAATTCTGGACGTTATATAAGTGTCCTACACCGCGGTGTCTATGGACGAATTTTCTTCTAGGAAATCCCTGGATTCTACATTCACCATCCTGTTTAAGCAATCCAGCCAGCTCAACTACGTGGTGGATCCTCCGAACTCTGCAGGTCCAGGTATACACCGGATTGTTGAAGTGGTGAGTGGGTCCTATGTACACTGGTGTTTTCATTTGTATGATTTTCCGCATATAATTTTCAAATATTTTTTCTCATAATGGTACGCAAGTACATGTGTTGATGACTATTTACACGTCATACCAGAGATCCTTCATAGAATACAGGAGGATGCAGAGCTCCTCAACACCATAAAATGCAGAAAACTCAACTACCTGGGGCATATTATTTCCTCTCAGATCTCTCTTGATCAACTCTTAGTCTCTTCTGACCCCGACGATATTAGAGCACTCGAGGGCTAGGGGTCTCTCTCTATTTCATACATATCCCCATACCAACCCGCAATGGCCAGCGTGGTAGTGGCAAACGGCTAAATACCCCAACGACAGTACAAAACCAAAGAAGGCGCTCAGTCTCCGACAGCTCAAAAACCGCTAACTACGGTAGCAGTCAGGTAAGGTCTGGAGCAGAGGGTGCAAACAATTTCCGGAGTAAACTAGGCTACTTGCGAAGACGAACACTGCACATCGCGTCTTACAACGTACAAACCTTATTATCGGATCAAAAAGTAACTGAACTAGAAACAGAGCTTGATAAAATAAAATGGAACATCGTAGGCTTGAGTGAAGTTAGAAGATGAGAAAGCCAGTTAACACTGAAAACTGGCCACATATTCCATTATAGAGGAGAAGAAGAAACATCAAATGGTAGTGTGTGAATGATCATACACAAAAGCCCGAGAGTAACTTGTACACAACTTTAAAACTGGACTCAATGCAAAATATGAAAATCATACAGGTGTATGCTCCCACGTCAACATCATCAGAAGAAGATCTGGATGCCTTGTATGACAACATGAATGAAGCATTGGAAGAAAATAGTAACTATCATACTCTACTAATAGGCGACTTCATTGCCAAACTCGGAAGGAAACAAGATGAAGCCGAAACTTCACTAGGCACCCATGGGTTTGATGAAAGAATCGAGAGAGGAAACAGACTCCTCAACTTCTTGCAAGACCATAGTCTCTTTTCAATGAACTCTTTCTTTGGCAAAAAACTACAACGGATATGGACTTGGATCAGCCCAGATGGCAACACTAAGAACGAGATAGATTATATCATAACAAACAGGGAAGAAAAAGTTCATGACGTAGCAGTCCTGTACAGGCTCTGCATAGGTAGCGACCATAGAATGATCCGAGCAAAAGTTTCTGTGAACATCAGCAGTGAAAGATTGAAGATCCAAAAACCGAACAAAAAATGGACAACACCCGACAACATCGACTTCTACCAAAGAGAAATAGAAAATCGCTTACTTAACTCATACGCAAATCAAATGGCGACTAAAGGAAGTATCAACATAGATAATCTAAACACATCGATAACAAATGCAATAAAACAGGCAGAACAGAAACCCTGTTATAAACCAAACGAGAGAGAACAGAAATTAAGCAAAACATCAAAAAACTAATAGAAGCAAGAAGAATGCTGAAAAACAAATACGGCCAAAACTTTGCGGAACTGAAGCAATTGAACAAAGACATCTCAAAAGGCATACGAAAAGACGTCAGAACATTCAACACGAATATGGTTGCTAGAACGATAGAGGCAAACAGAAGCTTAAAAGTACTTAGGCAGAAAATCTCAACAGGCAGAAGAAACATACAGAAATAGACAGGGAAATATAACATCAAATAGGGAAGAAATCCGCGAGGTAGTGAGACAATTTTATGAAGAACTATATAAATCACATCAAAGCGCAATAGAAACGAACCAAATTTCGAAAATCACAATCCAAGGGTCGGAAGATATTCCAGAGGTCGTCACTATCTTCGAAATAACAACAGCACTCTCGGAGATGAAGAATAACAAATCACCTGGGGACGATGAAATCAGCATAGAAGCAATCAAACTTGGAGGATACAAATTACATTCTCCACTTGTTTTAATCTGTATTTTTAATTCAACATTTGAATCGATTTCGGCACCGATTAACAGAAGGTTGGGTGTATTGACCTGGGCCGAAATCGCGCGATTTACTTATCAATTTACTTCGCGAATTTATATATTATTCGGGGAGTATGCTTCAAGTGCGATAAGCGAAAAGACAAGAATCGAAGACACGTTCACGCATCTTTAAGTTTATCGTTTATGTCAAGTTAATCAAGGGTGTAATTACGAGCTCAAAGGGCTGAAGCGGCATCCAACGTCTGGAAGACAACGATTTTAAGGGAATCCCTCCACTTATTATCCCCATTTCTTCCCTTGAAAAAGGCGTCGGAAGGACGATCACACGTGGCGGAGACGCGAGCAGCACAGTAACAGGTAAATGATTAGACCAGCCCTGTTTTAAAACTGAAAAATTTAATTTTCGTGAGGCACGGTCCAAACACTACTCAAAGTGCTCTTTATCGAATGTCTCATCAGAGGAATAACGCCCTCAGAATGGAACAATGCAACAATCATCGTCCTGCATAAAACAGGAGACATTACCGACCCATCAGCCTGCTGTCACATATATTTAAGCTGTTCAGAAACATAATCACGAAGAGAATAACTGTTAAGCTAGTATCATACCAACCAAGGGGATTTAGATCAGGGTTTGGCACAAACGACCAACTCGAAGCTCTAAAAAACCTCATAGAGAAAATGATAGAGTATAACAAGCCATTGGTATATTATACAAGCAGCTAATCTTCGTAGATTATGAGAAGGCGTTTGACTCTGTGGACCAACACGAAATCCTAAAATTATTAGCTGATTGCCGTGTAGATTACTGGTATAGCTATATCATCAGACACATATACAAAAATGCCACAGCATCTGTCCAACTTCACAACGATACTGGAAGATTTAAAATACCCAGAGGTGTTCGACAGGATGATACAATCTCCCCACGACTTTTTGCTAACTTACTCGAATACATGTTTAAATCTATTGATCTGCAACACCTAGGCATTAATATAATTAGGGAATACCTTAGTCTTCTCAGATTTGCAGACGGATAGCATCGACCAGGCAAAATGATGATACAACGCCTAAATATAGCCTCACGCAAAGTGGGACGCAAAAACTCAGTTGATGACCAATCTTGTACTGAGTGATAGTATAACCGTAGATGGAGTCGAAGTCAAAGAGACCACCTGATCTAAATACCTAGGGCATGAAATCCGCATACACAGAGATAACCAAACGTGTGAAATACCAAGACGAGAGGGGGCTGCATATGGGAAACTGAAACATATATTTAAGTCAAACTTACCAACCTGTATGAAACGTAGACTCTTCGATCAATGCGTCCTCCCCATCTTAACATACGGTGCAGAGACATCAACACTAACAAAGAAGGTAATCAATAAGATCAAGTTAACACAACATGCAATGGAGAGATCCATGTTCGGATTATTCCTTAGATTCCGAATCCCTAACACCGAAATCCGGAGAAGATCGAGAGTAGCAGATGCAATAAAACGAATAACAACCTTGAAGTGGAACTGGGCAGGGCACATTGGGAGAATGAAGGACAACCGATGGATCAAACGAATAATGGAATTGAGACCAAGATGTTAAGCTCTTCGAAGCAGAGGACGCCCATCAGCAAGATGGTCCGATGATATTAAACGTATCCATACAAATTGGATGCAAGCAGCGCTAGACCGACAGATGAAAAGCAGTCACGGGATGTCTACGTCCAGCAGTGGACTACGATAAGCTAAACTCAAGCCTTCTAATTCTACTTGTTTTAAAGATGGATAGAAAAGCTAACTTTGTTAAAAAAAATTATTATTTTTTGGATGAATCGATAAACCAATCGAAATTGTATACACTAAGACAAAAAACTAAAGTTGACTTGTGCAATTTAACATTTAGTAAAGTAATTAGTTTAATTAATTATTCAACGAGAGCTAATGAAGTTTCCTAATTAAAGTAAATTATTTTATTTAGAGGAATTAAAGGTATCGTATATAATTTACCAATTATAATATCCTATAGTAAAAGGAATTATAATTATTTTCCGGGCAAAAATATGAGGCATCTTTTTATTAGGGGTAGTTTTAGTCGATCTGTTTCATAAATTTTTCATTTAAAGCAATACAAATTTAACGATTGCCGTAAAAAAATGCGTTTAAAAGATACAAACATGAAGATGAAATTAAATTGGAATTTGTCAATAATCCGGGGATGCATTAAAACGTTCAAACTTTAACGACCCCAAATAAATTCACTTCCGATAATTAAGAAGAAAACCGTACATTATTAATTCGTTTTTTTTCGCTTCGTTCTTGCCATCCCTTGTAGAACAACCGTCTTGAACCTTATTTATTATTTACTTTACGTCCTGCCGATCCTGCGGCTTTTTATTTATTACCTCTTTTATTAAAACGCGCCAACAAAATTTTTATTACAAAACTCTTCTCTTCCCCTTCCCACCGCGTTACATTGAAAACTACTCGACCATTCCCAGGGTATTCGAAATGAAATCGAATAGTGCTGAAAGCTGAAATTAGTATAATATTTATTGGGCTTCCGTAGGGGATCTTGAAGGAAAATATACCTCTAATTCCTTTTTATTGCCATTTACTGTCCCCAGATACCGTTAAACTAAAATCTGGTGCTAATTGCTAAGGAGATTAAGCCGATCGCGATTCCAACGAATGGCCCCCAGACTGATCGTTATTCCTTATAGTAGCCATTTAAATTCGTCAGAGAAAAGCCTAAAAATATAAAAAGGGGAAAAATAGCGATACTAAGCGAAGCACAAGCAACTCGGGTTTAATTAAACTGAGGGAACTAATTGTTGATGTTCCGTTGATTAATGCAATGAATTAAACGAACGCGAAGATTAGCTTTACAGACAAAAAGTGTATTACAACACAATCCATTGCATTAATTCTCAAAATATAATTAATTTTAAAATTAGATCTGGATAACATTTTCTCAGATATTACTGTAATTTATATTATTCTGCAGATAAAAACAAGACAACCCACTGAAATCATGTCGCAGCGCAACAACAAATCCTCTGTTACACAGGGTGCGGCAAAACAGCCTCCTTATTATAAAACGTAAATCAAAACAGAAAATGTTATTTTGGGTTCTTATTCTCATTTAAAAACAAGTCCGCCATTGCCCGCTCCCAAGTCCGGGATGAGAATGGAGGAGGGTTGGATGGCAGGCTCAGCAACAAGCCGGTCGGTAAAACAATCCCTGTTATATCTCAATGCACTGGCCAGGATAAGAAGAAAAATCAGAATAGAAAATCAGTTTTTTATATCGTTGCCTTAAAGTAACTGCAACGTCAAGAATTTGATCGCTGAAACTCTGTTTAAGAGGATCATGGCCCACAAAGAAAACGCAACATTTAGAGTCTACATTGTGATGCCTTTGCTGCCTGGATTCGAGGGCGAGGTTGGAGGTCCAACCGGAACATCTCTGCACGCTATAACTCATTGGAATTACGCCTCAATTTCAAGTGGAAAACATGCCCTATTAAATCGGTTGGCTAAAGAAGGCCTCGAGGATCCGACAAAGTACATCTCCTTCTACGGGCTTCGAACGCACTCCACTTTGCACGGCGAGCCGATTTCTGAACTCATCTACGTCCATTCAAAGCTGATGATAATTGACGACAAGATCGTGATTTGCGGGTCCACGAACATCAACGACAGATCGGCAAACGCGACTGCGAAATCGCCGTATTCATAGAGGGATCAAGAATTCGATACGGGAATAATAAACGACAAACCGTTCCCCTGCGGCAAATACACCGGGTCGTTGCGGAAACGCAATTCCGAGGAGCACCTCGGTATAATCGACAGGCAAAGCTGCACGGACCTTACCGATCCCGTCTGCGACGAGTTTTACCTGGCACAAGACCGCTGCCTTCAACAGCGAGTTCTACGACAAGGTGTTCTACTGCATCCCCACCGACGAGGTGGAGACGTTCTCCCAGCTCAAAGACCGCGTGAAGAAGGAGTCGCTCTACATTTCCGAGTTCACCAGATCGGATTAAATGCTTAAAAGCATCGAGGCGCATTTAGTCTTGTTTCCTCTGAAGTTTCTTTCCAAGGAAAACTTGACGCCTGGGCGTCTTATTAGTAAAGTTTACTAGTTTTAACTAGACCTCATCGCCCCAAAAAAAATCAGCACTTAAATTAAGCTTACTTACTTTTTAAGTTCGATTCCAATTTGGAAGCAAAAGTGCAGAAAGTCAGACCCTGCACTAAAGCGGGATTAATGCTAGGAAGATGATTGTTTTAAAAACGAAATCAAACAAGTGGTATCCGTCGTTGTCAATGCATTGCTGCAAAGACACTCAGTAACTCTCTTCAGCATGGCTTGAGGTATACAAGGGATTTTCCCGCTAATTGTTGGCTTTAGGTCTTGCAGGTTCATAGAGCGATGTTTGAATAACTGTATTAAAACCGATATCAAACAAGTGGTATCCTTCATTGTCAATGCATTGTTGCAAAATGTAGGCCTACTTACAGGACACTGCCCACTACGAGAACACCTGCATAAAATGGATATCTGGAAGGATGAACCTATATGCAGGTTATGCTATGAGGAAGTCGAAACTGCCGCCCAAATAATCTTCCACTGTGAAGCAATTGCACGTAGGAGACACAAGCTTGATATTACAGCTGAGAGAATTCCCGTGAAAAACACGACACATAGAATCCTGGACCTGATAGAGGGACTGAATCTATTTGCATGAACGAAACAATGTGGGGAAATATAATAGGCCAATGCGCCGCAGTGTTTTAAGGGCTAACCCCTCTGGACCCACATTGGTTAGAGAAAAAAAAAACAATTCCTTTTCGGTTCGGGTTGTCGAATCTTTAACACGCAACCGCAAGGTTTCCGGACGGTATCCACTAGGCACTCCTTAATCTTTCTCGGTGTATCAAACAAGTGGTATCCATCATTGTCTATGCATTGCTGCAATCGCACTATGAAGCTTTCAATAACCCTCTCCAGCAAAGCTTGAGGTATACAATGTATTTTCTCGCTAATTGCTCGCTTCGGGTCTTGCAGGTTGATATGGCGACATTTGAATGTTTTAAAAACGATATCGAATAAGCGGTATATGCTGTCAATGCATTGCTGCAAGCGCACAAGAAGAAGTCGAGAATAAACTAACTACAGCTTTAGAAAATATAGCACTGTACTACGACATAAACCATTTGAAGCCGAACCACAGCAAAACCCAGGTATGTACTTTTCACCGGAGAAATAAGGACGCACGCAAGAAGCTGCAAATCACATAAAGAGAACAAGAACTCGAAACATGCGACACTACAAAGTACCTGGGCGTAATACTGGACCGCATCTATCTTTCCAAAAACACTGCCAGATTACAAAGGCCAAAGTTTGTGCTAGAAATAAGCTCACTGGCACAACATGGGGAGCGCAACCTGACGTGCTACGTACGTCGGCCCTTGCTCTCTGTTTCTCCGCTGCCTAGTAAGCGGCACCAGTGTGGTACAACTCGGTTCACAAGACCTGTGACTGGACGTGCAGGATTATAACACGCTGTCTAAGACCGACACCTGTCGAGAAGCTGTACCATCTATCTGGAATCGCCAAAGTAGCGTCCGAATTAGAGCGGCAGAAGCAAATCGGAGATAGGCGGCACCTTCTACATGACCAACAACCAGAAAGGCGACGACTCTAATCAAGGAAGAGCTTTCCCCAACATACGCAACAACTGCAGACATGCCCAAAATAACGCCGCATAGAACTAGGGAAAGAACAACACCCAAACCTGCGAACCGAACCCAGAGAGGAGCTGCCACCGGGAAAACTTTTACCATACGTGACATAGAAATCACTGAGCAGACTAAAGACAGGAGTGACGAACAGGATGAGAAGGTAAATGCCTGTGGATGACGAGCTGTGTGAATGCGGGGGGCTTCAGAGCGACAGCCATCTTCTTAGATGTCCCAACATGAGAGAGGCATGCACGATGGAGGACTTAATTGTGATAAATGACAGGGCGATCGACGCTGCCAACTATTGGAAAGGAAGGGCCTGAATGTAAACACTGGTGTCTCGGACTCAGAAATGAATGAATGGGCGCACTTCGAAGCTTTCAATAACTCTCTGCAGCATGGTTTGAGGTGTGCTATGGATTTTCTAGATTATTGCCCGCTTCAGGTCTTGCAGGTTCATAGGACGATGTATGAATAACTGTTTTATAAACGATATCAAACAAGTGGATACCACGTGTTATGTCATTGCCAATGCATTGCTGCAAGCTCAGTCTGTAGCTTTCAATAACTCTCTCCAGCATGGCTTGACGTGTACAAAGGATTTCCTCGTTTATTGCTCGCTTCAGGTCTTGAAGGTTTATAGGGCGTTTAAATATCTCCGCTTCCAAAAAACTTCTCATACAACAACAAGGACCAACTCCTAGGACAAACCCAAACAGACAAGCAACAGTTTGGGAAAACAGGACATACACAGTACAAGTAACCGCCAAGGAAAATAAACAAAACACCGAAAAGAAAACACCGACAACAAAGACAAAAATGGAAAAAAAAACGAACGAACTATCGAACCTGTACTAAACTACGCCTCTGTACAAACAGACGAGGACGAACTAACATATTTCACAAAAATGATCACAAATATCATAACCATCATCAAAAACGGAACGTAGACGAATTAAAGATTGTTTTCTGGAACGCAAACGGAGTCGAAAGTAAGAAACTCGAACTAGTAGCACACATGACGGAATACAATATAGACGTGGCGTTAATCAACGAAACGCACCTTCGACACTGCAATCGCCTGAACATACCAAACTACCAAACCTACAGGATAGACAGGGGCCAACAAGCCGGAGGCGGCATTGCCATAACAATCAAGAGGAATTTGAAACACGACGAACTGCCCGAAGTAGACACGACGGATACAACAGAAACGATAGGAATCGATGTAATGACCGCAGACGGTCCACTGGCCTTGTATTCACTATATTCGCCACCAAGGAAAGAAATGAGCGCTGCAGACTTGGATAAAATATTCAGAAATAACACGGCAACGATAGCCGCAGGAGACATTAACGCAAACATACACAGTGGAACTGCAGAAATACAAATAAAAAAGAAAGAGAACTAAAACATTACACAGAAAACCGCCTACTTACGGTTCTAGCTCCAAACGAGCCAACACATTTCACAGGTAATAACAGACACCCATCGAATATATTGGATATAGCGGTTATGAAAAACGTCACAGCACACATCGACATAGTCTGTCTTGAAGACTTGAGCTTCGATTACAACCCCGTGCACATAACTGTCCAAACGAAAAGTACGAGAAGAACGTGCCAAAAAACAATCATAAACTGGGAAAAGTTTAAAAAGAAAGTTTAAATATTACCTGCATAGATATTACAGACCCATTAAGCCTAGAACTTTGCGGCGCAAACATTCGAGAATGAAATAAAGGAAGCACTCCAAACCGCCACAAGAAAACTAAACATCAACAGAACAGCTACACTCCTACAGGAAATAGCGAGCCTAATACGCGCAAGACGAAAAGCAAACAAGACGTACCAACGTACATTATCACCGACAGACAAAACGGTCCTGAATAGACTGATAAAACAAGTAAAACGGGCTCTACAAGAACAACACAACGCCGAATGGGAAAATAGACGAGACCGAATCAACGACACCAGAGACGAACCGTGGTATTTAGCCAAGACTCTAAAACAAAATAACCGCAACACAATACCGCCTATCAAAAAGGACGACGGCAGCACAACAACCCCTGACACTGACAAGGCTTTTGCAAACGCCCTTGAAAAACAATTCACCCAAAATGTCCCAAACGCAAACCACAACTCCCACGGAATCTACGAAACGGTAAGGAGGTTCCTAAACAGCGAAGAAATATGCGAAATAAGAGAATCAAACCAAGAGGAAATATCCGAGATAAAACTCGTCCGACTCGTCCAGTGGGAGCGGGTGTGCCCCAGGGGTCCGTACTGGGGCCCCTGCTCTACAACATTTACACCGCTGACATACCTAGAATGGAAAACACAAAAATTACAATATATGCAGATGACACTGCCATATTTACGAGAGGAATCTTGGCGAACACCATCACCAAGAGATTACAAAGCCACCTAGATGAGATAAATCGCTGGTGTAATACATGGAAAATACAACTTAACGCTGAAAAAACGCAACTCATCATGTTCACAAGAAGAAAATTCAAACACATCCCAACAAAACGCCTCAAGATTAATATTACAATTATAAAATGGGAAGAACAGGTAAAATATCTAGATATTATTCTGGACAAAAGACTGACCTTCACAGAACATGTGGATTACATTGCGAAAAAAACTAAACAAATTAAAGGCTATAATTATCCCCTCATCAACAGGAAAAGCAAACTCGACATGAAAAATGTACAAGACAGTAATGCGACCAATAATGACATACTCGCCGACGTACTGGATGCAAGCTAGCAAGCACGTAAAATACCGACTACAAATCATACAAAACAAAATACTGATATAAATCACAGTCTCGCGATGGTACATAATCAACGAGCAAATACATAAAGACCTCGAAATGGAGACAATCACAGAGCACATTGGAAAACTAACACAAAAAACATTTGACAACATGACAATATAACAATCCAACAAACCGCAAACTACAGAACAAACGTCAAGTGGAAATTTCCAAAACTGCAACAAACCACATTCAGACAATAAATAACACTGTTTTCTTTCTACCAACAGGATACCCAGAGCAATCCCACTGAAACGAAAGGACCACACCAACAGCACAACAAACGAGACAACACAGAAGAAACCAAGAAGGAAGACAAAGGATGATAGCACCACAGCAGGACCAACCCAGCAGAGGACAAGAGGCCACAGCAGAAAAAACAAAAGAAAACCAAGAAGAAGGGAAAAAAGAAAATTAAAAAAGGGGACGAGGGAAACCGTTTTATTCTATGTTACGCAAAAGCAGAACCAAAAACAAAAGACAACAACAAAAGACAAACCGAAAAACAAACAAAGACGGTGGAAACGCGAACAGACGTTCAAAACGCCACAAAACAAAGGACACCAGATATAACTTCTCATATACTCCACTTTCAAGTAAAGCACACGGGGTTAAATCGGGTGAGCGTGTTACACTCGGAATGTCAATTGCTCGAGAAATCAACCTACCAGGAAATATTCGTCACAAAGTATTCATTGATATCCGGTATGTATGGGCTGTGACACCGTTCTGCTGCAACCAGACGTTATCAAGAATTTCCTGTCAAAGTACAGATTCAATAAACCCTTGAATTATGTTGACGTACCTGTTCGAGCTTATGGTTACCACAATACCATCATCATCATCATGAATCACCCGAATGGGTCAACTGCTGAATAAAGCCCACCCTATTATTTTTTTCACTCTTCTCTTTCCCGCGCTACTTGCATCCAATTTTCGTTCAGGCGCCTAATATCGTGGGACCATCGTGCTGAAGAACGCCCACTGTTTTCTTTTAGAGCTTGCTGCGTTGGTCGCCATTGAAGTATCAGTTTCGTCCATCTGCTGTCCATCTTTCTTGCAGTATAGCTTGCCCAGTTCCATTGATCCTATATGTTGTAGTGTGTCAGTGATCCCTTTTATTTGAAGGATTTCGTGGTTGAAAATTGGCTTAAAACATCTTTCAGTGATATGTCTAACATTGACCGCTCCACAGCCCTTTGGCAGACGCCTAACTTATTAGCTGATTTCCCGGATAGAGTGAGTATTGCCGGAGCAGTACAGACGGAGCAGTACATACGGAGCAGTAGAGACGGAGCAGTCGTCACCGGCAGGACGCATTGGTTTTGTAGCTTGAGGCATATAACCACCTTCTTATCAAGCTACAAAACCAAGGGGGATTTAAAACTTCCCTTAGCTTATAACACAATCTTCTTCAAAATAATGAGGTCTAATGATTTCAAGTCGTGACATTGCATACCATACTTCAACCTAATATCTTCACTATTTCGGGGCGCTTGATTCTTCGGGGAGCTTTCGTGGATCTCTCGAGGGTTGTTTTTAAGAAGGAAAAAACTTCCAGAGTTATAGAATAAGGATCTAAAATTAAGTGTTATACAGAAAACCGCACCCTATATATACATTTGAAATATATTGGTTATATGAGAATATTATCTCAATTAATATTCTATTAGCACGAAATCGCAATAATTCGTTTATAATCGCTATAGTTCCCATATTATCTCTATAATACGCATACACTATTAATTTATCTAAAAGATAGTTAGGGCAATTATATACCTACCTACACTAAATTAATATTAAATTAGTTATAATCCACAAAATCTAGTTTTTGTTGCTTTATGATATAAAATATGAAATCGGAATTAAATTTTACGCATCTGTTGAACATTTTCGAATTTAGATGTATATATATATACATATATATATATATATATATATATATATATATATATATATATATATATATATATATATACATCCGTCATTTGGAATACAGTATAATCTCGGTATTATAGAATTATGTGTTGTTGAGTTGGAAGATTTTTATAATGAAATAAAACACTTGGAATCTTATCTTCACAATTTTTATTTTAATAAAATAAATGTATACATTTCGTCAACAAGGTTGACATCATCAGTATAACTAATTTTTTCCCATAGAAAACAAGCTTATATTATTAAATTATAAGACGGGTTTTCCCCGGTTAATTATTATTTCTTATGAAATAATATTTTTTACAAATAGATGTAGGGTTTTTCCTAAAAAACAAGACATTTTTTATATAAAACACACTAATATATTATTATATTTTGACAAATTTTTTACCTGACTGTATTAAGGGTAGCAAGGGATTAAAGAGCATGCTTAGGTCGGTATTGAGGAGACATTCTTTGTTTTTATACATGTGAATTGCTTCTAATGTATCGAGATATTTTGAACTTGATTCTTTTAATAGGGTAATTTCTTTAGGTTTATGACCTGTTTCTATGTTGTGCAAGGCAAGTGACGATCTGTTTGGATCACGACATTTGACTAGGTATTGGTGTTCTTTGAACCTAGTTCCTATATTGCGTTGAGTTTGTCCAATGTAAATTTTGTCGCATGCATTACAGGATATTTTATAAATTCCAGATTTTTGTAATTTATCTCGTTTGTCGACGGGGCTGTCCAGAATTCTTTTTATATTTAGCGGGTTGTTAAAAACTGGTATAAAGTCAAATTTAATAAATAATTTTTTTAATTTGAAATGAGCTTTGGGGTGGTATGTGAGTTTAACGTATCTTTTGGGCGTGTCTTCGTTGGTTAGGGACAATGTTGTGGAATCTCTTATCATTTTTTGGTATTTATGTTTTTTAAAAATTTTTTCAATCAATATTTGATTGTACCCATTTTGTGTTGCAATATCTGTAATTTTTTGAAATTCTGCGTTGAATCTGTTGGTGGATAATGGGAAATTTAATAGCCTATGGATCATAGAGTGAAAAGCAGCATGTTTATGGTTTAAACATGCTGCTTTTCACTCTATGATCCATAGGCTATTAAATTTCCCATTATCCACCAACAGATTCAACGCAGAATTTCAAAAAATTACAGATATTGCAACACAAAATGGGTACAATCAAATATTGATTGAAAAAATTTTTAAAAAACATAAATACAAAAAAATGATAAGAGATTCCACAACATTGTCCCTAACCAACGAAGACACGCCCAAAAGATACGTTAAACTCACATACCACCCCAAAGCTCATTTCAAATTAAAAAAATTATTTATTAAATTTGACTTTATACCAGTTTTTAACAACCCGCTAAATATAAAAAGAATTCTGGACAGCCCCGTCGACAAACGAGATAAATTACAAAAATCTGGAATTTATAAAATATCCTGTAATGCATGCGACAAAATTTACATTGGACAAACTCAACGCAATATAGGAACTAGGTTCAAAGAACACCAATACCTAGTCAAATGTCGTGATCCAAACAGATCGTCACTTGCCTTGCACAACATAGAAACAGGTCATAAACCTAAAGAAATTACCCTATTAAAAGAATCAAGTTCAAAATATCTCGATACATTAGAAGCAATTCACATGTATAAAAACAAAGAATGTCTCCTCAATACCGACCTAAGCATGCTCTTTAATCCCTTGCTACCCTTAATACAGTCAGGTAAAAAATTTGTCAAAATATAATAATATATTAGTGTGTTTTATATAAAAAATGTCTTGTTTTTTAGGAAAAACCCTACATCTATTTGTAAAAAATATTATTTCATAAGAAATAATAATTAACCGGGGAAAACCCGTCTTATAATTTAATAATATAAGCTTGTTTTCTATGGGAAAAAATTAGTTATACTGATGATGTCAACCTTGTTGACGAAATGTATACATTTATTTTATTAAAATAAAAATTGTGAAGATAAGATTCCAAGTGTTTTATTTCATAATCTCGGTAATTCGGGAGTTGGGTAATCTGACGACACGTCCAGTAATCGGACGGTCTGGAGACCGCTCGCGCTCTTCCCTCCTACCACTCTTTTTTATAATCCGGCGGTTGTCTAGTCCCATATGTGTAGGATTATCGAGATTAACCTATATTTCATAATGTAAACTAGAATCGATATCAAATATTGTATATTTCAATCCATAAGCTACTAAAACATATCTAAACTAAATAAAATAAGTAATTACAAAACAGAATATAAATAGTAGTTTATGATACAGGTGTGTGTGAAGAAGAGCCTTTGTGCCTTAATTGCGAAGTTTATAGCGCGAGCCGCAGGCGAGTGCTTTAAAATTCGCAATCCATGCATAAAAGCCCTTCTTCACACACATGTATCATATATTATTTTATCTAATAAGCATTTTAAAATACTGTTCAATCTACAAATAAAAAACCGGCCAAGTGCGAGGTGTGACTCGCGCACCGAGGGTTCCGTACAAACTTGTAAGTAAGATATCTTTATATATTATATCATAAGTAAGATATCAGTAAGATATCTTTATATATTATATCTTTATGAGGACCCAACTGTATGCAACCCATATGCTTCTAGTGCCAATACAATACCACGCAACACATTAGTGTATTTTCATAAGTTTGTAACAGTAAATTCGCATTTTTCTTGTAATTAAACTACATATTTACGGTTTTCAGATTTTTCCCTTTGCATGTGCTGTAAGACACCGCTTCTTGACAAAGTTCATGATTCTAGGTCAACGGGAAGTACCCTATAGGTTTTGATTCCCTTATGAAATCTTTTGATCGCGTTGACTTTTGAAGTTTGATTTTCTACGCGTTCCTGAGAAAAATGGTCTTGACAGACAGACAAATGGACGGAAGGACAGACAGACAGATAGACAGACAGACAGACAGACGGATAGACAGACAGACCGACAGACGGACAACAAAGTGATCCTATAAGGGTTCCGTTTTCGGTACGGAACCCTATAAAATAATTGTATCTTACCGATAATATTGTAAAAATTGTAATTTTGACAGACAACATACTAAGACATCACTGACGCTATAAGGTTAGAACGTTCTGCGCCTCCGTGCAAAAAACAAATCTAACGCAACTAGTAAAAACCTAGTTAGTAACTAGTTAGTAACCTAACTAGTAGAAACGCACAGTGACAGGAACACTATTTGGTCGTTGTTGATGTAATCTAGGTTAACCTAGTTTTAATCTAGGTTAGGTTAGGATTAGGTCAAGTTATATTAGAGCCAGATAAATCCAAACCGAGAGGCCAAGACTATTTCATTCAAAATACGAAAAATTAATTTAATTCTAATATACGTCAGAAAATTTTATTTTCACGTCTATGTTTTTGTTTAGTGGTGCAATTTGTTGCTATAGTAACAACAAACAGAAATCATTTAATAATGAAACTCCATTTGATTTACATTGGATTTTTGCGCACGATTTGGATACCTTTAGACACGATTATAATAATAGCATCCTTCACACAAAATAATGTATTTATTAATGCATTTATAAATATAATAATGTATTTATTAAATGGTTGCATTTTGTTGCGTTACAGAACAATGTATTTGCTCCGAGCGCAACAGCACTAGCGCCAAAGGTGACACTTTTAAGAAATTCATGACCAGTTATATCATTATTTAGCAAACGATGCATTTATTTGTATAATGTATTGACATGTATTTTGCTAAATCAAAAAGTGTTTTATTATTTTATTTAATTTAATAAAGTGCATGAATTGAGAATCGATTCAAGACCACGTTGGGTAAGGTGAAGGATACTGATTTGATTAAAACTTACGTAAAAAACTTACGTACAAATCATTAAAACAAACGGAAGCGATTGGTGAGGAGATATACAGAGAAGAAAAAATGTGGGTGAGGTAATGGCTCAAAAGAAGAGATTCACTCGGAGCAACATCGCTTCTACTAAAAGAGTTAGCCGTAGTCAGTTAGAATATAAACGATGTCTCAGAATGACAGCAGAAAATTTTTAAAAGCTGTTGAGCATGGTGAAAGACAAAATCCAACGCGAATATACGATGATGAGAGATGCTATAAAAGCTGAGGTCAAACTACAAGTTACATTGAACTTTCTAGCTACTGGGAACAGCTACAGAAGCCTTTCACATTTTTTTAGGGTCTCAAGACCTTCTTTTTACGCGGCCTTCCTCATGTCCTTGTTTGTATAGTGTATACTGCCTAAATTCCACAGACACTCTTGTTCAACAAATAAATCAACAAGTTTAATTGTTTCATCCTCCGAGAACTTAATCATTTTTAGGTTTCCGTACCGAAAACGGAACCCTTATAAGATCACTTTGTTGTCCGTCTGTCTGTCTGTCTGTCTGTCAAGACCATTTTAGAGGTCACCGCGTAGAGGTAACAAGTTGAAATTTGTAACAAATACTCGGGTCTGCGGTCTCTTTCAGCTGTGAAAAAATCAATCTTGTAACTCAACGCGATCAAAAGATATGACCGTTTATGTCGCATATTTTGCGATTTCACATGGGAATTAAAACCTATAGGGTACTTCCCGTTGACCTAGAATCATGAAATTTGGCAAGAAGCGGTGTGTCACAGCACATGTAAAGGGAAAAATCTGAAAACCGTAAATATGTAGTTTAATTACAAGAAAAATGCGAATTTACTATTAGAAACTTATGAAAATACACTAATGTTGTCGTAGTGGTATTGTCAGGCTCCAGAAGCATATGGGTTGCATACAGTTAGGTCCTCCTCGGTTAGGTCCCAAGGTTAAAAAGTATGTGTTGGCACCAAGCTGTTTATTTTGAATTTTCTTTGTTTATATTCGTTATGCATTTCATCACGTACGCTCTATATATATAATATATACAGGGTATATATTATGTCTAAATTTGGCTTGTTGCTATGTATATATTATATTTCGTCTAATTTTTCTTTATAATCTACATATACTTAAATCACGTACGCCCTATATTTTTTGGTAGTCAATTGCCCAAAAGAAGTCAATTGAACAACTGAATGTTAAGAATATCGAAATAGATCTAAAAATAGTTAATATATTAATTTATATTAGATCTAGAAATAGTTATATCTTAATATAATTTAGTGAATAAGTGTAATACTAAAATAAAGTTTTCTTTTTATAAGTTAAAAAATATTCGCGTTATTTAAAAAAAAAATACCCTGTATACCTTTATACAGGATATAAAATCTTCAAATAGTGGAGTTCCAGAACCCCTAAACACTCATAGTGAATGGGGGATGTATGGTAATAAAATATAGGGTAGAATTCCATCGCACGACAACGACATCTTGAAGTTATGCTTGCAGCGGCACTAAGATGGTCGTGATTTCAGGAGGGCCACTTGTCAAATTAACTGAATGTGCTTGCTACGTCCTCCACAAAAAAGATACCTTACTCACAAGTTTGTACGGAACCCTCGGTGCGCGAGTCACAACTCGAACTTTGCCGTTTTTTTTAGAAGAAAATATTGCACCACAACCTGTACGCTGCAAGAGTTTAAGTTGCAGTGTACACGTTGTTGTGCAATCTTTTCTTTTAAAAATGGTTAAGTTCTCGGATGAAACAATTAAACTTTATTTAACGTTCATTTATTTGTTGCACAAGAGTGTCTGTGGAATTTAGGCAGTATGGTACTTGCTGTTGTAGGGGAGAAGATGTTTACACGGGTAGAGTGAAGAGGCTAGTAGAGTGGGACTTGTGGTGGGGGTAAATAGAGTAGAGTCCACTTTACTGCACGCAGTATAGTACTCTACTAGATACTCTGTACTCTACTCTACTCGGACAGTTTTTGGGGATTTCTACGAGTAGAGTACTCTACTCCCTTCTCTAGTCTACCCATTACTATACCCGTGTAAACCAGACTTTAGGGTAGCGATCTTTTTATCTGGTGTAACTGTTGTTAATCGTCTTTGGCGCTGTTTAACTAAGATCGGAAAGCAAAATGAAGCTCTTATACTGCCTCGTTCCATAAATATTCCATACACGTCGATTTTCTCTCCTTGTCGTCTAGTTTCAGTGTGCCGAAAAGGATTTCGCTGGGATTTGTTGTTTCGTAGAGGATCGATGAGAAACTTTTTTCCTGATCAAACCGATGCATTTTTCTGGCGATATTTTCAGAAAATTTTAGGGCCTGTTTTCAATTTATTCCAAGGAAATGGAAATGCTGAACGATTATGCAGCTTATTCTGTTAGAATATTAAATTATTCAATTTTTTAACATCATCGACAACAGTAGTCATGTTTTTTGCATGAACAGCAAGGCCTACCATCCAAAGTTTGACCCTCTGGACTACATATGCATCTGTATGAAAAATCTCCTGGTATAGGTTTGGTAGGACCGTACATGGGTTTATTTGGACACATATGATGCAACTTAGTGGTAATCTTTGGTGGGGTTGAATGAACAAGAGCCTTATTAGCTGCATAATATCAACATCAGTTATTAGACTACATAGAAATCCATCTTTCTTCTGTATTGCTGAGAAGGTTGTCCATTTCTTTCATGATGTCGTCCATTTTTACTAAGAATTTGATGAAGATGGGATGGTGGGTGAAGAACGATATGAACGAACCGTTCTGTACACGAAGAAATTTTTAAAATACACAAGATATAGGCTATATATTGCTTATTTCTAACTGTAGAGCGAAATATACTAGAAAATCGTTTTCTGCACTTCGACTTCCTACGGGTAACCATAAAAAGTCACGAAACAAAATTTCAAAAAATTCATTTCGGTCGAAAAAAACGTGCCTTTTCGGATTTTTTAATTTTTCTCAAGAACGGTAAATAGCAACGAAATTATTTTCGGCGCACAGAAACTACTTGACAAGACGAACAAGTCAATGTGTAAATTGTTCGCAAAGATTCAATAATTCGTCGAGGAATTTCAAACTGAAATTTTACGATTCTTGATTTGATAACTAGATATTTCAGAAACGGTTGCAGACAATCAAAAACGGATTGCGGCATCGTTTTCAGCAGGTTATTTTCCTGTTAATACACTAAGAAAGTCCGCGGGTAATTCACGACTTTTCGAGATCTCTACTCGAGCGCCGAAATTTCTTTAAAATTTCTTCAATTCTTGTAGGCGATTGGGAACGGAAAGATCTAGCGAAATATAATTTGCATATCTGTAATCAGCAGCAAAAATGCTTTCAGAAACGGTTTTAAATTTTGCTGTGGCGCAAAATCGTTATTTTTTAAAATTCGATTTTCTCGCATTTCGTCGTTTCCGCGGTCTAGCTTTCCAGGGAATATTATATCAGTTCTCCGACTAATTTTTGCACGCTGAATCGATTGGTGAAGCTTAGAAGTCTCTGCTATGAGCGGTTCAAAAGTTATGACAGCGTCAAATCAGTAGGAAATGAGGGATTGTGTACAACGAAAAAATATATAAAACTTGTTTATTTGTAACTTTAGAGCGAATTAAACTGGAAAACCGTTTCACTTCCATTTCCTTTGTGTAACCAAAAAAACATCACAAAAAAAATTTGCGAAAAAATTTTCGTCAAAAATTTTCCATCATTTCGTTCGAAAAATACAAGCTTTTCGGTTTTTTTTCATTTTTTCGAAAACGGTAAAGAGCAGCAAAATCATTTTGGGCACACAGAAACTACACGACAGGACGAGCAAGTCGATGTGTAAATTGTCCGGAAATATTCATTAATTCGTCGATAAATTTCAACTGAAATTTACCTGATTCTCGTTTTGCTAAGTAGATATCTCGGAAACGGTTGCAGATAATTAAAAACGGATTGCCGCATCGTTTTCAGAATGTCATTTTCATATGGATACACTAAGATAATTCGTGGGAAATTCACGACTTTTCGAGATCTCTACTAGAGCGCCGAAATTTCATAAAAATTTCTACAATTTTTGCAGGCGAAAGTGAACCGAAAGAGCTAGCAAAATATAATTTGCATATCTGTAATCAGCAGCAAAAATGCTTTCAGACAAGTTTTTAAATTTTGCTGTGACTAAAAAAATAACGATTTTAGAAAAATCAATTTTCAAGCATTTCGTCGTTTTCGCGGCCTAGACTTCCCGTGTCGATGGTATTTCTTAACTGAAAGCTTCCCAGGGAATATTATATACGTTCTCCGACTAATTTTGGAACGCTGAATCGATTGGCGAAGACTAGAAGTCTCTGTGTTCAGCGGTTCAAAAGTTATGACAGGGTCAAATCAGTAGGAAACGTGTGATTGTGTACAGCGAAAAAATATAAAATTTGTTTATATGTAACTTTAGAGCGAAATAAATTGGAAAACCCTTTTCAACACTTCGATTTCCTCCGCTTAACCAGAAAAAAATCTCGAAAAAAGTTTGCAAAAAAATTTTCAACAAAAATTTTCCATCATTTCGTTCGAAAAATACAAGCTTTTCGGTTTTTGTCGATTTTTTCGAAAACGGTAAAGAGCAGCAAAATCATTTTGGGCACACAGAAACTACACGACAAGACGAACAAGTAGATGTGTAAATTGTCCAGAAATATTCAATAATTCGTGGATAAATTGCAAACTGAAATTTACACGATTCTTGATTTGCTAAGTAGATATCTCGGAAACGGTTGCAGATATATAAAAACGGATTGCGGCATCGTTTTCAAAATGTCTTTTTCCTATGGATACACTAATATAATCCGTAGGACATTCACGACTTTTCGAGATCTCCACTAGAGCGCCGAAATTTCATAAAAATTTCTTCAATTTTTGCAGGGGCAAGTGAACCGAAAGAGCTAGCGAAACATAATTTGCATACCTGTAATCAGCAGCAAAAATGCTTTCAGAAACCGTTTTAAATTTTGCTGTGGCTCAAAAAATAACGATTTTCGAACGAATGTCGTTTCCGCGATCTAGACTTCCCGAGTCGATGGTATTTCTTAACTGAAAGCTTCCCATGGAATATTCTATACCTTCTCCGACTAATTTTGGGACGCTGAATCGATTGGCGAAGACTAGAAGTCTCTAGGGTGAGCGCTTCAAAAGTTATGACAGGGTCAAATCAGTAGGAAATGTGTACAGCGAGAAAAAATATAAATTTTTTTTATTTTTATTTTTACAGCGAAATACACTGGAAAACTGTTTTTAGCACTTCGATTTACTTTGTGTAACAAAAAAAAATCACGAAAAATTTGCAAAAAAAATTTCGGCAAAAATTTTCCATCATTTCGTTCGAAAAATACATGCTTTTCAGTTTTTTTCGATTTTTTCGAAAACGGTAAAGAGCAGCGAAATCATTTTCGGCACAAAGAAACTACAAGACGACAAGGCGAACAAGTCGATGTATAAATTGTCCGGAAATATTCAATAATTCGTCGATAAATTTCAAACTGAAATTTATCAGATTCTCGATTTTCTAAGTACATATCTCGAAAACGGTTGCAGATCATTAAAAACAGATTGCGGCATAGTTTTCAGAAGGTCAGTTTCCTAAGATACACTAAGATCGTCCGCGGGAAATTCGTGACTTTCCGAGATCTCCACTGGAGCGCCGAAATTTCATAAAAATTTCTTCAACTTTTGCAGGCAAAAGTGAACCGAAAGAGCTAGCGAAATATAATTTGCACATCTGTAATCAGCAGCAAAAATTCTTTCAGAAACGTTTTTAAATTTTGCTGTAGCTCAAAAAATAACTATTTTGACAAAACTGATTTTCTCGCATTTCGTCGTTTCCGTGATTTCGACTCCCCGTGTCGATGGTATTTCTTAATTGAAAGCCTCCTAGGGAATATTATATACGATTTCCGACTAATTTTGTTTTTTTCTTTCAAAAGTTATGACAGCGTGAAATCAGTCGGAAATGCGGGATAGTGTTCAGCGAAAAACTATATATCTTGTTTATTTATAACTTTAGAACGAAATAAACTAGAAAATTGTTGGAATTAATTATCTACTTTTTGCTGGAACTTCTATACACTATTATTGGAGACGAAGTTGTCTTTTTGGCCACGTGTGGCGCTATGCGTGGTTATGCAGGGAGCGAATTGCTAAACAAACTAATTGAAACCTTGTGATTGATGTCCCAAAAGTTAAACTTTACGAGAGATGACGAAAAATATAAATAATTTTTATTAAAAAAAAGTATCACACTTTTGGTTACCCAAACTATCATTATATCTATATATCAACTATTATCGTAGAACGTAGATTATTTGTATTTTAAATGTATATTGAAGCAACACATTGTCATAATATTTAAAAATAAAGACTTTTTAGACTCTTAGTTTGTATTCTAAACCAATAGAGATTAAAGTGAAGCTGTGGAGATTTAAAACTGAAACTGAAACTGATCAAAGATCATTTAAAACTTATATAAACATTGATCAGTTTATCAGAATTTCCCAAAAAATCTGATCTAAGTTTTGATTTAAATTTTTGATTTTTTTGATTAAAAGTTTTCCGTGATTATGAGCGATAACAAACTTAAATAATAACTAATTAGGCACAGAGAGAATTTGAAATTAGGTTTTATCTAAAATCATCATTTTTATATATCCGTAATCTTCTGTCGATCAAAATCCATATTTTACAAATTTCGCTAAACCATAATGTTGTTTTAAAATAATAATTTTAATTTTATTGTTTTATTATAAATACGTTTACGTCGCTCCCAAAGGGAGATTGGGCTAAAGGTCTTTAAGTTAGATAGCTAATTTATGCTGGTAATTAGAGACACTCCTATCTCATAGCGAGAGACCACACTCGCAATATCTGTGCTCTGTGCGGTACCTAAGGGGAGAACGTTTCAAAATTGCAGGATCACTATAACTAGACTATATATTTCTGCACACGCAACAGATGGATAACATAATACAATTTAGAAACACTCGCAAACATGAATATGCGAAATTAGTTGAGCTAAATGGAAGTTTGTTTGTTTTAAACGCAGATACAAAGGGTATTGATTTATTTGTAAGATTATATTAAGTTTATAATGTTTCGAATGTATTTTACTAAAGGGACATTCACACAGTCAATATAATTGCTTCAATATCGTGTTTCTGTCAATTTATTGATCGTCTGAGAGGTACATTGTGTCAATAACGGAGACATAAATTTAATATTTATTGAAGCTACTTCGACGTATTGACGCAGTTATTATCAGCTTCATTTTGTATTATATTCATAATGTTTTCGTCATTGTTCATAGTTGTACTAACGGTGGCAACTTGTGGAAACAATCCAAAAAATTAACATGGTAGATAAGTTTTTCCTTGGTGAATGCAAGATCGCAATATTGAAGCAATTATATTTTTTTCTTTCAAAATATTTAGTCGATAATATTGAACGTGTGAGAGCAGCCCCTTAAGTTAAGGTTAAAGTTGAGCTGTCTTATAAATGGTTGCGAGTGGAAGAAAAGACCTTTCCTAACGCTGTAGAAATTAAATTTTTTGTTCCCCTGGCGGCTGAAATTATTTCATTTTAATGAAAATTTTTATTTCATTAAATTGCAAAAAAATATTTTGTCAAATTTGTTTTTGCGTCTAAGAAATGAAGAAATAAAATCCTTGCTCGGAAACAGCACTCATAAAACACATTATTTGTTTGTGCTTAAACTTTCAAAATAAATAAGTTTCTAATAAACGTGTAAATAAATTGTTTATCTCCCCGTGTAGCATTTTGTACGTAATTGATTTCCTTTTTGTTCTTTCCCTGGTATTACCGGTTTTTATTACAAACGAAATCTAATAAAGTCCATGTTCTTTATAGAACGAGTGTAATAATGTTTGTCTCTCCCATATTTTCCCCAAAAAAAAAGGATCTGATCGATGCGCCTCTCTGGGTGCTTTTTAATTTCTATCTCCACAGGCAACAAAAAAGAAATTAATAAAGCATAGAATTACGAAACAATATTAGAGCATTATATTTTGTGTGTACAATAATAAAATGTTTGCCAAAGGATCCTTTGAATATTTAATTTTGTGTCGTTAAGTTTCTAGAGGATTTTAACCGTCTGAATGAATCAGAGCACGGCAAAAATCTCGCATAAAAAGTTTTAAACTCGGTGTTGTTCGTTTTATATAGTTTCCGTCCGAGTTTAAATAATCCCGTAATAAGTCTCGTACCGCACTATCATTTAACTAGAAACTAAATCGCTTTTAGAAAATCCTTTGCGGTCGCACACTCATTTCAGAAACGCGTCACTCAAATAGAACTCCGGGAGAGAGATATTCCAATTACTGGAGTCCAGGCAACATTGTTATTCCCGCTCTGACCGTCCGAACTTTAATAACTTCGCAGTGCTCCGATTGGTTCGCAATCACGGCTCTCGGACCGTGAAACTCATCCTTAAGACCAATTTAAGCTCTTTACTCGAGTATTATATAAACGACAAGTGAATTATTCGCGTCCTCCACCCGACACACAATGCAATCAAAATTCAAAGGATTTCCCGAAGATTGACTATTCAACAGTAATAATAATCAAATCTATATTTCATTGTCTACCCACGTTCTCAAGATCACAACGAATTCCCAGGGTGCAAGAAGAAATTCGTCAATAAATGAATCTCAAATAAATTAAAAAAATTTTATCGAAAATATTTTATATCGTCGATCTCAGTAGAAAATCTTTTTAAACTTTACAGAAGAGCCGTAAATATATTTTAAGAAACAAGAAAGGTTTTATTAAAAGAAAAAAATATTTAGTATAATTCAAAATATGTGTGTAATAGTGTGTATATATGCAAAAATATATTCACTTATTACAATCGTGTCGTCTATTCAACCTTTTTGCAGTCGATTTTGTTGCTAATAGGTCGTAAAATTTACGACACGCGCAGAAATTCGCACATTTTCGGACCGTCTCGATTAAGACATCAGCTTGAGGCCTTCTAGTTTAATCAGTTTATTAAACATTCGCGTAGCCGATTTTGCCTGGGTGTTTGTTTTTAGAGCATAGCGTCATAAATTTAACAACGCTTAAGTATTAACGTTGATATCATGTACATACGTGGTCTGTTAGAAAACTATCCGACCATATTTTTTATTCTGAAAACCTGATGGATTTGAGCGCGCTTGTACGAGCCGACCTTGAACCTTCGTGCGCATGCGTGAATTTTTTCCCGCCTGTAGACAAACGTAACTACTCAAAGACCAAAGTTATGATCATCGACAGGGTCCAGAATAATATGCGAGACATCCTTCACCTGGGTCAATGCCAAGTCGTGAGCCAATATATCTATCTGGGAGCACTGATTTCAAATGAGGGTGGCTGTCCTCAGGAAATCATTCGTAGATGAGAAATCGCTAGACGGACAGTGAAAAGCCTCCAAAAAATATGGAAAGGTAGTGCTATTACTTTAAACACAAAAACACTGATATTCCTGGTACTTCTATACGGAGCAGAAACATGGACGATGAAGGCTGTCGATCGCAGGAAGATCGACGCGTTTGAACTATGGTGCTGGAGAAGAATCCTACGAGTTCCCTGGACAGCAAGAAGAAGTAATGCGTCTATCATCCAAGAAGTAAACGAACCCCAAAGGATATCCAAAATAGTGCAAGTTCGAATCTTTCGATACGTCAGGCACATTCAGAGAAGAGACGAAGACAACTTGGAGCGGCTAATAGTTCAGGGTCGGGTAGAAGGTACTAGGTCCAGAGGTAGGTCTCCTACACGCTTGACTGATAAAATAATGGCATTCACTGACTTAACAATCAACCAAGCAGCACTCAGCGCCTACAACATTGGAAAATGGCGAGATTTTGTAAAACAAGTAACGAAGTAATACGTAGTTTGATCACGACTCTTCTGTTAAGAGGAAAGCGAAGAAGAGGAGATAGCGTCAGTTGTTGTCGAGCAGTGTATGTGTGACGTAGTGTGTAGTGCTCTCATCGGTTTTACTAATGCAAGTAAAATGACGACAAGTGAAATGAGGGATGTCCTACGTCGCCTACGTGGTGCTGTGCGGCGCAAGCAACTAGAATTTTGTTCATCAGGAAATTGGCGACTCCATCACGACAATGCTCCCGCACATTCTTCGCACTTGGTTCACAAACCAGACTCCTCTGGTTCGACAAGCTCCTTACTCTCTTGATATGGCCCCCTACGACTTTTAGCTATTCCCCAAACTCCAGAGGCCATTGAAAGGAACGCGATTTTAGACAAGAGAGAAAGTTATGGCTGCAACGACAGCCGAGCTAAAGCCGATTTCGAAAGAGGCTTTTTCGGAATGCTTTCAACAATGGTGGCACCGCTGGGAGAAGTGTGTGGAGTCCAAAGGAATCTACTTTGAGGGTTACCAACGCTCCAGGTATGCCAGTTTTTTTTACCGGCTAAAGGTCGGATACTTTTCTAACAGACCACGTATACTAAAATAGTATCGTACGCCTTTCTGGGAGGGGGTGGGAGAAATACGTCAAATCTGGTTTGGAGGAATGAGTTAGAACGTTTTGAGTTATTTTCGAAAGCAATTTTGACAGGGAAAAAGTCGTAAAATGTTTAGAAAACTCCAGACAATTGATAATTCCTTCTTTCTACACCATGTGGAACAATAAGATTATACACGTTTGTAGAGAAAAAAATCGATATGTGTAACAATTCTATATCCAATACATCAATTTCGCAAACTATTTTATCTGGTGGCTGCCGTTCCTCAAATTCAGACCGAAACTGATAGTAATGAATTAAAAGAGCTTTAGCTTGAAAACTATAACAGATATGTTAAAAATGATTTCAGGTCTATATAGATCATATCTTTAACTATTAAAGTTAATATTTGCGCAAGTTCATGGTCGATAGCCGTGACTCGAGATTTTTTAAATTACAGAGTTCATGGAGAAAAATTTAAAATCTTTTTTTGTCCAACTATCCGGATTCTACCAAACCTACATTTATCACTGTTCGATAGAGCACATTTCCTTCTGAAAAGTCTGTAAGTTTTATCATTCCGGGACAAACCGTTTTTAAGGAGAATTTTTTTTGCAAACCTCCGTCAGCGTTTTCCATTTAAACCCATGTAAACCCATTGAAAAACCATTAAAAAAAAACTTTTTTTACTTTTGTGAGTAAACCGAACGATTTTACGAAATTTGCAAAAATACTTTCTTGTAGACACCGACGTCCTATATGCGCAAATCCCGGTCGTAATTTTCCATTTTGAGACGTTGACGAGATATTTGTAAAAAACTTTTAAAGCAAAAATAATTCGCAACGTCGCCCCTTTTCAAGCGGACCGTTCAAATTTGGTCAGCGGGTACTTCTGGTGGATGCCCATATTCAGTAAACGTTTCATAGAAATTCTTCAATGGTTAATACATTATTTCCTTATTGTTGAATATTTTGAAATTTTCAAGTTCCGTTTTGTTAGGAATTCGTGACGTAGAATTCCACGTAGTGTGAAACTTACTAATATAATTTCTTTTAACAAATCCTTGACACACCTGGATTGAAAAATTATATTAGTAAGTTTCACACTAAGTGGAACAACAGAATTAGACAAATTTGTAGAGAATTAGTCAGGCTTTGATATCACTCAGTTACTTTTGCAACATATTTTTTGAGGCGGCGAGCGCACCTCTCCAAGTCAAGGCAGTAAAGAAGTTAGTTCATTCAAATAAATATATTTTGGAAACTGCAACAGATGTATCCAAAAATCTTTCAGTTCTAGATAGCGCATACATTTATTTATTGACCATTACTCAGAGTAAAATTACGTTTTTGATGAGTACATCCATACGATAAAAATAGTATTTTATTATTTGTCGACTTTGGTAAGAAAGAGACTAAGTGGATTGAGATACACTTAGAAATAATCGAAGCAAACTCTTGGGATTTCAAACGTCTCCATAGCTAACAATATCTGTTACAATTTCTCCAATTATAAAGATAGAAATTGACAACCGAAGGTTTAGTTTTGATGATGTTATTTGTCTTATATTAGTGAGTCTTATACTTCTACTATAAACAATTATTCAAAATACACTGTTTCAGATTTCATTGGTTGCAGTTTAATCCAGATCAATTATAATTAATCATTATTTCCAATTAAGATTTTGAAATTTGATTTGTAACTGGACTAGATCTGATTTAAATTGATTGGAGCAAATTAGCTTTTTGCTACAAATTCTAGTCTTTGCTCAATATTTCCACTTCTGGACTAGCTAATGCAATTAAACTTCAGTTAGTTCTACTAATATTTAATTTATGTACTAGCTAGTGAAGACTAGAAACTTCTACCTAGACTGGATTATAAGTTAAAGCCGTTTGAATTTGCTCATTTGTTACCTATTTAACATTTCTTAATTTTGTTGCTTCAAAATACTAGTCTTAGTTTTTGCTTAATATATCAATTTATGAACTAGTCAACCCAATGGAAGTTGGTACTGCTATTAGTAATTGATTTCTCTAGTCGCTTGCGTAGACTAGAAAAGTGTATCTAGTTCACATCGTGAGTTACATTTAGTTTATAGTCCTTGTATTAGTTCAATATTTCAAACTGTGGCCTAGCTAGGACTAACAAATTTCGGTATTTCTACAAATATTTAATTTATCTAGTGTGTTTTGAAGACTATAAGAGTCTATGTAGAGTCGATTATAGATTAGAAATATTTGAAATCAAACTATTAGAATGGTTCGGATTTGCTCTCTTTGATACAAATCGTGATTTGCATATTTGGTGAGAAACCGTCAGTTCTCGCAAAACCCACCAATCTTCCATATCTACGTCAATATAAATATCTTTGATAGACTGGGCTGTCATTCTTAGACAAGAGGCAATACTAGTCAGATAAGACTAGAAAGTCAGACTAGACAGACCAGACTAAACAGACAAGACTAGACCAACGAGACTAAACATACAAGACTAGACATACAAGACTAGACATACAAGACTAGACATACAAGACTAGACAGACAAGCCAAGACAGACAAGAATAGACAGACAAGACTAGACAGATAAGAATACACAGATAGTACTAGAGGTTGAGGACAGATAAGAGAAGGTTCAATAGACTAGTATGGACAGACAAGACTAGGTATTAAAAGCTAAACAGACAAGGCTAGACAGAGTACACTAGGACAGACAAGACTAGAGATAGAAGTTTAGACAGAGTAGACTAGACGTACAAGACTAGCCAGACAAGAATAGACAAACAAGGCTAGACTAACAAGGCTATACAGACAACACTAGACAGACAAGAGTAGATAGACATGACTAGACAGACTAGACTAAACAGACTTTTGTTTTGCACGTAGCTGGCAGCTGAGAGCTGAGCAGACAAGCTAGTGGCGCTTGTCTGCTCAGCTCTCAGCTGCCAGCTACGTGCAAAACAAAAGTCTGTTTAGTCTAAACCGAACATATCCAATCAAGCCGAGACCGCAGGTAGCATACATTCAGCGTGGTTATTGTATTTAAGATGGTTGTTGATTCATCTTATTTGGGCTTACTAGTGGATCTTTCTATTGCGTCTCAGTTTTTCGTCATTTTCCTTAGAGGAAATAATAAATTTAACGAATCTGGTAATTCTATCCCAATTTTCTTTATTTTGTAGCATGTAACCCATTATCATTCTTGCGTTAAACGGTATCTTTGTGTTGGCTGTTACTTCGTCCCTTTCTGCTTCCCATTTCCAGCAGTCAAATATTGTGTGTATTACAGAGTCCACATCACCACAGTATTCACACAAATCTTCTGCGGCGGTGTGTATTTGTTTCAAGTAATCGCGGAAGCCCCCATGCCCTGCGAGGAACTGAGTCAGGTAAAAGATAGTCCCGTCAGGCTTCCTGTTGACCCATGTGGTGATATCTGGTATTATCAACTTCGTCTATTGGATTTTTTCGGACGCTCACCATTTTTGTTGCCATTCTACTAGGAGCTTTTTCTAGAGGCAACTCTAGATTACCTATAACATCCGGCCTCGTGCATTTCGGCTTTCTCCGGGACCAGGAGCTCTATGGGGGCTATCCCAGCTATTACCAAAACTGCTTCCCCCGATACAGTCTTGAATGAGCTACAAATCCTGATTGCAGTTTTTCTTTGAATTCTCGCAAGTCTGTATATATCGCTTTCTTGCCGTACTTTGTGCCCATATTGGGGCAGCATATAGCATGGTGGATTGTACGATCGCACCAAGGAGTTTACGGTTGGAGCTTTTAGGCCCACCTACATTGGGCATAATTCTGTCCAATGCCGCCGTTGCCGTCACACCTTGAGCTGATGCCTTCGTGAGGTGTGGACCGAAGGACAGACTCTTATCTATGACTATTCCGAGGTATGTGATTTCTTTCTTTGGGCTTATATGTGTAACTTGCACTTCAAACTGTATTGCGTTGAGTCTCCTTAGACCGGTCAGTAACAGTGTTTCAGACTTTTCGTGAGCAAGGCTCAGGTTGTTTGATGATATCCAATCGGTTACTTGTCGAATTGTGGGGTTTGCCGTTTGCATTAGCATGGATTCCGTTTTTGCCGAGGCTGATTGTGGCAACCTCCGGTAGTTTCAATCTTAGGTCGCCATCACAAGATGTTCCACAAAGTAGGGTCTAAAACTGAACCTTGTGGGACCCCGCTACTCAGTTCTCTCATTACCAAAACTCCATGTGCCTTTAGAAGCAGTGTTCTATTATAGAAATAGCTTCTTACCATGCGCAGGAGGTAAGGCGCTATTCCTCTTTCCGTTAGTTCCTTCATTATTAATTTCCAGCTCGCACTGTTAAAAGCGTTTCTAACGTCAAATGTAATTAGTGCACATATCTTCCCTGTCCTTTTAGTGCCACTTCTAGCTTCTTCTGTTAGTTTTAGGACTGATTGCGCTGATAGTGGATCTTCCCTCTCTGAATCTAAATTGTCTCCTGGACAAACCGACGCCTGCCTCTAGTCCGCTTTTAAGTCTGTTCATCAGGAGCTGCTCTAGCAGCTTCCCCGGCGTGTCCAGAGTACACAGGGGTCTATCCGATGATGGATCGTCTAACGGTTTGTCACCCTTGCGCAGCAAGACAAGCCTTACGCACTTCCATTTCTTGGGGAAGTTCGCGGCACTTAGTGCATTCATTATATCTAGAACAAATTTTGGTTGATCGAGGGTAGCGATTTTAATAACCTCAGGCGGGATGACATCTGGGCCTAGAGTTCTACCGTCGTGGATGCGGTGTTTTGCTTTGGTGAGTCCCTCTTTGGTAAATAGCGGTATCTCATTAACCTCTGGTTTTTCCCAGACAAAAGGTTCATATTGTGGGAACAGTACATCTACAACTCTTTACAGGTCATTGGCTTTTGAATATTTGGCGCTAGCACTTTAAGTTTCTTCTTGCATCACTGGAAGGCTCCCCACATATCCTTGTCTATTCTCTTTTTCTGTTTCTATATAGGTCCGTTAGCATTTTGAGCTTTTCGTCAACGTCTTTTTTTAGTGTTTGTCACTGACATTTTCTTCTAGCAGCAACGCACGAGGCCCTCAGGTAAGATATTTCGTCTGACCACCGGTAAACCTGTTTCCTCTTAGTTGGTCCACCTTTCTTGGGTAACGTTAAGGTACATGCCCTGATGCCCTGAAATGTCAACGACAAAAACTAAAAAAAAGACGTTGATGAAAAGCTCAAAACTCTAACGGACCTATATAGAAACAGAAAAAGAGAATTGAGACAAGCCATGGCCAAAGCAAAAGAATCACATTGGTAAAAACTCTGCGAGGACGTAGCCAAGGATATATGGGGAAATGCCTTCCAGCTATGCAAGAAGAAACTTAAAGTGCTACCGCCAAACACTAGAAAGTCAATGAATGACCTGAAACGAGTTGTAGATGTACTGTTCCCACAACATGAACCTTTTGTCTGGGAACAACCAGAGGTTAATGAGATACCTCTATTTACCGAGGAAGAACTAACCAAAGCAAAAGACCGCATCCACAACGGTAGAACTCCAGGCCCAGCTGGCGTCCCACCTGATGTTATTAAAATCGCAGCCCTCGATCAACCAAAATTTGTTCATGACCTGAACAAGTGTATTAGCATATTTAATTGTTGTACCTGCAATTTCCTGTGTCAGGCTAAATTTATGTGCTTCTATTTCAAGGTGTTTTGTACTCCATCCGTTCCTTTTTCCTTGTTGTATGTCTTTTCTTGGTGAGTCTGCTTCTATTTTATATGATATGTATCGGTGGTCGCTCAGTTTGTCATGGTTGAGTCCCTTCCAGTCTGGGATCCTGTTTCCGATGTTATGCGAACAGAGAGTCAAGTTTGTTATGGAACGCGCATTACCCCTAAATAGTGTGTGCTGTGGCTTGTATTTCCATCAGCCCTTTAGAAAATGGTTTAAAAATAGCTTTTGATAAATTGGTAACATCACCATTTTTTAAAGTAAAATTGAACAACGAAATAGTTCTTAATACTCGTGTTGAATTGACTATTAGTAATATATCCTTTTATTGTCATAATAAATTACATTAACCTTGTACGATTGTTGTTAAGAATTGATTACAATTAATGGCTGTTAGTTTGAATTGCTAGAAACTTCAGGATACAATGGAACTTTAAATCCAATTGTTACTGCAACCGGACTGAAAACCGAAACGAAGAAAATAATAATTCGACTATGAACTAAGCTGACACATTTAACGATAAAGCCTTTCCCTTATATCAATTTTTGCGATCGCACAGTTTCATTTCAAAATATCATATCATAAGATATCTTATAGCATAAGATATGTCAAAATAATATAGGCATTGTAAATAAATTAGTCTTAAATAATTAAGAAAACTAAAACTATTTTTTTCAATAACAATCAATTAACCTACTTTTGTTATCAAAACCCAAAACCAACAAATTTAATGTAATAATAGTTGCTACAATGAACTCTTCTTCAATAAAAGCGGGGAACTTTTAGTTTATTCAATTTAGACTTCTCTCAGAAATAATGAAATAGATTATTTTTTGTCGATTGTTATATGGCGAAGAAACGCAACAGATTGTCTCGGAGTGAAAATTGAATCTGAGAGTGGAGTCCGAGCGGAGGAAATGGATCTGCGTGGCGTTTGAGGGAATGAGGAGGAGGGTTTGATTCCGATTCAAGAGTCTCCCAGACAAAACGTGTCCCGGGCGTGTGCAGAATTCAGATAAGCTATCAGGATTGTATTGGTAATGGTCTGGAATTGTGTCAGTAATTAGAACTGTAATTTACAGATGTCCGACTAAACCGCCGCTGCTTCATCATTCCATACACTAATTCAAACGTGTTGATTCTTAAAATTAAATTGATTCTTGTTTAAATTGATTTAATTTGATTCTTGTTATTAAAACTACATTTCATTAATTATTGCTCTATATACACCGCAAATACTCTTGTAATTTTATATACGCTATATTCATTATTTATTACACTATATACTCTTATATACTTACTCTATATACATATTATATACTGTCTATTATATTTCTTAACTAAACATAAGAGTTGCTTAAACTCATTTAAAATAGCTAGCAGAAAATTTGATTCGATAATATTTAATATACATCGACTTGTATGGATATTTAGCTGAATTTAATTGGGGAGTAATTGGTACTCATTTAATATCATTTGAAACCGACCCATCAAATATCACAGATCGATTTCTTTCAAAAGCAAATTTTTCCTAATGTAAATCATAATATGAGTTCTAGAATTTAAATGAATTTAGTGTTTGCATTTGGGAACATAATGCTTAAATTGGTAATATTTTATAGGGTTGGAAATGTTAATTCAATTCGTAACAAATGGATTTATTATAACAAGCTTACTAGTTATAAAACACATGTGCATTTTGTAACGAAGTTGGAAAGAAGAAACTTTTAAAATAAGAAGCTCAAGTTTCAAGGTTAATTACTACTAACTTGGTAAGAACGAAATCCCTAGCTAACACGACTTCTTATTGGAAATGTTATTAGCTACAAGTTTTATTTGAAACATTTTTCAAGATTTCACTTAGTTTCGAATTACTTTCGTATTTTTGAGACAAGGAATATATAAAACAAAAACAATGTTTTGACTTTATACAAGGTTGATTATTAGTGAATTGGCAGACGAAAAATCATGTAGAAAGGAATTTCTTATAGAAAATTTAATTGTGTACAAGTTTGATTTATAATATTTTTCAAAATTTCATTTAGTTTACGTGTTATTTATGATTTTTTTAGGAAAAGAAAAATGTAAAAGAAAATTTTACTTTGTATCAAAGTTCAATATTTCCAACTTGACTGCCCGAAAATCACTGCAGAGTAAAATATCTTCTAGAAAATTTAACTTCCAGTTTTATTCGTAACATTTTTCAAATTTCCACTCAGTTTCCGAGCTATTTTAACATTTTTGGGACAAGAAAATGTAAAACAAAAGCGACTTTTTACCAACTTGACAGAATAAAAAAATCACTTGGTAACAAGTTTCCCTATAGGAAATGTAATTCTCTGCAAGTTTTATTTCAAACATCTTTCAAAATTTCGTTTAGTTCCCGAGTTATTTTCGCTTTTTTGATATAAAAAAAATGTTAAATAAAAAAACTAAATAGGACTTCGTGTCAAGATTGATGATTGTTGATATTACCAACTTTACAGACAAAAAGTCTAGATAATACACTTGCTTAGTAGAAAATTTTATTCTCTACAAGTTTTTTTTGGAGAGGCGTAGCAGGCATATAAATTAACCTTACAAGTGGACCCCCGGAATCACGAACATCCTGGAACAGCGCTTTACACAGCATTAACCTCAAGGATGTCGCCGCTCTGCTCTTGGCATCCACATTTTTTCACTCCTTTCACTGGAGTGCTTACGGGTTCCGGAATCTGGCTCTATAGTTTTGCTTTTCCTTTCTGTAGTTGATTTTCGTCCGTTCGTCTTGTTCTTTTTGTGTCAGGATGTCACGTATCATTGTCTCCGTGTCCAGTCCTATGGTGATCTTAGCATCGCGTTTACCAGTGTTTGCACCGCTAGGTTGAGGCTTCTCTTCTCCATCCACCTGTCCCTCTCGGATATCCACCTACTGCATTCAAACACGGTATGAACTGTCCATGTTGCCGCAGTATACACACATGGTGTCACTTGCCCTGCCAAAACTATGTAGATACTCCCTGAAGCACCCGGGGCCTGTGTTAGATGCTAAGTTACCTCTCCATGGTTCTGTGTTACCCAAGGTTTAAGTTTTGTTATCAATAGTTTGGTCCAATGTCCTGTTTTGGACGTTTTGTCTTCAAGTATTTGGTTGATTGATTTTTTTTGTCCTTCTGTCCTATTTGCACAGGTCCTTGTCTTGGACTATATAATTGGACTCTCTCGTGAATTTTGCACTCTATCGGGGCGATGCCAGCAATCACCAACACAGCTTCCCTGGAGACAGTCCTGCATGCACTTCATACTCTGATGGCCGTTTATCTCTGTACAGAGGTGAGTATCTGTTTCATGTACCCCTTTTCAATGGCTCTAGACTAGACCGGGGCTCCATAGAGAATGGTCGAGTGAACCACGTTGCATAGCAGCCTTCTTTTACTGCTTTTCGGACCGCCGGTGTTAGGCCATAATTTTCCTAGCGCCGATGTAATTTTTAGGACTTTTTCATCAGTTTTCTTAAGGTGTGCTTTGAAAGACAGTTTCTGGTCAATCGTTATGTCTAGGTACTTGACTTCTTGTTTCGGTGTGATGTCCACTTTTTTAATTTTGAATTTTGTAGGTCCTATTTTCCTTTTGCCAATGAGAAGTACAGCTTCTGTTTTTTCAGGGGCTAGCTTAACGTTTTTTTCGCTCTAACCATTCATCGAACTGCTTTATGACAATGTTTGCCTTTCTCATTAGTCCTGCTTCAGTTTTTCCTGTTGCAACTGAAGCTAGGTCATCGGCGAATCCTACTATTTCTACCCCCGCGAGAAAAACGAGTCTTAACACGCCATCATATAGAACGTTCCACAGGGTAGGGCCCAATACCGAGCCCTGAGGCACACCCTATTTACTTCGCATTCGACGACCTTAAAGCAGAATTCCATCTGTATTCTCCTAATTGAGATGTAGATGCGCACCAGCCGCAACATGTAAGGGGTAAAGTTTCTGTCAGTTAGCGCTTCCTTAATCTTTTCCCAGGCTGCAGAATTAAAAGCATTTTTATGTCTAGGGTTATCAGCGCTGTCATCTTACGTGTCCTCCGTTTGTCGCTTATAGCTTTCTCTGCCACTTTGATCACCCTCAGAACAGCATCGACCGTGGACCTTCCCTCTCTGAACCCATATTGTCTATCGGAAAGACCCTACCCTTGTCCAATTCTGCTTTAATTCTGGCAAGGCGCTCCTTACATCCCGAGACTTGTCAATACCTCTGCGTATTCGATTATTACGGTGCTATGTATTTCCAATATTGTACTATGAAATGGAAGGATGGACTTTGACAAAGGCAATGTGTGACCAACGGGAGAGGTTCGAGATGTAGTGCTACCGCCGCCTGCTGCGAATATCATGGGTAGACATGGGTAGAATCCGAAACACCGAGGTGCTTGCTCTATCAAAAAAGGTGCTTGCACTATCAAAAAACGCAAGCTGGAATATTTTGGACACGTTATGAGAGGGGAAAAGTACAGTATCTTGGAGAATATCATGCAAGGCAAAATCCAAGGTAAAAGAGGTTCAAGAAGAAGACGCACGTCCAGGCTGAAAAACCTGAGAGAGTGGTATGGTGTCAGTTCTACTAGCCTGTTTCGTGCCGCTGCTGATAAAATAAAAATCATTATGATGATCGCTCCTCGGACGTCCTCGGAGGACATGGCACGTAAAGAAGAAGAAGGAGGACCAACCGTGCTATCTTCCACCCATCCGGGAATCTGCCGTCTGCTATTATATTGCTCATAACTTCTAAAACGACTTTCAGGTGTCTGTTTACAGCAATCTTTACACCTTCTTGTGGAAGATTGTCGGGTCCTGGTGCTTTGCAATTTCGAAGGCGCTCGCTGCCCCTGTTTAGCTCCTAAATCGGAAATTCAGGAGTGTCTTTAACTTTCGGTAAAACCCACTGTAGTTTCTGGTGCTTGGGGAAGAGAACACCACATCTCGCATCTTTTCCATGGTGATTTTCAGATTTTGAGATCTCACTTTGAGTTCTCGGGTAGCAATGGAATATGCGTCACCCCACACGTTTTCATCCATTTTATCGAAGAGTTGACGCCAGTGGTCCCTTTTAGATCTGTTGATTTCTGTGCGTAAGTTCTTTTTTGCTGTGGGTTAAGAAATTCTGTACGTAGCTTCTATGTCTGGGTTTGGATTCCTCTTCCCTCTACGTTCGTAGGCACGTCTTTTAGCAAAAAGATCTTTCTCATTTCGGAAATTTACGCGCTCTACCAGTATACCTGTATTCTTTGCCAAGGCTTTCTTGGCATAAGGATATCATTGCAAGTTTTTTTGTAGTACACAGTAGAGAGCATCAGGTGAGCGGTCATTTGAGTTGCGAATTTCCTTGTCCAGCTTATTTGCGAATTGGTCCTCGTTTATATTTTTTGCGTGCCACCCCCTGCGAGCATTGTGAGCATCGTGCCACCCCTTGCCCCCTGCATTTTTTTGCAGAAGGCTTTATTGTACCTACCTTTATACGATATTACAAGTACCTGTGCTCACTTAGTGTCTACCATGTTAGCACAAAAACATCTACCGCACGGCCCTATTTCCAAAAATTCGCGCGCCCTCTTCCAAGACCCAGAGAGGAAAAACCTACGAAACTGGATACCCAAAGCGGAAATCGTCCCATTCAGCGGTCGGCTCGCAATGGAACGTCAAAGAAGATTGTTTTTCCGCGTTTGTTTCGTTTTTTCGCAATTATCTCCAAATTTTCAGCGGAGGCTGAAAAGGCGCGTATTAGTAAATTTATTGTAAACAAAACGTCCGAACATCTGAAAGTATACAAGTTGAAATACGAAAGTGCTGACTCGGTGAAAGTCATTGTTAACTGTAATTATTTATTCATTAATCAACCAATCAGAATCGACATAATTAGTTTGGTAGTATGCGCGGCGGCGGATGACGTCATCTACTGAGAGGGTGATGGCCGGGCGGTATCTCTCTTAGGGTGCTTGCTAGAGCCGTTCTGACACCAGATTTGATTTGTCTCATCAACCTCCCAATTTCACCCACCACCAACTAACCCTACCTGCTACTTCTTCATACTAGATTAGGCAACCTCATCATTCCCTTGAGAATTAGTATTTCATATCTATTATTTCACAAATCAGGAAATATGCTCGTGGGAAAAAATTGGGAGTGACGAGGATTTGGAACATATCATCTTTCCCTACTGACAGTTTTGTGCAAAAAAAATGGCGTTCGCAATGTTACTACTACTTTCGTCACGATCGCTCAAAATACGAACGCGCAGCCGCCCAAAAAATATAATTTTGTCTTCGCGCCGCACCCTCGCTGCCTCTGGCGGCATTACTATATGTCAAACATTTGTCAATTCTCTGGGAATTTCAAAACATTTTACTACTTTTGCCCGGAAAAATTTCTCTCGCAAATCAATCAAAACGTTCGTTTTCATTCTCCAAACCCGGAAAAGTATGTAATCCGTTATTCTAGGCAATTGCTAGGAAGTATCTACAATTTTTAAAATTTATAGGAAATTTATGATATGTTTTGTAATATGCACTTTTCCTAGGAAATCTATACATTCCTAAATATCAATAGGAAATGTAATACGTTCGGGATGTTTGTAAGTTCAGCGGGGACAGCAGGAATAGCGGAGCTTGGGGAGGATCATCATCCGATCATCATTCGTTTAAAACAATGTAATCATTTTTTGACAGGCGACGTCGCGCCACTTTTCGTAGCTAAGTATCGTGCATATGGGAATCGACCTTAACCCTTTGCGGACTGGTGTGACACCATACACTATACATTTATTTTCCATGCTCTTGCAGGTCTTCATAGTAAATCGTACTCTTTAGTATATTCATCATCATCAGCCTTTATGTCCCACTGCTGGACAAAGCCTCTACTCTGCCACATATCCAACCTCAGCACTAAGATTTAAATATGGGGGACTTACAGTTTAACGTCGAATCCGATGGACAAATTTTCAGAGAAGGTGTTAGGCAGTTGAAACCCCACGGTTGATTAAACCGGGTTGGGTAATTGAGTGTGATGGGTTGCAGCCGTTAGTTTTTAATTTTTGCTGCTTTGGTTCTGTGGGGATTTGAACCCCACAGCTGTCTGACTTGAAATTGATCTATCATTCGGGGAGCACCTTAAAAAAGCAGCCGATAAAGCCGAAAAAACCCTGTGCGGGTTGGAAAGGCTAATGCCTAGCGTCTTAGAAGCTAGCGAAACAGCGAAACGACCTAGCGAAGTTAACGAAGCTAGCGAAACGACCTAGAAGCAGCAAAAGAAAACTGCTCTGCTCGGTGGCGCACTCGGCAATGTTATATGCTGCCCCCGTATGGGCAAGAGTTACCAAGCACAAGCTGAGAGCGTTGCAGAGAACGCTCGCATTTCGAGTCAGCAGTGCTTACAGGACCATGTCAAGGGAAGCGTCACTGGTATTTGCGGACATGCCGCCAATAGAGCTGCTAGTCATAGAGAGGCTAAACATATACTCACGGATTCAGAGAGACTCAGTTGCAGTAGTCAACAAAAAAGAAATCAAAAAGACGGCAAGAAGAGACCTACTCCGGACATGGCAGAAGCACTCGGAAGCAAGCACCAAGGGCAGTGGACCAAACGTAGTGGAAAAATGGATCACCAGGAAGCACGGAGAAGTAAATTACCACCTTACTCAGGTACTCAGTGGCCGTAGGTGTTTCCGGGACTATCTCCACAAAATAGGCAGAGCCTCTGACAGCCTGTACGAGTACTGCGGGGAGGAAGACAGTGTGGCATACACAATATACTCGTGGTATAGGTGGGACACCGAGAGGAACACCCTACCAAAAGATATCGAACCGCGAACGACAGTACCCTACTTGCTGCAGTCTGAAGACAATTGGGAAAACGTTCAAAACATCATACGTAATATAATTACCTATAAGGAGCAAGACGAGAGAACCAGGCAGAAAATAGAAAAAGAACGACAAAACCCGAACCTCTTATCAGCATAATTGGATGGGGGAAGTAATGTACGTGACTAAATATATTAATACACTAGCATCCTGAAGTCATGCCAGCAGCAGTACCAGCATGCCACCGTTTCCGGGAGGGCCAGTTGTCAAGTTAACCCAGCTGTGCTTGCTACTGTCTAGTCTGTCTGTCGGGGGTGCTGTGCTTGCTACGCCCCCTATAAAGAGAAAAAAAACTGTCTGACTCAAAGGCCAAGTGCTTAGCTATCTGAGTCACCTTTAGTGTATTACATATGTCTTAAGGATGTTCTGGACGTTGATCAAAACAGTGACAACATTATTAAACTTTTACATATTGTTGAGTATGTCTTTTACATATTGTTGAGGAAATAACAGAAACAAAATCAGGTCAATTCAATAAACTGTTGAATATTTATTGCAATTCGAAGTTTCGAAGAACAGTTTTTACATGGCATCTTATGAGGACATTACATTCTCGGCATAAAAAAATCTAAAAATGTTCTAAGAAAGAGAGGATTGTTTTTTAAAGAAAGTGCGACAAAAGTGTAAAAAGAGTGTTATATTTAGAAACGTTTTTTATCTATTTTATTACTGAATGCGTTAGTTTTTACATATTTCCTAGTATCATCTAGGAATTCTATTCAATTCTTTGGAAATATATACATTTCACAGGAAATGTGTGTATTAAAAATCTTTGAAACATAATTTTACACATCTCCTAAGCAAGCTCGGAATTGCATATATTTCCTAGGAATTATGTTCAACATCCTAGGTTTCACACATTACCGGTAATACTTATACTCATTATTCACTAGCTGGGCACACTTTAAAACAACCGTGAAAAATCAAACAATCCTAATGAATTCATAACAATTTCTATTTCAACTGAATATGTTGTTATGAAATAATCTTCATCCTAAAGATACTTGATTCATTAAATTCTGTTTGATATCTGCAACAATCTAGTTAATTTTAAATGAAAACCATTCCTCTCGTGGAATGAAATTCGCGTTTTGATTGTGTAATACGTGACGTAGTAAACAACAAAATGTTATTAAAGTTTCTGCAGCACATCCACATCCAATCCCAATAAACGACGCATTAAATTTTCAATTGTAATTTCGCATAAATGGTCGTGATTTTGCCGATACGCAAACTATTCACGTCATTATTATTCAACTAGGCGATTAATAGTAATAGAATAATGTTTGCAATTAACATTTTCCCTTCTTGCATTTTCTCGGTGTTGTGTTTTGGCGCTTATCTACTTACCATTTCATATTAGTTTGAACACTACACGACTTAATCGCATTACAAGAGCAATTCTCCTACCCGTTTTCACATTACTAGCTCGCGTAGATACAAAACATTTCCATTTTCATCACAATCAATTAATATTATTTTAAAAACGTTTTTAACAGAACAACACTCTGTTTCACTGATCCGACTAATTTGTATTGCAAATTTGCGAAACTTTTAAGTGATATTATATCCCCTTGAATAGTGCTGAACTTTGAGCGAAATTGAAAGCAATTTGGAAAACAAGGATGAATATATTTACAGCGTCCCTAATATACATATTTCGTATTATACGCGTTTTGTATATGTACCCAATGCAAGCTCTCCCCCAATGAGTGTTTTCCATTAATTATTTTCAACACAAAATATTCATGAAGATAGCCCGCGGGTCTATCGCATCTAATAGAGATATATTTCGTCCGAGGATTCTTTGAAGTAGGCTTTAATTACTAAATCTCGGGTTACGATTTCGAAACCACCAAGTCTATCACGAACTTTACCATTTTCCTTGCTCGGATGGAATTTGGACGGATGGAAAATTAACGTTTCATATCTAACAAAAAGTAAATCCGTTTAATACCATCGGTACACCTGTGCGAATAGGGAAAAGAGCGGTAAAACAGAAACTCAAGATATATGTTTGCTTTGCCTTTATGTATAACTCAATTATGCCCTTCTATTTGGGTAGCCTTTATTTATTTTGTAAATGAGAGAACAGGAATTCACTCGGATTGGTAAAGTGGTGAACTATAACATTCACTAATTACTTTGTTCAATAATTGTTCAACTTTCAAAGTAATCCAGAATAAAATATATATAGTATACATTTTAACGTAATATTTACCTTTAATGATGCACCGTTATTTAATTATTGAGCCTAACAAGCATATATTTGTTACAGGCATAATTTACATTTAATTAAGTCCCTCTCAGTAAATTCAAAATTAAAAGACTTTAAAACAATTTGTAAATTAAACCACCATTTTGGTTACACAAAAAGAATTAAATATATTTAACATCCCATAAACCACCCATGTTTCTTTTAAAATAGCTCTTATTATCATTTTTCTAGATAAATAATTGAATAAAAATATTTACAAAAATGACAATATTTTCAAAGAAGTTGTTACATAAGTTGTCTTTTTACTTATTATATTTAGTTTAGTTGTATATTTAGATCTATGTGATAATTGCATTGAATAAATACATTTTGTACGTTCAACTATGAATATTTCAGCTAATTCATTTGATATTCTCGACTAAATTGTGAAGGTAATAACCAAGAAATATGAATAAAACTGACAAAAATATAAATTAATTGCATGTCAGAAGAATCTGTTAAATGCAATCAATTATTCGGATTCAGGTTACTAGTTTGATACCTGTCATTGTGGATAAAATGTACGTTCATAACATAAGATATGTTCATAAAATAACTTTCGGTTGATACAGGGTGGCGCTCTGGAACCAAGTAGTTTGGGGAGGAGTATTACTTTCTCGTTATAGAACATAGGGAGGTAACGTGCGTTAGGTGGTATTTCATTCCTTGGTTCATAGCAGTTCACTGACAATTGCCATCATGAAGCCGTGGACGCTAGAACGATTGACGAACACAGGCATGATTGTACTTCGGGTACGTTCGAACTATAAACTCAATGATTAAAAAACAAACACCAGGTCCCCATGTATTGCACGTACTCTAGAGCAGTGGGTCAACACTAAACAGAAACAAAAAACAAACGCGGAGAAATCTAGTATACTGGTGGAGTGATGAGATTTCCAAATTGAGAGCCCAGTGCATTGCAGCAAGAAGATGCTATCAACGAAATGTCAAACGAAACAAAAACGCGGAGGGCACACAACACTGCATAAACATGTATAAGGAAATCAAACGGACTTTAAAGATTGAAATAAATATCTGGCTTGAACTCTGCAACAAGCTAGATCAAAACGTCTGGTGAAACGCATACGAAATCACTACACGGAAACTCAAGGTAAGGCACCCAAATGCCAACCCACCTATGAAAAGAGTGCAAGAAGCCGCTGATGCTCTATTCCCAGTTCACGAGGCCCCCATGTGGGATTTGCCTGAAGAACTGGTGAACGAAAAATTTTTCCCGGAAGAATTAAAAAGAGCAAGTATGCGCCTTCGAAACAATAAAGCTCCAGGACCCGACCGGCTACCAGCTGAAGCAATTAGGATTGCCGCAAACAGTTGCCCAGACTTCTTGATAGACATCTTCAATGATATATTAAAAAACGGTAATCTCCCTGAAATATGGAAGAAATCAAGGCTGGCACTGTTAAGAAATAGAGACAAACCTATCATCGTACAGGCCAATCTCTCTGCTAGATGTAACAGGGAATTTGCTAGAAACAAATGGTAGTAAGGAGGATAAAACAGGAGCTTAGGAAAGGTAAAGATCTATCCAGAAGGCAATTCGGCTTCAGGGAGGGACTCTCAACTATAGACGCAATAATGAGAGTACTAAAGGTGGCAGAAGTGGCTGGAGAAGGATTGCGGTGGAAAAGAGGAATTTGCGCACTTATAACGTTAGACGTTAAGAACGCCTTCAACTCCGTCGCTTGGAAAAATATTGTTGAAGAATTAATAGCAAGAGACTTCCCACCATATCTCGTGAGGATCGTAAGCAACTACTTCTGCAACCGAAAAATTATTATAGAGTCAGAGGGTGAAAGTGTAGAAAAAAAAATCTACAGTTGTGTTCCACAAGGCTCAGTAATAGGACCAACTTTGTGGAACATCCTGTATGATGGAGTCTGAAATCTGCCACGAAATCCCCCCGATTAGTGGCTCGCCATCCACGTTAAAAACTGTTAGGGTAGGTTAGGTTAGGATTTTTTTTAGTTAGGTGTCTTGATCTTAGACACAAGTGTAGGGGAGCACTTGTGTCTAAGATCAAGACACCAAGCACCAGTGTAGGCTGTGGGAGGAGGCCAAGGTCCGTCCTGGGCTGTAGCGCCATGTGTTTAGGTTTTTTTCGATAGCAGGGAAGAGCGCGAGCGGTCTCCAGACCGCCGGATTACTGGACGTGTCGTTCGATTAACCAACGCCCGTATTACCGAGATTATAACGTATACACTTTAATGTTATCAAATCCAAAAAGATAACAGTTATTAGATTAAAAGATAACACAAAATTAATATTTGTTTATTATTACGAGTATTTAGTGTTCTCCAAATTGTAACTACCGAAATATGTACAATATCAAGACCCCTTTTCTGAGGAAACCATCCAGGCAGGAGAAGATGTTCTGCAAGCGATATCAGCGGCTAGAACGGAAAGGTGGTGCAAGCTCATAACAAGTCTGGATGTGAAACAAAGTATAGACGTGCATAGAAGTTAATACAAAATCTCAACAACGACCCCTCCACTCGAGCACCCGATTTGTCTGGAGCCCCACCAGACCAGATAGCCCATCGCCTCGTACCTAATGGTAAATCTCCAACTAAAGTGGGAAAAATCAAACTCCAACGTGACAATGAAGATGACAGAGGGAGTGGAAACTGTCGGTTTCGCCGATTACTTGGCCCTCATCGTCACCGGATTATCAGAAAACTGTGTTATCTACATGGCAAACAAAGCCATGGCTTTCATAGGCAACTGGTTTGAGAAAAAACAGCTAATGCTCGCTCCATAAAAGACGGAAGCGGTTTTATTGACAGGGGGAATGAAAGTAGGACCAGTCACATATAAAATGAAAAGCGAAACAAATATACCAAAGGAGAGCAGTGGGTCAAAACCATGGGTCACGACCCCCAGAGGGGTGGATATAGAACCTTTTTGGGTCGCCAAATTCATAAAAAATGTAAGGCATTTCGTGTTTAAGTACTAGCAGTAAATAGTGAAATGTAAATTCTTCAATATAAGGAAATTAAAATAAAAAATAGGCAGTCAGGCACTGCCAACTGAAGTGAAAACTTTTGAACAAAAAACAGGAGGATTTGGTTGGTGTCCTCTAACTCCCACGCGGAGCATAGGGCCTCTACAAAGACCTTCCATCTGACTCTATTCTGAGCGAGGCGTTTCACCTCGTTCCACGTTTTTCCTGCGATCTTTAATTCTGCGTCTATGGTCCTCCTCCACGTGTTAGCTGGACGTCCCCTTCTGCGAGAATCCTGCGGGTTCCATTGTAAGGCTTGCCTAGTGATGTTTCCTTCGTCTCTCCTCAATACATGGCCCAACCATTTCCACTTGCGGTGTTTTATTTCTTTCTGTATCTCTTGTTGGTTTGTCAGGTGCCATAAGTCTACATTGCGTATTATATCTGGCCAAAAAATGCGCAGTATACTTCGTAGGCGTTTGTTTATGAATACCTGAAGCTTATTTACTATTGTTATGGAGATTTTCCATGTTTGGCACCCGTACAGCAAGACGGATTTCACGTTTGAGTTGAATATTCTTAGTTTTGTTCGTGTGGAATACAGTCTGGAGGTTCAGACCGATCTGAGCATATAAAATGCCTGTTTGGCCCTTTTTATTCGGTATGAGACATCGGTGGTGGTGCCGCCCTCATTAGTAATTATGCTTCCCAGGTACGTGAATTCATCTACATACTCTATTTGTTCGTCATAAATGCGGAAGGCGCGGGTATTCTTCGTGGCGACTCTAAGCGATTTGGTTTTGCCAATGTTGATTTTTAAACCTGCTTTGGATGCTTCTGCAGAGAGTCTGTCGAGTTTGCTCTGCATGTCGGCGTAGGTGTGTGCCAAGAAACAGATATCGTCTGCGTAGTCCAGATCTTCCAGGAACGTGTTTAACATCCATCTAATGCCCTCACTTCTTGACACTACTTTGTCCATTATTGAGTCTAACAGAATGTTAAATAGTAAGGGCGATAGTACGCAGCCCTGTCTGACTCCCGAGCTGATGGTAATGTCGCTGCTCTTAGCAGTTTGGTGTTTTACATAGCAGGATGCGTCCCGGAATAGTTCCTTTACTAGGTTTATTATCTTTTCCGGTACCCTCTTTTCTTACAGCGCTTTCCAGACTGCATTATGATAGATGCTATCAAAGGCCCTACGTAAGTCGACAAAGACCGCGTATAATGTAGACCACCATTCCATGGACCATGGACTGCTCTATGATGATTCGCAATGTGTTAATTTGATCGACACAGGATCTATTTGGGCGAAAACCCGCTTGTTCCTGACGCAGACTGGGCTCTATGGAGATGGATAGTCGATCCAGTAAAATGTGAGAAATTATTTTGTTGATAGTGTTAAAAATTGTAATCCCTCTCCAATTGCCACAGTCTGTAAGATCACCTTTTTTGTGGAGAACGACTATGGCTCCTTCCTTCCATTCATGTGGAACATTTTCCGACTCCCGTGCATCTACTATTAGCGGGTGGAGCATTTTTGTTACCACCTTTAGGTCTGCTTTAAGTATTTCTGCCGGAAGGTTATCTGGGCCAGTGGCCTTGATTTATCTTCTTATTGAAAAGGTTATCTGGGCCAGCGACCAAAGATTTGTTCTTAAGGTTCTTTAATGTAGTTCTGACTTCTTCTTCACTAGGTGGGTTAGGATTCACGTTCCGGACCGGGAGATTTATTTGATGGTCTTGTGGAGGATGTGTGGGATGTATGCCGTCCTCGACATCACTTTCTTCCGGGTTGGGCTGTCCGAGTATTTATTGGAAGTATTCTTGCCATCTTGTTGATAGGTCAGCAAAATGAATTGGTAGGATATATGGCACATTTCCTGTTGATGAGTCTGCAATTTGTGAGTTATGGAAATTTTGACTTTTAGAAACATGCACTATAACTGCTTTTGAAGATTTATCTGTATCTAAATTAAAATTTGTTTGGAATATTCTTTACGACGTTTATTTTTTTCCTCCTTCTCAGCTGTGATTGTTCGATGTTTAGAAATTCCTGAATTTACTATTGCAAGAGTTTTTTTCTTATTCTTATCTCTATATCGCTGACTATTAATTTTATTTTGGAGTTTCCTTCCTTTGGAGAGTACATTTGGTTGCCTAAAACTTTGATGGGTCTGATTCGTGATTTACCATGAATTCATCGATACAATCCAGTAATCTGAACCAGAGCCGTCCTTAGACCGGGGCGAGCGGGGCTCAGGCGCTGGGCCCCTCGCTTTGGGAGCCCCGCATCCTTATGCGAACTGACAGGCACGAACGTTAGCCTGCACCAAACATTAGGCTCCATTTTTTTTCTCAAGTCAAAGGACACGTGGCAAAACAAAGTTTTATCTGCATAAACTTATTAAACGTTTTTAAATTTTTAATTTAAATTTGAAATGAAAATTGCAAAGTTGGAAAATGAATTTTGCAGGCTTGTCTGAGTCTAGTTTTTTCGGCGGCTCAGAAAAGCTTGCAAAATTAATTTTCCAACATGGAAAATTTTTTGTAATTTTTTAATAGAAAATATGAAAGTGGAAAGAGACTGGCTTAGACTCGCAGATAAGAAAAAAAGGAAGGAAACAGATCTAAAACAAAATATATAATATAATCTCATAAAAACAAAATCTTCAACGAATTTTCAAATAACAATTCTCAAATTTCTAAAGACTGGTGCTGTCACTGAAAATGAAAATGAGTCGAGAAATCTATAATGTGCGGCTACTACATCTGGAACCACAGAAAGTGAAATGTATGAAGAAAACCGCGATCTTCATGAAGAATTTGGTAATAAGAAATTTTAAACTGAAAAGGAAAAACATTCAAATCTGGAATGTGTGGCTACTACATCTAGAAGCGCAGAGAGTGAAATGTGTGAAGAAAAACGTGATGAAATAAATGATGAAAGTGTAGTAAAGTATAAAGTTAACTAGAAGAGTTTTCTGAAATTGGAATAAATTATGACTTTATTTTATCCCTAACTATGGTACGACTTCCTGCTTGCATACATAAGGTTAGCAAAGTACTCCGAAGCGGATTTAAGTTTGGCTGTATCGCTACTAAATGGGTTGAAAACATTTCTATGTCATTTCAGAGAGACTGGTTTTTCCAATGCGAAACATGTTCCAAGTGAAATTTGTAGTGCAAGTGACATTGAAATAAAGTTTAGAGAATCCCGAAGACGCCTACATGAATACGAAGGAGAAGATTCGAGAACCAGAGAACCTAAATTAAAATTTGATCAGGACTATTTCCTCTGTGTGGTCGATCAAACAGTTGTATCGGTAGAGGAAAGATTTACACAATTAAAGTCTTGAAATAAATTTTGGATTTTTATATAACATCCCCGATATAAAAACAATAAGCGACGATGAAATAAAAAAGATATGTGCACCCATTGTGTGACCTAGGTCTAATACTACCTGACGGCAAAAACCGTGATATAAGTGGTAGCGAATTATTTGAAAAACTTAAGATATTTTACGAAATTTTTTGCAAAAGCACAATAAAAATATCACCCTTAGAGCGTTTAATAAAAATATCACAAATTCGAAAACACTTTCCTAATTTGTTTACAGTTTTACAAATAATTATGACAATTCCCGTAATTCCCATCGAGGCATCGGAAAGAATTTTTTCGAAGTTAAAATTAGTCAAAAATTATTTGAAAACTAGTATGAGACAGAAAAGACTAAACAATTTTACATTACTGTCGATTGAGCACGAGTTGTGTGAAAGTTTTGAAGAAAATTTTGATGAAATCATTAATGCATTTTCAGAAATAAAGGCACGAAAAATTAATTTCGTTTAGTTTAGGACAATAACTTTAGATATAGCTAATAAATATATAGTCAGATATTTAAAAATTTATATTTTATTTTTTCTGATTTTATTGATCATATTTATGTTATATATTTTGGATATACTTTGTTTTTGTTAAATTTTTGAATTTTTATTTGTTTTTTATTTGTTTCTTGTTTTTTATTTTTATTATCTTGTATATGTTTACATTTTACATTGTTTTTCATTATTTTTTGCTTTACACTACGTATAGATAGATGATAAGATAGATGTTTATTTACAAAGTAAAATAAACATCTATCTTATCATCTATCTATACGTAGTGTAAAGCAAAAAATAATGAAAAACAATGTAAAATGTAGTTTTCTTGTGCAAAACAAATAAACAGTATTTATTATTCTTGTTTTTAATTACAATTAATTTTCAAAATCCAATATTATTTTGTAGATTTTAAATTATAAAAAAATTGTCTAAGGGGCCCCAAAATTATTTTTTACGGCCCTGATCTGAACATTCCAATAGTCCGGCACTAGTATATCTACTAGTACATCCGTCAAAAGTACCTACTCTTGCACTGCACACTGATTATACTGGTTGATATTTCCTTAGAGGCACTGCGTTCTATCAACACTGCCAAAAACTTTCCAATAATCCGGCACTAGTACATCTACTATTACATCCGGTAAAAGTACTTACTCTTGTACTACACACTAATTCTACGGGTTGATATTTCCTTAGAAAGGTTACATTCTGTCAACACTACCAAAACTTTAAGTATAAAGTTTGACGTTCAGAGCCAACTTTAAACATATGCGTATAGATGTGTTCTTTTAAACACATCTTTGAGTAATAGAAATTTTTTCTATAGAAGGCAGCTATTGATGACGATGACGCAAATCTATGAGTTTACCCTCTACCCAAATGTCATTCAGCGCGGCTATAGAAGTTTTCATTTCAAAAACATTTATTTTTATAATTTGGTGGGAGATGCTTGTAAAACTGTTCCCGAATATTTAGCAAATTTTCACAATATTTTAATATTTATTTCAGCAAATATTACAGATTTTGTAAATTCCTTGAAAATCAAATTTGTAAAAATTGAAATTTTCAAACCTAATTTACTCAAAAACTGATTTGGGGGTTTTTTCAAATTTTGTGGAGATGTAAGTAGAACTGGTTTTAGGAGACGTTAGTAGAAAAATTTTACAGAAAATGTTGGCTCGCAAATTAAAATAGTTTGCGCATCACTGCTCTAGAGAACGTGGAAAGGGTGAGACATGCGATACTGAGAAGTTCAAAACGCTGTGCTCGCTGCACTTCAAATCAGTAATCGCACTGTAAGACTAATTTTCAATTACCCTCACAAGTTATCCATTGTGCAGAAGCTAAATGCAACGGATTACCCGCAACGAGTGCATTTGCGGAGTAAATGTTTGCACTTGATGAGCAAAATGGAAGAGGGAGAGGCCCATTTCCAGCTAAATGAAGCCGTCAATAAATAAAATTATTGGTATTGGGCTACGGAAAATCCCCGACACCTCCATGAGAAAACTCTGCATAGCCCCAGAATTACAGTTTAGTGGGCGATTCGGCATCCACGCTGCCCTTTTTGTTGAACAAAATCGGCTTGCCGTTAACCCTTAACTGGTCCGGCGCATTATTTGTTACACAGAAGGTTAGGCGTAGTCTCGGAGACTGCTCAATTTGATAGACCGATAAAAGTTCGAAGGTAAAAATATAGAAATTTTTTGTGCGCTATGGGATACTCTATATATTATGCAACTAGTAGAAATGAACGCAATTAAAGCAAAACATACTAAAATACCTAGTCATAGAGGATGTTCCACAAAGTTGGTCCCATTACTGAGCCTTGTGGAACACCACTGTAGATTTGTCTTTTACACTTTCACCCTCTGACTCTATAATAATTTTTCGGTTGCATACAAATACCTAGGACAAACACTAACTATAGGCAAGGCTAACCAAGGACTCGAAATAAATGAGAGAATACGGCAAACCTGCGCGGCATATGCCAAAATTAAAGACATCTTGAATATGGACATACCCCTAAACCTCAAAACCGAATTATACAACCAGTGTATCCTACCAGTAACTATTTACGGGTCACAAACTTGGAACTTCACGAAAGCTATACTTGACAAACTTAAAGTAAACCAGAGAGCTATTGAGAGGAGAATACTTGGGATATCATTAAGAGATAGGAAAACAAATGAATGGATCAGAAGAAGAACAAAGGTTAATGATGTCGTGCGACGCGCCGCCGCTCAGAAATGGAACTGGGCGGGACACGTAGCAAGAGACCAGGATAAGTTGAGTGGCAAAGTATTTCGATGGAGACCATGGAGCAACAAAGGGAGCATAGGAAGACCACAAATGAGATGGAGCGACGACTTGAAACGAGCGGCAGAACTGAAATGGTACCAGGAAGCACAACATCGTGGCAACTGACAAAATAAGAGGGAGGCTTATACCCAAAGGGTAGAAAACAGCTGAATTAAAAAAAAATACTAACCTTCTATTTCAAGTTTTATAAATGATATTATAAACTTATTAATTTCTTTTTGTTATAATTATTACGCACGTTACAGGCTACTTGTTGACTACTTGTTCTTCATCCAGTACTCCTCCATTCTTTCACTTCAGCTCTCTTCCATTCTTCAGTCCATTTTGGCCTTTGAGCTTGTCTCTCTGACATCATTTCTAATTGTATACCTTGTGCCTAAATACGCCTTTGTCTATGATATCCGCTGAGTTTATTTGTACCTTTCCAAATCAATTTTGACTGGTGTCATCCAGTTTGTAGTGGTCTTCAGACTCTGGATATACCTGAGAATTCTACTGGTGAGTCTGGTCTGTGGAATCCTACTAAAAGCCTGTCCATTAAATTTTAGTCGCCTCTTTCTAATGTCCGCTACGATGTTGGAGAACTTCTCTGTGGTACTCCTGGAGTGAAGGATAATAATGCAAGGAAAATTAAAATCTGACAAAAAAATGTAATGCCAGCATGAACTAAAATTGCTTATTTTTGAGTGCAGTTATCGCAGACTGGTTTTGTGCATTGTAGACAAACGGGCTATTTGCACGCAAGACACAAGAATTTTGTCATTCTAAGCTTCTTCGAAAGACACAGATGGCAAATCTTATGTTTTTCCAGAAGAAAATCTCTTCTCTGTCGGCTACTTCTTGTGTATCCCAGACACCAAGTATTGCACGAAATGAAGAGCGTATTTCACGTGGAATAACCGTCATCGTTAAACGCCGTCTCATGTGAGCTTTCACTAATTGCATGGCTAACTGCATTCCAAAACTACTTTTCTCTTTCATCATTTAATTATCTTCATTGAAACTCACAATCATTTCATCTACAGTAGTTGACTGCCCAAGTCCATAAACACTTTGACAATTGTCTACAAAGGTGTTGAATAGAAATAAAATTGCTTCAACTGGGACATCCTTTTGCGCTCCTCCCTATCCTCAGGATTTTCGAATCGTATTGTTTCGAAAAGTACCGCAAATCTCTTCTTGCTCACGACCGAACGTAATATTTCCCTTCCAGTGCCATCGGTTGCGAATAAACGGTCTATATTTTCATGACTGGAATTGAATATTGATGTATATACTAGGAAGCCCAAAAATGCCTTTAGCTCAATGATATCAATATTTCTTACATTGAGGAGCATAGCTCTTACAAATTGTACCTGGTTTATTGTTGGTTTGCTGTATAACATCATATCATTGTCACGTTTTCATTTTACTTATCAAGCGCAAGCAAGCATTTCTTATACAAAATGCACTCTTTGCAGCGAATCCGTTCCATTTAGCTTCTGTACAATGGCTGACTTGCAAGAGTATTGCAAAATCAGCCTTACAGTGCGATTACTGATTATACGCTGCTCCAATATGGTAGAAGTCGTGTGGCGTAAAAGGAGGGCTAAAGCTTTAGAGCGTACAACACCTCAGCACCATCCGTGCTGCAACAGCGTATCGCACAGTCTCCTCTGCGGCAGCCTGTGTGATTACGGGTCACCTTCCAGCCGACATCCGTCTCAAGCAGTTGGCCCCCCATAACTCAAGCAGCTGGCCAACATGTTGTTGAAAATTTTGACTTGCACCAGATCGCAGACGATACGCTTATTAAAGATATTATTGGCTTACCAGATGCACTGAGCGAGCTTGAACTGACCCTAAATACCTAAGAACTAATTCACCCTTCACAATTGTCGCTGGTTACATACCATTTGACACTGAACGATATATTTCAACTCCGGGTGTACACGGACGGTTCGGTTTTTCGAATCACTTCGATCAGAGGTACGGGGGCTGCATTCGTCGTCTACTTTCAAGACGAGGAAGTGTACCATTAAACCTTAATTTAAAAGAAAAGAATTGCTAAATTTTTCAAGCTGAACTTTTGGCCATACCGCAAGCCCTGCGTTATGTGGAAAATAACAGCAGCAGACCCTATTCAATCATTTGTGACAGCCGATCTATTCTGGATGCTCTCAAGAATTTAAATGCACCCACTAAATTATTGTTGGACATGTGGAAAATTGCTGCCAGAGTTTCAAGGACGAACAAGATCCGTTGGGTTAAGGCCCACACTAGTTTTGAATGCAATAAACGAGCAGACATGCTTGCCAAAGAAGCAACTGACCAGCAAGATCTGCAAATTTCCTCTAGTAAATTGCCCAAACAGGCTTTAAGATCGTGCTCCAAAGGGCATTTCGAGAAGCTCTGGCAGGACAGATGGGATGTGGCTACAACAGGCTTGTGGACCAATCTGTTTATACCGTTCATTAAGACCCCGAGGGGTTTCAACATCAGTCTCTACCAGCACGCAATCCAGTTAATAACAAGCTATGGTAATTTCAAAGCATACCTCCAAGGATTTGGTAAGAGAGAAAGTCTCCTCTGTGAGTGTGGCCAAAATGACACCTCGGCACACTTACTATTTTATTGCACAGATACCGAAATATGAAGACGATCTTTGGAGACTGATATCATTTTCATCCTTAGGCCAGGTAAATTCATGCATCTGCAATGAATTTACCTGGCCTAAGGATGAAGATTATATATTAAAAGTACCAACATCTAGAGAGTGGCTTGTCTTCGATAAATACGCCAAACAATTATCTAGAATGGATCATGATGAACAGTTTAGAATTCAATAAATTAGGTCCAGAGATCTCGGGAAAGTAGATAAAAATAGAAAAGTGAAACTGATAGCATTACAACCAGCAGGGTGTCCTTTTGAACGGAATGCTGGCCTACATACGCTAGTCTGCACTTGAAGGAAAATACAAATAGGCAGGATAATATGCTGTAAAATGTTATTAGTGAAAAGCAAATTTCAAATTGGTATTGGATCTGAAATATTTCCGAGGTTACTCGCTTTTGATTTCAGAATTGGAATTTTCAATTGATATTGTGTGTTCGTGTTCTAGATGAAGGGCATACTTCCGACGTACACCATCTTGCCGTGTCAGTTACCTCATTTTACATCATTCATGTAGGCAGGAATTTACCTTCATACCTACGCGTTCATCTTCAGAAGCAGAAAACTTCGAATGGATGTCGTGTTGTGATTGAATCTTGTGGTCTTCCAGTAGGTCGTCAATATTACTATCACTATCAGTTGCCTCTTCGAACCATTTCAGAAGAGTTATATTATAATCGGGATTGCCAAAACGCACGCGTTTAGATGGCCCGGTAATATTTTACAAAATATGTCTGTTTGGGCCCTTTTTTATTCGTTTGGCGCCCTATCAAAAGAAGGCGTACGATTGTCGATAGCGCGATCAATTATTCCGACAGGTCTCGATCCCACGAAGAGAATTAGTGTAAACAATCGCGCTGCGCGATTTAGATAGATTATTTAATGTGCTTGGAGTCGTAGAGAGCGTGAGTATGTCTCGCTGGCCGTGCGAGAGTGAATACGTCTCGCTGGCCGTGCCGTGTGTTTGAACGTTTCATCTCGACCGGCATGCGGCCACGCTGATTTTGCGAATGGGAACTCTTCGGGCATTCTGCCAATTCTAGACGATTTGCGTTGCAAGGGTTGTCCGCCGAAAATCCTTCTTGTCTTTATTTCCTCCCGTTTCTTCCCTTAAATTAGTTGGCGACAGGAGGATCGTTTCAACGGAGCAGGCAAGAAAGACATTGTAGTTAGAAGGTAAGTGGCGAAACAACCCCGATATGTTATCCATATTTTTAATTTTGTCGTCATCCAATCAATGTCCAATCAATACAATCAAAATACAGTCCAATCAATGTCACACGCAAGAAAGTTACATAAGCGGTCCAACTTCGTCTGGGATATTACGACTAAAATTGTTTCGGTTATAACGTATAAATAAATATCGTAGTCACGCAACAAATTTCCTCACATATCACGTTCTGATAGGTAAAGGTTTAGATGGATGGATAGGTTTCTGGGCGGTTACAGTAAACTGTTTAAATCGCGTAGTCTGCCAAACGATGACGGACCAGTTAAGGGCTAATGTTACAAGTGAGCGTTTCGTTGACAAGGTAAACACATTTTTCATCCCTGAGTTACAAAAGAGAGAGTGCAGAAGAAGTGCTGGCAGACCTCAAAAAGATAGGGCGATGACATCCAGAAGATTGCTGGGAAAAACTTGATGAGGGCTGGAAAAGCGGAAAGAGGAATGACAAAATATGGAAAAGGCGTGGATGAGAATAGGCTGATAAAAAGAAGACTGTTACAAAAACGAAGCATTGATCCTCAGCATTTGTGGTTTGCAAGATGGACACGGCAAGCACCGCCAGAATAACAACTACGACCCACGTTTCGTAATCATCTCATTTTGAGATTTGGCGACGTGTTATGACTCTCTTGAAGCCGTGATTTGTCCACTTGTAACTTTTTCCTAGGTGGGTACCTGAAATAACATGTTTACAAGGACAAGCTCCGTACATTGATTGAATTGAAAGAGAGAATCCGTCAGTAAATCACCCAAATCAATAGAAACCTACTGGAAAGAGTGCAGACCAATTTTCTTCAAAGCCCTTAACAATGTATCAACGAAAATGGTCATTACTTGTCAGATTTAGTTTTCCCAATGTAAATATTAATGCTATGTAGTTAAATAGAGTTCGTATAATTTTTCCAAAACCACTTTGTTCCCGTGCCTCACCGTTTTGTTCCGGTGCCATGAATGTCAACATTTGATTACAGATTATGTTAGTTCTATTATGTTAGTTCTATTATGTTAGTTATTATATATTGTATATAGCCAGCATGGCTATACTCTTTTAGGGTTTTGGTTCTGCAAGTCAAAACCAAACAGCTTTTTGCAGATTCTGAAAGTCAAGACCAACCAGATTTTAGCAGATTCTTTGAATGAGCCGTTGCGAATACGAAGGGCGAACTTAACATTGGGTCATTTTTTTTTATTTCACGGATGGGATCAGAACACTCTAGAGAATCCGCAGGTATAGGTTTCATGTTGAGTTCTTCATAAGTTCATCAAAATCGACATCAGTCTTTGCTGAGTTCGCCCTTTATCCGCAATGGATAAAAAAAATTTAAATGCGTTTTTCTCGAAACCACCATTTGTTGAGATCGCCCTTCGTATTCGCAACGCCTCAAATCTTATGCCCGCCATACTCGCTACGGTCTACCGGAGAGGTTACATGTGCAGGTTTGCCTGCGCAGGTCAACCGGAGAGGTTACATATGCAGGTTTGCCTGCGCAGGTCAATCGTACGCAAGAAACTGCACAGGTCTATTAGCACACACGCTCCGGTCACATGTGCAAGCAAACCTGCACAGGTAGACCTCTCCGGTGGACTGTTCTGTATATGGCGTATAATTATTCATTTACTTGATTTACTTATACATTTACTTGATGTATGCATGGCTGCAAAAAATGCTTTTTTGCAGCCTTGTTTCAAACAAGAAAATTGTAAAATTATAAGGTTTTGACTTAGCTTCAAGGTTAATTAATACCAACTTGACAAATAAAAAATTACAAGACAACAAGCCCTGTAATAGAAAATTAAATTTTCTACAAGTTTTGCCTGAAACATTTTTCAAAATTTCGTTTAGTTTTCGAGTTATTTTCGAATAACCGGGACAACGAAAATGTGAAACAAAAATAAGGTTATGACATTGTTTAAAGTTAATTATTACAAAATTGACAAACTATAAATTACTATATCATAAGGTTTCTTATAGGAAATTTAATTCTTTACAAGATTTATCTGAAACATTTTTCCAAATTTCGCTTAGTTTCCGTGTTATTTGTAAATTTTGGGTACAGGAAAAATGTGAAATAGAAATATTGTTTTGACATAGTAAAAGGTTATTAACAATGTATGGGTTAAATTGGTAATAACCTTTACGATGTCGAAGCAATATTTCTATTTCACGTTTTTCTTAAGCGAAATTTTGAAAAATGTTTCAGACAAATCGTGTGAAGAATTACTAACACAATTACTGAGTATATGAGCATCTTATAGAAAATTTAATTTCATATAAGTTTTATTTAAAACATTTTTCAAAATTCCGTTTAGTTTTCCAGTTATTTTCGAATTTTTAAGACAAGAAAAATGTTGACCATTAAAACGTTATTAAAACGTTAAACCAAAATTTTGTTTCGACATTGTTCAAGGTTGATTATTACCTAATTGCAAAACATTAAATCATTGGATAATATTTTATTATGAATAATTGATTTCTCCACAAATTTTATTTGAAATATTTTTCGAAGTTTCGCTTAGTTTTCGTATTATTTGCAATTTTTTTTTAAACGAACAAACAAGTATCTGAAACAAAAATAATTCTCTAACACTTTAATGGTTAATTATTACCAACTTCGGAGACAAAAATATCAGCAAATAGCAAAGTTTCTTATAGAAAATTTAATTCTCTTCAAGTTTTGATGATAACATTTGTGAAAATTTTGCCTAAACTCCGAGTTATTTGCGAAATCTTGAGACAAAAAAGTAAAATAAAATCTGTATTATTAATACAAACACTGTAGAAGCAAACTTTATATTTTCCATAACTTTGGTGCATGATTAATAAAAATCTCATAAAATAAAATTGTGTTATTAGTCTTCAAATTGACGTACTAAACGGATTTAAACTGAGGATTACAATCATTTTTTCCAAGTTTTATATCCTGTCAAATTACTACAATAACTATTTATTTGATTGCCTTTATAAAATAGAAATAACGTGTAATTCGAATTTTTGTGTTTCTAAGGCCAGTTGCGGTAATTTATTGCCAGTTCGACAATAAATTTAAAACGTAAAGCAAGGAAGAATAAATAAAAGCTTTGATAAATTAAACTGGTATTATAGCGATGTTGACATATCAGGCAACATATTTCTCTTTAGCTTTTCAACTGTAATTTACTGACTTCAAAATATCTGATTAATTGATTGATTTTATCTCGCCCGCGATAAATCAAAAAAACCATTTGAAAAATACACGCGTCAAAGATTTTACAATTAATAACATTTGTTACACGACAATGAAATATCTCACATAATAAACAAGTTTTAATATTTGTATTAACTTAACCCCTTGACATACGAATAAAATGCGCGTTGAGGTGTCGATACATGTGATCTTATCACAAATAACGTCATGTTACATGGCGTGTCAGAGACGTGTCAGATGACGAGTCAAGGGGTTAATAATTTGAATGTTGGTTTTTATCATCCCTAATATTCATCGGTTGTTTAAACAAACGATTAATTATTTGAGTTGTGTTTTGCTTTGTTAATACTTTGTTAACAATAACCAAAGCAAGATATTAACAAAGCAAAACACAAATATTAACTAAATGAACTTAATACAGACGGAACATAGCTTGAATATATAAATATACCCAAATTTCCGGAGCTCTATAATACTAATGAGTCTTTTTAGGACTACCAACTACTAGGACTTGGCATCATAAAAAGACTGATTAGTATTATAGAGCTCCGGAAACGTTGAGTATATTTATATATTCAAGCTATGTTCCGTCTTTATAAAGTTTATCTGATTATCTATAATGTTGCATTGTTTTACCAATACATTAACCTTCAAGATAAACAAATAATGTTAATAATTTGATCCACAATGTTAAATAGAATTTTACTATAAATACAATAATAGTTAATATTTAATAATAATTAAATATCTAAATTAATTCATAAAATAAACAATAAATTAAATAACTATTATTATTACCATTTGTAAAAATAAATTACAGAAATATCAATTCATCAGACCTTCTTCCTAAGTGATATAATTCTAATTACATGTTCATGCATCTCTATAACAAAATTATTCGAGTGCAAACGCAATCTTGTCAGACACATGCTTGTACTTATAAGGGGACCATCAGACTTGTTAATCACTGATTTTGATGGGTCTTGGTTATGTTGTAGAGGGACTAAGCTTAAGTACTTAACTAGCGGCTTTTCAGTCAACGGTCTTAGTTTCCAAGAAAATCGCTGCTAAAGTTTCATGTGCACCCTATCCTCTATTATCTCATGTTAAACAAATTTGTTAAGCTATTGCAGCGCAGTGAGTAAGCTTGACGAATACCTTTAGGACAACACGCTGCCGATAAAGGTTCAAATTCTATCCATGTAAAGTAGCAGTTCTTGAGAAAATTGTATCGCACTCGGCGAGTTATAACTGCATGCATATGAGTGCTGTTATGAGTTCATTACAGACGCAAAATAGAAAAAGAAATTTTACCGATCGCGAAGATTCGTCCTCAAAGAATGCTATACGTGCCAGAGAAGTAGTAGTTCTTTTCATACGAATCAAAGCTCCAAAGTCTTTGGGAGGATGTGTGAGAATTTTCCATTTTGTTTTCTAATGTGATCGTACATAGTATCAAACAATAGAATAGATTGAACAAAACAAAATTATAATAGATAGACAAAACAAAACTATTTCAAAATAGTCATATTCGTCGCGGTAATTGTAATTATTTAGGGTTTTTCATTAACAGCGATTCATTTTGTTTTTTTAATTGAAAGACTTGTGGGTTAGTTGTGGAAATGATTCTTATTTCAAAGGAAAGTTCAATCAATGCCATTAATTATGGAATATGACTTCGTTCAAATGTTCGCCGCGGAAGCGTTGGCACTAGTGAATACGCTGGACCCAATGTTCCATGACTCGAGCTCACAAATCAGCCGAAATACCTGTAATTTAGCGTTCGATGTTGGCATGCAGCTGCTCGAACGTTGCTGGCTTGTTGGCATAGACCAGCGATTTAACGTAACCCCAAAGAAAAAGGTCAAGAGGGGTTAAATTGCACGAACGAGCCGGACATTCGCGAGGACCGTTGCGTGAGATAACTCGCTCGCCGAACTCGGTCATCAATAATCGATTATGTCGACGTTGCGTCGTCCTGTAGGAACCACATATCGTCCAAGTCCATAGCGTCGAGCAGGTCCCAAAAATACCCCAATAGCGATTTTATCAAAAAAGAAAAATGGGCCGATGACGCCGCCGGCATGAAAACCGCACCAAACACTTATTTTTTTCGGATAAAGTTGTGTCATCTACATCATCTTTCAGGCTGCTCACTCGACCAAATGCGGCAATTTTGCTTAATGACAAAAACATTGAGCCAGAAGTGAGCTTCATCCGAAAATTATTTCCTTGTGAAATTTGTCGTCAGTTTGCATCTGGTCCAGAGCCCAATTAGCGAAAGCGCGACGCCTACAATGGTCGGTTGGTTTCAGTTGTTGAGTCGACGCAATATTATACGGGCGGGAAGCCGAATCCTTCCGCAAAATTCGCCACAAACTGGTCACACTGATGATCAACATCTGCGATCCGCGTGGAATCGACATCCTTGAGTGCTCACGCACACTCTCTAGAACGGCCACAATATTTTCTTCTTCGAGGATTGCGTTGTCGCACATGCACTGGGACATTATGGAATGCATAAGTTGTTTCGAATTTTTGCGCCAAACCTTCAATAGTCTGCCTTGTTGGACGGTTTCGTCGTCCGACAATTGACGTAGGCGCGCCCAACGTAGTCGCAAAAGAACGTGAAGTTTGATAAAAAGTTTAAGAACTGGATGGTAAAGAATACGGGATTTCTTGAAACTTAGTGTTGCGGACTTTTTACCTGGTGTAACTGTTGTTAATCGTCTTTTGCAATCTATAAACGAACGACAAAAAAGCTTCTACATTGTCTACGTTGGTTCAATAAATAAATTTGTGTTTTTGTTGAAAATAATTGTTGACATTTTCAAGATGATAGATACTGGATGCAAACGCAACTAACTCGACGTTGCCAAGTTTATTATTTTTTTTAAAGAAAAATATAATTCTATATACATATCAAAATATCAATATTTTTTTTAGGATGCCTAATTTAACGGGGGTTAAACCAACGGTCCTTGCCACATTGTCCACTATATTAGATCGAGAGTTCGCGCTGCCGCGCATATGTTTTCTTGATTTATCTGCGGGCTTCGCGCCGGGCAACCTAATCTAACCAGAGTTAAACCAACGGTGCTTGCCACATTATCCTATATTGGATTGAGAGTTCGCGCGTATGTTGTCTTGCTTTATCTGCCCGCTTCGCAGCGGGCAACCTTCATACTTTCAACTACTGTTCGAATGCTATGCCTGTTATAAATTATACGCTGCCACGCGAACTCTCGATCCAATATAGGACAATGTGGCAAGGCCCCTTGGTTTAACCAACTCGGCTGGTATCAATTTCCATTCAAGTAATTTTGTAATGTAAGGTAATTTTTGAATTGTTTAGTCGGGATCTCTTAAAATATTCTGAATATTAATAGACAAATAATTTCTGGAAGCCAATTTTGTATATACTTTACACAAACATGTTTCGCAAAAAAATTTAAATCATTTATTTGTTGTCAAAATTAAATTTGGCAACGCTGACCCAATAGACCTTTTCATAGTTGAAATTTTTTGTACGCGTACGTCAATTTCCGCCCTGTTATACGTCAAAATTGCCCGAATTTTTGACGTATAACCTTAATGTTTGCCCGAAACTTTTATATTCCCGCCTTTCAAACTTGACAGATGCGCATGCGCTTAACTAACCGTAAAAAGGTCAATTGTATCTACATTCTCAGTTATGTGACCTGAGTCATATACGTCAGTTATTAGGTTGAAAATACAATTTTTTTATTACAAAAACCCAAATATTTCCACTACAATGTGGATGCAATTTGTGTAGTGGTGGCGTTAGTAAGTAGGTACCAAAAAGGCAATCCACCTTGAAGTATCCCGACACAGTTTCAAGAGGCCGTTTTTGCATTTTTTTCTCTGGCACGTCTAGCATTCTTCGCGATTGGTAAAATTTCTTATTACGTAGCGGTGGTAATAAAGACGGGTGAAAAATTGTGTAAAATGTCATCGCAGAATGTGAATTGGATCATGGAGCAAGATGGTATATTAATAGATTTTGTTAGAAACCATGAGGCGATTTACAATATTGCGTGTAAAGATTACAGGACTGAAACAAAACAAAATTATTGGCGTGAAATTGGCCAGATTCTGAATAAAACAGGTACGTATGATTTTTTGTTTATTTAATATGGATTTCTAGTTGAACATAGTTTCATATGCACATTTGAAATGCACCTTCTGTTGCACGATTTTTAAATAGGTCACACTCTTTCGAACGTTTTGGTCGTTCATCTTCTGATGACTCTTCATCTTCCAGATATATTAGTAAGGCCAAATCGAGATCATCCATAATATTAATATAAAAACTACAACTGTTTCACCTTGCAAGCACAACCGAACCCACCGTGTGGTGTGGACACCCTCACATTTTTCCTAGCTTTACAAGAAGTGCTCACCGTCACGGCGGCCGTATTTTCCTTCCGTCAGCTATACGTCAGCTATACGTCACCTTACGTCAGCTATCTGACGGCACCGCTTTCCTAAGAAACCTTAGCTTTATGAATGACTATTAAATTTGAAATTACAAGGTAATGGTAAGTTTATTTATGATCTTCTTGGATATTTAAAGTCCACAGAAAGAAAATTTCATTTAATGCAAGATCATCAAATTTGGAACTTTTGTTATTTTAAAATATGTGGAACATTTCTACTATACTGCATGTAAAGTGTGCTAATATGAAAACCGAAGATTACACTTATCTTAAAACGTTCAATAAATTAAATGAATGGAAGTGCGCCTCATGCATTAAAAATCAAAGGAAAAGTATAGTTGGATTCGACTCATCCCAATTAGATATTGAAGATATTGATCATGATAATGGTACTGAAGCTGGTAGTCAAAGAATCTTGTCGCAAAACGATATTAAAATGATAGTGGATACCCTTAAATTAGCATTAATAGATGACATTAAAATGACAGCTCAGTCCACTCTTAAATCGGAAATCCAGCAATTGGAAAACTCAGTGAAGAGTCTGTCAGATATATTTGATGGTTTTAAAGTGCGTCTTGATAAAAATGACGAGGATAAAAAAGAGATAAAACAAAAAATAGATAATCTCACAACTGAAAACAGAACACTAAGAAGAGAAATACAGGATTTACAACAATATAGCAGGCGAGACAATCTAGTTATTACTGGGGTCCCTGAAACTCCTGGTAAGTCTGTAAAGGATATTGTTCTTTCACTCTCCAAGTTGATAAACAATAAAATCACAATCAATGATATCTGTGTGACTCATCGAATGCCTACCATGCACAACAACAAGGTGAAACCAATCATTGTAAAGTTCGTTCGACATATGGACAAAGTGCAGTGGTTGGAAGATTTTAAAAAACTGGCTCGTTCCGACCAAAATGGACCAGGGATCGCCTCTGTCTTACTACACAAGAATCTTATCCACGGTAGAATAAATGCCCATGAGCATTTAACTATCTTTATGGCGCGTTTATTGGACAAAACCAGGAACATTTGTCGGAAAAAAAACTATAAGTATACTTGGTATAAAGATGGTAAAATATTAGTCAAAAAAGAAGACCAGGACAGGAACATAATTCGAATTACTAAAGATGATGATTTAGCAAAAATAAAATAAAACTTTGAAATATATTGCTACTAATTTTTTTTGTAGATAATAATGCGAAATGCCGGTAGCTGTTAATTTCCATTGTAATGTATGAGTGAATATATATTTGTAATAATTATTAAGGAAATAAAGAAATTATTATTATTATTATATTATTATTTGTAAAGGAAATTTCTGAGGCATCTATCTTTAACCCCTTCAGACCCGATTTTTTTTTTGGTTAAAAAAAATATTTTCATATTAAAATTAACCTAAATCCTGTAAAAGAATACAACAGTATACTTTTTATAAAAATATTTATTTATTTATTTATTTATACTTTTTAAATGTACATTTTAATGGACATCTGGTCCTAAATTAAAGATTTCCACTTTCATAAAATCCTACGAAATATTAGTAAAAAAATAAAAATATTATAAATATTTGGTAAAATTATATTTTAAATATTTGGTTTCTTAGAGGTAGCTGTATGTATAATAATTATTTTCTGTGAAATCTTTTCTTTCTTCTTTCATCTTTTCTGTGAAAGATTTTTCTCTTTCAATAAACACAAGTTCAGTGTACAGTGTTCAGTTGTCAGTGTACATGACATTTATCACAATAAAAATGTCCTTTTTTAGTATGAAGGCAACTTTAATCGTGTTGCTTCTTTTTTGTCATCAAATTGGTGCATATGATCTATATTATCGCACTGAATTTCTATCATTGGTGTTCTCTCACAGCAACTAAATTTTCGTGATTTGGCGGGTGTATTTTCTCTATTTTGCGAAGGGCGACCACTTTTTTTATATTTACGGGTTTGTTCATATAAATTAGGATTTTGGCAACATGCATGCGAAATTCCAATAAATCCATAATATCTTTATTAAGAATTTTGGTTTTGATGCAATCTTGTTTGTATTCTACCCAACTATTAGATAGAGCAATATCTACAAAATGCATAATTACTATGAACGTCCATTTTCGTGATCTAATATATATGCGATATAAATTAATATTAGGAACAACAATTAGGTCAGCTAATGTACACACACGACAGGATGGTAAAGAAGAGTGCCAGAAAAGACAAGAGGGCATGGGCTCAAGGCCTTGCCGAACAAGCCCAAACAGCCAGTGAATGTCACAATATGCGTGCTCTATACCAGATCACCAGGCGCCTAGCCAATAAATCAATTTTGGGTGACACGCCCATCAAAAGCAAAAGCGGAGAATTACTAGTTACGGACGATGCACAACTAATACGGTGGAAGGAGCACTTCCAAGAAGTCCTAAATAACCCATCGCCTGACAACTCCATCACTGATGAAAACTCCGTCCCTCCCATTCTAAGAATGAATACCAATCCTCCAAACATCAAGGATATTAAAAATGAAATTTTGAAGCTAAAGGACGGAAAGGCAACGGGTTCAGATGGTCTACCCGCAGAAATGTTAAAAGCCGATGCTGAAACATCAGCAAAATTATTACACCCAATTATTAAGCAAATATGGGAAACGGAATACGTTGCGAAAGCGTGGAGGGAAGGGGTGATTGTCAAACTCCATAAAAAGGGAGACAAAAAGATCTGCAACAACTATAGGGGTTTTACACTTCTCAACACAGCCAGTAAGGTGCTCACATTAACAATCCTCCATCGACTGACAGAATCACTCGAACCTACAATTAGGAGCGAACAAGCCGGTTTTAGGCCTAGAAAATCATGTATCGACCAGATCAACTCGCTCCGAATTATTATTGAGCAGTCCGTGGAATGGCGCTCTCCACTTTACATGCTTTTTGTGGATCTCGAGAAAGCTTTCGATTCTGTTTGCCGCAACGCCACCTGGAAAGTCCTATCACAGAACGGCGTCCCTCAAAAGATTGTTAACATCATCCGGGCATTGTACGCGAACAGCTCTAGCCGTATCAAACACAAAGGCAAACTAAGTGACGAATTTGCTGTCTCCTCGGGGGTCAAACAAGGTTGTGCATTATCGCCTCTCCTATTTATAATCGTCATGGACCACATAATGACTGCAGTTAACGAGCGTCCCCGCGGCATCAGATGGCGTCTGAACTCCCGGTTGGAAGACCTGGATTACGCTGATGATTTGTGGTTCCTCACGCACACCTACCAAGATATGCAGGAAAAACTAAACCTACTGGACTATAACGCGGCGTTCACTGGCCTCAAAATATACATCTCTAAGACCAAGGAAATGCGTATCAATGCTCGTAATAACACCCCGCTCTCTTTAAATAACATCTCAATCGATAATACTGTCAACTTTTGCTACCTGGGCAGCCAGATTACTCCAGACGGAGGAACTTCAGAGGATGTCAAAATACGAATTCGTAAAGCAGGATACGCATTTGCTCTATTGAATAATTTCTGGAATAACCCATGCATCAAAAGATTTGGTACTTCTTCATCAAGGTCTTTAACAGCAACGTCAAATCAGTTCTTTTGTATGGCTGCGAAACCTGGAAAGACACTCTAGCGGTTACTTCCAAGATTCAGACCTTTGTCAACAAGTGCCTGCGGCGCATTCTTGGCATACGCTGGCCGGAGGTTGTCTCAAATGTTACTCTATGGAGGGTAACAGGTCAACAATCAATTGCCAAGGAGATCAAGAGGCGCAAATGGAGTTGGATAGGCCACACGCTAAGGAAACCCAGCTCAGATATCTCCAGGGAAGCATTAGAGTGGAACCCTCAAGGCCAACGCAGGGTAGGTAGACCTCGCTCTACCTGGAAACGCACAGTGGATAGCGAAGCCAGGAGAAATGGAAAGTCCTGGAATGAGGTCAAGTGCTTGGCGTCGAACAGGACAAGATGGAGATGTTTCGTGGAGGCCCTTTGCTCCTCCTTGGAGGCATAAGAATCAATATATAAACTAATATACATATCGAGCAAATCAACTACTAACATGCTTTTCTTATATTACTTGATCACATCAGATCTGTCAATTTCAATATAAGCTGATTGTTGCTTGTGCCACCGTTTAGCTTTATCTGTTCTTCCAGTGCCAAGAAAGTTAGAAGCCATATGGACTGGTTTATTGTCCAGCCATTTTACTATTATACTGCCATCCTGACTAACTAGGTCTTCGAAATAGCCCCTTTTCTTCTTTTTGAAATCTTTATCAGACATAAATGGTGATTTATAAAACCTATTCATACGAACTGTACCAGCAGCATATTTTCACTTCTAGTAATCGCAAAAGAAGAGCATATGAATTAAAATAATTGTCAAAATATGCACTATGACCTTCTTTTTTCACAATTTCTACTGATTCTAAAAAAATTGCCCTACTTTTTCCATATTTTTTTACATTGTTTCTGTCTATTTTAGTAGTACTACCTTGATATGCAATAAAATTGTGGGTAAGACAATTCCGGGTACATAAAACAAAAAAATTAAATCGCCACTTACAAGGTTTATTTTAAACAACTGTAAATGGAATCATTTGTATGTCAATAGAAATATCTTGACAATTTCTAATTCCTTACAGCGCTTTAGTACTGCATCATAATATGCAACATAATAGGCCTGACCTTGTAAAATTTATATGTACAAGAGTTAGGTCTTTCTAAATTATTGACCAAATGTAGCATCGTTCGTAGCTGGAAGAATCTATTTTTTTGTCATGTTTTCCAAAGAAACATTTATACCAAGGACGGAACTCCAGTACATTCGTATACGTGGAAATTTATTTAGGCATCGAATTGTAATATGCAATCCAAATAACGTCTCAATTTCATTAGTATTTGTTGGTTTGAATTGAGATTTTCCTTGTTGATGTGCGTATATGTTTGTATATTCGGCCATTTGTTCAAAAATTTCAGGTGTTGTCAGGTGTCATATATTTAGAAAAGTATTCTATAGGATACTACTACTGAAATCTTCACTTCCATGCCATCAAAATCTGATAATTCCCCATTTTCCAACATTTGTAATAATTTGTCTACATCTTTTTCATTATCCAAATCTAATTTGACTTTTTTATTATCCATCGTAAAGGATAAAAATACTCAATGTACAAATATTTCCATAAATTGTCAACCTATTACAGAGAATTCAAACCAAAACTTGCCACATTTCTTTCTACCTTCTGGGACCAACTGTAAATTATGATGTACATACTTCATATAGAGGGTATAATACTAAACCAAATGTAAAATTTGTTTATAAAACTTCATTACTACCTAGATAGATACATTCCTTAGGTGTTTATACATGTTTTCAAACTAACTTGAAGATATAAATTCAAAAAACTATAATATATCCGACTTGCCAATTTCAAGATTACACAAACGTTAACCTGCTCACAAGAGAATCATAGTAGTTCAAAACAGAAAAGACAGATAACAATACAGACGTTATTTTTTGATATTAGTTGACTATTGTTATGTACATTAGGTCCCGCAACTAAGTTTAAACCTATACCTAATAAAATAAGCATGTTAAATGTTATGTACATTACAATGTACACAGGGTCTGAAGGGGTTAATCGGAAAAGTAATACAAACTGATACAGAGCTTATGAGAAGGGTTTGATAAACTTTTCGATGATTTAAAGTGTAACACGGAGTACTACATATTATTCCCAGATCCATTTGCTTGCAATCCGAGTAACGTTTCGGAAGACATGCAATTTGAATTGATAGCATTACAGGAAAATGTCGATGTTTAAGAAGAATTCTTATCGGAAAAACTCTTAATCGATTTTTATAAAGGACTATCATGCGAGAAATATCCGAAAATACGAAAACACGATCAACAAATGTTTTCATTATTTTCATTTTTAGTTAAATATATTCGTTCTCGCCAATTTTAATAAATCTGTATTTGTAATTCAACATTTGAATCGATTTCGACACCGATTAACAGAAGGGGAAAGGTGTATCGACCTGGGCCAAAATCGCGCGATTTACTTATCAATTTACTTCGCGAATTTATATTATTCGGGGAGTATGATTCGAGTGGGAGAAGCGTGAATACAGAAATCGAAGCGCGAAGCCAAGTTCGACCGACACGTGCACGCAGTTAATAGTTTTCAAGTTAACCAGGGGTGTAATCACGAGCCAAAGGGCTGCAGCGACCACAAACGTCTAGAATTCGAAAACAACGAGACAACAATTTTAAGGGAATCCCTCCACCCATTATCCTTATTTCCTCTCTTGAAATAGGCGCCGGAAACACGGTCCACACGTGGCGGAGACGCGAGCGACCCTAACAGGTAAGTGATTAGACCAGCCCTGTTTTAAACTGGAAAATTTAATTTTTCGTGAGACACGGTCTCACGGTGAGACTCGGACATATAATTCCGTTTTATTTTTTGGCCTGCCAGCAATTTGAGAAATACCAAATTGGCCGGCCCAGTAAAAACTTTTGGAACCCCTGCTCTAAAACATATCCAAGACTCATCAGCTTAATCTAAATAAATAAACAATAATTGTATATTCCCTATGTTAAATTGGCAGGCTCGAAGGAATGATCCCACTTTACAAACCTTGCCTTAGGAGCATTCCATTATTTTTGTACTACATACTTTTGTGATTGACGTCTAGTACACTTTATATCACTTTTAATAATTACTTAATAAATAGGCTATTTGTAATATAGCCATAAATCGGACAATAGTAAATGTATTCCAATTACTTTGTGTTAACAAATAAAGTTATTTAAATAATTCCGTGTCAAAGTTATGAAATCCGTTTGTGGTGAAAGGATTTTCTTACATTCTGTTAAATGCTGTGCCACAACGAAAAGTTTTAGTATCCAAGAAAAAATAGCACTGACGTAATGCGCGACCATAAGAAATGCAAATACTTTAAAAGTTCGAGCATCACAGTTATCTTTTTCCGGCACGTTCGAAAGTTTAAAAGGGCAATAAAAATCTCCATGATTAAATACGCTCGCGATTAAAATGCATGGGAACCCTTAAAACTCTTGTCTTACAAAAATCTATTTATATCCAACTTTTTACTTAAATATCCATTTGTGTATTATTTCGGACATAATTCCGTTGAATTAATTCAAACCTTCCGAAGCAGACTACAGGTAATAAATGGGAGGATAATGAATTTTTAATATGTGCGGTTTGTGGGGATGTCAGGGAGGGTTGACGGGGTATTTAGCGAGGGACTGCGTGGAAGATAGAATGGCACGGTGATTAATCGGGAATAAACGAGACCGCGGCGCTCCTGGCGGATGAGCTGGGATAACGGAATTTATTAATTACGCAACTCGCCGTCGATAACTTGGAATTGCCATCGAACACAATGAAATGTTTCAAATATTCTATAGAGCATCTATACTTCGAAACGGCTGGTGTTGAGGAAAGTTCAAAGGTTTTTAGGTATTCAACAGTTTTCACAAAACTTTGTCTTTTTAAATTAAATTCGGAAAATTTCGGAAACGTTTTCCATAAAAAAAATTCCATTTTTCTTGGAAAATTCTATTACATATTTTTAAATTTTTATTTATTTGTTGTTCGTGCCACAACCGTCAAAGGAGTTTTACTTCAACCTCGCGTAAAGGTTAAACTATAATTTATTTTCTTGATTCTTGTAATACTATGAACTAGTCATTGCCACAGAACACCTTCTTGTGAATCACGCAACGAAGAGGTACAACTAAACGTCTAGTATCTTCCAAAAACAACTTCACAAACGCAATTTCTCCAACTGTGTGCTGTATCTGTCCTCACTTACTCTAGTTATAGACATATCAATTAATAAGTTTGATAGTAGAAACTGAAACTGGGAACTTAGTCGGAATCAGGTGCACGATATAGAATGTAATGCGCTATGAAGAAGACTACTGTACGGTTTGTAAGATCGGGTGAATAGTGGAGCATAAGTTCAGTTATCCGAATCCTTCAATGATTTCACATTCATCGCTGCTGTCCAATTTCTTAATATTTCGTCTTTATATTCATTAAATCATATTGATTAAATGTAATCTTTGTATTATTTATTGATTTTTATGTACTTTTGTTGCCACAATTAAAATATAATTCGTATCTTACAAATTGTAGTTTCTGCAATAAATACTCCAGCTTGTTTTGAGCACAAAACAACTTTGACAGTTTCAATTTAAAACTTTTAATTTAATTTCATTTAAGTGGAAAGTAATTGCAATTTAACCTATACAGATAATTGCATCTAGTTTTAACTTATTCCGCCAAGGATAACTTAGCAAAATTTAAATAGGCGAGCAATTAATTGAATTCTGTAGGGTCAACAAACAATATTTATTGTAACTAGTAATTACTATACAAAATTCTATTATTAATAGTAATAAATAACAAGAATACGAAACAATTACACTATAATCATTTATGCGCTAAATGAAAATCCAAGAGGAGTTAACATAAATTTAACAGTTAAGTTTCGATTCGAGTGGAATGTAATTGTAATTTAAGGGGAAATGTGTGTCTAGTCCAAGTCCATCTGGGTTATAAATGTTCAATAAGTATAATGTTAATTGTAGTTCTTATCACTTAAATGGCACTTTCGTCCTAGTTGGAAGGTTTTAAGTGAACGAGCGCGCTTGGGTCAATTAGCTGTCAAGTAATTATCACCCCACTATCGCCTCATCTTATAAGATATTACTTCCTATTACGTTTTAATATAATCTTATTACCGGACTGATTTATATTCTGCGCAATATAAATCAAAGAAATACTTCTTATAAAATAAATAAATAAATTAAATTACTGTTTAGCATATTTAGTAATCGGTCGCATAATTTCAAAAGGCAACAAGTGTTGGTATTAAGAAAAACTATATTATAGAATGTACGAGTAGATATTGTGGAATTATATGTCCCGAGATAAAATTCGAAAATTAAAATGTATTTGTAGTAAGAAGAACTAAATGCACTTTCTGCATTAAATCAATTAGTTGTAACGTAAAGACTACGTAAGCTTTTAGAATCTAATATGTATTTATAAGAAATATCTAAAACTTTAGGCTAGCGTAGATCGTATTAAAGCAACATGAAGCTTCCCAGATGGCAACACAAATGTGACCAATAACCCTGTGTTAATTAACAGACTTTGGGTCACAAATATACTAGATGTAAGAGCACAGAGAGGGACCTGTTGTGGCTCAGACCACTCATTTTTACGCATTAAATATCGATGCCGAATCACAACGCAAACACGCGTCAAGTCTAAGAGACCAGAGAGACTAAATATCGAGGCGTTACGAATATAAGCAAACAATCACAGACTAAAAACGAGCATAGATGAATAATAATAAATATTAACGTAGAGGAAGGAAGAGATATTGAGTTTATGTGGAACACGGTGAAGAATATAGTAAAGAACTCGGCACAGCACACTTTTCAGAAGTATCTGGATAAACATCAACACGACACGAGAATTAAACACCAACTATACAGGCCCAAAAACAAATTAACACTTTGTGGAAAAGTCCAAACTGCCAGGCAGTAATCATTTGTAACAAAAATAACAACATAGGACATCCTTCTCTCCAACACAATCTAAAACCTCTAAGAATTTATACTATATATTAAAAATGTAAACTCTAGCAGTATATTGTACATATCTAATGTTTGACACTTCCTATAGATTATATATCTCATGGTCAATAAATTATTAGATTGATATCAATAATTTCTTTGAATAATCCAGCAGAGTGTGGTACTGTAGCCATAAGTGTTGGTTCGATATTCGTTCCGTAAATTTCTTTCACCGACTTTTAGGTTAAGATGTACACATTTTTAAGTACTTATTCAATTTATTTGGTACTATATCTATTTCCCATTCCGAGTTATAGTAAATATTCTCATTTCTGTATAATCTTAAAGTTCTGAAAAATCACTGAAAATTTGTACGGATCTGAAAATTGAAGTTACAAAACGTCGCGATCATCACTGACACTGAACTGATCAGTATCATTACATCTTACATGTAATAAAATTTATTTTGATTTTGATTTGTTTTTGACTAGTAGACTAGTAAATAGATATCTCTATAAATACGATCTTTTTCTTCTTCTGGCGCTACAGCACAGTTTGAGCCTTGTCCTCCCCTAGTTCCTCCTCCATTCCTCTCTTTCCCGGGCCACTTCCTTCTATATTCCTAGTTTAAGGATTCGTCTGGCGTCCTGATCTACTTCGTCCTCCCATCTTTTTCCCAACTCTTCCTCTCTATTTGGCCGTTCAGGATTCTTTTGGGCATTCAACCATCTGGCATTCTTACAATGTGGCCTGCCTACCGAAGGCGCTGCAGTTTCACGTATATCGACACTGGTTGGACTTTAAGGGCCTGATATATTTCCTTGTTAAATATTCTTCATTTTCCCGTACGGGTCCTTGGATCCTCCTTAATATTTTCCTCTCGAACACGTCGATTTTTGTTTCGTTCTTTACGGTGAGGATCCACACTTCGCAGCTGTACGTATTGGTCGGATGATTGTTTTGTACACCTTAATTTTTGTGTCTGTGTATCACATTGGACTTGAGTACAATAGCCTATGAGAAATACGCTTCATTTGCCATCATCATTCTGGCTCTAATTACCGCGTCCTCCACGCCTTTGCTATTGATGTTTGCGCCCAGATACTACCCAGATACTTGTTCCAAGTTGTCTTGTGTTTGCATTTTTGGCGTACCTGTACTACTGTGCACTACCGTCTTTGCTTTGTCGATGTTGATTTGAAACCCGAATGTTGGACTGCTGATTTTAGTGCTGTATAAGCTTCTTCCGTGGGTCGTTTTGTGTGTCCCATTATGTCAATATCATCCGCGTATGCTGCGAGTTGTTCGAATGTGTTTATTACTTAGTTGTCTCTTCCTATTCCAGTCTTTCTTATTACATGCTTGAACAGCGTCGGTGCCAGCCCATCGCCTTGTTTCAGCCGTTGTCCACATGTAAAACTTTATGTGCTTCTTTTCAGTGCGGTGCATTCTGACAGAGTGAGTTGGACAAGTCTTACCAGCTTTTCTGGTATGACCAGTTCTAGCAGTATCACGTATAGCTCGTCTCTGTTTATGAAGTCGTATGCTTGTTTAAGATCGACGAACAAATTGTATACGTAGACATTGTGTTCCCAGGCTTTGCTGAGAGTACGTTTGACGTTGTGTATTTGGTCTTATGTCGATCTACCAGGTCTAAAACCTGCTTGGTACTCACCTATTAGATTTGAGGATTTGACGTTGTGTATTTGGTCTTCTGTCGATCTACCAGGTCTAAAACCTGCTTGGTACTCAACTATTAGATTTGAGGCAAAATGAGTTGGGTGGGTGCTAGAGCGATCCCTCTGTAGCAGTTTGGGTCCTTTAAACTACCCTTACCTTTATAGAGGGTTTTCATCATAGAAATCCTCCACGATTCCGGGATTGTTCCATTTTTCAACATTGTATTAAATATTTTGAGCCGCCAGGATGATAGGATTAAGCATAAAACTATCTTCTTCTTCTTCTTCTGGCGCTATAGCCGAATTTGAGCCTTGGCCTCCCCTAGCTTCCTCGTCAATTCCTCTCTTTCCCGGGCCACTTCATTCCATCTTCCGATATCTGTAGTTCAGTCGTTCATCATGGTCGTCAATATTTTGTACCCCTTGCACACCAATGATACACTTCTGTGGTTTGAGCATGTCATCCTAACGCATTTCTGGTATAACGGGCATAATATGCTCTCGTTCAATCCTTGTGGGATCTGTTCCTTCTTCCATATTTCCATTAGGAGATGGTGTAGGTAGCATGCTAGCTTTTCTCCGCCCTGTTTCAGTATTTCGCTTTGCATATCGTTGATGCCTGGAGATTTGTTAGCCTTTAGCGTGTTGATTGCTGTTACAACTTCTTCTATAGTTGGTACCATCGTGTGTTCGCTGTCTTCCTCAATTGGCAGTAGCTCTGCTTGTCTTAATGGAGTTACTGGAGCTATAGTTTGCGGTTTACTATTCGTAGTGCTCGGGTTTAGCAACTTTTCGAAGTACTTTTTCCAGGTGTACTCTATCTCGCGTTAATCACTTTTATGATTTTTCGTCTCTGCATAAACTTGTTTGGGGTCTGAAACCTTCTCTTCTCTGCTTCAGGTATTTGTACGAATCTCTAGTATTATATGCTTGAAAATCTTTTTCCATATTTAGGATTTGTTCGTTTTCGAATGTGCTTCTTTTGTCTGCAGAGCTTATCCGATTTTTGTCGTTCCTGTTTGAATGCCTTACTTCGTTCTCTTGTTTCTATGTGAAGCATTATTTTATAGGCGTTGTTTCTTTGTTCAATGCTTTCTCTACATTCATCATACCACTCGGGGCTCTTTTGCTTATTCTGTCTCATTCCTAGTACTCCTGAGAGGGAATGGATGTAGCATATTAGTTCTAGAATATATAAACTTGTGACTGTGAGAAGCTGGGTTCTTGAAATGGGGTCTACAGGTGTCCGTGATCTTGACATCCATTAGGGTTCTGATAATTTCCTTCTGCGCTCTTAAAATGGATTCAATTTTTACGAACATCCCCAAAGCAGAATTCCTTATGGAATTATTGATTGGATTTCCCCAAAGTAGAATGTAAGGAAACCTTCGATTCTTAGAATATATCGTAGATACCTTATTTGAAACAGCTTTCTATGTAGTTTGGAACACATATGTAGTATGGTGGTGTTGAGAAAGAGACTGTTGTGTGCGAACCATTTGTTTAGTGTATCCAGGAGCATGTCAGCACGCAGTGGATTGTTGAAAGCATCTCTTGCGGAGACGATAAAACTAGCGTCACCAGCATATAAGGTGCAGTGTTGACCTCCGATGTAGCTGACCAAGTCTGGTGGACATATTGGACCATTCCATTAGACGCTAGCATCTTTACCAAATGATTTTTATGTTTAGTGCTTTCCTTAATGTTAACATTAAAGTCTCCAGCTAGTATTATGCTTTTGATTTGTTCGCATATGTGTGGAAAATATCATCTAATACAGTTAAGAATGTTATTAAGCAGCCTGTTGGTGGTCTATATATATATATATATATATATATATATATATATATATATATATATATATATATATATATATATATATATATATATATATATATATATATATATTTAAAATAATGGTCTCTAGGTCATTGTTTCTTGCTTCTATACCACATATTTCAATTATCTTTTCTATAGCACTATTTTCTTGAATCTTTTCTTATCTTTTTTTTTTCTTAACTTCTATTTTTTGACATCTTTGCAGTTATTACATATTGATGAGATCGCCCTAAATAACAACTCCCCCTCCCACTCAGTTTGACTCAGTTCTGCTGAAATGGTTGATTAGCCTGTAGTTATGAAGGTGAATAGATGTTATGTACTCAGGGGATAGCCATGTTTCGGATAAGGATATAAAAGAGGGGTTTATGTCATTGATAGTTACTTCGAGTTCATTTGTTTTGTTGCATAATTATTGGATGTTAAGTGCTATTAATATAGTCATATTTATTTTTGATTTATAATATGATTTATCATTGACAGGTATTTATATTTAATTTGACCAAACTGAGCTGGTACGTTACTGTACGGCACAGAAGTGAGTGAAACGACCTTAAGCCCTACAGGACATGTGTGAGACATTAAATAATTGCTTTTAGGAATTGAAATTTGTTTGTTGTATTGTTTTTCATCCCTTGATCTTAAACTAAGGAGGCACACGTACCATATACAAATACAATACTTATACCATATAGAAAATATGGTCTAAAATATACTATATTATAGAAAGAGAAATTAAGATGTTTATGGTAAATATATAAATGTGAACGTCAAAAAGAAAAAAAAATACGAATAATAATAAATCAAATAAATAAAGAGAATAGATCGAATCAATTCTCATAACAAAACATATCAAAAAATTCTTGAAATGTATAAATTACCTCCTTATTACTAGGGATTTTACTATTCTCTGGAAGCTTTTGTTGGACATTTCTTCTGTGATGGTATTTAGCAGCTTGTTGTATATGACCACTCCTAAAATTTGCTGCAGAAATTTAGGTTACATTTTGGAGCGTTTAGCTTGTTTCGTCCTTTTGTATTGAAGTGGTGGATATCCCTATTTTTGCCCAGACTAATTGGCATTTTATGGATGAAGCAAGCTACTTCTAATATATAAAGGCTTGTTACTGTTAGTATTTGCAGTCGTTGGAAATGCCGTCTACATGTGGCTGATAAAGGAATACCCACTAATAATCGTATGAGTTTCTTTTGAGCCGTATAATCTCAAGTTTACTTGAGGATCCCCAAGCCAAAATTCCATAAGCTAGAATAGACTGAACTTCTGCATAATACAAGTTGAAAAGCTCAACTTCGCTTATTATTTGGCGTAAGGTTTGAGTACACTTTAAGCATAACTTTTGTTGTTTTGTTGTCTTATCCAAAATTAGTCATTCCTCTATCAATGGTAAGTAGAGTATCAAAGTAGAGCCCCAGGAATTTTGTTTTCTTCGCGCAAAGCAAGTTGAAATTGTCGATTTTTAAACATAAATTATTGGCGTGTTGGCTTCGTGGTAATTGAAAAATTACATATTCCGTCTTCTCAAGTATGATCTTGAAAAAAAACATTGTTTTACAAAAAAGTAAAACATTGTTTGCTTCAAGTTCATTTTCAATTCTAGAGTTTCTGGAGAACACTGGTTTTGATATTAAAGATTATTTCTTGGATGGGATTTCCACACATTGCTTTCGATTTGTTAGAAATAATTCTAAACAATTTATCGATTTACCGCTAATTCCCAATATATACAATTTTTTAAATAATTGTGGGCGTGACAGACAGTCAAAAGCTATCGACAAATCGCAGAAAATAGGTGTTTGCCGTTAACGACCTCTTATAGAACTCTGCTTTAGAGGGGAGCACAGAAGAGCCTCCACGCGTGCATTTTCTACTGTATATGCAGAACATGCCGGCGCTCCCTGGTAACACTGTCTCAAAAAACAGTGGCAAATCCTTCAATCACCGGAAATCACCGGACACGAAAAACTAAAAGTAAAGTAAGTATGGAAAGATCCTATGTTCTATTCCCACCGCCACCACATGGCCGGGGAGTGTGGGGTTACATAGACCTCACAGCCCCTTTAGCGTGGGGTTACATAGATCTCACACCTGCTTTAGCATGGGATTACATAGACCTCACACCTCCTTTAGCGTGGGGTTACATAGACCTCACACCCCTTTAGCGTGGGGTTACATAGACATCACACCCCCTTTAGCGTGGGGTTACATAGACCTCACACCCCCTTTAGCATGGGGTTACATAGAGCTCACACCCCCCGGTCATGTGGTGGCGGTGGGAATAGAACATAGGATCTTTCCCTACTAAAGTAAGTTTCCTATAGAACTTAGTGATAGCCGTCGAGGTCGATTGTCCTTTGCGAAAGCCGTGTTCTTCTTTCTGAAAATAAATTTGTGTTTCTAGATAAATGGTAAAAGCCTGTGAAGCATTCTGTCTACTAGTCCACAAACATACTAGTTCGCTAATCTACTAGTCTATTAGTCTACTAGTTCCCTAGTCTACTTATCCACTAGTAGGTAACCTAACCTAATCTAACCTAACCTATGCTAACCTACTAGTCCACTAATCTACTAGTCCTTTAGTCTACTAGTTCGCTATTCTACTTGTTATTAGTCTACTAGTTAATTAGTCCACTAGTTCCCTAATCTCCTTATCAACTAGTCTTCTAATCTATTAGTCTTTAGCCTTTTAATCTACTAGTCTACTAATCTTTTAGTCTACCAATCTACTAATCTAATCGGGTACTTCTCTACTAGCTTACTACTCTACTAGTCCACTAGTCTACAAGTATAAACTTTTATTTTAGAAAATTTGTCTATTTATTATAATATCGTTTTTGGACTATTTATTAATTCTATTTAATTTTTTTAATATTAATTCTATTTAATATCAAGGTAATAATTACTTAGACATAATACTAATAAATTTGGCGTTTAAAAAACATTATTTTAACCTAAAGCATTTTTTTTGCATTACAATAATTTTCAATTAATGCTACGTTTCAATTCTCTTTGTACATTGTGTCGTGTTTTGATAAATAATCTTGATTCTAGTCTCTGTTTTGAAATGCTAATTAATAACTTGCAAATGCAGAACAATGGGACACATTTAATACGAGATCGGTAAACGAAACAGGAAATTGCGAGATAATATTTTCTGTATAGAGATGAAAGACAACAAACGATGCGCAAATATTAATTTGTTTTGTCGCTTTTCGTCGCATTTGATTTGATTAGAAATTATAATTTTTGTTTTCATCACAACATTTGATAATCATATTTTAAATATTAAACAAAAGTTACAAAATATTCATCATCCAAAATCCAATGTAGAGCGACTGTATATATCCAGAAAATACGGATAGATATATAACATTAATAGATATACAACATATCCACACACACACAGCACTACGCCCCATGCAGAGCCTTGGCTTCGTCGACAACCGCCTTCCATCTGTCTCTATTTACAGCTGTTATAGTCCAATTCTGTATTGTCAGTACTTTCAGCTCTTCTAGCACATTATCTTTCCATCTTGACCGAGGTCGTCTGCCATCCTCTAGGTCGTCTGCCCTCTGGTGTATTTGTAAACACAGCTCTGGCTGTTCCTGTGTTTGGCATTCTCCAAACGTGGCCCACCCATTTTATACGTTGCCTTTTAATCCAACCAACAATGTCTTGTTCTTGCAATATTTCTTTTAATTCGAAGTTCATTCGTATTCTCCATCTATTTTCCGTTTCGTCGTAGACAGTTGCGTATACTCTCCTTAAAACCCTTCTTTCATATCGAATTAGTAGCTCCTGGTATCTTTGTGTGAGGATCCAGGCCTCGCTTCCATAACTTACAACAGGTTTTATTACAGTTTTGTATATGCTCTTAATACTGCTCTCGATTACAGTATACTGTCAAGCGCGAACATGCACCTATTATTATCTGCTGGGTTATGCGACATGGAAGTAGGTGGAAATTCAGTAGTATAGTTGAAGAGTGCATCAAAGAGTCAATTAATATATATTATAATAATTAAAATAATGCTAAGAAAATTTGATCTCCAAATATGATTTATGAGAGCTAATACCACCAAGAGAAGTAATTTAGAAATGAAATCACTTTGGAATAAAAATAATTGGAATCAATGTTATATCTATAACATTTTTTATTAATCATAAAAGGTTTGAAAAGATTATCTGTTACACTTAACTTAACAACCCGAACTTCCAAATTCATTTTCCCACTGAACCGAGCTACTTTTCAATATTTTCCTGGGGCTTTATAAAGCAATATGCTTAATTACAAGCATATAAATAAAAGCTTTGGTTCAACAGAATTTTGCTCTTCCAGTCCGCCTACACTTGAAACCCGGTTGGAAAAAATAATTTTTCATATAATATCAAATGAAATTATCGATCCCTAATGAATTGGTATTAAAGCGGGGCAGTAAAAACCGTCTGTTCAAATAGCCCCATAATCGTTATGTTACAGCTAGTCCTCGTTTTTGCTCCTCGAGGATGGGAGAAAAACAGATGGTTAGTTTAGCATAACTAAAGGCTAATGAGGATTTCTTTTTGAAGCAAATAAACTAGTTTCGTGTTTGAACAAAGTTATTCCATTTCAAATGTATTTAGTGGAGTTATTTCGTAGAATAATTATTTACTATCTATTTAATGTTAGTGCAATCTAGATGAAAAATATATTACATAAATATAAAAATCATACACATTGAAACGCAAATATTAGTTTGAGTAAAATACTAATGGATCAAATCGGTGAATTAAATTAATATGAAATGTAACCAATTTTAATAACCGCATATAAAGTTTGTTGTTCCAGCCAATTCCATTATATTTATTAACGTACTAAATTATTAGAATTACTTAGCAATTCTGCTATAAAATAGAACAAAGTTCTATTAACTACCACACGAAGGCAGTTGTAGTGAAGGCAAACAAAGTTACACAGTTATAAAAGTTACACAATTACAACTAAGTATTTTGTGTACATATTTTAATCACAAATTTGCTACAACAATTTTTGCAAAAGTATCAACTATATATAAAAATGGTAATGGCTACATACCTAGTTTAGGTCATTTCTATATTGTGCAATTTGACTTAATATATTATATAGGGATTATATAATATAAAGATTTTATAATATAGGTATAATATAATATAAAAATAAATAAATATAAATATAATATAGGGATTATATATAAGAATTGCATAATGTAAGCATTTTTCCTAGATAATGTGATAGGCAAAATCGTTGAAAGAACATGTCTGCTAAACGGTTCTTCTCAGAGGCGTTCTTTCGGACGCGTTCTTTCAAACTTGCTCTTTTTGTGCGAAAAATTGTGCAAAATTTGCTCCTTCACCAACGGCTCCCCATAAAATTAGAATAATGACGATTGAAATTTAAATATAATATAGTGATTTTATTTTTGAAAATTGACACCATATTCAAACTCAACAGTTCAATTTATGATACAACACTCAAAATGCCATTTTCTAATTTAAATTCATTCCCCTCTATTTTCTAAGCGAGTGATGAGTTGAAATCAATTAAAACTTTATTAAATATCAACAAATATATTAAGTTTGTAAATAAAAATGATTTACTTTTTGATATATATCATTTGATATATATCATCTTTGTCGCTCTTCTGACAAAGAAGACTAGACCGAATAGATAGACAAGACTGGACAGACAAGACTATATAGGCAAGACTAGACAGACAAAACTTGACAGAAAAGACTAAACATACTAGACTGGAGATCTCTAACAACTAAAATCCCAAAACAGCTGAGGACATGGTCAGACATTGCTGCGCTCACACAGCCATGTAACGAAATCATACCACCCAAGAAAATAATTGGCAGGCAAAAACGACACTACTGGTGGAATGACAAAATCGCGAGGCTGTCGGCGTCCTGCCTTTATTTAAGACACAACTGCTAGAGGAGTTGTAAGAAACATGCACACAAAGACATTGAAAGCACCCTAAAAATGGCACATACTAACGAAAAAAAAGAACTAAGAAGGAAAAGTAATGATGCGAAGAAAGCACACTGGAGCGAGCTCTGTCAGAAGCTAAATGATACTGTCTGAGGGGATGTTTACGCTATTGCCACTCTGCACCTCAAGCAAAGATTCCCAAACCAACACATCCCAATGCAGAAGGCACTTGAGGTTGTGGACGTACTATTCCCCAAGGATGACGAAATGAAATGGCAACTACCATCAGTAACTGAGTATGAAGAAATCGTGGCGGTAACCGACTGCGTAATGACAGAGCCCCTAGACCTGATGGTCTACCACCTGAGGCCATAAAAACAGCAGTATCCAGTTGCCCACAGCATATACTAAAAGTAATGAACAACATAATGATCGACGGAAACTTTCCAAACGTATAGAAGAGTGCAAAACTAGTACTGATGAAAAATGGGGGCAAGTCAATGAAAGATCCCTCATCCCACAGGCCCCTATACCTCCTCGATACCACTGGCAAGCTGCTGGAACATCTACTGCTAGCGAGGATAAAGGTGGAACTCCAAAAAGGCCAAAAAGGCAGTACAGGCCGATTGCTCTTCTCTCCACCCTATCAAAGATTTTAGAATACAGTATTATTCGCCGCCTAAATTCATTTATCAATAAATATAATCTAATACCCACAGAAAAACATGGATTTCGTAAGGGCAAAGCTACAGCCACCGCTATTTCGGAGTTGTACATTCAACTTCTAAATGAAATTGATAAAGGAAATCATCCCATCGGCATTTTCGCAGATCTATCAAAGGCTATCGATTGTGTGTCTCACCCACAACTTTTAGATAAACTATTTCAACTTGGTATACTTGGAAAGATGGGCAACTTAATACAATCCTACCTATTAAACAGGAAACAACAGGTAAAAGTTACTTCAAATGTTGAAACTGGTATATCGGAACCGTTGGATATTAACATAGGTTTTCCTCAAGGAAGTGTCCTAGCTCCTACCTTGTTCTTACTATATACAGCTGACCTAGACTCATTTATGCAGAACTGTCGATGCATTGAACTGTCGGACTACTCGTCCGGGTAGTTCTGTCCGGCATCGGCTGACAAAATAGGCTTTGGTGTACGCGAGCCGTTAGTGTTAGCTAGCATTCCGTATATTCGCCTATTGGTTCGGGAGAGAGACGAAATATACAGGGAGTCAAGACTGGATAAAAAATTGAAAATGAAATTGAAGCTAACAATGTTTTATCCAAAATGCTAGTGTGGTTCTCCGCGAACAACCTATTCATTAACAAGGATAAAACTGAGTACCTCATTTTTCAAACACAGCGAAGTCAGTATGCGGAGAACTTGAACTTAAAGATCGATAGTTTTAACCTTCAGATAACGAAAGCAACAAAATTCCTGGGACTCTATTTTAACGAGTTCCTTACCTGGAGCATATCAGTGGACACGTTATCAAAGAAAATAAATAGTAAGGCTTTCTTGATTCGAGCGTTACGAGAAATTGCTAACCCACATGAACTGCTTAATTTCTACTATGCTGAGGTTGAGTCAATTTTAACTTATGGAATTCTAGCGTGAGGAACCTCTAGTAAAATAGAATTTGTGCTCAAGGCACAAAAAAATGCCATACGCTCTCTGGTAGGTATTCCTTCTACAGCCACCTGCAGACCGCATTTCCAAAGACTAAGAATACTAACAGTCACTAGCCTATCCACAAAATGAAGTTAGGTTTGAACAGAAACATGGACATCCACCATCACTTTACGAGAGGACGTACGAAACTATATACCCCTAAGTGTAACTTACAATGTTGCAGTAAATCTCCAACTATCACTAGAGTTTCCATCTACAACCAGCTACCAAATAGTATTAGACATGAAGTTTCATGGAGAAACTTCAAGAAGAAGTTGAAATTTGTTTTGTTAAAAGATACTCTTTATTTTCTTCAAGAATTTTTCAATATATCTTTTTAAATTTCTGTTTCTTTCTTTGTTGACTTTATCATATATGTATTTTAGTTTACATTTAGGAAATAAATTTAATTTTGATTTGATTTGATTTGATTTGACTAGGCAGACAAGACTAGACAGGCAAGACCAGACAGACAAGACTAGACCGACAAGACTAGACAGGCAAGACCAAACAGACAAGACTAGACAGACAAGACCAGACAGACAAGACTAGACAGACAAGACTAGATAGGCAAGACTAGACAGACAAGACTAGACAGACAAGACTAGACAGGCAAGACCAAACAGACAAGACTAGACAGACAAGACCAGACAGAGAAGACTAGACAGACAAGACTAGACAGGCAAGACTAGACAGACAAGACTAGACAGACAAGACTAGACAGGCAAGACTAGACAGACAAGACTGGACAGACAAGACTAGACAGACAAGACTATACAAATAAGACTGGACTAGACATCTCTACTGTTGTCAAGACCGCAAAAGAAATCAACAGTGGTCCCTGAAAAAGAAAAGGATTCTACACAGTGGTCACCCTTGACATAAATACACTCGTACTAATGTTGAACGAGACTGTGAGAACTTGCCCTTCTCCCAATTGGTTCAAGGACAACGGATTGGAATTGGCGATAAACAAGACCGAGGCGGTGCTCATTAAAGGGACGCGAAAATTCGTACCACCAAGTCTGGAAATAGATGGAAACAAAATTGCATGGACTAGATAATATCATTATATCTCAATTGAACTATGCAATAAATTGATCGCTTGCAAAGTGTGAATTGTACCCAAAATATAAGCTATTAAAAAATACTGCATGGAGTAGATCAGTGAGATACCTGGGGCTGCAAATTGACGACCGGTTAAAATATAGTAATACATAGCTAAGACCAAAAGGCTCAAAAGGGCTGAAAAGGGATGAAAGGCTGAAAAGGCTATATCGATGTCGCGATTGATGCCTAACATCGGTGGCCTCAAAGAGATTAAAAGGAGGATCGTTAACAGCGCCGTACACTCAAAATTACTGTATGGTGTGGCGATATGGGCTGATGCTATGGAGTGGACGATGATGAGAAAAAAAATGATGGCAGTTCAAAGGATATGTCGTCTGCGCATATAGAATGAATTCTCTTAGAGTTAATCCGTCATCGGCCAAAGTTTGCTTGGGCGACGACGGCGGAACTCGGACGTTTGAATCAGACACTTGAAAAAGAAAGAGAGCGCGTACACAAATAAGACCGTCATCGTCCGATGACGCCCGAAAGACGCCCGTCGAGCCCGAACTTGTTGGGATTTCTCGCCAGTTTGCCGGCGTCTACGGTGCAAATTGAGTGTATTTATAGTTAAATTTTGTTGTTATCTACCTAAACGACTATGTATATTGAAAAATTAATTAGTTGTGTTTATAATAGAACAACCCTGAGGGATAAACATTCAAAAAATTACAAGAATGTCGGCACAAAGTGGTAACACTGTTGCAGTGTAAGCACATACACGTCCAAGCTACTCGTCCGGGTAGTTCTGTCCGGCATCGGCTGACAAAATCGGCTTTGGTGTACGCGAGCCGTTAGTGTTAGCTAGCATTCCGTATATTCGCCTATTGGTTCGGGAGAGAGACGAAATATACAGGGAGTCAAGACTGGATAAAAGCAAAACAATAACGATGACAGCAAAAACCGCGGCACGGGAAAAACTAATGAAGAGATGGCAGGCAAGATGCAAATCGGATACAGTTGGATGTTGGACACACATATTGATACCAAACGTGGGAGAGTGGTGTGAAAGATCAAATGATCAAATGTGCTATGACCTGAAACAAGTCTTTTCCGGACACGGCGGTTTCATGGCGTACCTGGAGAGGTTCAAGAAAAGTGAGAAAGCGAACTGCTTGCTGTGTGGTCACAGGCATGACGACACATATCATACGATTTTCAAATGCCCAAACCATGAACATGAAAGAATCCAGCTTGAAAAGTCATTAGAAGTTAGACTGGATGTAGAAGGACTAGTTTCTGCAATGCTGCAAAGCGAGCAAAATTGGTCTTAGGTGAAAACATATGTACGAGGTATTGTGGAAAAGAAACGAGAAGCGGAGAAATTAAACGAAATTCTGGAAGAAAAACCCTCGAACCATTAATTTCGCGAGAGCATGGGGACGTAAGAAAACGGCTAGATACGGACACCACCCCGAAGTTATGCGAAAGCGGTCCCAGGGTGGCGATCTGTAGTTCAGGGGGGCACTTGCTAGTAGGGTGCTACCACTACGTCCCTCCCACCAAAAAAAAAAGATTGGACAGACAAGACTAGACACGACATACTTTACGGAAAGTACACTAACTACTGCCGATATCTCTGTTTTCAGTCCATAACCCTTCTGCAGGGTGTGTTGACATCAATTTGCTACGCTCGCAATGACTCCTCGCCAGGCTCTCTATCTTGGGCAGATCTCATTACTTCCTGTATCTCTTGTCCCGTCAGGGTTTTTGTCCGGTCTATCCATCGTGTCGGCGATCTTCCTCAAAATTGTCGAACCTCCTTGCCTATATATTCGACTAAACAGACTTGAATTTATAGCCTAAAACTAAACTGCATCCTTTATGTAGTAGATCTTGTCCAAACACGCTTTTGCTATTTCTATTTCATTCCAAAAAGACAAAAGTAGTGAAATAAAACGTATGCACATATAATACATTTAGCTTTCTAATCCCTCTTTCTGTGTAGTCTTAAATTTAGTTTTAGTCTATTGATAGTTTGGTATACCAAACGTATATCTATTATGGTACTTACGTATTAACCCCCGCTATATATTGTATGGAGAGTTCGCGCTGCCGCGCGTATTTGTTCTTGATTTATCTGTCCACTTCGCGGCGGGTAACCTAATCTAACCGGGGTTAAAAAATAATATTTTGAATTATAAAAATTTTGATTTTAAATAAAATATTTTATTTTATGATTCATCATAAAAATTTTAGGTGTAGATGGCAGCATTTAAAAATGTAGCGGTGGTGGCGTTAATACGTAAGTACCTCTATTTTTAATATATTTGTTTACTATTTTAGTTTTAGAAGCAATTGATGGTTAATAAACAGCCGCCTGATAAAGTAGTCTATATAGATATAAACGTAACATTTACATCTCTTTAAAAATTCCGTAATCTTTAGATACTGAAATTATTAGATTTTATTTAGATAATTCCTAGCATTCTAATTCTAACTTCTGATATTTTCATTAATTATAACCAAAATCGCTAAATTATGAAAATAATTCTGTTTTACGTACGCATTAGTTGAAATGTATAAACTACAAGAAGCAATTTCTTAAATTTAAGAATGCGAGTGACTACTTACATATAGCAATATTTCTAAACAAAACGTGTTCTAGCGTACTAAATTGAACAAAATAAAAAATAAAAGTAAAGGCATGAAAAATGTTTGAACAACCTCTCATGATCTCCATTCACTTTTTATCGCTTTATTTTTTTTGTATTCGTTCTGGCAATTTATTTAGTACAAAATAATCACGACGAACACAAACTGTTATCAAACTTTGCGCATACATTATGCAGTTTCACAGTTTCCGACCAACATAAAATATTACTTTATCTCACAGCTATTTTATATATTCCAAAGTTATCTATCGATTTATATATTTTCGTGTCTTTGTGGTTATATAAGAAATCTCAAACGGGAGTAGAAAAAACAAACGCAAATTTATTAATGGTGTCGCTGCAGATGAGCGTAAATTTCAATGCGAAAGTTGTTTAAAATTTCAGATGTTTTAAGTGAAAGGGGGCTCGGCGCCCTTTTCGCGAGCCGGCGACTTGTCCGTGTCAGCTTCAATAAAGGTCGAATAAAGAATACATAGTGCAGAATCCGAGAAAGATTAAGACAATGCGAGAGGGTCTGGTAAAGAGACACAACACCTGGCACTAACAAATTGTCCGCTAAAATTTAGGAGAAGCGAACCCCATCTGCGCGAAATACTATTTTCTTTTTGAAGCGAAGCATTGTTTCCGGGGATTACGTCGGGAAAGCAATTCTTTATTCACACAGTGTATATTAGTGGTGACTTTGCGATCATTTATCATCGTGCATCAGAAGTTTTTAATGACCATTCCAGATTTAGTACTTTAAACTTACCATGTTCTCCCGACTTTTTATCTCGTTATATTCTAAAACTTTTCAGACCTCCATTGTTGTTGCTAAGCATATGTATAACTATGTGGCCAACTTTTATTACCGGCTTTTCCTTTAACTTTGATTTACACCGTATAAAACGTGATACTGCATTCATTACAACGGCTTGGTTTTCACAAACTCTTGAAATTATTAACCGTGTCAAAAACAAAACAAAAAAAAAAATACAGAAAAAAATTATCAACAATGCGTATTTAATTAGGAAAGCGGGTCAATTTTAGTTTCTTTCAAAATAATTATTTATACATTAGTTGGAAAGAAGCTCTTGAGAAGTTTGCAAATAATCAAACATACAAATAGCAATATTTCCAAACAACATATGTCCTGAATTAAAAAATATATGATTATTACAGGGAGTGTAAATGATTACTATAATGACTGCAGTCGATAGAATTAATTAAGGCTGCTATATATAGCGAAAATAATGTTTGTGACAGAATACTGCATTGTGGTAGTAGTGTAATGGTTTTCGTAGAGGTTCCGATTGTCCAATACCTCTCTTCTTTACAATTTTAACAAATATTTTCCTATTGGTTAAATATGTATCTGTCAATTTTATTGAATAGGAGATGATGGTCCGCGCTGTCAAACGCCTTTGATAGACCGCAGAAAATGCCAATAAGTGACTTTACATCATCTACTTCCTCCAGTATTTTTGTCACTAGTTCTGTTATTGCTGTTCTTGTTGACCTGTTTCTTCTAAATCCGTGTTGTTGCTTCGAAATTAGGTCATGTATATCTATAAATGGTGTTAGCATGTTAAGCTCAGTTCCAATATTTTTGATAGTACTGACACCAGCACAATAGGGCGGTAGTTTGCTACATTTTTGCTATCTCCTTTTTTCATTACTGGAATAAGCATAACCAGTTTCAGAACCTCTGGGAATTCTTCGTTGTTAAAAGAGTGGTTAAAAAAATGCGTCATTGATTTGACCAGTTCCGTTATGGTCATCCTTATAATTTTACATGGAAGCCCATCTGGTCCGGACGTGGGCTTGTTTTTCAGTGCTAGCAGAATTTTATGTATTTCAGTCTCTGTGTAGTCCTCAAGGTACATCGATTGCATGTTTAACTTTGTGGTTATTCCTAACTTATGTGGTCATTCCTTATTGCCACAGGCGGAATATTTTTGGTAATTTGGCTTGAAGTTATTTGGAAATGTTTGTTAAATATTGTAGCTATAGATTTTTGGTCTTAAATGAGCCCTTGATCGTTGTCATTTATGTATATTGCCTTAGTCTCTTTGATTGTCTTCTTATTTATCACCTCCTTGATGATTGACCACATATATTTGCTATAATATGTTTATATCATTTCGGATATTGTTTTCTTGTCTACAATTCTTTTAGGTATGCGAATTTTTTGTTCAGTTCTAGCAAGTCGTGTAGCTCTGTGGTAGATCTTCTGCCGCATTACCGCATTTGTTGTCTCTTCTACGTTCTACAGCCCTTTTTAGGGGAAAGCTTGTGAAAAAGTGATATTGGAGTGTTTGGATAAATGCTTCCATCTTTTCATTACAGTTTTCTTCTTTATACATTTCCTCCCACTCTTCTTCCAGTAACGCTTTAGAAAATTTCTCCTTGTTTGCTTTTGAAAAAGTTCTTATCTTGCGGTGTTGGAGACCTTTTTTGTTGGTTAGGTTTTATATTAGTACGTAGGTTTTCTCTAGGTTAGTACTTTCTTTAATATTTACTCCAAAATTAACATTGAAGTCATTGCTAGTATTAAGTTGTCATTAATGGTAAAGACTTGAGCTAGAATGTATTCTAGCTGCACCGTAAATCTTATTAGACATCTTGCAGGCGGTGTATAAATGTTTATTAAATTTGTTATTTCGTTCTTGTAGGACCATTTTAGGCCACATTTCAATATTTTGTTATATTTTTATTTTATTTATTTTGTTTTAAGAAATATACGGGTTGCCCCAATACAGAATAAGTATAAACCATAGGTATAAAACACATATGCATACACATATATACATACATAAACACATGCACACATATATATACATATATACACATAGGTACACCTATAAATACACACACACATACATACACACACTCAAAAATGAACACATATAAACAATAATCGGCCAGGTAAAATCTTAAATCTATAGATCACAAAAAGATATAACTATAGAGCAACTAATTTTAAAATGGTGTGCTGAAATCACATTCGAGAGAGTATATGAGTTTTTTGAGAGTTGGCAACGAACCATTGAATATATCTATATTATGATCATTAATAAATTTCAAGGATCTTTCAATAGGTGAATATTTACCATAATTGCTGGCGTGGAACTTTATATGGAAAGTATTGTTACAACGTAGAATTCTATTAGGCACAATAAAGTTCATCATTTGGAGTAATTCAGGGCTAGTTATCAATCCATTCAGTAACTTATAAATGAAGCTTATATCATTAACCGTTCTACGGTTAGCTAAGGAATGCATGTTGAGCATTCTAGTAATAGCAGAGTAATCATGATTTTCAATGTTTACATGGAGTTTGTATGCACAGAACCTCAGGAACTTGTTTTGAATCTTCTCGATTGTATATTTGTGATATTGATAGTGGGGAGACCACACAACAGAGGCATAATTTAGGTGGGAGGCAACCAATGACATGTAAACCATCTTTACAGCGCGAATGGAGAAGTTATCGCAATTCCTTAAAATATAGCCTAACATCTTCGAAGCATTCAAAAATGACTATTTATGTGGAAGACTATTTATGTGGTCAACAAAGGTTAGACGTTCATCAAAATAGATGCCAAGATCTTTTACAGTTGCTGTAGATTTCAATAAGTTATTGTTTAGGGTGTACTCTGAATTATGTTTTTTAATAGATTTGGAAAAGCTTATGAAACAGCATTTCTGAATGTTTAGTTGTAGATTGTTCAGATTACACCATTTGACAAAGTGATTTAAATCATCTTGTAGTAACAATTGGTCAGAGTGAGAGTTTATAGGCTTAAATTTTTTTAGATCGTCTGCAAATAGTAAATATTTACTATGACTGAAGCAACTCCCTATATCATTCAGGAACAAGTTGAAGAGGAGTGGTGCGCAGTGCGAACCCTGTAGAACCCCAGATGTCACTGCTATTTCATAAGATATAGAAGAGCCCATTTTGCCCCTCTGAATGCGCCCAGTCAAAAAACTACGGAACCATTTCTGTAATACATCACTAAAGCCAAGGCAGTGCAGTTTTCTAAGTAGAATGTTGTGAATTGCTTTAGAGAAATCAGTATATATGGAATCAAGTTGGATTTTATTCTCTAAAGCCTTCATAATTTCAGACTCATAGATTAATAGGTTTGTAACCGTAGATTTTTTTTTGTGAGAAGCCATGTTGCTGATCATCGATAATTTCTTTGCAAGAAAATGCTAGTTGGTCATAAACAAGACTATCCAACAGCTTTGGAATGGCAGATTGCATTGTTATACCTCTGTAGTTCTTTACATTATTTTTCTCGCCAGATTTGAATGTAGGTAAAGTAAAGCTATTTTTCCAATAGTTTGGAAATACTCCTGTGGACAGGGTTGATATAAGTTATAACATAAGTAGAATATAATCATGAGAGGATTGGAAATAGTAAGAGAGCAGCTTTTCAAGCATATATTGGGGATTCCATTAGGACCTGAGCTAAGTTTATTAGGCAGTTTGCTAATTTTTTTTAAGAAGGTGATCTAATGTTATTTTGGGACATGGGATGTCGAGGTTGATATGATTTTTATATCCAAAGAAGAGTCTTTGTGGTTACTAAAAATTGTGGAAAAATAGTCTGCAAAAAGTTGGGATATTTCTAGACCACCATTAGCTGTTTGATCTCCGTAATACACTTGATCTGAAATGCTGTAAGATGAGTTTTTGTTATTTACAAACTTCCAGAATGATTTTGGATCTGTCTGCAAATTGTCATCTATTTGTTTCAAGTAACGTTCATAACAAGTTTTCGATAGTTGTTTGCATTGCGTACATAAAGCTACAAATTCATTGTAGCGCAGCGAATTATTTGATACTTTGTAAGATTAATGTGCTATTTTTTTACATTTTGTTGTATGCTTTAACTCTGTGCTAAACCACTTTGGGAAGGTTGAGTTTCGGTACTGCCTTAACGGCACGAATAAGGCCACTGCCATATTCAAGACTTGATAAAATGTACCGACAACCTCATTCACATTAGCTGAGTTTAGAAGAGATTCCCAGTTTATTGGCGATAAGTAATTATTGATTGCGTTATAGTCTGCTTTCAAGAAATCATAATAAGCTTCGCGAGGATTCAGACTAGGATAATTTGAATCATTTAAGGATATTTCAAAGGAGAAACTTTCATGATGAAAAGAGGAGGGAAGTAGTGTATCTGCAGCTATGTTAACAGAGATATTCGGCCTATTTAAAAACAAAAGATCCAAGAAAACACCTCTAGATTTGGGAATGTCAATATGTTTCACTGTTAAGATTACTTTGACCATTCATAACTATGCCTAGATTGTCATTAGACCGCATAACATTTGGTAAATTGAAGTCACCAAACACGTAAAAGTCAGTAGTGGAATTTTTGGAGTAAATGTCTTCGATGGATTGTATATGGGATGCATAGACACAATCACTGGATAATGGTGGAATATAAACCACACCTATGAAAAACTTCCTATTGTTGTGGGCACATCGGACAAGTAATTGTTCAACATCCTCATTTCGGTGATGCATTTGCTCGGCTTGGATGTATTCTCGTATGGCAATCAGCACTCCTCCACCTCTGAGTTTTGGGCTAGTCAATCCATTACGGTCAAATCGAAAGATGTTGTAGCCGCGTAAATTGAGTTCATTGTCGGAAAAATCTCTATTCAACCATGTTTCCACCAAGATTATGATGTCATAACAGCTACATGCTATAGCCAGGGAGAGCTCAATCATTTTTGTTCTGAGACCTCCAGTATTCTGGCAATACACTTGTAATGGTGTTGAAGCTAGATTTAATAATTTGTGGTTTTTATTTAGATGTTGGATATGAATTTCATCTTAAGTGTGAGATTGATCAGTAGATTGAACATTTTGTTTCTGATTAATTAAACTGTCTATCACTGAATCTTTATGATAATTGTTTAATGTTTCCCTTTGTCTTTTATGAGATTTCGAAAAAAACGATTTATGCGTGTATATTTCGGCCACGTATCCGGGTTATTTAGCTCTTTTAAATACTCAAATGGAGGTAACTTTAAATGAAGCGTACTCTTCAGGGTATTTAGAGTCTAGTTGTTTACATTGTACTGATAAAATATTCTTACTCGTCAAGTAATCGGTAATTTCCAGTTCCGTAAGCGTAGGTTCTAAGTTTGACACATGGATATAAGCAAATTTTTTTACTGCTTTAATGATTGTTGTGTCCGAGTTACCGTATATTACTTTTTATTGTCTGTTCCGCTTCTGTTTCTTTTTTTGGATCTCAGAAATTTCTTCTTTATCATTAACGTTTTCATCACGTTTTACTGTGTTCTCGATTAATCTAGTTTCTTGGCTTTTTGATACGATTCTCGAATTTTTATCACATTGATTTTTTGTTCGGACTTTATCTGTTTTTAGTTGCTGGTGAACGGATTTACTCCGACAGGTTTTCGAGACATATTTGAATCTTTAGGTAGTTCCGAAGCACTTGAATGAAGTGTGTCTTGTTTAAGACACACTTCATTTATTTTCATTAATTTTTCGATTTATAAATTCAGTTCGATAATCGTAGAATTTAAATTATTTACAATTATCTCCACTTCTGTCTTTACTATACCGGATATCAAGTCCTTAAATACCGGACTTGCCAAGTATTCAATAACTTTTTCGCTTAACCCTTCCGTAGTTTTGGAACGAAGTTCCCTCGACATGTTGTATAATTATATAAGTAAAATACTTATATAAATATATAATTAACACTTTTAAACAAGATCCTTCCTGGATATGGAATGGTAATGCTATAATTTCGTCTGACCCTGTCCTCGTTCAGGTTGCAACGCGACCTCCAGTTGTTGTTTTTCAGCTAAAATATGTAGTCGCGTATATATAATTCCGGAAGGTGCAGGGAGTGAAGGGTGGCTCAGTTAGTCAAGCACTTGGCTGTCGAGTCAGACAGCCTAGGCTCGAATCACACGCGGAACTAAAGCAGTTTAATTAAAAACTACTGGCTGCAACCCATCACTCAATTCGCCAACCCGGCTGAGGCAACCATTAGGGTCTCAACTGCCTAAACGCGTCTCTGGTAATTAATCCTTAGTGCTGAGGTTGGATTCAGGCAGAGAAGCGGCCGGTGCCCCAGGAGTGTGGACATAAAAGGCTGATGACGATAACGGTGTAGGGAGTTAGTCCAGGTTTCCGTGAGGCATATAAAGGTAGGTCTTGTTTCTCTAGTAAGTTGTTCTAGCTGCGCTATTTTGATTGTATTTATTGAGTGAATATTGAGATAAAAAATAATCTTTGAGTTGTCTTCTTTATTTGATTCTAGGGGTTTGATATTGGTTTTGAAGGGCCTATCCGAAATTATTTTTATTTTTTTGTTCCAGTCCCAAAGTCGGAAGTTAAACCTTGATGGCGAATGCCCTCTGGTCAAAAGGAGTGTTCGTAAACCGTTTCCTTATGTTCTAATTCCAACCCTATTTTAAAACTTTTGTTGTCCGATCTTTGATTTTTTACCTTAACCCGTTCAACTATAAATGCATCTCTGGGTTTTGATGTTTTTGATTGCAGGTATATCTAGGATATATCTTCTGTTACATGATCCTTCACTCTAAAGATAGAACCATATTTTTTTCGGCTCTATCTCTCTTCCTGCAAAGCTCATGGATTTCTGTTCTTCCGATACCTTGCCCATTCCCAATGATAGCTGTCTTTTTTCCTCTGTGCAGATTTGAACTCTGCGTCTTTCCTCATAGGATCACTTTGTTGTCCGTCTGTCTGTCTGTCTGTCTGGCTGTCTGTCTGTCTCTCTGCCTGTCTGTCAAGACCATAATAAGTAACAAGTTGAAATTTGTATCAAATACTCGGGTCTGCGGTCTCTTTCAGCTGTGAAAAAATAAAACTTGTAAGTCAACGCGATCAAAAGATATGACCGTTTATGTCGCATATTTTGCGATTTCACAAGGGAATCAAAACCTATAGGGTACTTTTCGTTGACCTAGAATCATGAAATTTGGCAAGAAGCGGTGTCTTACAGCACATGTAAAGGGCAAAATCTGAAAACCGTAAATATGTAGTTTAATTACAAGAAAAATGCGAATTTACTATTAGAAACTGATGAAAATACACTAATGTTGTCGTAGTGGTATTGTTAGGCTCCCGAAGCATATAGGTCGCATACAGATAGGTCCTCCTCGGTTAGGTCCGAAGGTTAAAAAGTATGTGTTGGCACCAAGCTGTTTATTCTGAATTTTCTTTGTTTATATGCATTGCGTATATATATATATATATATATATATATATATTATGTATAAAGAGCGTACGTCATCGCTCTTTATACATAATATATACAGGGTATTTATTATGTCTAAATTTTGCATGTTTATAACCGACTTGCAATCTACTCAAGTCCCGTAACATCCTGTATATATTATATTTCGTCTAATTTTTCTTTATAAACTACATATATTTAAATCACGTACGCCCTATATTTTTTGGTAGTCAATTGCCCAAAAGCTGTCAATTGAACAACTGAATGTTAAGAGTATTGGAATAGATCTAGAAATAGTTAATATATTAGTTTATATTAGATCTAGAAATAGTTTCTTAATATAAGTTAGTGCATAAGTGTAATACTAAAATAATGTTTCCTTTTTAAAAGTTTAAAAATATTCGCGTTATTTAAAATAAATACCCTGTATACCTTTATACAGGGTATATAGGTATAAAAGATATGACCGTTTATGTCGCATATTTTGCGATTTCACAAGGGAATCAAAACCTATAGGGAACTTTTCGTTGACCTAGTCAACGTGTAATACGTATGTAACGTGTGTACGTACATACACTAATGTTGTCGTAGTGGTATTGTTAGGCTCCCGAAGCATATGGGTTGCATACAGATAGGTCCTCCTCGGTTAGGTCCGAAGGTTAAAAAGTATGTGTTGGCACCAAGCTGTTTATTCTGAATTTTCTTTGTTTATATGCATTGCATCACGTACGCTCTTTATACATAATATATATAGGGTATTTATTATGTCTAAATTTTGCATGTTTATAACCGACTTGCGACCTACTGAAGTCCCGTAACATCCTGTATATATTATATTTCGTCTAATTTTTCTTTATAATCTACATATACTTAAATCACGTACGCCCTATATTTTTTGGTAGTCAATTGCCCGAAAGCTGCCAATTGAACAACTGAATGTTAAGAGTATTGAAATAGATCTAGAAATAGTTAATATATTAGTTTATATTAGATCTAGAAATAGTTAGATCTTAATATAAGTTAGTGAATAAGTGTAATACTAAAATAATGTTTTCTTTTTATAAGTTTAAAAATATTCGCGTTATTTAAAAAAAATATCCTGTATACCTTTATACAGGGTATATAGGTATACAGGCAAAATTGAGCAGTAAAAACAAATTGTAAAGCCTCAGAAACCCCACACTCATAATGAATGGGGGATGTATGGTAATAAAATATAGGGTAGAATTAAATCGTACGACAGCGGTACTAAGATGCATCTAAGATGCTTGCAGCGGTACTAAGATGGTCGTGATTTCAGGAGGGCCACTTGTCAAGTTAACTGAATGTGCTTGCTACGTCCTCCACAAAAAAAGATACCTTACTTACAAGTTTGTTTGGCTTTTTTGGCCGGTTTTTTTGTATATTTTGTTTCTGTAAAGTTCTGTTCCAGGGAAACGTGTGTGATTGCAGATTCCATATTTGAGACCGACGTAGTTGACGCTGTGATCTTTTGTATTTCCATGTTATTAGATTTCGTTTTACCATTAGCGGCTGTGCCTTCGGTTGCCTACATTTGTTTTTCTTCTTGGGTTTTTAATCTGTTTATTTCCCGTTACTGCATAATAACAACTTTTTTCAAAGTGGAATTTAATTTCTCCATCTCTGCGAAGAATTTCTTTGAAAAATGATTTTCGACCTTAAGTATTTTTATATCGGGTTCCTTAACCTCGCTTTCCTCGCTTAGGCTGTAATCCATGGTTTCGTGCTGGCATGCACTTGAGTTTGATCTGGTGGTGTGCGATAGGCATCCAGGGTGGAAAGGACCTCGGAACTTTATACAAATTACTTGTTGTTTCACTGTTTTCTTGCAAAATTCGCATTGTTTTTCGTTTACACCTTTATCGTCCGCCATCCTCTTCTTCTTTGGTCTTGTCTTCTTCTTCTTGTTTGATTCTTGTCTGGTTTTGTCTGCTCTTGTCTCGTCTTGTCTGCTCTTGTATGGTCTTGTCTGGTGTTGTGTGGTCATGTCTAATCTTGTTTTGTCTTTTCTGTTCGTATATGGTATTATTCTTCTTCTTTCGAATAGGCCTATTTTGGACCAGGCTTGTTCAACTGTTGGGCTTTGATATTTCCCAGAATTGTCGCATCCTCTACCGGTGTAACTCCTTTCTCTCATCTGTCCAGGGAGTACCTTTCCTTCGGCGTTTTTTCTGAAATCCACGGACTTCCTTCAGGAGTCACAGACTGTCTGTTTTCGAGATCTGTTATTCCCAGTATTTTAATATCCTTATCGGTTTCTGTCAACCGTCCAACAAGTGGTACGAACCTTCTTGTTTTGCCAGAAGGTGAACAGACGGTTGGTTAGTCGATTTGGAGGCAATCTTGCAACAATAATATGGTATTCATTAATATTGTCCGGTCTTGTCTGGTTCTGTGTCGAAGAAGATTGGACTATCTGTTTTATACTGTGTATTATTGTCTGATCTTCTCTAGTTTTTCCAGGATTTACCTAATCTTGTCTACTTCTGTCTGAGTTGTCTGTTATGGACTCGCCTACTTTTGCTTAATTTTATCGCATAGTTTTGCCTAGGGTTGTTGAATATTATCCTGTCTAGTCTACACTTGCCTTATTCAGCCCTATTACATAAATTGCAACCAAGTTTTTGATTAATGTCTCTCGAACATATTTATGCATTTTTTACCTTCTATGTTATTTATATATTCCATTTTAGTTTAATTGTATTTCAATTATGAAAAAAATTGTATTTCAAATTTGTAACAATTATAAACAAAATAAAACACTGAATGTATTTAAACAAAAGCGACAATAAAAACAATACAATGTAAATAGTTATTAAAATCAATATTTAGGTGTGAATGTTATTGGTTTATTGTTATAGTGGAATTGTCATTTTATTCGCTATTATGTTTTATAATTACGAACAATGATTGTAGCTATACTAATAGAGTTCACAGTGAAAAACCAATTTTAATTTTGTTTATTTGCAGAACGTATTATATAATTGAAGGATTTCAATTGAGGAAACATTACTTTTCAGATTTCAAACCGCCGATTAAATTACAATATTAATAACAGATCGGTTGGTTTAAAGGCGGAGAAGCAATTATTTTCCTGCTGGCTACGTTTCTGATATAAGATAGATAAATTAACTCTCATTGTTGGGATGCCTCTCAAATCAATTAAATACAAAACTTAACTAAGAAAATTAAGTAATAAATCAACGCGAAACAAACTTTCTTTATAAAGTAAATATATTGAGAAAATAAGGAACTAGAAAACGGTAGGAATTTGTAGGGAACTAGACGGGAGCAGCGGAGAATTGGATAAGAAGCCAAAGGAAATTCCAAATAAGACGATGTAAATTGAGAGGAACCGAAGAGAGCCGTATCAATTAGATATAGGAAATATAAAATAAGATTATTGCTTGCGTAAAAAACTTTCAAATTCTTTGTCTGATTCTTAAACTATTAGCGTTGTTTATTTGGGTTAAATACAAATTTAGAAGAATTTCGGAAAAGTTTTCATCTCTTATCAAAGTTATTTTCAAAGTTTTATCTCTCAAAATTTAAATCACTTGAAAAGTTTTTAAAACAGAAATTGAATAATTTGTACCAAAATTTGGCTTTGTATTTGGATTTTTCCGGATATACGCGGTTATGTAATTTGTTTCGGTACTCACGTAGTAACGCCACCGCAGCTACAGATTTGAACAAAGTGTATAGTTAGATTAGTTTATAATGGAGCAGATAAATGCAGAACTCATATGGCGCGGTAGCGCGACCTCTCTATCCAAAATAAGAAAAAATATTTAATAAGGGATATATTAAGTTAGGTTATAGCAGATGAATCTACACCACATATCGCGCGGTGGCGTTAATACGTAAGAACCATTGTCCTTATATAAACTCTTTTCTAATAATGACCTAATTAGTTTAAGTTGTATAATTTTAATTTAATCTTAATTTTTAATTTAACGATTTATTGCTCAACAGTTTATATGACCAACGACAGAGCAAATATAAGATTAGTTAAAACTAAACTTTTAAATACAAACTTTTAAAAACAAAACTTTTAAATACAAACAAGATAAACACATACAGGTTGGCACATAGAACAATTAAACATAAATAAAAATAATCAACAAAAACAAATACAAATAAGTAAACAATTAATACATACATTTAACAGGGCATACACATTCAAAACAAAATAGGATAATATACAAATGTATCCTGAGTAAGTGAATTAAAATAAAAGATTAGCCTGCTAGGCTTTTGAGGGCTTTAGTTTTAAATACCGCGAAGGTCCCAAAAATGTCACACTTGAGGCTAATTGAATTGTACTAACAAGGGGACCGTATGATAAGGAAATCACCGATTCGATTCATTTTTAGTACACACGTAGGTGATGACCAGTAGTATAATAGGTGCAAGTAGTATGACACAATACTCATCCGTTTCCGAGAAATTAATTAATTGAGAAATTAATTCTTTTTAGTGCGTTCGTCTGCATTATACGTTAACAAAAATTGACCAAGCGAGTGGCGCAACGCTAACAGTCGCGGTTCGAAAGCGTGAGGTTGCCGGTTCGAACCCGCCAGCGTGCTTGCGTTGTTTGTTCAAATATTTCACATTTTGTACAATTTGATGTGTCTTGAATAATGTTTATTTTGGAATCTATTGTAAATATTTATTATTATATTATTTATTTGCCCCCTTACATCCCTCTTCCATAATATAGTGAACATTTATTTTACCCCATTCACTATCGTCCTGTTCGAGCGACGTATTACTGCACGAACTTGGATGATATTCGTCATAGAAGCAGGGAAAACAATAATTATTACGGCATCTTGAGCATGTGATAAATGCCGTATTTTTGCATTTGAACGGATTTTTTAAAGCGTCTAATGTAAAGCAAACTTCATTGACGTTCATGAACGATGTCCTGTCGTCGCACAATTTGACTGCAAACCAGGCGTATTTTAACATAGGACAGAATATTGGTGCCGACAATTGATGGTAAACGAGAGACTGAATTTTGATACAATCTTCTCTGGAATTTATTTCTCTGTCCTGTTCTATAATGTAGGCACAGTTTTGTAATCTTTTAATAAAATTTTTAACTTGCCGATAAAAATATACGTCGCAAGGCTGCACTAATGGAGTACATTTTGCTGCAATTATTTTTATTGTGCAAGTTGATATACCGTCTTTACCACTGAAAATCTCATCATACAAAGCTGGATTTGTTTGCCCTCCCCAAGAATCGATTATCAACAGATATTTTTCTTCCTTCGCATAGGGCTTCATAACATCTATCAAAAAATCTTTGTACAACGCTGTTGTCAGTTTGCCGGATTTTGAGGATCTAATGGCAACGTTTGTATACATTTCAGCATACGCGTCTACTAATTTTTGCACCCTCGGTCCAAATTTTCCAGTTGCCTATTGCAGAGACTGCAGAGACCGATGGAAGTCGAACCGAAGGGTCATGGCATATGTGCAGTATAGGTATGCGTGATCTTATTTATATCCTTCCGTTTAACAAGCACTACCTTCGATCCTTGATCGGCGAGAGTCCGGTTATACGTCGACTGGTATTGGCACCCTAAACCAAAACAGTCGAATGTAAGTACTTCATTGTCTACATAATATTTTCTTTCATATGGAACAAATATTTCTTTTCCGAATACCTGTTTGGTCGGTATTTATGACAAAATCCTTGTCGTAGTTCGGGATGAGGGCTCGTGTATGGAGCCGAAACTTTTCTGCTGCAGCAAGGGTTTCCTCCATTGTCGGTTTCTCTCTCCGACACAAATTTTGTTACTTTTCTTTGTCGAATGTCTTCGTTTGAAGACCACAACCAGGAGTGGGCTCCTCTGAAGCTTTGAATTTGAAATCCGGAAATTGGTTGGCAGCAGTTGTTGCAAATTCTTTGGCGTGACTTGTTGGTTAGATTGACGAGCTTCCACAAAGCGATCATAAGTCCATTGTATCAATTGTTGAATATTTATCTTTCGTGGATCCACCTCTCCTAATGTGTTCCTCCCATATTTTTAACTAAAGCATTTTCTTAAGACGGATACATCCGTTTCTTTGCAGACCTTTCAGGCTCCATTTTGGTTGCTCTTTCGCCAAATTAACCACCTTTATTTTATAATCAAGCGGAATGTTATCCCTTTCGATTTTCGACCTTTCTTTATCTGGATGGTATTCGTCGTCTCATTCCAATGCAGATTCGTCGTCTAATTGTAATGCAGATTTCGACAAAGAAGTCGAAGACTTCTTTAAACAGACCTTCTTCGTCTAGTTCTTCAAACATAATAAGATCATCTCTTACAACTATTATATGTTCCGCCAGAGTTTTCATTATTGCACTATACAATTTTTTCCCGATTTCCATATGTTCTTCTTTAATATCCGCAGAGGATTCCCTCGCATCATTTTATTATTTTCGAGAAGGAGCTGTTCACAATATACTAGCGCCGGTTTTAAGAGTATTTTGCACTCTTCACTAGTATGAAAATTGGAATCAGGTTCACTTTCTTCGGCCATCGAAGGCCGCACCATATCACTGCTACGTGTAAAATCAGACATCTCACAATTATTAATGACCGAAAGATAAAAACTATAAACTTGATGACCAATGACGTATCGTAGTCGATGTTGAAAGATGCTTGAAGAGTCACTGATTACTATAAACTAATAATATTTTATTTGCAATGCAGATAACGTAGAAATTAAGAGATTAAAAAAAAGAAATTAAAAATTTCCTGCATGATTTTTTCAAAATTCCTTTTCCCGTTAAAAAAAACAGTTATTACAATTAATTCCAAAATAAACAATATTCAAGACACATGAATTTGTAAAAAATGTAAAATATTTGAAGAAAAAACGCAAGCCCGCTGGCGGGTTTGAACCGGCGACCTCGCGCTTTCAAAGAGCGTTTGTTACCGTTGCGTCACTTGATTTGTGATGCGTTGATGTGCGTTGATTTTTTGTTAGCGTATAATGCAGACGAACGCACTAAAAAGAATTAATTTCTCAATTAATTAATTTCTCGGAAACGGATGAGTATTGCGTCTTACTACTTGCACCTGTTATACTACTGGTCATCACCTACGTGTATACCAAAAATAAATCGAATCGGTGATTTCCTTATCATACGGTCCCCTTGTAAGAGCAAATCTTAAACAGTGGCGGAATCAAGGATATTGAACCGCTGTATGGCGGATTATAAAAAGAATCCGTTTGTCTACTCGCAACTCTAGGCACTAGGAAATTAAGGCTTATATAAAAAAACAAGACCCGCCAGAGAACGTCGAGACTTCAGTTGTAGAAACCCGAACTCACCGAGCAGCGATGAATGATCAATATGAAGCGGAGGAGAAACTCCGAATGTCTTAAACCAGAGCAATTTTAAAAACTTCCCCTGAATAACTTCCAAAGCGGCGGTATACTTTTTGAAGTGAGGATCCCAAATAATTGATCCATATTCTAAGATGAATTTTACATAAGTGTGGTAGCACCCTTAGCGGCAAATTATTGCTAAAACCCCGAGAATTTCGAATTATGAATCCTAGCGCTTTCGCGGCCTTGGACACAGATAAGAAAATAAGTTGCACAAAAGAAAGATGACAGTCAAAAGTAATTCCGAGGTCTTTGACTGTTTCAAAACGATCAAGCTGGACATTAAAAAAGGTATAATGAATTTGAATGGGTGCAGAAGCCGGGTAAAAGTGACAATTTTGCATTTGCTAAGATTAAGACCTAACTGATTGCTATCGCACCAATTTTCAAGAATTTTCAGGTTTGTTGGAAAACCAAATAGTCATCGGGGTGCTTAATAGACATGAACATCTCAAGGTCGTCAGCATAAAGTAAATGAGGTGCTGATAGAGAAGAAACTGATGTCATTAATAAATATATTAAATAGCAAAAGACCTAAGTTGGACCCCTGCGGAGCACCGGAGGTGGCAACGAATTTTGTCGAGACATATCCGCAATGAAAAACAAACTGTAACTGATTTGCAAGGTAAGAAGAGGAGAATAAATCAATTAGGTTGGTTACAAACCCAAAAGAGTGAAGCTTCTTTATAATGACTGCGTAATCTTTGAAGTCGAATGCTTTAGAAAACTTATTGTAAATGCAATCAACCTGACCCGTATTAGCAATAACTGGTGTTGTATATTGGGTAAAGTTGGTGAGAGTTGAGCGACCCTTCATGATGCCATGTTGCTGTAAGGAGAGAAGATTCTTGATTCTATGAAAGATTGATTTATAAATGATGGATTCAAAAAGTTTGGAAAAATTGCAAAGAATTGATATGGGACGATAGTTTCCGATCTCAGATAAGGAGCCAGCTTTATGGATAGGACAGATCTTTGTGGATTTCCAAATAGCTGGAAAGGTGCCTTTGTGCAGAATCAGGTAGAAAATCTTGGTGTGTAGTGGCGCAAAGATATGTGCACAGTCATGAATTAGGAAGGCAGGTATTAAGTCAGCACCGCTGGTCAAGTTACACTTCAACTGCTTGAGGGTTGATAATACTTAATCCTCAGAAATGTTAGTGAGTCCAATAGGAGGAAGATTCAAGCCGGATATATCCGAAACGCTAGTACTAGGAGACGAAGGTTCATACACTCCTTTAAAGTAATTAGCAAAACCCTCAACAATAGTTTGAGGGGAGTTTAAGATGGAATCTTCCCAAAACATTAGGCCCGGAATACGGCTAAGGCGCTTTCTAGAACGAACAAAAGAGCAGAAGCGTTTCGGACCAACAGAGATGTTATTGGATGATTCCTTGACAAAATAAGAGAAAGCTGATCTTATCTGCAACTTCACTTGCGATCTGACGAGTTTGAACCTAGAATAGTCCTGCAAAGATTTAGAAACCTTAAAGGCGCGATGGAGTGCACGTTTCTTGTGAAGACCATAAATAATTGTAGGTGAAAACCAGGGAGGAAAGGTGGAACGATTAGAGTAGCGAGGTGGGGCTAATTTATCAAGAATCGAATAGAGGAAGGAGTATAATGATTCTACGAGATCACTGGAAGATAGGTTACGTTCTGCCACGAAGGAGAAGTCAGAGTTGCTAAGAGCCTGATACAGCAAGGAAAGATCGGCACGCCGGAAATTGTAGGATTTAGATTTAGGATGCATTATATGATTTTTCTTAAAGTTAAGCATCTCTTGTTTGGCATGAATTGAAATCAATGCCGAGAGGGCGGGGTAATAAGCATCTTCGGGAACGACTGGACAGATTTCCTTAAATACAGTAATTGATAGGTTACTCAGTACAAGGTCAAGCAACCTGCTGTTCGCATTGCTAATGGTATTCCACTGTCTGAGACCACACAGAGTGATGAAATTATCGAGCGCAGATGATTTCCTAAGAAATTTGTTACTTTGCGTATTATTTAAGTCCACAGTTATAACAATTGAGTCATAAGAGCAGGTCAAAAAGAAGATTTCGAGTTGCTCAAAAATACGTTCAAAATTCGAAGTCGGTGCATTAGGGGGTATATAAATGCAGGCAGCATTGAAAGAAAGATCCTCAGAAAGATCTACGGACCAATCCTAAATGAGCATGGAAATTGGAGGATACGACTGAACCATGAACTAAGCAGGTTAATAAACGAAGCGGACATAGTGAGATATGTAAAAGCTCAAAGAATAGCATGGCTGGGACACCTGTACATAATGCATGACGACAGACCAGCCAATAATATGTACAACTGGCGACCAGTAGGAAGAAGGAAAAGAGGCAGGCCAAGGAAAAGATGGATGGAAGACGTGGAGGAAAGTCTTAGAAAGATGGGAGTAAGGGATTGGAGAGAAAAAGCCGATGAAAAGACAGAATGGAAGAAGATTGTTGTAGAGGCAAAAACCCACCGCGGGTTATAAAGCCAACAGAAGAAGAAGAAGATAAATGCAGACAACAAGGCAGTTACAAAGACCAATCAAACAAGAGCAGGCCACTACATCAATAGAAGCACAAGCATTAGAGACAACTAGGATGTCAACAGGATTACATTCAAAAAAAGTATTGTTTGAGGCTATAAGAACTCCACCACCTTTGGAGAGTCCCGAGATCATGAAGTCACGATCAGATCTGAAAATTGTGTGTTAAGGTGGCATCAATTCACTGTTCAGAACATTTGGGTGAAGCCAAGTTTCGGTGCGGCAAACGATATCAAAATCAAGGTCACACATAGCCGGGTATAAAATATCAAACTTCGTATTGAGCGCCACAAACATTCTGATAGTAAAGGTGGAAATTGGACGGCTTCAAAGTGATGAACGAATTGTCCTTTATAAAAAAGGGGGATTGAAATATTAACAGGCCATAACTCTGGATTAAGGAATATACGTTTATCCTCTTCATTGAAACCAACCTTAAAGGTACAGAAGTTACTACCAGAGAGGAGGCGCAATCGCACTCCAAGATATTCAATGTAGAATTAATATATGTTATCAGTTGGGATTCCTTGGTTTCAAGTGCGATGTTGCTCCGATGAAACCAAACACGTTTACTAGGAACTGTAGCACGCAGACCGTTTGGTGGTTCGGTTCCCAGAAGAATGGGTTCATGAGAGAATGAGCCAGAATCATGCCTGCGACTGCTTGCAAAGCTTCTTTTGTGTTTGTCACCAACAGAACTTCCTTGGAAGGTTGGATAAGTATTTTAAGAGCTTACGATGTTAGTATAGCTGGTTGACGATGAAGAACTGACTGGAGGGATGCAAGCTGGGAGGGGTTGCCGAGCTTCTTTTGGGTTTGGGACTAACGTAACATCCTTGGAGGGTTGGACAAATATTATAAGAGCTAATGTTTTTAGTATAGCTGGTTAATGCTGAAGAACTGACTGGAGGGATGCCGGGAGACGAATATATAATTAAGGCAAATATATAATATATTATTAAAAATTAACTGATTATTTAACTGAATAAATTACTACCAACTTCACTGATTGAAAATATTACTGGATAACAGGATCTCTTATAGCAAATTTAATTCTCGACAAAGTTTTATTTCCAATATTTGTCTGTTTGACCATCTTGAAGTTTAATATTATTTTTTTTTTTTATTAATATATACTTATTTTCTTCAAGAAGTATTACTTCTTGAAGAAAATAAGTATATATTAATAAAAAAAATAAATAAAGTTTTATTTGTTTTTTATATTTTGATATTCAGGGTCAACGGTCGCAAAAATCAGTTTTTTGGAAATATTTCGTTTTCTCTGCCTCCTATCGTATTTGTATTTGTTATGAAAGTTGTAGAGAATAAAATTCTCTACAAATATCATTTGAAAGCTTTTTTTATAGGTCGAACCGTTTTTGAGATAGAGGGCGCAGAGTGTGGAGCGCTCAGCCATACGCATCTTAGCGCAAGGTAAATCCTGAATCCTAATGTATTATACCATTTTACTTAATTATTAAATATTGCTTAAATAACAATTTAATACCTTATACTTATATTTCTTTTAAATCAACTCCACACTATGTGCTCTCTATCTAAAAAGCGGTTCAACGTATAAAAAAAGATTTCGAATGAAATTTGTAGAGAATTTTATTCTCTAAAACTTTTATAATAAATACAAATACGATAAGAAGCAGAGAAAACGAGATATTATCAAAAACTGATTTTTGCGACCTTTGACCTTGAATAACTAAGGACGCTCAGAAGTCGGCATATGTGATTTTTGACACAACATTTGCAATGCTAAATTAAAGATCTATACAAAAATTCAGCTTATTCTGTTAGATGCCGAGGTTGGCCCTTTTTTGACTAAGATGACTGTTAGGGTGGAGCGAAATATTTGTTTTGGGTTGTGAGTGATCTAATAGACAAAATTTGATGCCTTTTAGACTCAAATTAATCCATGCAAAATATTATTTGATTTAATTTATAGTAATAGCCTCCGCAACGTCATTGAATTTTTGAAAAAATATAGTTTTTAGACAAATTGAAATTTCAATGAACTGACGTATTTTATTCCAAGAAATTATTACAACTACAGTTTATTTTCTATACAAAACAAAAAAATGTACGATCTTAAATTGTTAATATAAAATAAGGGAACTCGGGGAGCGCAGGATGGGACAATTAGAACACTTGTCGTGTCGTCAGTGGACTATTGGTTTTGGCTCGAATTGGACTTGCGCTAGTAATTTAACAAGTAACCTAATGTCAATTGTGTTTTGAAAAGCACATGCAAAGAACACGAAGGGTCTTTAAATGTCCTATTTTTGCTGATATTTGTGAGATAAATGACAATATTCTACCTACTTACGAAGATGTAATAAAATATTTTCAGAAATTGCAGATATAGTGACATCCAGAATTGAAAATATATGGCAAACTGCATCTATTCCGATAGTAACAACAAGAAGGGTCGTACAGATGTTAAAAGCATATCCTTTAAAATACAAAAACCTACTCCAGTCTGTCAAAAAGCTCTCCCGGAAAAGTCGACAAAGTAGTAAGGTACTTGATATTGCAGCGTGCAAGTGTAAAGATTTATCTCAATGTATCTGTCGCAAGGATAAAAAGGTTCCCAAACAAGAACATACTTTTTTAATTGATCAAAGAACCTCTCGAAGTATGATAATAGCTGGAATCGACGTAAGTGTTATGGAGAAGTGGCAAAAGACCCTAAAGGGGAAACAGGAATGAGAAGACCACCCAACTACAGCCTTAAATACTTTATTATCTGTTATAGAAGTTAGTACTTCTCCGGTATCGTCAGCGTCTGAAAGTCGTAGTAATTGAGATAATTCCACTAACACCATAAACAAAGGTATGGTGTATCAGATAAAGCAGCTGCAGTGATTGCGTCGTCTATATTGCCGCCTATAAATTTCAATGCTTCAACAGATATTGATTTAAAAAATTGGCAAGTAATATTAAGTGAACCACCGATTATGAAAAACTTGCCTGACCAAGAAATTCAGTCTATCGTTTAATTAGGTGGTGAGGGTGAAGTGTTGTTTTTAAGGCTTCCATGTCACCATGCAAACTCAAGCTGTTGAACGGGCTGCAAAATTGACGACAATAGCTGCCACTTCTCATTGCATAAAAAAGTCACGATTAGGTGCAATAAGAGCCAATTTGGAATAACGAAACGTAATGCCTAAATTTGAGACAAAAAGAGATTTTCGAGCAAATTAAGTGTTTTTTTTTTATAATATTTTTATTAAAAAATTGTTGTATTTTTGATTAAAGGTGATTAATATATATATATATATATATATATATATATATATATATATATATACATATATATACATATATATATATATATATATATATATATATATATATATATATATATATATATATATATATATATATATATCAAATATATATATAAATGGCCTAAATGAGTTGAGGATAAGGAGTGGAGTGTAATTAACGGGTGTGTTGAGGGCAACTAAAGAAATGGAGCTCCAAAAGAAGAAGGAGTGGGCAGACGCGCAACTCGAAAAGTTGAATGGGATCCACAATGAAGCGGATATTTGGAAAATGGTGTAACCCTATAGACGGAAACAAGAGTGTTATGAGAAACCGATTGGTCTATGGAGAAACTATTTCCAGAAGCTGCTAACCAGTGGCCTACCCGAACCGCTCGACGATGTCGCAAGAGGGGTGAATAGTGCAACGAGCTTCAGAGACGAATTTACGCGGTAAGTATTTGCAAGTGTTTTGGATAGGCTTCCGAGAAAAAAAAAAGTGGGTTTGGATTGTATCCCGAATGAAGCCATTCGGGATACCATTCGGGATGCCATTCCAGGAAATACGCGCCGATAGTCATCGAGAGCTGTTCGAAGAACTTAAAGGTTATAAAAGGTTGCCGGTGAACTAGAAGGAAGGCTTAATTGTACCGATATAGAAAGGTGGAGATAGGGAAGACCTAGCTAACTTCAGATGAATAACGGTTATGAACGCGGCGTATAAAATCTATGCTAAACTGCTGGAGCAAAAGCTTTTGTGTGAAGACAAAGATAAAGGTCTGATCCCGGATGTACAAGCCGGATTTAGAAAGCATTACAGCACGGTGGAACACTTGGTTACGTTGAAGTATATTGTGGAACAGGAGCTGGTCTCTATTAACTGCCGCGCTATACCTTTCCGTCTCAAACATTCCCACAGTCTCTTCCTCACCACAGTGCCGTAGGCTGCTTTCAGATCTATAAACAGAGCATAAAGCTTCCCTTGCTTCTTAACCAGCTCCTGCTCCACAATATACTTCAACGTAACCAAGTGTTCCACCGTGCTGTAATGCTTTCTAAATCCGGCTTGTACATCCGGAATCAGACCTTTATCTTTATCTTCACACAAAAGCTTTTGCTCCAGCAGTTCAGGTATCAGGATACGCGGTGCAGAGTGAGAGTAGAAGAGGAAGTTTCAGAAAGTTTGGATGTGAGAATGGGGCTAAGGCAGGGTTGTCCGCTGAGTCCAATATTATTTAACCTGTACACGGCAGCTTTAGAGAGTGTGCTGAGCAAAGTTCAAGCGGGAGGGGTAGTCATTGGTAATAGGAAAGTTTGGAGTTTGGCATATGCGGACGACGTTGTGATGTTTTCTAGAATGAAAGGAGAAATGTCAGAGATGATCGAGCAGGTGAAAAGATTTTTTGAAAAAAGGAAATTGGTAGTGAACGTGAAAAAAACTAAATGGATGATGTTTCGTAAGAGAGTAAGGGTAGAAGGAGTGATTCATTTAAATGGGGAAGTAGTGTAATCGAGCAAGTTAGCAGCTTCAAATACCTTTTGGGCAGGATGGGTTCATGAAAGAGCATGTGAAATATATTTGTAAAAAGGCTTGGTTGGCTGCTAACGGGCTAGGAAACGTATGGAAAGAGTGCTTAAGCAATAACTTTGAAAAAATGGTAGTGTGGAAGGCATGTGTGAGAAGTATCGTTTTGTATGGAGCGGAAGTGTGGGAAGTGAAAGAGGAAGAGAGAGTTGAGAGAGTCCAGCTACAGTTTTAAAAAATGGCACTCGATTTAGATAGAACCACGCCAGCATACATCGTGCTGCAAGAAACAAATATGCGGAAAGTGTTTCCGCAGGCTGTTAGGAGAGTCGTTAAGCTTGAAAGGAAAGTGTATGGAATGGGTAATGAAAGGATTGTAAAAGATTGTAAAAGAGTTGTAAGAATGGAAAGTGTTCGCACCAATTTTAATAAATCTGTATTTTTAATTCAAGATTTGAATCGATTTCGGCACCGATTAACAGAAGGAGAAAGGTGTATCGACCTGGGCCGAAATCTCGCGAATTTATTAATTGTTTTCGCCGCGAATTTATATTTTTGCGGTAGTATGCTTCATGTGTGAGAAGCGAGCGGAACGGAGTCGAAGCGTGAACCAAGTTAGAGCGACACGTGCACGCAATTAAGAGGGCAAGTTAACCAGAGGTGTAATCACGAGCCCAAAGGGCTGAAGCGGCATCCAACGTCTTCCAGACACCAATTTTAAGAGATCCCTCCACCCATTATCCCCATTTCCTCCCTTAAGAAAGGCGCCGTAAGGACGGTCCACACGTGGCGGAGACGCGAGCAACCCTAAGAGGTAAGTTATTAGACCAGCCATGTTTCAAACTGGAAAATTTGATTTTCTTGAGACACGGTCCAAACAGAAAGTTTTGGTTTAAATGAGGACACAAAATGGGGGATCGAAAGTAAGAAGCTGTATGAAAGCTGTGGCTGGGCATATGCGTAAATCGAGAGAATGTTTGGGAATGGAAGGAAGGTGGAGTTGCAGTGTCGTAAGAGGAAGATCGAGGGGAGTAAGTTCCTCCTAGAAAACAGGAGCGTACAAGTGTTCCAAAGACTTCCGTTGTACCTCCAAGGAGCTAGGCTGCCGCAGGCATTGATTGCACGACACAGGTGCGGGTCAGAAGAAGAAGGCAGGAGGAACTGGATGGACACTCGCTTGAAGCAGTGTGGCATATGTGGGGAAGCTAGTGACATGTGGGCACATTGGGCACAAATCTGTGATGGATGTCAGTGGAGCAGTGACCCGTGGTAGACGACTGGGTTTCGTGCATGAGGGAAGACGGAGCCGGTTGGCCCTTGATGAAGAGGAAAACAAATGAAGCAGTATTAACCCAGATGAATAAAGAACGAGAACTCATTAAAACAATAAAAACCAGAAAGCTACAATATCTGGGCCATGTGAGGATATCGTTATGAATTACTACAACTCATTATGCAGGGAAAAATATCAGGAAAGAGGAGTCCGGGAAGACGACGGATCTCCTGGCTCAAGAATTTGAGGGAGTGGTGTGATTGCTCCTCTATAGACCTGTTTAGAGCAGCAGTGTCAAAAATAAGAATTGCCATTATGATAACCAACCTCCGTTAGGAGAAGGTATAAATACAGAAACTTGCCCAGTTTTCATTTCCCCAAACAAGCAAACTAGTTTTTCCCGACTGACTGGCTCGCGAGCGTTTCACAGATTAAATAAACCTTCCTTTATAGTATTTTTTCTATTTTGCGCCTATTTATGCCATTTCTAAATAAAAAAATCATTATAACAAATAAATCTAAAAACAAACACAGACTGTATTATATCCACCGCTAATTTGCTTTAAATTAAATGGCTTAGAGCTATCAGCGCATGAAAAATGGATCATAAGAATTATGGAACGGATTACCGTATTAATTGGTACATTTTTAAGGATTTTCCTTACATGTAATGAGCAACGAAAAAGCAAAGGTTTCGAATTTAAAATATTTTTAAACAAATTGGTTTTGTTGTTGAACATAAATTAATATTAACGTTGAGTTATAATCTTAAAATAAGAAAGCTGTTTTGAAAATTCTGAACCGCGGCTGATTTTTTGGTATGGTTTCGTAAAAAATAAATCTGTATGTTTGTCTCTGAAAGTTTGAATCACTCTGTGTGTTTTGCTTGAAACAATTTGCGATATCTTGAAAACGGTTCAAGATACGAAGAATCTAATCATATATTTCCATTCCGCAGACTACAATCTACAAGAATTAGTTTGTGGAGTTTTTTCGAAAAATCAAAAACAAGAAAGTTGTTTTCAAAAATCTGAACTGCGGCTGAATTTTTATTTGGTTTCGAGAAAAATAAATCTCTGTATGTTTGTCTTAAAACACTTTGCTATATCTTGAAAACGTTTTAAGATACGAAGAATCCAATCACAGAATTAGATTCAGCAGACTTGAGTCTACAAGAATTGGTTGAAGTAGTTTTTTCGAAAAATCAAAAATAAGGAAGTTGTTTTCAAAAACCTGAACTGCGGCAGAATTTTTATTTGGTTTCGTAAAAATAAATCTATGTATGTTTGTCTTAAAACAATTTGCGATATCTTTAAAACGGTTTAAGATATGAAGAATCCAATCACAGATTTGGATTCAGCAGACTTCAGTCTACAAGAATTAGTTGAAGTAGGTTTTTTTAAAAATCAAAAATAAGGAAGTTGTTTTGAAAAACCTGAACTGCCTCTGACTTTTAGTTTTGATTTCGTGAAAAAATAAATCTATGTATGTTTGTCTTAAAATACTTTGCAATATCTTGGAAACGGTTTAAGATAGGAAGAATCCAATCACAGATTTAGATTCAGCAGACTTAAATCTACAAGAATTAGTTGAAGTAGTTTTTTCGAAACCAAAAATAAGGAAGTTGTTTTCAAAAACCTGAAGTGCGGCACAATTTTTATTTGGTTTCGTAAAAATAAATCTATGTATGTTTGTCTTAAAACAATTTGCGATATCTTGAAAACGGTTTAAGATAGGAAGAATCCAATCACAGATTTAGATCCAGCAGACTTGAGTCTACAAGAATTGGTTGAAGTAGTTTTTTCGAGAAATCAAAAACAAGGAAGTTGTTTTGAAAAACCTGAACTGCCTCTGAAATTTTGCTGTGATTTCGTGAAAAAATAAATCTCTGTATGTTTGTCTTAAAACAATTTACGATATCTTGAACACGGTTTAAGATACGAAGAATCTAATTACAGGTTTAGATTCAGCAGAGTAAAATCTAAAAGAAATAGTTCAACTAGTTTTTCCAAAAAATCAAAAATAAGAAAGTTGTTTTGAAAAACCTGAACTGCCTCTGACTTTTAGTTTTGATTTCGTGAAAAAATAAATCGCTGGCTGTTTGTCTTAAAACAATTTACGATATCTTGAACACGGTTTAAGATACAAAGAATCTAATTACAGGTTTATATTCAGCAGAGTAAAATCTAAAAGAAATAGTTCAACTAGTTTTTCCGAAAAATCAAAATTAAGAAAGTTGTTTTGAAAATCCTGAACTGCCTCTGAATTTTTGTTTTCATTTTGGGAAAAATAATACTGTGTATTTTGAATTGGTAAAATCATACAGCATTATCATAATCATATAAATTTAATAAAGTAATATTTATATATTCAAGCTGTGTTCAGCTTGAATATATAAATATGCTCAACCTTTCCGGAGCTCTATAATACTAATGCGTTTTATATATTCAAGCTGTGTTCAGCTTGAATATATAAATATGCTCAACCTTTCCGGAGCTCTATAATACTAATGCGTTTTTTTACGGCTACCAAAATAAATGACAAATTTCACATGAGATTTGTTTTTGGTAGTCCTAAAAAGACTCATTAGTATTATAGAGCTCCGGAAAGGTTGAGTATATTTATATATTCAAGCTGTGTTCCGCCTTTATTAAGTTTATAAATCTCTGTATGTTTGTCTTAAAACAATTTGCGATATCTTGAAAACGGTTCAAGATACGGAGAATCTAATCACAAATTTAGATCCAGCGGTGTAAAATCTACGAGAATTAGTTCAACTAGTTTTATCGAAAAATCAAAAATAAGAAAGTTGTTTTTAAAACTCCGAACTGCGAATAAATGTCCTAGCATTATTCACCGATTTCACGATACCACAACTTTTAAACCTCTCACAACCGTCAATGAAGTTTTACTTCAACCGTACTTAAAATATTGTTTTCCTAATTAAAAACATGTTAGCAATAAAACGAATAAACCCTTGACAGCCATCTCCGTGTGGACCTAACAGTCAATGTAGAGAAGTTAATGGACAAGCTGTGTGTTCTTGTTTGCCTACATATATTGGGCTACCAATTGGGCCTGGTTGTAGACCTGAATGTACAGTTAGTTCTGAATGTGTTGGCAAAATCAGAAATGCGTAGATCCTTGTCCAGGTACTTGCGGATTAAATGCCCAATGCTCCGTAATAAATCACAGCCCTATTTGTTCCTGTCTAACTGAACATACTGGTGATCCATTTACAAGATGTTATCCAATACCAAGTAAGGTATCAGATCTATTAGCTTCTCATTTCCGTAATATATTGTAATTTTAGTTCCTCAGCAAGATATTCCAAACCCGGTAGTAGTAAACCTTTGTTTACCAACGCCTTGCGGTCCATTCTCACAATGTAGAGACATAGGAGGAAATCCACCCTGCTCTTGTCTGCTGAATTATATAGGAAGTCCACCAAATTATAGACCAGAATGTACAATAAATTCGGAATGCTGTTGTAATCTAGCTTGTATCAGAGAATCGCAGTAAGCGCGATTTTACAGCACGCGATTTTACAAGTTTGGATCCATTTCTAAAGCGGCGTTGACACGATGTTAGTTGACTGGACTGACAGCTCGCGTGCGAATCAACTCGCATGCGAGTTATATTTTTCAAGAGAGTTGACTGTCTTGAAGACAGTTCACTGTCTTCTTGTTATCAAAAATACAGAGTTTTAGCTTTTAATCTGCAGAATAATGTCCGTTATACAACAAGGAATTAATATTGTAGCTGTATTGTTGATTGAAACATTTGAAGGATGACATTTAGAAAAAAAGGAACTTTGGTTTCTTAGTTGTCGCCATCTTGAAATTGAACTGGCACGGCAAAAGTAGAAGGGCATCCGAGTCCACTCGCACCAGTCCAACTGACAGTCTCCGTACTGTTTTGATGTGTTGACAAGGTGCGAGTGCTGCGCGCGCATACAGGACAGCTGACTGGTTCCAGTCAACTCGCATCGTGTCAACGTACCTTAATGGACAAGTGCTGAAAAACGCCTTACGAACTAGTTTTTTATAGTATTTCTTCTATTTTGCGCCGTTTTATGTCATTTCTAAATAAAAAAAATCGCCGATACATATTGAGAAAATTGTATCGTACTCAGCGAGCCATAACCCTACGCAAAGGAGTGCTGTTATGAGTCCATTACAGACGCAAAATAGAAAAAAATATGTTGTAATACAGAGTATAATATCTGTTTACATTATTTGTGTATTTTACCATCTTGAAGCTTTTAATATTCTTGTTTTGTTATTATATACTTTATTTACTTCAAGAAGATTAAAAATTATCTAATTAGTATTATTTAATATTAATCTTCTTGAAGTAGATAAAGTATAAGTATAAAGTATATAAGTATATAAGTATATAAGTATATAAGTATATAAGTATATAAGTATATAAGTATATAAGTATATAAGTATATAAGTATATAAGTATATAAGTATATAAGTATATAAGTATATAAGTATATAAGTATATAAGTATATAAGTATATAAGTATATAAGTATATAAGTATATAAGTATATAAGTATATAAGTATATAAGTATATAAGTATATAAGTATATAAGTATATAAGTATATAAGTATATAAGTATATAAGTATATAAGTATATAAATATATAAGTATATAAGTATAAAAGTATATAAGTATATAAGTATATAAGTATGTAAGTATATAAGTATATAAGTATATAAGTATATAAGTATATAAGTATATAAGTATATAAGTATATAAGTATATAAGTATATAAGTATATAAGTATATAAGTATATAAGTATATAAGTATATAAGTATAAAGTATAGATAAAGTATAATTATAAGTAAAGTATGAGTAGATATAATAACAAAACAAGAATATAATATCTGTAATATCAATTTTGAAATAAGTCTAACAATGAGCTATATATAGCTCCAGCTGATTATATATTACAATGCGAACTTTAGTTCAAGTAACAGTCAAACGAAGCTCAAGTTCTCGGGCGATAATTTCAAGGTACATCTACCTTGAAACTAATTTATATTACCTGTGCGGTTTCATTTAAACCAAACATAAGAAAACTTATGTTCGCCTGCACTTCAAAGGAACTCACCTGAAACAAAGAGAATGGTAATTATTAAACACGGGAAACACAAACCAGCACACACACACACCACTTTACATAACCAAAGTTGCTACAAAACTTCCGCCGTCAAGCAAATCAGTTTGCTTTTTACAAAATTGAATCACAAACTTATTTCAAAATTACATTTATAAATACATTATAATATATCGTATATAAATTTATAAATAAATAATTCATGGGTTCATAAGACTAAGAATAGACAGAGTAAGTCGACAAGACCAGACTAAGAATAGACAGACTTGATTCCCCAAACTAGATGGACAAGTCTAGATGGTGCCGACTAGACTAGACAGACAAGTCAAGATGGTGTAGACTAGACTAGACAGACAAGTCTAGAGGGTGTAGACTAGACTAAACAGACAAGTCTAGATGGTGTAGACTAGACTAGACTAGACAGACAAGTCTAGATGGTGTAGACTAGACTAGACTGACAAGTCTAGATGGTGTAGACTAGACTAGACAGACAAGTCTAGATGGTGTATACTAGACTAGACAGACAAGTCTAGATGGTGTAGACTAAACTAGACTAGACAGACAAGTCTAGGTGATGTAGACTAGACTAGACTAGATAGACAAGTCTAGATGGTGTAGACTAGACTAGACTGACAAGACTAAACAAACAAGGCTAAATAGATAAGAGTAGAGAGGCAATGCTAGATAGACAATACAGGGTCGTCAAAATTTTATTGGTTTTTATTCCCTAAAGTCGACTTTGAAAATATATTCTTTTTAGTTGAACTTTATTTGTTTCGTATTGTTTGTTTTACATTCAAACGTTGCACTGTTCAATGGAAAGCTTTATGGACTCTAAAATTCCACATGACTCTTGCACTATAAAACCAAAAAAAAGAAAAATCAAAGCCCGTTCTTCTATTTAGTCCGTAGTTCGATTGTTCAAACAACATGTTGATATCGGATATCAGATTCCTTGTACATTTAATATATTTGGACTGCGCTTCGTCTCACATCCAACTCGAAATTAGATTTAAATTACCATCGATCTATTCAGCGCGGAATGTTCTACCAACCCACAACTAAAATTGAATGTATTTTAAGCTTTTTGCTTGGTAAATATATGAATAAGATAAGTCGTTATAGAACCGATATGATACTAATAACGTCTTTCGTAAACCGAGATGCAATCGATAATCGACGGTGTCAGTGATTGATAACTTCAGCAGGAGCACTTTACTTATTTTTAAAAGTTGGCAAAAATAAGAAATGGTGAGTTTAGAATTCTTGCAAACACGTTATAAAATTCGCAATGAAATATATTTACAATTTGTTATTGGAAAAAATTAAATTCAACAAAAACTTGCTCTGCAAATAGTTTCATGTTATTTTAAATAAGCCTATTAGGGCTTATTAGGGCATGTTAATGTGAAAGTGAGTAACCAGGCATCACATGGAAAAAATGCTACTGGAAGAGCAAATGATGGTTAACAGCTACGCAAGAAACTAAACCTTATACTTATATTTATATGTATTTTAAATCAACTCCACACTATGCTCCCTCTATCTCAAAAACGGTTCGACTTATAAAAAAAAATTTCAAATGAAATTGGTAGAGAATTTTATTCTCTACAACTTTTATAGTAAATAGAAATACGATAAGAGGCAGAGAAAACGAGATATATTCAAAAAACTGATTGTTGCGACCTTTGACATTGAATATCTAAGGACGCTCACACGTTGGCAAATGTGACTTTTGCAGCAACATTTTTAATGCTAAAATAAAGATCTATACAAAGAAATCAGCTTATTACGTTAGATTCCGAGGTTGGCCCTTTTTTGACAAAGATGAGTGTACTAATAAACTAAAATTATATAAATCACATAATATGTTTCAAATCAAACGAAAGGATGTTAATGAAACAATTATAGCATCATGGAACGTAAGAGGCCTACTACAGATAGGAAAATTACATATTCTCGAACGAGAACTAATGCGTGAAAATATAGGAATATTCGGAATATCGGAAACGCACTGGAAAGATCAGGGTCATTTTGAGACCACTCACCATATTATCAATATATCTGGCCAGAAAAAAGCAGGACAAAACGGAGTCGCAATAGTAGCAAACAAGAAACTGGCAAAATACGTAGAAGGATACCAAGCCATAAATGAGCGGCTAATTAAAATAACCGTAAGGCCTAGGCCGCACTACGGCTAAACCGCCCCGGATTTTAATCGCGTGATTTTGTGACTCAAGTAAGGTAATACAAGCGGCCTCTCTTACGGTTTTTCCCGCGACTGATTTTTCCCATAGCGTACTGTGTGTTTCTGCAGCGGTTTCGCGGTTATAGCGGTTATCGCTCGCGTGTAAAACCCGTAGTGCGGCCTCGGCCTAAATGCTAAGCCGACAAAGATACACTTACTTCAGGTGTACATGCCCACCACAGATGCCACGGACGTGTATGTAACAATTGATTGAGGATACAATAGCACAAATTCCTCTGAAAGACATCCTAGTGGTAATAGGAGATTTCAACGCCAAAATTGATAACACATTCAACGACGATCACCTACGTAATAATGTTGGGAAGTACGGACTCGGGGTAATAAATAAAAGGGAAGAACGCCTTTTGCAGTTTGCCATCAATAACAGCTTGGCCATTGCAAACACTATGTTTAAACACCACCCACGCCGACTGTCAACATGGATATCACCAAATGGCTTACATAAGAATCAAATCGATTATTTACTCATTAGAACTAGATGGCGAACTTCTTTTAGAATCTGTTGAATTATATCTAATTAATATTGTATTATTTTTTAGTTGCGACATCTACTGTCAGTTTTGGGTTATTACTCTGTAGTTTTCTTTTTAAGATATTCGAGAATAAATAGTTAGTTCTTTTTGATATACAACAAGAGTCGTTTCATTATAGGTCATGGACCCAGAAACACGTGTTATTCTCGCGAAACAGAAAACGGCAAGTTAGTATTGTATAAGTTTACGCAGACTGAGAATACACTGTGTTGGTGAAAATGACTTCGAATTCGAACTATGTTGTGAGTGTGCCAAAATTGAATTTTCTTGTGCTGGAAGGGACTACATCAAAGTTACAAATCCAGAGGAAGCCGCAGCTGATGCGAAAACTAAAGCAAAATTGATCTTAACCATCGACTCATCGCTTTATATGCACATCAAAGATGTGAAGAGTACAAAGGAGTTATGGAATAATCTGAAACAATCATTTGATGATTCAGGATTCACTAGGAGAATCAGCTTGTTGAGAACTTTAATATCAATATGTCTCGAAAATTGTACGTCTATGATGTCCTACGTGACACAAATAATAGAAACAAGTCAAAAATTAAGTGGATCGGGCTTCAACATCAATGATGAGTGGGTTGGATCGTTACTCTTGGCTGGATTATCTGAAAGATATTCGCCAATGATAATGGCAATAGAACATTCTGGCATTAAAATAACGGCAAATGCCATTAAAACTAAACTAATGGATTTGGAGGAAAGCAGTGTCGACGTTAGCGGAGCGTTTGTGAGTTTTCGCTAAAATAAAGGCGGGAACTACCGTGGAACAAGAAACAATATGTCAAAACAGAAAGTCATTAAGTGTTACAAATGCAAACAACTTGGACATTATCGCAATCAGTGCACGAATGTTGATAATAACTCATCAAATAACATATCTAGTGAACGTAAACAAAATAACGCGTTTAGTACTGTGTTCCTAAATAGTGTATTTTTCCAAGAATGACTGATATATTGACTCAGGAGCGAGTGCTCACTTAACTGCAAATGAACACTGGATGAAAAATGTGTCAATCGAGCATGATGTAAAAGAAATAGTTGTTGCGAACAAGGAAAAAGTGGCTGTGAAGTGCTCTAGTGATGTGCAAATTACAACATTGACTGACAAATGTGAGTATGATGTTGTTGAAAGAGTATTATGTGTTCCAAGTTTGACAACAAATCTGATATCAGTGAGTCAACTGATTACAAGAGGCAACATAGTGGTGTTCACTGATGATGGCTGTCAAATGTTCAATAGGGCTGATGAGCTTGTTGCTACAGCTTGTTTAATAAATGGAGTTTACAAGCTGAGAATGCCGGAAAGGTTGATGGCTGCAGTGATGACCTCAAGTGATATTTGGCACCGCAGGCTTGGTCACATCAACAGCAATTATTTAAATAAAATGCAGGATGCCGTGGAAGGTCTCACACTTGACAGAAAGGCAGATATATCAAAGTCGTCATGTATAGTGTGCTGCCAAGGAAAACAAAGTCGTCTTCCTTATCCACAGCATGGCAACAGAAGTGAGGAACTCCTGCAGATAATACATGCCGATGTGTGTGGCCCGTTTAACAATATTTCAATTGGTGGTTCCAGATGTTTTATTTTGTTCACAGATGATTAAAGCCGCATGATCTACATTTGTTTTTTTAAGAACAAAAGTGAAGCTTTTAGTGCTTTTCGGCGCTTCAAAACAGTTGTAGAAAATCAACTAAATAAGAAAGTAAAGATCCTGCGAACTGACAATGGAAAAGAATTTGTAAACAAAGATTTTGATAATTATTTGAGCAAAGCTGGAATAATCAATCCAAAAAGTAATCCATATACACCGGAACAAAATGGTTTAGCTGAGCGGTTCAATCGAACTGTAGTGGAAAAGGCGAGATGTCTGTTATTTGACGCCGAGCTGGACAAACATTTTTGGGCTGAAGCAGCCAATACAGCTGTTTATTTACAAAATAGGACAGTAGCATCAGCTCTAAATGGAAAAACACCTTTTAGATATGGACAGGGATAAAGCCTGATATAAGCCATTTGAGAGTTTCTGGGAGCATAGCAATGATGCACATACCAAAGGTAAAGCGGCTCAAATGGGACAAAAAGGCCGAAAAGGGCATTCTGGTTGGTTATTCAGAAAATGTGAAAGGATATCGAATCTACAATCCAAGAACAAAGGACATCACAACTAGTCGTGATGTAATCATAATAGAAAAATCTAAACCAACAGAAAGTGCAGTTTAGATTGAGCAAATTACACACTCACAGAATGATTCCATTGGAGATTCAGTGGGGGATACATCAAATAATTCAAGAAGTGATGAATATGTTGATAGTGATTAAACGTATCTCCCAGATGAAGATTCTTATCTCTCAAATGAAGATTCTCATCTTCCAGATGGAGATTCGTCTGTTAGTAGTGTAGAAAGTGTTGTGAATGTTGACAGAAGGGGTGGTTCCCAAAGGACAATAAAACAGCCGGACAGGTATGGTTTTTCTAATATCTGTGTAGGAAGTGGTGTTGTAGAAGATGCCTGTGAACCTTCTATTCAAGAGGCATTAAAAGGGCCAGAGAGAGAACAGTGGTTAGATGAAGTGCGGGATGAGTTACAGAGTTTTGATGATAACAATGCATGGGAACTTACTGATGTGCCTAAAAATAGTAATATACTCCAATGTAGATGAGTATTGCGTAAAAAGTATGACAGTGAAAACAATGTAAGGTATCGTGCCAGATTAGTAGCCAAAGGCTTTTCACAAAAACATGGTGTAGATTACACAGAGACTTTTTTACCAGTTGTTAGGCACACTACATTGCGGTTATTGTTTTCACTTTCAGTACAATTAGGTCTTAATGTTACTCATTTGGATGTTAAAACTGCATTTTTAAATGGTGACCTAGAGGAAACCTTGTATATGCAGAAACCAAATTGTTATGATTCCCAAGACAGCTCTAATAAAGTGTTAAAGCTTAAAAAGGCTATATATGGCTTAAAGCAAGCTTCAAGGGCTTGTAATAAAAGGGTAGACATCGTTTTAGTTAAAAATGGCTATGTAAAATAAAAATTAGTAACTTGTATGTATACAAAGACCGTTGGAAGCTTTAGAACTATTGTAACTGTCTATGTAGATGACTTTCTTATTTTTTCTAATGATGAAATTGAAAGTAAACGTTTAAAGCAAGAGTTGTCGAGGCAGTTTCAAATCAAAGATTTAGGTCAAGTAAAACAATGTCTAGGAATGAATGTAATTTTTAATCAATTGGAAGGGTCTGTCGCCTTGAATCAAGAAAATTATATTGATACATTGTTACAAAGATTTCATAAGACAGACTGTAAAGTTTGTAATACTCCAATGGAGTCTAAATTGAATGTAAGCATAGGTCAAAATGTAAATAATCAAGTAAGTACCTTTTCAACAGCTTATAGGTGGTTTAATGTATCTGCCTGTTTTGACTAGACCAGATATAACTTACTCTGTAAATTATTTAAGTCAATTTAATAATTGTCATACAGATGAGCATTGGCATTATGCCAAAAGAGTGTTAAAATATTTGAAAAAGACCAAATCTTTTGGTATTAAGTATTGTAAGAATGGCAATTCTGAAATTAGGAGTTTTGTCGATGCCGATTGGGCAAATGATACATCGGATAGACGGTCTTGTACTGGATTTTGTTTCTTGTTATCTAATGGTATAATATCTTTGGAATGTATAAAGCAGAAAACTGTTGCTCTTTCAAGCTGCGAAGCAGAATACATGAGTATGAAATAACAGATACAATGTATACATTGAGTCTATTTAATGATAATCAGAGTGCAATAAAGTTGTCAATATACCCTGTATTTCACAATCGATCCAAACATATAGATGTAAAGTATCATTTTATTAGAGAATGTGTTCCAAATAATGTAGTTAAATTACACTATTTGGCAACAGCTGATATGCCAGCTGATTTGTTTACAAAAAGTTTATGTGCTAAAAAACATTATACTTTTATGGATTTATTAGGTGTGGTACCTGTGTAAATTGTTTATATTAATACTCTGTAATTATTAGATATAGTGGGGGTGTTGAATTATATCTAATTAATATTGTATTATTTTTTAGTTGCGACATCTACTGTCATTTTTGGGTTATTACTGTGTAGTTTTCTTTTTAAGATATTCGAGAATAAATAGTTAGTTCTTTTTGATATACAACAAGAGTCGTTTCATTACAGAAACGTTAATGCAAAACCTGGTTCTGACTGTGGATCTGACCATAAACTTCTTCTTACCCACCTAGCAATTAAACTGCATAGAACAGTAGTGGCGAACCTTTTTATGACTGCGTGCCATTTTTCTTAAGTTTTTACATTATGAAGTGCCAGATAACTTTGCCTGATTATCAGTTACCGTATTAGTCTGAATATAATATAATACCGTATTAGCGAAGTAATATGATGTTTGAATGTATCATATTTAAAGTCCATCCCGAAATAAGGAGAGGTGTCATTCATTCAGGTGTATTCAAAGCCAATTTAAAAAAAAAATTAATACAGCTTTTCCTACTCGATTAACAAGTTTCTTGGAAAGCAATAACATGCTGGCAAAGCGTCAATATGGTTTCTGGAAACGTAGCACAACTGATACGGCTCTGTTGGATAGTATTAATTTTATAATTATGACCTAAATCAAGGATTTGACTCTTTTGATAACAAGCTCCTTCCACAAAAAATTGAAGATATTTAGTCCTTGGCACAGACCAACAGTCCTTGTTTGACCACATCAACCTATTATAGATCGAGAGGTCGTGCGTTCTTGCATTATCCACCGCTTCGCGGCATGCAACACAATCTAACCTAGGTTAAACCAGCAGTCCTTGCTACTTATTTTTGTTTCTAGAGTTAGAGGCGTCTCAAGAACTGGGTAAAGTATTTCTAGCATCAAAGAGACCTAAAGGTGATCGTAAATACTTGAAAATCTGAAAGTGAATTAAAGAAGTGTGTGGTACCCCAAGGCTCTCTAATGGGACCAAATCTATTCTTGATATTTATTAATGATCTGGCACAAATAAATGTTTAATGCAATTATATATTGTACGCTGAGGATACAAACATTTTAATATCTAAAGCAGATATTCAAAGATTTAATTAAAAGTAGCAATTTAAAATCATAAATTTTAGGAGGATGATCTATACATCTTTAACACGGTGACGCCGGCATGTACCACCGGTGGTATACGCTGTCCGCTACGTCGGGCGGCATGAGCCACCGGTGGTACAAGCTCTCCTGCCATTGCATTTCAATAACAATATATTTCCCAGCTTTAACTGTTTTTTTTAATTGTAAACAATTTCGTTCATTATGTTTATAAATTTATTAAGACGATTAGCTGTCACAGCCGTGTAATTGTTGCTGCAATGCAGGTATTTTTGGATATACAGGAAACAATCTCGTGCCAACGTTTGTTGAATTTGTATATTCCAACACATTTTAGCTTTTTGCTAAAACAAACGAATTTCAGGCAACTGTGATATTCCTGTAATAACCATAATCACAAGAAGCTTACGTATTTATTGCAATGATACTGCTCTACACGTTTGTTGATGTTTTCGATTTACATGTTCTTTTCCATGATTAGCGTCAGAGATCAGGCATTGAGTTGCATAGGAATCATTTAATAATCAACATTTGTTGCGAGCAACTCCTCAATGAAGGCATATAGCGCATATAGCCTTAGTGCATGTGGCACATTAACCGTAGCCACTAGATGCCATTTGTTCCCATGGGCGTCCGCACAAAAAATGTTAAAAATATTGGCAAAACGCAGCCCGATGAAACAATCAACGTGTTAATAGCGCCAACGTGTTAATGGACTTTACGCAAAACATACTTCATGATTATAGTTTGCTTCTAAGATTTGATCAAAAATCAACCAAAAGGGCCGAATCAATAAAATTTCTTGATCAAAAGCTAAAATGGGACATCATCATATTGTAATATTGAACTAAGATGTTCGACATTAAGTACTGTGTGAAATCGGATTAGAAACCTCAGGGAATGTGTAAAAGATGATATTGTGCAAATATTTTACCACGCCATCGTTAAATCTAGCTCGTCATACGGTTCTGGTATTTTGGGGTCAGCAGCCAATATTGAAGCGGTTTTTAAAATGCACAAAAAGATATTACGAGCTATGTTCAATGTACATTCTCTTCAATCCGGACGGTCTTTGTTCATCAGGCACAATATTTTAACGCTGCCCTCCTTCTCCCGCATGCCAATAAAATTTACAACGTGTCAGCTGTGACACGCGTGCCATAGGTTCGCCACCGCTGGCATAGAACAACTAGGCTGACACTCCACAAAAGGATGATAATACCGAAGATAGAAGAATTTCATGAGCTACTTAATACCTATAGAAAACCAAATATTTCCGAGAACATAGACCAATCCTGGGAAGATATCAAAACATGGATCACAGAAGCTGCACTTAAAAGTACTCCAGTAAAACCAAGAATCAGGAGGAAACACTGGATGTCAGATGCAACCATCCAATTCATGGACCAGAGGAGAATTTAAAAGTTGTCAAACGGAAATATAGAACGAAAGAACCAGCCTATAAAACAACTAAATCATCAAATTTAACGAACTTGCAGATATGTTAAAAATAACCAGATTAAGGATATATGTGCAGAGGCTGAACACCAATGAGTCCCATGAATTATTCGATAAAATCCGATATTTAGCCAGAGAATTCAAACCACGGACACAAATAATAAAGAATGAAAGGGAAGAAATCATAGTTGGAAATCAAGTTTGGAGACAGTACCGCCAGAAACTGTTTTTCGATACCGTGCACATTACAAGGTGCACACCAACCTACTGTCTAGAAAATGAGCCAAACATTCTAACTGGATTATTATTCTGCTGGATAATATAACATCAGAAATCATCAAGTTCGTGTGGGAAAAGGGAGTAGACGTAATACACTTATTATGCGAAGCAGTATGCAACACCGGGAAATGGCGCGAGTCAATATTCATCCCACTATTAAAGAAAGGGGATCCTACAGAATGCAACAACTATAGAACAGTTGCATTAATATCACACACCAGTAAAATTATGCTCACCATAATAAACGAGAGACTGAAACCTCTGCTTCTTCCCCAAATATAGAACGAACCGAGTGGATTTGTCCCAGAAGAGGGCAGCATCGGACAAAAACTGCATATTCGCCAGATCATAGAAAAAGCACACGAATATAACGTCACAATGTTTATGTGCTTTGTCGAAGCGTTCGACTCCATCAAGTGAAATGCCCTCTAGCAGATCAAAGAAGAAGGGGTACACTGCTAACGACCATCGAGCGATCTTCATCGAATTAAGCCCCTTCAAGAGGCTTACCAAAAGAAGCGAACACAGGCTTGGCTCCTCCGCTGGAATGCGCGTGATTTCCACGAAAGCACATTTATTGAAGCACTGGGGCTGTGGTAGCTCGATTATACCTCCCCCACCAGCACCAAAAGCGCCATAGAATGCGCCAGCCAGGCGATAAATTGGGTCACCAGAGCGTGCAACGACTCCATGCGTACCAGCAAGCCGTGTGCGAGGGGCCTACCCGTGTTGGTGGAGCGACACCATTGCAGCACTGCGGAAACGATGCCTCTAACTCCGACTCCAATACAAAAAAGAGAGCTCCGGATGCTGCCGGAGAGCTCCGACTACAATACGCCTCTGCAAGGCTGTCCCTGCGCAGGAAAATCAGCGAGAAGAAGCGCACTTGCTGGAGGGAACTTTCGCGATGAACTGGACGCGGACCCATGAAGGAAAGCTTACAAGACTGCAGCAAAGAAAATGGTGAGGAGCCAGCCTAAGATGGATGAGGCCGAGGTAGAGTCCATCGTTAAACATGTCTTTCCCGGAATTGGGCCAATGAAGACAAAAATACGGTAGAACGTCGGGCCGTGCTACGCCCCCCGGTCACATGGAGTGAGGTCTTAAACGTATGTCTGCGTTTTGGCACGAGGAAAGCATCAGGTCTGGACGGCATCCTAAACCTGGCTTTGAGAGCGGCCGTCAAAGCTGCCCCCACGATCTTCACCAGGGCGTACGACAGGAGCCTACGCGAAGGTGTCTTCCCAGACGAAAGGCAACGCCTTGTCCTGATCCTGAAAGCTAGGAAGCCCCCCGGAGAATCATCCTCGTATCGGCCATATATCCTCGTATCGTTGGGCTCGTATCGCCCAAGATCCTGGAGAAGATCGTCCAGGAGGGCCTTCGCGGCTGCGTGGATCACCAATTGACGGACAACCAGTACAGTTTCAGACCTACGAGGTCGTCTACGGATGCAGTAGAAGAGGAGAAGCGCTTGGTCACCAGCCACATTTGCGGACCACTTAGGAGGAGGAGACTTTGTCTCATGGTTGCACTGGATGTGAGAAATGCCTTTAACTCTGCAAGATGGGACAAAATCTGTGAGGCCGTCTGCCGGGACTTCAAACATCATCCTGAAACATCATCCTGAACTACCTCAGTAACAGAATACTATTCACGGAGACGACGACTTGAGTCAGGGAGTTCAGCATCACTGCAGTCGTTCCTCAGGGGTCGGTTCTTGGCGCGGACTTATGAAACGTCCTGTACAACGGACTACTGAAACTGCCCTTGCTAGGGGATTGTCGGCTGGTAGCGTACGCAGACGACGTGGCGGTTCTCATACCCAGCACCGACTGTGACGCCATCGCTGCACTATTCGGGGAAGCCATGGAGAATATCTGGGAATGGATGGAGTCACTCGGCCTCTCCCTGGCCGTACAGAAGACTGAGGCAGTGCTTTTCACTGGCAGAAAGGTTAGGACCTCAATAGTACTAACCTACCGGAGATGCACCATTAGGAGCAAACCTGCCATCAAGTACCTGGGAGTGATGCTGGACCAGAGGCTCAACTTCAAAGAGCACCTCAGATACGCAGGAAACAAAGCCGCTAAGGCAAAGCCTGGAGGCCCGCGCGGTGCCAGGAGAAGGGTGCTCGCCTGCGTTAGCACCTCGATATTGCTGTATACGACGTCGACCTGGGCAGAAATGACGGAGGTTCCCGCATATCTAAGGCAGATAGCCGGCGAGTGAACTGAGGATCGCATACGCCTACCGGACTGTATCCGCAGATGCAGCACAGGTCATCGCTGGCCTGCCGCCAATAGACCTGCCAGCAAAAGAGCGCATGCGGCAATATAAAAGGAAGAAGGGGCCGGTCCAGGACGAGCCCCAACAGACCGACAACGATCGAGCACAGACCGAGAGGGCGATCACCCTAACGCAGTGGCAGGAAAGATTGAACAAATCAATTAACGGTCGCTGGACCTACCGCTTGATTCCGTCCATCGAGCCGTGGATCTGCAGGATACACGGTGATGTGAACTATCACCTCACTCAAATACTCACGAGTCGTGGTGGCTTCCGTGAGTACCTGCACCAAATAGGGGCAGCAGTGACACCCGACTGCCCCCAGTGCACAGGGATCTCGGAGACAGCAGAACACGTCCTGCTGGAATGCCCCAGATTCCAGCAGGAGAGACTGAGATGGGAGTATAATTCTGGCGCACGCATAACTGCCGCTGGATACGGTGCATCATCGATGCACTTGGAGGAACAATGGAATGCTGGATGCGAGCTAGCCGTAAACATCCTGAAGATGCTACGCCTCCAGGAGGAGGCGGAGAGGCCCAGGAGAGCAGGGCGAAGAGGAAGGCATTAGTAAAAACAACAAACTCGACAGAAGTGAACGGCGGCAGTGCCGAACCATCATTTATTTATCTTGGCTCCCTCATCATCAACACAGGAGGTAGCGAAGCCGAAATAAGACGACGGCTAGAATAGCAAGAACGGCTACAACTAAACTGACACGCATATGGAAGGGCACCTCAATTAGTAAAGCTACGAAAATCAGGCTGGTCTGTACTTTAATTTTCCCAATTGCATCATACGCGGCTGAAACCTGGTCGATCAGACAAGCGGACAGAAAGAAAATAGATGCATTTGAAATGTGCGTTTACGGACGAATGCTCCGAATATCATGGACGCAGAGGACATCGCAGAGGACAAAATCGAGGACAGACTGTCCAAGGGAATGGAAGGGAAGGGAAGGGAAGGGTATTTCGGGCACGTCTCCAGAAGACCGGATGCATTAGAAAAGCTGGTGGTTCAAGGCAAAGTCAACGGACGAAGGTTACGAGGAAGATCTCCAACCCGATGGGTAGACGGAATCAGAAGCTTGACTGGACTCTCTCTGCACGAGGTCACAGAACAGAGAGGAGTGGAAAATTGCATTAAAAATGGTAGAAGCATAGTGTCACCAAAGCCTTGTGAGGGTAATAGGACCGAGGAGATTAGGGCTTATTAATAAGTCTTTAATTAATGAATACCAATATTATTAGACTTTTCGAATAATGGCCTGGTAATTGCCATGCGAAATCTAAATTCGGTATAAAACATATCGGGAGCAATAAGTTTACCACCGAAGAGACTATAACCACCGAAGTCTATAAATAAGAGTAATATAGCAAGGAAAGGAGACTTTGAAATATATTTCAATATACAAGCGACCTTTTCTATTTGAATCTTATTGTTTTATTAATACATCAATGGAGATAAAATATTTGGGACGCAATTGAAAAATCCGAAATCGGGGCAATATATTTTCGCGCATGCATATCAAAGACATCAGTCAATGTATGTTTATATAGTGCACAAAAGCTCTATTCAAATGTCCGAGATAACGTGTGTCGTTTATCATGATTACACCATTGATACTTCTTGAATGAATCTGTTTCAATGAATGCAGATCTGCATATTTATTTATAAAATATACATATACAAAGCAACTAGACGTTAGTTGTCATAATAAAATATTATAACAACAAATAATATTATTATGTGATAATATACATTGCCTAAAGCAGATGATGCAAACAATATTTTAACATTAAGGGTCCATTTATATAATGAATCCTTGAGATATCAATTATAAATAAAGAGCGAAAGACTCATCAAAGCCTTAATTTTCTTCATCCTGACAAGTTGGGGATGCGTTACATTAAAAAAGCTGTCTTGTCCTTCGCAGTCTTTCGGTTGACGTGCCACTCATCTGATGCGATTTGTCGGTTCGTTATGTTTATCCAACTATCGGTCAGAACATTCACCTCGAGGGCGGCGCAGTCCATATCCACTTCATTGCGACTGCGGAGACGCAATGGACAAACCCTTTTGACATATCTTGTTTTATCGAAACGACGGATGGACATTTCAGTCAAGAAATGTAATACTCGGATTTAATGGAAGAGTATATATAATGGCAGATTAGTGCGGATGCTGGTATCATGCTGGGGAAACCTACAGCCGGAGTTTCAAGGGACATATTCATCACACATAAAGTTGATGGTTTTTAATATCTGGATATATTTTGTAGATGCAGCAGAAACTTAACTTGAATTTGAATTTATATTTAATATGTCGCCAAATGGTAGGTATATCTTCACATAATTGAAATGCTTTCAAATTTTGTTTATAGATCCATTAAAATCAAATATTTTTTATACAGATACTACAAACTTAAGACATCTTTGTCTGTCTGGTAGTACCTGCCTAGTTTTGTCTGTCTAGTATTACCTGTCTATCTTGTATTTAAATAAAAATTGATTTAGAAATGACTCAGAAACATTATATATATATATATATATATATATATATATATACAAATATATATATATATATATATATATATATATATATATATATATATATATATATATATATATATATATATATTCCTTGTTCTGGTTGAATTATGATTACATCCGCAATCAAGGAAACATTGTGCAGATCAAACAATGTATCTAATACTAACAGTAATGTGGATTGTTATGACTAAAATGTAGAAATTTATGCAGAGAGGAGAAACGCGGAGCAACGAATCAATACATCTGTCTATATTTCAGCTGCTAGTGTGGTTAACGGGTTATATTCGTCCTAAGAATCCAAAATACAAAGTGCAACTTCCTCCGTATCAAAGACCATTTGTAGTATATTTTTACCCCTAATATTCGTGTGCCATTGGCTGTAAAAATATATTTATTCACTTCCTCTCTTGCGCTCTCATCGGTATATTTTGAATTAGCGTCCAAGCCCAAGAGCATTCTCCTGTTTAGTTTTCCCGCAGGATTTTATAATCCCGAAATTCATATGTGGAAGGACGGCGCTGGCAAAAAAGATAGATTGCTGTTACAGCTTGGAGAGCGAGTTTGCGGAGCGTGTTTAGGTAGATTAAACTTGAAACGAGTGCGGATGTAAATATTTCCGATTAAATAGTTGATGTGTGTTTGGGTAATAGATTTTATTTATTTTCTGTTTATTTGTAATATTCCGGTGCAAATATTCAATAAACAAACATGAAAAAACCATATGGCAATTCCGTTTTTATTTAAATATAATTGAAATAATCAAAATTAAAAATTGGTTTTGATTGAAATAACGTTCATTTGTAACTTTAGAGCGAAATAAACTGGCAAACCGTTTTCTGCACTTCAATTTGCTTCAGGTAACCAAAAAAATATTACGAAAAAAATTTGCAAAAAAAATTTCGACAAAAATTTTCCATCATTTCGTTCAAAAAATACATACTTTTTCGGTTTTTTTTCGATTTTTTAGAAAACGGTAAAGAGCAGCGAAATCATTTAGGGCACACAGAAACTACACGACAAGACGAACAAGTCGATGTGTAAATTATCCGGAAATATTCAATAATTCGTGGATAAATTTCAAACTGAAATTTACCCGATTCTCGATTTGCTAAGTAGATATCTCGAAAATGGTTGCAGATAATTTAAAACGGATTGCGGCATCGTTTTCAGAAGGCCATTTTACTGTGGATACACTAAGACTGTCCGCAGGAAATTCACGACTTTCCGAGATCTCCACTAGAGCGCCGAAATTTCATAAACATTTCTTCAATTTCTGCAGGCGAAAGTGAACCGATATAATTTGTTTATTATTGATTTATAATATAATTTGCATATCTTTAATCAGCAGCAAAAATGCTTTCAAAAACGTTTTTAAATTTTGCTGTGTCTCAAAAAATAACGATTTTGAAAAAACGATTTTCTCGCATTTCTTCGTATCCGTGGTCTAGACTTTCCGAGTCGATGGTATTTCTTAACTGAAAGCTTTACAGGGAATATTATATACGTTCTCCGACTAATTTTGGGACGCTGAATCGATTGGTGAACACTAGAAGTCTCTGTGTTGAGCCGTTCAAAAGTTACGACAGCGTCAAATCAGTAGGAAATGTGTGATTGTGTACAGCAAAAAAATATATAAAATTTGTTTATTTGTAGCTTTAGAGCAAAATAAACTGGAAAACCGTTTTCAGCACTTCGATTTTCTTCGTGTAACCCAACAAAAATCACGAAAAAAATTTGCAAAAATAATTTCGACAAAAATTTTTTCATCATTTCGTTCGAAAAATAGATGCTTTTTCGGTCTTTTTCGATTTTATCGAAAACGGTAAAGAGCAGCGAAATAATTTTGGGCACACAGAAACTACACGACAAGACAAACAAGTCAATGTATAAATTGTCCGGAAATAATTAATAATTCGTCGATAAATTTCAAACTGAAATTTACCCGGTTCTCGATTTTCTAAGTAGATATCTCGGAAACGGTTGCAGATACATAAAAACGAAATGCGGCATCGTTTTTAGAAGGTCATTTTCCTATAGGTGCACTAAGATTGTCCGCGCGAAATTCACGACTTTCCGAGATCTCCACCAGAGCGCCGAAATTTCTTAAAAATTTCTTCAATTTTTGCAGGCAAAAGTGAACCGAATGAGCTAGCGAAATATTATTTGCATATCTGTAATCAGCAGCAAAAATGCTTTCAGAAACGTTTTTAATTTTTGCTGTATCTCAAAGAATAACGATTTTGAAAAAATCGATTTTCTCGCATTTTGTCGATTCCGCGATCTATACTTCCAGAGTCGATGGTATTTCTTAACTGAAAGCTTCCTTGGGAATACTATATACGTTCTCCGACTAATTTTGGGACGCTGAATCGATTGGTAGAGACTAGAAGTCTCTGTGGTGACCGGTTCAAAAGTTACGATGGCGTCAAATAAGTAGAAATTGTGTACAACGAAAAAAATATAAAATTTGTTTATTTGTAACTTTCGAGGGAAATAAACTGAAAAACCGTTTTCAGCACTTCGATTTCCTTCGTGTAACCAGAAAAAAATCACGAAAAAAATTTGCAAAAAAAATTTCGTTCGAAAAATAAATGCTTTTTCGGTTTTTTTCGATTTGTTTGAAAACGGTAAAGAGCAGCGAAATCAGTTTTGGCACACAGAAACTACACGACAAGACGAACAAGCTGATGTGTAAATTGTCCAGAAATATTCAATAATTCGTCGATAAATTTCAAACTGAAATTTACCCGATTCTCGATTTGCTAAATAGATATCTCGTTTACGGTTACAAATAATTAAAAACGGATTGCGGCATCGTTTTCAGAAGATCATTTTCCTATAGGTACAATAAGATTGTCCGCGAGAGATTTACGACTTTCCGAGATCTCCACTAGAGCGCCGAAATTTCATAGTAATTTATTCAATTTTTGCAGGTGAAAGTGAACTGAAAGAGCTAGCGAAATATAATTTGCATATCTGTAATCAGCAGCAAAAATGCTTTCAGAAAAGTTTCTTAGTTTTGCTGTGACTCAAAAAGAACGATTTTGAAAAAAATAACGATTAACGAAATTTACGAAAACGATTAACGAAAAAATAACGATTTTGCCGATGCTCTGGCATTTCGTCGTTTCCGCGGTCTAGACTTTCCGAGTCGATGGTATTTCCTAACTGAAAGCTTCTAAGAGAATATTATATACGTTCTCCACTAATTTTTGGACGCTGAATCGATTGGTGAAAACTAGAAGTTGCGATGAGCCGCTCAAAAGTTATGACAGCGCGAAATTAGTCGGAAATGCGAGATGGTGTATGACGAAAAAATATATAAAACTTGTTTATTTGTAACTTTAGTGGGAAATAAACTGGAAAACCGTTTTCAGCTCTTCGATTTATTTCGGATAAACAAGAAAAATCAGGAAAAAAAAATCCAAAAAGTTTTTCAAGAAAATCATTTTTTTTTTCGATTTTCTAGAGAACGGAAATAAGCACCAAAATCATTTTCGGCACACATAAACTACAAGACAAGAGGAATAAGTCGATGTATAAATTGTCCGAGTGCGGATGTAAATGTTTCCGATTAAATAGTTGTGTTTGAGTAATAGATTTTATTTATTTTCTGTTTATTTGTAATATTCCGGTGCAAATATTCAATAAACAAAGCAGGAAAATGTACCCTATGGCAATTTCGCGTTAAAAACTCAAAAACTAGCAAAAATCTTGGAAAATTATTTCAATATATCTGGTAGAGATTTTAATTGTCTATAAGAAATATTTTAAATGGATTTTTTGTTTACCATTTTTGTCTGTTCAGCATTTTTGTGTAAAAAACGTAAAAAACTAAAATAGAATTACGTAAAATTTATTTTTCTTGAAGTCTAGATAACATTTGAGTTTTGACAGCTTGTAACTCAAAAACTAGCAAAAATCTTGGAAAATCTTTTGAATAAAACTTGTAGAGAATTTAATTTTCTATAAGTAATATATTATATGAATTTTTGGTTTATTAGGCATTTTTGTTTAAAACACGTAAAAATTTAAAATGGAATTTCTTAAATTTAAATAATTAAAACTTAATTGAAATAATCAAAATTGAAGGGTAAGGGGGAAGAAGGATCATAGTCAATATTTTTCACAATTAGAGGTAACAATGCCATCTTGTAGAGAGACTGGTGAGACAGTAACACAAAAGAAAAATCATTGTCCTCAGAAAGTCGATATAAAAAAACTGGGTTCTTTAAAAAAGAGATCATATATATAAGAGATATAAGAGATCAATAACATCAATAACATTTTTAGAAAAAAGATCATGGTCCATGGACCATTTTTGCGTTTGGTTGATTTGGAGGTTAGGAACCGTTAGACTACAGCGGCACTTTTTGTGATTTATTTTTATTAATATAATACTAAATAAATACGTGAACAATGAGTGAATTAAGTGACGATAGTGAGAGTGAAATGACAACGTGTGTGATAACAGAAAACCCTAAAAAAGACGAAGAGCTATCAGGACAAGAGATGTTATGAAAAAGTTACGAATCCAAAGTCACTGTACAGGTGAAGATTGCCAATGCTCGAGATTGCATTGCTTTCAAGAGGTTCCTGAAGAAGGACGACGTTGGAACATAAGAAATTTCAATGAACTAACTTTTCACGACGAGCAGTCTTCATACCTAGCTGCTCTTATTACAGTAAAGCCTATTAAGCAGCGTCGAAGTCGGAAAGATCCTACAATAAGTATTCTGTTTATGCATACAATGTCATATTCATACAAAGTACGTTTCATGATAAACAATGAAGTAATAGTAAAACCTGTGTGTTACAAAGCTGTCCTAGCATTGCATGGAGTATCTAATAAGCGTGTGCAAAATATAAAAAGAAGTTTATGCGAGCAAGGTACGTAATACAATGTGTTTCTATTTATGCTTTGGTTTTTATATTTTTATGAATTGGTAAAACCATACAACATTATAGATAATCAGATAAACTTAATAAAGACGGAACAAAGCTTGAATATATAAATATACTCAACCCTTCCGGAACTCTATAATACTAATGAGTCTTTTTAGGACTACCAAAAACAAATCTCTTATGAAATTTGTCAGTTATTCTATAGCTTTCAGTCCACCTTCGTGGCACTCAACAAAAACCATAAAAATAACATTGATTTTTAAGATCATGTCTTTCCGATACCTTGAGTGGATAGCCACCTGTGGACGCGTTTCGAGATTTATCTCTCATCAGCACAGCTTTGCTTCCATGAACAATATTTTGTAAATCACTCACTTGAAAACCCATGTGTTGATTAGGGTTAGATGTTTTTAATTTTAAAACTTCAATGTTATTTTTATGGTTTTTGTTGAGTGCCACGAAGGTGGACTGAAAGCTATAGAATAACTGACAAATCTCATAAGAGATTTGTTTTTGGTAGTCCTAAAAAGACTCATTAGTATTATAGAGTTCCGGAAAGGTTGAGTATATTTATATATTCAAGCTTTGTTCCGTCTTTATTAAGTTTATATTTTTATGTTTAGTGATTGATTCCAATGTTTTAATTTTCTTTTTTCAGGAAAATTTAAACCTGACATGAGAGGGAAACATGAAAATCATGCCCATCGCTTGTCTGAAAAAAACCAGACAGGCTGTTATGAAACATATAGCTGGGTTTAAAGGTAGAAAGTCACACTATAGCATAAAGGATTCTCAGAGAATATGCTTGCCAGAAGAACTTAATGTGAAGAAAATGCACAAAATGTTTGAGGAAGATCATTCTACACTTAAAGTCAGTTATGATGCATACCGCCTTATATTCCTAACTAAGTTTAATATTTCCTTTGGTTACCCAAGGACAGACACTTGTTCTTTCTGTGATGAAATGAAAGCAAATATTGCAAATCTTGAAAAGGTTCTTTCTCAGACACCAGAAAATATAGGGAATCAAATTGAATTGAAACAACTTCAAATCCAATTAAAACTCCATCACCTTAAAGCAGATAAATTTTACGATCTTAAAGAAACGCCAGAATAAAAGCACAGAATGACCCTGCACATGAAGCCTATGCCTTTGATTTTCAGAAGAATTTGCCTCTTCCTAATGTTAGTACTAACAATGATTATTATTTTCGACAACTCTCATTCTATCTATTTAATACATCAACAAGATCATTTTATTTCTACACTTATGATGAAAGGAGAGGTAAGAAAGGTGCAGATGACGTGGTATCAATGCTGTATATATTTTCACCCATTTTATACCTGCTCAAGTAAAGAAAGTTACTTTTTTTGCGATAGTTGCAGTGGGCAAAATAAAATTTTTACTATGTTTAGCTATGTTTATTACTTGGTTCACATAATGAAAAGATTTGATAGCGTGTCTATTATATGTCCTGTCAGAGGACACTCCTTCATAGAGTGTGACAAAAATATGGCTTTAATCAAGCAAAAAACTCAATGTGAAATGCCAAGTGACTGGGTGTCTGTAGTTGAAAAATCACGCACTAATCCAGAACCTTTTCATGTTATTGATTGCCCGTTATTTATGTTTCAAAATTTGTTCAAGAATTACTTTGTTGCTAAGTGTCCCTTTGCATCTAGACCTGTGCGTCAACTGCTGGTAAAAAACACAGCTCCCAATCAAATATTGGTAAGATCTGATCATTACACTGCCGGATATGTAGTCTTATCTTTGCATTGAAAAGTCTAGGAACCCAGAATTGCCGGACATTAATAATTTAAACAAATTGTATCCAAAATAACTAAAGGTGCCTATACCAAAGTTTAATGATCTTCAATGTTTAAAAAAAATTTGCAAGCACATTGCACTAATTTAGAAGCACAAAATTTTTATACTAATTTGCCAACACAGTAAATCATTACGAGAATCTTTTAAATCTTTTTTTTCAAGTTCAGTTTTTAGCCATTTTTAGGGTTCCGTGCCGAAAAAGGAACTCTTATAGGATCACTTTGTTGTCCGTATGTCTGTCTGTCTGTCTGTCCGTCTGTCTGTCTGTCAATACCATTTTTCTCAGGAACGCGTAGAGGTAACAAGTTGAAATTTGTATCAAATACTCGGGTCTGCGGGCTCTTTCAGCTGTGAAAAAATCAAACTTGTAAATCAACGCGATCAAAAGATCTATTAGAAACTTATGAAAATACACTAATGTTGTCGTAGTGGTATTGTCAGGCTCCAGAAGCATATGGGTTGCATACAGTTAGGTCCTAAGGTTAAAAAGTATGTGTTGGCACCAAGCTGTTTATTCTGAATTTTCTTTGTTTATATTCGTTATGCATTTCATCACGTACGCTCTATATACATAATATATACAGGGTATATATTATGTCTAAATTTTGCTTGTTTATAACCGACATGCGACATACTCAAGTCCCGTAACATCCTGAATATTATATTTCGTCTAATTTTTCTTTATAATCTACATAATATGTTGATAATCTACATAATAATACTATACTATAATCTACATAATCTACATAATATGTTGTAGATAATATGATTTAAGTATATTATACTTTAATCACGAACGTATATTGCCTACGTATATTGTTGGTAGTCAATTGCCCAAAAGCAGTCAATTGAACAACTGAATGTTTGAATGAGTAGCGAAATATATCTAGAAATAGTTAATATATTAGTTTATATTAGATCTAGAAATAGTTAGATCTTAATATAAGTTAGTGAATAAGTGTAATACTAAAATAGAGTTTTCTTTTTATAATTTTAAAAATATTCGCGTTATTTAAAAAAAAAATACCCTGTATACCTTTATACAGGGTATATAGGTATACAGGCAAAATTGAGCAGTAAAAACAAATAGTGAAGTTCCAGAACTCCTAAACACTCATAGTGAATGGGGGATGTATGGTAATAAAATATAAGGTAGAATTCCATCGTACGACAGCGACATCTTGAAGTTATGCTTGCAGTACTAAGATGGTCGTGATTTCATGAGGGCCACTTGTCAAGTTAACTGAATGTGCTTGCTACGTCTTCCACAAAAAAAAGATACCTTACTTACAAGTTTGTACGGAACCCTCGGTGCGCGAGTCACAACTCGCACTTGGCCGGTTTTTTATTATACGAGTTTTTAACATATTATTTAAATAATACAATAAATTGAATTTTATTTTTGTTTCTTCTGCAGGAGTACTTAACCAATTAATAAAAAAATAAATTTGTACAAAAAATCATAGTCCACGGACTTTGACCTATTTTTCAAGATTTTTTTCAACGATATTTCTTTAAGTTTAAGTAAAAACCAAAATTATTAAAATACTTTTTAATTATTATAGTAGAATGTAAGACTTTATTATTTCTCTTGTTAATGTGTTTAAATTTCATTGAAATAAAAACGTGCTATAAAATAAGGAAGTTTTTTTTCTTCTTCAAACTATCTCCCAGTGACTATAACCCTTCATCCCCCTTTCCCTTCAATTGTAAATTGGTTTTGATTGAAATAACGGAATCAGGAGACTATATTACTTGCTGAATATAACTACATATTTTCGGTTAGTGTTAAAAATCTTTATGATAGGACTAACTTAGTCTGCATTGTCTTGTATATCGAGTTAATACTATCAGTTTTGGTCTCTTCTATCTAATGTAGTGCATCTAAGCCTCCTTGCTCAACTTTGTGATAAGTTTTGCCTTATTTTAGAGAGCTACTTTAGTTTAACTTACAATCCAGTGTTTCATACTTCGTCGAAGGATTGAGGTGTGTCGTGAAGAAAGAAGCTTAGCTGTTTTATGTCATTGTTAATTTTATTAAGCTGAGTAGTGTATGTTAAGCAAATCCATAGGGTTTCTTTATGCATAGCACATTTGTTATGGTTGATTCCAAATTTAAACTCACGAATTATTTTATAGAGAAATCATTTGTTTATCACGCAAATTAAATTACGAGATTTTCACCTGCACAAGGGAATTTTTAACAAAATATGTTTGCATTGCACAACGAAACGTATTTCCTGCAGCGATGTAGTAAACGATAACAATCCACATATAAACAAGTTTTATTGAGCTTTTAATTTCGAGAGCCGCAGCGGAAATGCTAAACTCGAAGCTATTTACTACTAAGTGGAATAAAGGCACAATAACGTTCAGTGTGTATAACTTGCAAGTATTGAAAGGAAATTAAGTTCTTGTTGACCTAGCGCATGCTAATCTAACCATAATACAACCGTAAAGTTTGCTGAATTGAGTTTTCAGTATAAAACGAAAATATTGACTTATTAACAAATATATTAGAATAAATCAAGCTTAAACTCCACAAATAAATTTAAGTAAAATATTTAGTACTAAACAAGATTAAACAAGGTTAGATTAGACAAGTCTTTGAAACAGCCGTGATCTCTTAGCACTTGGGTTAGGTGATAAGTGCTCATCCACGTTAAATCGCGGGCACGAAATATCAAATATATGGCGTAATATCCAAGTGTTTACGTACGAAACGCACGTGCGGTCTAATTGTAAGTAGCGGGCAAGCTAGCGACTGGCGCGCGCGACGCGCTTGCGGCAATACCAAACGTGTGAGATGTTTGTGTCTGTTCACGTCGAACAAGCGGCGGAACGCGCGATTCACTCGCGACGTCAGGTAAGTTCAACCAGTATGAACTTATCGCTAGAAACGATAATATGTTTTCGTCATGTCTTTTAATTCAGAAGTGTTTATTAGTGCTGTTCAGCTTAGTATACTAAACAAAACTTAAACTTAGGTTAGTATACTAACCTAACATAACCTGACAACAGGTCACACTCGCGCAAACGCCTGGCAGCCAATTTGAACACGAACTGGCCACCTCTACCGCGCCTGCACGCGCCGCCGTGTCCGCGCGTTCCTGCTTAAAGAAACACCAACTCGTTTCGCCGTGCTTTCTGTTTACCCATGTGGCTACGTCTGAGAGAAGCAGTTTCCTCCATTGGCCCTTCCCGCTGGACTTCCCATCGTTCCTGCCATTCGTTCATCCATCGTTCCTGCCATTCGTTCATCCATCGTTCCTTCATTCTCTGACGGGTCAGAGTTCTTCTCTGACCCGTCTTTTTTCAAGTCTGTTATAGCCAACCTCGTGAAGCTTTTTTCGCTCATGTACCACTAAGTCGATCGGGAGGATGCTGGAAATAACCAGGGCGGCTTGTCCAGAGGCTGTTCGGTATGAGCTACACACACGGAGGGCCACTTTCCGTTGGACTGCTGTGAGTTTGTGTACGTTAAATGCTTTTTGAAGTTCATTCGCCCAGATTTGAGCACCGTACGTCATAGCAGACTGGACCACCAAGCCCAACAACCTCCGTTTACCATTTTTAACTCCCCCACATTGGGCATTAATCATTGCATAACTGCCATCGTTTTCATCCCCTTCGCTGCTGCTTCTGCTATGTGCGCTGAGAAAGAGAGCCTTTTGTCTATTAATATTCCCAAGTGCTTATTTTACTTTTGTCTATCAATATTCCCAGGATCTGCTCTTTTGGGAATATTAGTGTATTTTCTAACGAAAATTTCATCGGGCTGTGCTTCCTCAGGCCAATGAGGAGAACTTCCTCTATTTTCTCTGGAGCAAAACATAAGTCTTTAGTCTTCATCCAGTTGCAGATTTCTTTATTGCATGCTTAGCCGTTGCCTTTAGCCCCTGTTCTGTTTTAGATGTTACCAGCAGAGCTAGATCGTCAGCGAATCCAATAGTTGTTCCTTCCAGTGGAAGTTTCATTCTTAAGACCCCGTCGTATAATACGTTCCAAAGGGTATTCCAAAGAGATCGATACTGGGCCATCGATCCCTGTGGAACACCACTATTGATGTCACGAACTTCAGTTTGTCGTACAGATTGCAGTATCAGATTCCTGCAACTAAGATAGCTTCTTATCATTCTTGTTAGGAAAGGGGATATGCCTTTTGCTGTCAGGCTATTCATTATACGAGTCCAACTGGCGCTGTTGAAAGCGTTTCTTACGTCGAATCTAAGGAGAGCGCACAGTTTTTTTGTTCTTTTTGTTCCGGAATTTGCTGATTTTGCCATGTTTAGGACGGAATTTATAGCATCTATGGTAGATTTTCCTGACCTAAATCCATATTGTTCATCTGATAGTCCAACTCCGGTGTCGAGCTCGATTTTAAGTCTATGTAGCAGGAGCTCTTCCAGCAATTTCCCGGATACATCCAGTAAGCAGATAGGTCTCTATGATGTTGGCTCTACGATTGGTTTGTCTCCCTTTCTTATGAGGATGAGCCTTCCTTGCTTCCAGTCCAGTACGAAGTCCAGACAGATAAGATTAGACAGATAAGACTAGACAGATAAAACTGGACAGACAAGACTAGACAGAAAAGACTTTTTTTTTTGGGTAGTAGTAAGCACTTCACGGTTAACTTAGCAAGTGGACCCTCCGGAATAACACAAGCATCTTGGGACCGCTTTTCGCATAACTTTCAAGATTTTGCTGCATAGTGTTGCCCCTACATCCCCCCTCCACTTACAGTGATTAGGGGTTCAGGTACTAACATTTTTTTATCTTTTCGACTTTCCCTTTCCGCTCGTCTAGAATTTTTATTGTCATGATGTCTTGGATCATGCTTGATGTATCTGCCCATAAGTCCTCCGAAGAGATCATTTGTTCAACCATACTTGATGGGTCTAATGTTTGTCCAGTCTTATCCTTCCATTTAACCCTTTCAGGTATCCACCTGTCACACTCAAAAACGGTATGCGCCGCGCTGTCTGTGAGTCCACAGTAAATGCAGAGGCAATCTGTGGCCCTACCGATGCTATGGAGAAAGTTCCTGAAACAGCCATGTCCGCTCAAAACTTGGGTGACGTAAAAATTTGTTTCCCAGTGTTTTCTCGTTGCCCAACGCTCCACATCAGGGATTAGGATTTTGGTCCAGTATCCCTTAGTGGATAGACTCCACTGGTTTGCCAGGTCACATTCGGGCCTTCGCTAGAGCCTTTTTGTCAGACTGTGTGCCATCGCCGTTTAATATGCCATTGTAGACTTCTACCCTCTCTTCTGCCATAAGTTCTATGGGTAGTATGCCGGCCAACACTAGGGCAGCATCCTAAGTTTTGTCTAATCACATGTTTTCTCAAAGCCTTTGCCCAAATCGGGGCTGCGTAGAGCATTGTGGAGTGAACCACCGAGCAAAGAAGTTTTCGCTTACTACTGCGGGGTCCTCCTACGTTGGGCATTAATTTATCTAACGCTGCTGCAGTTTTCAGTGCTTTGGCTGCCACTGTGGTGATATGGCGACTAAAGGAAGGAGACAGGCAAGACTAAACAGACCAGAATAGACAGACAATTCTAGACAGACAAGACTGGCTAAACCCCCTATTCCACATTGGCTTTTAGTATGCGCCACCCTGGTATCGCATATTTTGCATTCATTCAGGGTGGGAAGCCCGGACGGTTAGTGAAAACCGCCCAAGTTTGTTGTCGCCCCGACCAGGATTCGAACCCGGGTCTCCCGCATTGAAAGGCGGGTATGTTGTCAACTACATCACCTAGTAGGACAGACAGACAAGACCAGACAAACAAGACTAGAGAGACAAGACTGGACAGACAGCTCAGAGCACAGCTCAGAGCATTTCTGAACTATAATAATGTGCTCCCTTCTACGCAGTCAGGTTTTAGAAGAAATCATAGGTGTGACTATAGACATAGTGTGACATGGTGTAGACATGGTGTGACATAGGTGTGAAAAAACCTTACTGGATATTACGGATGAAATAACTAGAGCCCTTGATAATAGTAAAGCTGCAGCACTTATACTACTAGACTACAGCAAGGCCTTAGATACCATAAATCACAAGATAGTACTATCTATATTATACTATCAATGACTCTCCAAGCAGTTCGTTCTGTTCTTCAGGCGTAACCTAACCTATAGACAGCCCTTGATACCATAAGGCCTTTGATACCATAAATCACATTATCCTACTATCTATATTGCACTATCTAGGGCTCTCCAAGCAGTCCATTTTGTTCTTCAGGACAAACCTAACCAATAGACAGCCTTTGATACCACAAGGCCTTTAATACCATAAATCACATGATGCTACTATCTATATTGCACTATCTAGGGCTCTTCAAGCAGTCCATTCTGTTCTTCAGACGTTACCTAACCAATAGACAGCCTTTGATACAACAAGGCCTTTGATACCATAAATCACAAGATACTACTATCTATATTGCGCTATCTAGGGCTCTTCGAGCACTCCATTCTGTTCTGCAGGAATTACCTAACCAATAGACAGCCTTTGATACCACAAGGCCTTTCATACCATAAATCACATGATGCTACTATCTATATTGCACTATCTAGGGCTCTCGAAGGATTCCATTTTGTTTTTCAGGAGAAACCAAACCAAGCCTTTGATACTACAAGACCTTTGATGCCATAAATCACATGATGCTACTATCTATATTGCACTCGATCTAGGGCTCTCCAAGCAGTCCATTCTGTTCTTCAGGAGTTACGTAACCAATAGACGGCGATTGATACCACAAGACCTTTCACACCATAAATCACATGATGCTACTATCTATATTGCACTATCTAGGGCTCTCAAAGCAGTCCATTTTGTTCTTCAGGAGAAACCTAACCAATAGACAGCCTTTGATACCACAAGACCTTTTATACCATAAATCACATGATGCTACTATCTATAATGCACTCGATCTAGGGCTCTCGAAGCAGTCCATTCTGTTCTTCAGGAGTTACGTGACCAATAGACGGCCCTTGATACTACAAGGCCTTTGATACCATAAATCACATGATGCTACTATCTATATTGCACTATCTAGGGCTCTCGAAGCAGTCCATTTTGTTCTTCAGGAGAAACCTAACCAATAGACAGCCTTTGATACCACAAGACCTTTTATACCATAAATCACATGATGCTACTATCTATAATGCACTCGATCTAGGGCTCTCGAAGCAGTCCATTCTGTTCTTCAGGAGTTACCTAACCAATGGACAGCCTTTGATACCATAAATCACATGATGCTGCTATCTATATTGCACTATCTAGGGCTCTCCAAGCAGTCCATTCTGTTCTTCAGGAGTTACCTAACGAATAGACAGCAGATACTGCAAGTAGGCGGTAGTCTATCTGAATCAGGCTTTACTCTTATTGTTAGTGGTGTCCCCCAGGGAACGGTTCTCTCTCCTCCGTTACTTTGCCTTTACACGATTAGCCTCGGAAAATATGTCAAACGATGCAAATTCCACCAATACTCAGATGACACCCAGCTACTATATACCTTCTTCCCCGCTAATACTCTCCAAGCAGAAAAAGCCATTACGGGCGACTTGAGCTCAATAATTGAATTTTCTAAACATCACTCATTAAGTATCAATCCATCAAAAACTCAAATCATAATCTTGGCCTGAAAACGGAGTCAATAGCTCAAGGATAGCATGGAAATATAAGCAGCAGAAGAAAAGTTAGCAATAAGTAGGTGAAGAATCTCGGTGTTAATTTAGAAGAAAAGTTAGCAATAAAAAATGAGGTCAGGAATCTCGGTGGTAAATTAGATGAGGATCTAAAATTCTTATCTCATGTATCGAAAACGGTCAACACAGCCTAACTCCGGTTAAAACTACGAAACTCCTTACGTTTCCTTACGAAACACCTTAGGAAAAGGCTAGTGAAAAGTCAAGTTACATCCTTTCACTTTTCACTTATTGGACTTCTGGACTTTAGGCCATGGTAAAACCATATTCACTTGTTTTGAATACTTTTTAACCGCTGTTTATTTTCAAACCCGATATAAGTACCATAGACTCTATGGTACTTATATCGGGTTTGAAAATAAAAAGCGGATACAAAGGGTTCGAAATAAGTGCATATGGTTTGACCATAGCCTGAAGTCCAGAAGTAGAATACCGGCTGTAATAAAAACATTAAATGGAAAACTATGGAACAGGTCAGAAACTACCATGCCATATGTTGCTTCAAGAATATTATAATAAACATGTTGCTTCAAGAGTATTATTCTAGAGTCAACAGAGAAATACTACAATCGAACATGGAAACGGAGACGGATGGCTGGTGAAGAAACACGATAGCAATCAGCTAAGAGCTACGCTGGAAGTAGCTAAGATGCATGGAGAGTTGAAAAGACTTTCAGTTGTAGGTGACGTAGATCGACTTGTAGAATATGCGGTCGAAACCATTACAACAGCGTGCAATGCTTCGATGCCAAAGCGCAAATTTGCCTTAAATGGAAAAAAGTCAGTTTACTTGTGGAACGCTGAAATCAAAAACTTAAGGAAGAAGTACGTTACGACACGCAAGTCTGCCCAACGCCACAGAAGACGGCGGCAAAACGCAACAGACAGGATGGTTGGACAAGAAGTGGACCTGGACGCGAAATTCAAAAAAGCGAGAAAGGAATTGCGCATGGCCATTAAAAGTAGCAAGCAGAAATGCTGGCTCGAACTCTGTCGATCCACAAATGAAGACCCATATCGAATGAAAAAAAAATATCGGGCCTCCCATATCGAATTGCTACGAAAAACTAATGAGTAGACAGCTGATACCTGGGATATCGTGCCCACGATACGGATGAGAGATATAGTTACCACGCTATTTCCAGTTCAGGAACGAATAACTGCAGAAACCACTGAGACTCTCGTGACACTTTTCAGCGTAGAGGAGATCTTTGAGGCTAGGAAACGATAACTGTCAGGGAAAGCACCAGGTCCAGACAATATCCCAAATGAGATCATCGCAGAAGTGGTGGAAATGTGGCTAGAGTTGTTGCTAAAACTTACAATGCGTGCCTTCGAAAGGGAATTTTCGCTACGCAATGGAAAAGACAAAAACTCGTTCTACTGAGAAAAAGGGGACAAACCACTGGAAGAACCATCATACTGACCGATATGCCTCTTGGACAACTTAGGGAAACTTCTGTAAAGACTATTACTTAGGAGACTCGTGATATACATCGAAAACAACGGAAGACTGTTCCAATGGCAGTATGGTTTTCGAAAAGATCGATCAACCGTAGGCGCTATTGCTGAAGTAGTAAAGGCAGCAGAAAAGGTCTAAACTGGAACACGGCAATCGAAAGGTTACTGTGCATTAGTGACCGTTGAAGTAAAAAACGACTTTAATTCAGCCAGGTGGGATGTAATCATGAAGGCATTAGCATCAAGACAAACACCAGAATATTTGAGAAAGATGATAAGCAGCTACTTGAGCGACCGACGGTTGATATACTACACGGACGAAGGTGAGGTTGAGTATGAGGTAAAGGCGGTCGTCCCAAAAGGATCGGTCCTGGCACAATTCTTGTGGAAGGTTATGTACGATGGCTTGCAAAGCCTAGAACAGCAAGAAAAGTGAAGTTGGGTTCGAGAAAGTTGGGTTCGCAGATGACGCCGCAGTGGTGGTGACTGGAAAGGAAATAAGCACACTGGAACTAGCAACTAACGAAACTCTCCGGCAGGCAAATAACTAATTATTGCGATAAAAGAGGAAGGTCTAACAATGGCAGTGCATAAAACAGAAGCGATACTTATCACGGATAAGAGGCTATTCGCATCATCTTGTTCTGGAAGGGCAGAATATCCCTTTATCGAAATCACTGAGGTACCTTGGCGTCCAACTCGATAGCGGTCTGCGGTACACAGACCATATAGCCAAAACAGCGAAAAAGGCAGCGTCTACAGTGACAGCTCTGGTACGGTTGATACGGAACATTGGAGGGCCGAAGGGATTGAAACGCAAACTTTTCAACAAAGTGGTAGACTCAAAACTTCTATACGCGGCGGAAACATGGGGTAGCCAACGTAACGAAAAAGGTAGGAGCGAGGAGTACAGAGAAGAAGTGCCCTAAGAGTAATTTCTGCGTAAGAGTAATTTCTTCTACAAAACGGTTTAGGAGGCCGCGGGTTCTTGCAAGCACGCCTCCAATAGACTAACGGATTCGCGAGAAACAAGAAGTCTACGAAGAACTGCAACAACACAGAGCGAAAAACGAAGTAAAACATGAGAAGGCGGCCGCCAAGTAGAGAGCGCGTAAGAGACTCATGGACCGATGGCAGGCAAGCTGGGATAGCGACACTAGTGGACGATGGACACACAGCCTTATACCTAACGTAACAGCGTGGTACGAAAGGTCACACGGACATATGAGTTACCTTACACACATATTACATATGAGTTACCTTATCTTACACAGGCGCTCACTGGCCATGGGTGCTTCAATGTTTACGTCGAACGGTTTAAAAAAAGGGTGCTTCTACAGCGGTCATATCCCAGACGACGCACAACACACTATCTTCATGTGTAGAGAATCAGAGAATGAAAGAACTCGACTCGCGGAGATACTAGGCGGTATAAAACTAGAAGAATAGAACATCATGGAAGTTATGTTAGAAAGTGAGCATAACTGGGATGCAGTAGAAGCTTACATAACCGAAATCATGATGGGAAAAGAACAAATGGAGAGAGAATGGAAGGCGAACATAATATCGCACGACATACAAGGAAGCTAACATGGACGACTAAATATGTGACGAAAAAAACGAAAAATTGTTAATCACACGACTACATAACTAATACGACAGAAGACGAAAGGCGAATTCAAGACGAGGAAAGGTCAACAGAAAGAAGGAAAAGAAAACAAGAACAAACACCACCACCCACCTGAAGTAATGCTCACGAAGTTCCAGGTGAAGTGTAGTGAAGAGACAGAGAAGGGGTTTTAGTGGGTATACTGGTCACGAAGAACTCGATCAGAGAGCCCCACACTACACGGGTTTGAAGATCCGGTGTTCAACAATGCATTCCCCCTACTCAGCAAAAAAGTCTAGAGAGCCGAAACTAGGTAAACATAAATAGATATATAGACTAAATATGCTAGCCTAGATAGAAAATATTCGATAGACAAGACTAGACAACAAGACTACAAAACACTAGACAGATGAGGGTAGAGAGGCAAAACTAGACAGACGGCACTAGGGACACGAAACTAGAGAGGCAAAACTTATAACAAGACTGAACAAAGAGGATTAGATGGACAACATTAAATTGAAGAGACCGAAGAGATATTAGAGAGAAGAGATAGTGTTAACTCGGAATACAAGACAATGCTGATTAGATTAGAGGGACAAAATTAGACCGCTCATACTTCTTTTGTATATCTTCTTGTTGTATAACTACAGGCAAAAATAAGCTGATATTGAAAATAATTTATTATCGCATTTTCCATTATAAAATGTGTATGCAAGTCGTTCCTTTCCGAAACATAAGCAGATTACTCAGAATTCATGAGTTGACATTTGAAACAAATCTCATTTCCATCCGACGCTTTACTTACCTAGTAGATTTACTCTTACTACATAACACGTCAAAATATTAATCGCTTGCACACGTACACATCTATTTTCCGTTGATGAAATATTGCTTACGTTGATACTCGCGTTGAAACACAATGTTTATTTAAATACATAACAGCCCCGTCGGTCGGAGTTTCATCCACCCACTTTTGTTCAACAAAATGTATTACGTGATATTGCATATTTATGAAGTATCAAAAATCGGATTTGCATAGAACATTGTACTAATGGACGTTTCTAAACACACTCGCTTAAAAAATAAATTTTTTTTTATTTGTACCTACTTCTCGTATTTCTCATCTCAACAAAAAATATTTTATAAAATCTATTTCTAGTTATACCCGCTAAAACCATATACCTATTACGCGCTAAAACCATATACCACGCTAACATATTAGCACATACCTGGTTAATATAATAACATATTAGCATCGTTTAATATTAAACTAGCCATCTTAAGGAGGTACTAATTACATTAAAGTTTAATTGCGATAGCAGTGAATTAAAATATTGTTGTGCTGGATATTAGTATGGGACATGGGTAGTGTAAGTAGAATTAAATGCAACGGTTACAAGCTGTAATCATACTTTATGGAGCTGTTTATTAACTCGGAATATCTTTCATTTTAAATTCCCCGGCGACTGCGACCATTACGCGTCTGCTTACCGTAAATTATGGCGCGCTCTCGGAACACATAACAAATATCACCGAAAATTTAAATATTATTTTCGGCCTCGAGAATGTTATTAAAAATTGAAATGTGCGTCGGCGGTACGAAATGTTGAATATTTCTTGATTTCTCGCCGAGAAACTTTTTGCGAGTTACTTTGTCTTCCAGGAGTTGGTAACAAGGGACCCACGAACACAATTAATGGAGGGCAAAGCTCACGGAATAACTAACAATGAAAATAATCAAATATTCTGCCTAACTTTTAGAATAACTAATGGTTAGTTAATTTGTCTACATTCGAGTCTTACATATTTAATAGATTCTACTTTTTTCTCGTCTTAGTTTATTCCCTACAACTCTACAAATTAAGTAGATATGTAAAATATTGTAGTAATTTAACAGATATTTCAAAAAACTATGTAAAATCAAATTTTATTAATTAATTTTATTTCTAACTTAATTATACGTGGTCTGTTAGAAAAATATCCGACCTTATTTTTTATTTTTAACCTGATGGATTTGAATCAAGCGCGCTTGCATTAGCCCACCTTGAACCTTCGTGCGCATGCGTGATTTTTTTTCCGCCTGTAGTGTAGTGCTCTCGTGCTCTCGTCGGTTTTTCAATGCAAGTAAAATTACGAAACGACTGGAGCAGCGCTACTGCATCAAATTTTGCCAGAAACTGGGCGACAACCAGGTGGAAACCATTCGGAAGATTCAGACGGCTTTCGGCGACGATGCTATAGGCATCACACAGATTAAGGAGTGATACAACCGGTTTAGAGACGAAAGCGGGCCACGCTCTGATCGGCCATCAACATGCCGAAATGACCATGTCATTGCCAAAGTGAACGCTCTGGTGATGCGGGACCGTCGTGTGACTATCCGAGAAATTGCGACTGGAGTCGTGGTCATTAGGAAATTGGCGACTCCCTCACGATAATGCAACAATTTCAGCACTTGGGTCACAATCTTTTGGTTCCTCCTCTGGTTCGACAGGCTCTTTACTCTCCTGATATGGCACCCTGCGACTTCTAGCTATTCCCCAAAGTCAAGAGGCCATTGAAAGGAACGCGATTTCAGACAAGAGGAAATCTATCCGCAACCAGCAAAGGCGCCCGATGGGGCGGCTAGCAACCCGACACGGTAAATTAAAGTGATTGATATACTTGCAATAGGCAAATAACTGGCCTAAATGCAGCCAGGACATTATGGCTGCAACGCCAGCCGAGCTAAAGTCGATTTCGAAAGAGGCTTTCTCTAAATGCTGAGAGAAGTGTGTGGTGTTCTAAGGAGACTACTTTGAGGGTGATTGGGTTTCCAAAGCTCCAGGTATGTTTTTTTAGCCCAGTTATTTTACTGGCTAAAGGTCGGATACTTTTCTAACAGACCACTTATGATTATTAATACATCTTGTGGCGCTACAGTCCAAAATTGAAATCCTCCTCTCCTTCCTGTCTCCTCTCTTTCCTGTCCAGACCAACCGGTCCATAGCCAATACTTTCCAGTTGATTATTGATACAGTAAGCTCTCTTTTTGTGCGGTCCTTTTTTATGCGATTTGTTTTGTGCGATTTTATTTGTGTGCGATTTTTTCGAGCAATTTTTTTTATGCAGTATATCAATCTCTTCAATTTGCCCGTGTCGGGTTGCTAGCCGCCCATCGGGCGCCTTTGCAGGTTGCGGATAGATTTCCTCCCAGATATGGGTGGTACCGAGGAAACCTTATGCTCGGGGCGGAACAAAACTAGCACAGCGTCTGTACTCCACACATATGAGCGGCTGAAAATATAGTCAGGAAAGCAACGGGAATCTCCGTGACTTACATATATTCCCCAAGACATCACAATGTATACACAAAATCAAGCAACGGCCATCAGTCCCGAGTACCTCTTGAATGGGTAGAGGGTGCTAAGAATCCGACGAATCCAATCTTCCAATGATGTCTTAAAAATGAACCAAGAAAGAGGATTTGGCACGTGTAATGTGGAAAGTATGTACCAAGCCGGAAAGGCGGAAACTATAATGAATGAGATGAAACGACTCCAGATCGACATACTAGGATTGAGTCCATCAATCCTAGTATGTCGATCTGGAGTCGTTTCATCTTATTCATTATATTTAACGAAAAATTCATTTGGTGGTTGAATCAAATCGGGATGGTCCCGTCACTTAAGTACCTTAGGGTTGCTCGCGTGTCCGCCCCGTGGTGGAACGTCCTTCCGTCACATATTTAAAGAGAAGAAAATGGGAAAAACCATAACCATCGGGATATAGATGGAGGGATAACCTTAAATTGTTTCGTTCCGGACGCGAAAAGCCGCTGCAGCCTCTTGGAGCGTGATCGCACCACCCGTTGTAGATTTAACTTGACATTTATAAATTTGTAATACGTGCACAATGTCGGTCGACGTTGTTCGCCCTTTGATTTGCGTGGTCTCGCCTTCCGCGCTCTAAGCATACTGTCGGAAATATAAATTGGCGGCGTGATTGATAAATAATCGCAAGATTTCGGCCCACGTCGACACACCTGTCCCCTTCTTTCGATAGAGGCCGAAATCGATTTAAATTTCGATTTAAATATGGATTTATTAAGAAATTGGCGCGAACAAGGATGCAGCGAAACAAGATGACCAAACTCCGATCACTGCATCATAAACGAACACCACATATATTTCTCTGGAGACAAGACCACCAGAAACAAAAACGGATTAGCAATAATTCCTAATAATCAAACGAACATGAAATTAAAAGAATTCATCCTGTTTCGAATAGGATCGCGCTGGTCAAGATCAAGTCTAAACCATTTGATCTTAACATCATACAGTCATATGCACCGACATCCAAAAGCAATGAAGAAGGAGTAGAGGAGTTCTATGAACAGCTTAGAACCGCTCTCAAATACACAAAGAAGGAAGAAGTTAACATAGCTTTAGGCGAGATGAACGCTAAGATCGGACAAGGAGAGGTTGAGGATGCGGTTGGTGGTTTTGGACTGGGAGTAAGAAATGAGAGAGGAGAACATTAGACCTTTTTATGGTTAGTTAAGTGCATGCGCATCCGACAAGTTTGAAAGGCGGGAATATGAAAATTTCGGGCAAATAATAAGGTTATACGTCCAAAAGTTCAGGCAAAACATTCATCTGCCTAGAAATTGATATCACAATCATGAACACCTTTTTCAAACTACCTCCCGGAAGATTTTACACTTGGAGATCCCCAGCAGATAACAACCACAGAATCGTGAGGAATCAGAACGACTTTTTGATGATAAACAGAAGATATTGCAATGCGGTCTCTTGTAAGACATACTCAGCCGCAGACATGCCATCAGATCACTACCTATTACTTGCTCGTACTAAACTTCCACTAAAGTAAATAGTCAAAAAGAAACCCTCACAAATTGCTGAATACTGAATAGTATACATGCCACGAAAACTGAATAGTATACATGCCAACAACAGCCCATGAGGACGACGAGGTAGAAGATGTGCATTCAAAGCTATAAGATATAATGAAGGAGGAAGGAAGCGGATATTGTAAAATTGTAATCGGGGATTGAAATGCTGTTGTAGGAGTTGGAAGAGAAGGAAGAGTAGTTGGCAAGTATGGAATTGAAACTAGGAATGAAAGAGGCGATCGGCTGGTAGATTTCTACAAAGAAATAAAAATGATAGTTACCAACACATGGTTTAAAAACCATAAAAGAAGACTGACTGTACGCTTGGAAATCGCCTGGAGATCGTTACAGAAGTCAAATTGATTTCATTCTAGTTGAAGGAAGATACAGATATGGAGTGAAACGAGCGTGTGGATTACCAGGTGCGGATATATACTGCGATCACAGCGGAAATCAAACGTAGACATAAAAGGTGAAACGATCACGGAAAGAAAGAGAATGTAACTTATTTAAGTTAAAAACTGTGGAGAAAGAAAGGCGGGAAAGTTGATAGATGAAGAGATAATGAATCTTAAGCCGCTACAAGATGACGAAGATGTTTAGGGATCATATAACAGAAAATGAGAGTAATAAAAACAGCTGAACGGAAGATTGGTTATAAGAAAGGAACAAGATCAAAAAAGCCTTGGATAAATCAGGTAATGATAGCAAAGATGAACGAGAGAACAAGGTACAAAAACATCTGTACAGATGAAGGAAGGAGAACATATCGAAACGTAAACACGAAGAAACTGATGAAGCTGGGAAAAAGTGGCTGGAAAACTTTTGACATTAAATGGAAGAACTGGAAAGATTATGCAGGCCTGACACTGTTTACAACAAAATAAAAGAGATTACCTGTTATAGAACATCAAGAGAAGTTTGCATTAACGAAGTAGAAGAACGGAAAAGTGCTGAAAAACGAGAAAGAAATCCTTAATAGATGGGAAGAATACATGAAAGACCTGCATAAATCGGATTAAAAGTCAAGGATACTGGAATTTGAAAGACAAGACCTAGACAACACAACACAGACAAGGTCAGTTCAGATAATATGAAATCCGGCATTATGATCGCAGAAGTAGAAAGTTCAATGAAGGACATTAAAGCAAGCAAAGCTGCTGGAGCGGATGGAATGTCAGTAGAGATATTGAGGTGTCTTCAGAAAAAAGAGAATTAATATCTTTATGTAATGAGTCAGGATGATGATCAGATGACTTCCTGAAGACACTGATGACACCTTTGGCTAAAAAGATAGGCACAAATAAGTGCGGTAAGCACAGAACCATCAGTCTAGTAAGACATGCGGCGAAAATATTATTAGGAGTGTTAAATGGAATTCTCGAGAGGATAATGGAAGAAAACGTGGCGGATGAGCAGTACGGATTTAGAAGAGGAAAGAGAACAAGAGATGCGATTGAATGGGTACGAACGATAGGTGAAAGGTACATTGAAAAATATCTAAGTTTGTGTTTTGTCGACTTGGTAAAAGCCTTTGTTTGTGTCCTGTGGGAAAAATTAATGGATATTCTGAAAGAAAAACGGGAGTGAACTGTAAGGACAAAGGGTTGATAAGCCAGTTGTATTTGGGACAGCAGATAGCTTTGACAGTCGGTGGCCAATCTTACGGATTGGTTTGATATGGGCCAGGGTATGAGTCAGAGATCCACCACCTTGTTCAATATTTACGCAGAATCCATGGTGTTAGAATGTTGGAAAGGTAATAATGGCGTAAATATTGGAGGAAGGTGAGTTGTATCTGTACGGTTTGCTGATGACACACTCCTGTTCGCAGGAAGTACAGAAGATCTTAAGGTACTAGTCACCTTACTAAGATAGTAAGGTACTAGATCTTAAGGTAACTCGAAGATATGGAAGGGGAATACGGATTAGCGATAAATCAAATACGAAGGTTATGAGGATCGGGGAAGCTGAAGATATGCAAGTGGTTGAAACAGGTTGACAACTTTAAATATCTAGGTCCAAACAAATCAGCCAATTGTCTTTCAAAATCAGTTCTATCGCCCTGTAATGCGTCAATGTCTTTCTGTAAATTTATTTTGCCTTGTTCAGATTGCAGTGCTTTTCTCGTGCCGAATGCTACAGAAAAGAACTATGAAAAACTTCGATGGTCATCCGCATTTCGTCACGAATTCTGGGAAGAAGTAAACCGAGTTCTGCACAGTTTATTGTTACTTGCCTAATAAATTAATTGAAGCTTTGTGTCGAGAGATCTTCATAAAGAAATCAGGAGCAGGAACATCAAGGAACTAACAGGAACAACATGAACATTCAAAGTACATCAGGAACATCAAGCAAAAGATAAACTGCCATTTATTTACATAGTTTACGCCCACATAGGAGCTCTTAAATTAAACCCAAATACATTTATGTCGTGAGAAGACATATTTGACCAATTATCTAACCAATGATCAATAAATTTGACCGTCAAAATCAAAACTCTCAAAAAACTAGGGCGGTAACAACTCTCCGGGCTGCCCACTCCGAAGGAATGCGCAAGCGATACCGGGGTGCTGGTCTCTATAGCCAAGTGGAAGAAGGGGTATAGTGAGTGAGAGCCTCACACGCAGGCTGGTAGATCTTCCCCCAAACCACAAAAAAAATTGACCGTGTTTTACCATCCCAGATGTGATCTGGAAGGATGATTAATGAAGCTTGGATTAAGGAATGATGAATTTGTAGAGTGGGTTTTTAATAGAGTGGTTTTCCGTTGCCTTCTCCATCCCATGCCGTTGGTCATCTAGTGATTCTACCCATTATTACAGATAAAGAAAGTACCATTACCACAGATAAATCGAAAAGATCATAACAGAACCATCTCAAAAACTGAATAGATGGAAATAATATATAGAAGAGCGCTATGTAGACACAAGAGGTATCAGAGTCGATCGGAACAACATAGGAACCTAGCATTATGAAAGAAAAAGTTCTATATGCAATAAAGACCTTCAAAAACGGAAAAACAACTGGACTACATGAAATACCAAGCGAACTCTCAAAACTAATAAATGAAGACCAGCTAGACATAATTGTAGATCTCTTCAATGCAGTATATAGAACCGGGATTATACCAAAACAATCTTCCTGCATTATGATACCAAAAAACCAAGTGCAAAAGAATGCAGTTATCATTTAACTATTAGTTTGACGAACCACACACTAAAAGCATTTCTTAAAATTACCTTCAAAAGACTATACAACAACTTAGACAAAGACATAGCAAACACTCAATTTGGATTCGAAAACGGATTTGGTACTCGAGAGGCTCTATTCAGTGTTAATGTGTTAACAAAGAGATGTTTGGACATGAACCAAGATAAGGTACTCCAAGGCTTTCGATAAGGTACGTCACGATACTCTAATAGATCTACTGAAACAACGAAACATAGACTTACGATACATACAGACAATTGAAGCGATGTACTGGAATCAAACTGCTATGATTAAAGTAGATGATATGGATAAGATATTTGCAAGTGATTAACTATAAATGTCTAGTTCCAAACAAATCAGCCAATTGCCTTTCTAAATCAGTTCTTTCGCTCTTTAATGCGCTAACGTCTTTCTGTAAATCTATTTTGCCTTGTTCAGATTGCAATGGTTTTCTCATGCCGAATGCTGCAGAAGAAAGCTTGGAAAACTGCGATAGTCATCCGCATTTCGTCGCGGATATACCCAATGTATATTATCCCCAACGCTATTCAACCTGTACTCTGAAGAGATGTACAGAAAAGCCTTCGGTAAAGCACAATGTGAAGTCATCGTGAATGGTCAATCTATAAATAACTTATACTTAGATATGTAGACTCAGTCCTTATAGCGAAAACTCTTAAAGCCCTACAAAGATTGAGACAGAAAGTAAACGATGCAGATCTGCAATACGGTTTTAAGATGAATCTGAGTAAAACAAAATGCGTAATAATATCGAAAGTCCCATCGCAGTATCAAGCTCTATACAGCGATAATACTCAGATAGAAGAAACATGGAAATACAAATATCTCGGCGCATGGATAACAGACAATATAGACCGGACACTTGAAATAAAATAGAGAATAGAATTGGCTAGAAACACATTTCTAAAAATGCAAACATTCTTTTGTGAGAGACTACTCTTTTGGATTCTACTCTATAGAGCGGAGGCATGGACACTGAAGCAAGCTAAAATAAAGAAGCTAAAGGCCTTCGAACTATGGTGGTATAGATGTATGTTAAAGATGTCCTTGAAAGAGAGGACGATAGTAGGTAGTGACGAATATAAGAGTGATGGAATGTATGAATAAACAGCTGGAAGTCATATCAGTAAGGAAAGATGATTCGTTCTGGACTCACATCCCCTGCTCACTTTGACCTTGGCCATTTCCAGTGACCTTGACCACTTCTGATGACCTTGACCACTTTCGGTGACCTTGACGACCTCCGATCCCCCGCTCCCCACTTCCGTTAATGGTTTGAATAAGTAGATATCGCTCACATCAAATAATTTGATTGAAAGTTAGTTACTTTTGGCATAAATTTTCCATTCACATTGAATCCTTGAACATCAATAATAAATCGTCGATTCATATTAATGAGATGCTTCTTTCTCAGTATTGGCCCCAGCAACTTTTGCAAATGATTGATTCTTCTACGAAAACATGCCGGTCCAGCAGAACATCCCAGCTTGTGCCAGTTTAAGAAGAGAATAGGCAGCTATAGAATTAATAGTTCAGGGATTGATGTAGATAGTTTTATTAGTAAATTGAACATCCGTTGTACGAGAATCCGTATTCTCAACAAATGACCCGAGATATATTTCTCGATGGATCTAACAGTCCCATATATTCACACGGCACCACTATGAAGTTTATCTCCGTTTAAGTAAATACCTGGCAGCCTTTGACATGAAATCTTATGATGAGACCTCACACCCTCTTTAGCGTGGGGCAACATAGGACTCATACCCTGTTTAGCGTGCGGTTACATAGACCATACACCTTGTTTAGCGTGAGGCTATATAGACCTCACACCCTGTTTAGCGTGGGGCTACATAGACCTCACACCTTGTTTAGCGTGAGGCTATATAGACGTCACACCCTGTTTAGCGTGGGGCTACATAGACCTCACACCGTGTTAAGCGTGGGGCTACATAGAGCTCACACTCTTTTAGGATATGAAAAGTTAAAAGTTGATTAAAGCTGATTAAAAGCTGATTAAACCTGATTAAAAGCTGTTTAAAAGCTGATTTGGCCTAGCCCTCATTGATGGGTTAATGGTATATAGCCCGTCAATTTAGGATTAGAAGGGAAGATAAGCTTTCATATCAAGGGCTGTCTGTAAGGTATTTACCCAAACGAAGATAAACTTCATAGTGGTGCCGTGTGAATATATGGGACCGTTAGATCCATCGAGAATTATATTCATTTAAAATATAATCATTGGTTTTTATTATATTCATGTATAAGGGGTCATTTGTTAACAAAGCGGATTTTCGTAAAAAGGCTGTTCAATTTGTCAATAGAACTATCTACATCTATTTCTGAATTATTAATTCTATAGCTGGCTACTATATCCTTAAACTGACACAAGCTTGGATTTAAGGCTGGACCGGCACGTTTTCGTAGAATAACCAATCAATTGGAAAAGTTGCTATGGCCAATATTGGGATGTTCAAGGATTCAATGTGAATGAAAAATTTACACCAAAAGTACTTCAATCAAATCATACGATGTGAGCGATGTAGACACCTACTTATTCAAACCATCAACGCCATTCAGATCTCTTAACGCAGCAGATAAAAATCAAGCTCGATGGTTGGAGAATTATCACCACAGACATAAATACAGCGCTGGAAATTTATCGCCAAAGCTGATTCGAAATATTTTAATACAAATCAATAAAACCATAAATTGTATGTATAGTTTTCATTATTTTACAACCTTATCATTCACATGAAAAGTAATATTTCCTATCTATTATTCCACAATTCAGACATCCGATCACATCGAGTCTGCGGTTGATAAAATTAAACAAGTTGAAACAGGAACGCGGCGTTTCTTATATATAACCCGACAATTCAGACATCCGGTCACATCGACATGAAATTGTTATCAGTGCCAGACATCCGGTTAGGTCTACAGGAAATTGTTATCAGTACCAGACATCCGATTACACCGAGCCGGCAGTATAAAAGTCAAACTAACCGGAAATCGTCAAAGGCACCGGAAGTGGCCCAGGTGTTCGGAAGAGGTCAAAGTCACCGTAATTGGCCGAGGTCACCGGAAGTTGTTCCTAGTTATTCAATATTTCCTAGACATCCGATCAAGTCGAGTCTTCGGTTGATATAATTAAACAAGTTGAAACAGCAAACGCAGCGTTTCTTATATATTACCCGACAATTCATACATCCGGTCACGTCGACAGGAAATTGTTATCAGTGCCAGACATCCGGTTGCGTCTACAGGAAATTGTTGTCAGTACCAGACATCCGGCTACACCGAGCCGGAAATGGACAAGATGATCGGAAGTGATCAAGGTCACTGAAAGTAGCCAGGGTCAAGGTCAAAGGGGGAGGTGGGTCCAGAACGAATCATCTCTACTTACTCATATCGACAATAAAAAGAAGAAAGCTGCAGTACCTGGGTCAGATAACAAGTGAGACAAAATTCGAGCAGCTCTAATTGATAATGCAGGGAAAGATATTAGGCAGACGTAACATCGGTAGGCGCAGAATCTAATATCTGCATAGTCTGAGGGAATGGTATAACACAATATCCAATGAACTATTCCGAGCTGCCACATCTAAGATCAAAATTGCGTAGATGATTTCAGACCTCCTGAAAGGAGATGGCACTTGATGAAGAAGAAACTCTATTTAGTGTACACGTATGTAGGTGTTTTTGCAAAAAATTATTTGCAAAAAATGTAAAAAATAAAGGCTATTATATAGAATTGTGATCGACGAAATTTTAGTTTTAAGAATATTAAGAAAAATCTTCTGTTGTTCCGAGAAACCCCAATACTACCGCTCTTAACTGCCGCCGTTTTAGAATTCGATTTCATTTCCAATTTGATTCTTCGAAAATATTATTTCGTTCCTTATGTTATTTCAAATCCGCATTTTTTATCAGAGCTGAATGTACGGAAGGGCAAAGACAATATTTTTAAACTCGATTAGGAATTTTTTCGAGGGGTGGATCAAAATCAATAGACCCAAGTCTAACTTAACCGAGAATCATAATAATATAAAATCTAATTAGATAATTACATAAAAGAAAATCGAGGAAGTGGATCAATAGTCCGACGAATCCAATAAATTTGCGGACAATGCAACGTGCAATCAAATTATCTGCTTTAAAAATAAATTTGTAGTTGAATAAATAGAACACAATAGATATATAAATTAGTTTTTGAAAAATACTTCTAACTTCAATTTATCATTACTTTTATTGCTTTACTTATTACTTTTATGTCATTTGTTAATATAAAATAAAATTTGGAACCTTTTGCAACTGTGTATCGATTATAACAATAATACATTTTTCGTATAAATATATATATCATATTTCAATGATACAAATAATATGTTCGTTCCTATTTGCTTTTATATATCGAGTGTAAGTGAGTATATGTTGTGGAAGTTGGATATCTATGGAGTTTCAAGTATATTGAAGAGAATGGATCGAGTTTTTGCTAATATCAATCGTTAGGAAGTTTTAAGTGAAGCCTTCGCCCTCTACCCTGTATATAGACGCTGTTTGGCGGTGGTAATCCGAAAACTTTGTTTGTATAAGTATTTTCACTAAAAGTTGATCATCTTTTAGTGCCAACTCCTGAATAGTATAAGTTTCACTCGCGGTGAAGGATAGGAACTTTTTTTAAAGAAGGGGATTATTTGATTTATTTCATGAATTTAAACTTTTTCTATTCTATTCCCGTTTTAATATTTATGGAATATTGCCATAAGAATCCAACTCAATTCTAATAGAATGCTCGAAGGAATTCATGAACTGCAGAGATAATTTAATTTGAATTATGAGAAGACGTTTCCGTAATCATTTTCGATTCGATAGTCATAAATAAAAACAAGTTTAATAAACTATGAAATTGCATTGTTACCAAGAGTTCTTTGCGCCATATAATTAATATAACATTCAATCCTATTCAAATCCTTTCAGATCAGATCATCAAAGCGGGTGTTCCCCAGGGAAAAATTGGACCAACTTTATATAATATCTTCACACATGATATTACCAATATACCAAACGCCGATAATAATAATAATATATTTATGCAATTAGCCACACAACAATATATGAATTAATAAAAGAAAGAAGAAGAAGTAAATAATTAAACATAAAAATCATGCTGTGGGTAGGATGGGCAAAATTGCGTAACTAAATTAAGTAGAATATTGGTGAAACCATACTATATATATATATATATATATATATATATATATATATATATATATATATATATATACAATCATATACACTTATTAAAAGACGAAATGTAGCTTAAATATATAAAAATATTCAACCTGTTCGTAGCTCTATAATATTAAGTCTTATTAAGGCTACGACAAATCTCATGTTGAAACAACTACTTCCTGGTTAATAACACGCAGGATATTAAATTATACAACAGACATTTGCAAGTTATTACTAGCACCAGTATATTTACATGTTATTAACAAGTACTAGATAAATAACATTGTTTTTAGCATTATTTCTTTGTATTTAAAAAACATCCATACAGTACACCATTAGATCCAAACTGGTATGGGACTGTGTGGGAAAGCTAAACAAACTTTGAAAAAACAATAAAGTAACGCTATACTGGGTAGTAGGACACACTGGTATAGACGGAAACGAAGAAGCTGATCACCTAGCAAACAAGGGGTTCAGTAATCCCTTTATATGTCCGGAACCCTTTCGCGGCAGGAGTGTGAACACCATCCACAAAAGTTTAGATGAAGAAACAAGAGAACAATAGATGAAAACCTGGAAAGAACTTCTAGGGCCAAAGCAGTCCAAAGTGATGCTGGGATCTCTTAACCAGAAAAGATCAAAAGTTTGCATGAAATTAAGAAGGAACAAGCTTAGAATTCTGACAGGAGTCCTGACGGGACACTGCAGACTTAGGAAACATCTCAAGGTTCTAGGCCTGGAGGAGGATGACGGATGCAGATTATGTGGCTCAGCAGAGGAAACCTCCATACATCTGCTCAAAGACTGCGGAGCACTACTCCGCAAAAGACAGATGTACCCCGGGGCTCATTGCTTAAACACAGAGGAGCTGCGACACAGAGGCCTTGAATCCCACTCAGATCTTAAAATTCCTAAAGGAATCAGGATTAGAGGAGGCGCTCTAAATGGGTTGTGGAACAACCTAAATGGAACACCAACGCTTGGAGGAGCACAATGCGGTACAATAGATCTATAAAGGTCGCAGTACAAGTCGTCACTACCATATCTACAATTTACGACATCAAAGGAAGGCAGCAGGCGTGCAAATTACCCACTCCTGGTACGGGGAGGTAGTGGCGACAAATAACGATACGGGACTCATCCGAGGCCACGTAATCGGAATGAGTACACTTTAAATCCTTTCATGAGGATCAATTGGAAGGCAAGTGCCAGCAGCCGCGGTACTTCCAGCTCCAATAGCGTATATTAAAGCTGTTGCGGTTAAAAAGCTCGTAGTCGAACTTGTATCCCACGCCGTCGATTTACCGCTCGCGGTGTTCAACCGTCGTGTCGCGGGACGTCCTGTCGGCGAACCTGTCCTGTCCTGTCCTGTCGGTATCTCCTTTTGCGAGATCGGGCGGTTCAATCTGCAATCCCATCGCGGTGCTCTTCAGTGAGTGTCGAGGTGGGCCAGCACGTTTGCTTTGAACAAATTTGAGTGATTAAAGCAGGCTAGAATTTTGCCTGAATGCTGTGTGCATGGAATAATGAAATAGGACCTCGGTTCTAATTTATTGGTTTTTCGAACTCCCAAGGTAATGATTAATAGAAACGAAAGGGGGCATTCGTATTGCGACGTTAGAGGTGAAATTCTTGGATCGTCGCAAGACGGACCAAAGCGAAAGAACGCTAAAGAACGCTTTCATTGATTAAGAACGAACGTTAGAGGTTCGAATGCGATCAGATACCGCACTAGTTCTAACCATAAACGATGCCAGCCAGCGATCCGCCGATGTTCCCCCAATGACACGGCGGGCAGCTTCCGGGAAACCAAAGCTTCTGGGTTCCGGGGGAATTATGGTTGCAAAGCTAAAACTTAAAGAAATTGACGGAGGGGCATCACCAGGAGTGGAGTCTGCGGCGTAATTTGACTAAACACGGGAAACCTCACCAGACCCGGATAATTGTAGGATTAACACATTGACAGCTCTTTTTTGATTCATGGGGTACATGGCCGTTCTTAGTTGGTGGAGCGATTTATCTGGTTAATTCCGATACGGAACGAGACTCCAGCCTATTAACTTCTACTTTAAAGCTCACGTTCTGCGTTTCTTTCGCGGGCGAACACGGCGCTTAAACCTGGGCCGCGTGCGGAAGCGTGAGCCTCTAGCGCTCGAGCCTCTATCGAACTAGACTCCCGCCTATTAACTTCTACTGTATAGCTCACATTCTGCGTTTCTTTCACGGGAAAACACGGCGCTTGAACCCGGGCCGCGTGCGGAAGCGTGAGCCTCTAGTGCTCGAGACCAACTCGCACCCGCTATTTCTTTTGATCGAGTTTTAAGTGTTCCTCGAAACGTAGCACGTGCGCGACTCACATGAGATTTATTTTGGTAGTCGTAAAAAGACTCTATAATGTTATAGAGCTCCGGAAAGGTTGAATATATTTATATATTCAGGCCGTGTTCCAACTTTATTAAGTTTTTATGATTATCTATAACGTAGTATGGTTTTACCAATTCTAAGTGAATAGCCACATGCCGACGAGTTTCGAGATTTATCTCTCATCAGTGCAGCTTTTCTTTTTTGAATTATAAATTGGATAATGCTATGTGCTATGCTAATGTTTTAATAGATCGTGCAAGACTGGTGAGTTTAGGTTTTGAACCTTAATTCGAGGTTTAGACTGGTATTTCACTGGTCCTAGTGTTTTGATTGAAATCTTCCTCAGATGGCTTCTTCCTGATTGATGTAAAATCCTCGAGAGCATGCAGATATGTGATAATGCTACTCCTCTCCAGTCCAATATACTGCTATTAGTAATAACATGCAAATGACTGTTGCATAATTCAATATCCTGCGTGGTATTAACCAGGAAGTAGTTTCCATAGAACGTTTTTCATGAAGTTCAGCATTGTGTTTAGAATTGGATAAAGACAAACCAAATCTAGTATTGTGGAAACGCGACTCCACAATTGTATCAAATTCTTATATGTTTAGTTTTATGTAATTTAATGCTTTAAGTATATACAACATTGGGGAAAGGGTTGGGATGCTTTTATCACTAAAGCATCGTTTACAACTTATTCCGGGTTTTACTCTGGAAATAAGTCTAAATCCTTTTTAGCATGATGCATCTTTTTACATTAGGAGCCTGACCGAAGAGCAAAAAATGTTGAGCAATAAGTGATAGACCTAGTGCATAATATAGTCTAACTATTGAATCGGGGTTCATTGTATTCTTTAATTGAAGAATTGCATTGCATACAATAGATATTTTGTTACATACATCGTCTACGTGGGTAAACCAGCTAAGTGTGGAGTGCATCTGTATTCCCAGAAAGTTAGTTCATGTTTTTTTTGCCCTCAATAATAATTTAAAAAAAGGGTGGAAGTTTCCTCTGTTTAGAGAAATATATACAAATTGTTTTCTCGGAGTTATATTATACGATGATTTGTTCTGCACCAGGCCTAGGCCTCATCAACAGCAATTCCAATCTTATTTGTCAATTCGTCTAAATGGCCTACAGATATCGCCATTTTCATGCCATCTGCAAACAGAGTAACTTCCATATACACGAAATGGAAGATCGTTGACAAACAGCAAAAATAGAAGCGGGCCCAGCACAGAACCTTGAGGTAGAGAGGAGCATGGGATCTCGTCGACTCATCTTATCCAAGGCCCTCTTTCCCACTGGGCAAACGTACCCAGGGTTCTGCTATCGTACGGCCCCCCTAGTTCCTGCCAGATCACCAAACGATTACCGATATTTATTACCGAAAAACATATTTAATTCGGCAAAATCAAGCGATAATGAATCTGACTACAAGGACCTATCTCAAAGAACAAGACGTAGAAGCTCAAGCCAGATTTTTTTTTGACGGCTCTACGTAGCCAAACTGAATGGAGAAGAGAAATTCAATATCTAAACGTTTCTTACCATAAGTGATACCCTGAGTGTTTAGCTAAAAAACCTTTAAGTTCGTATAAGAACATTAGTTAACGTTTTGCTTTATTGTTTCGCTTGAAAACTCTGAATTCCGAAGTTGAGTTGGGACAAAGTTTCAAAGAATTTGCTGAAATCTATTAACGAGAAAGAGTTGGAAATGGATTGGAATGTATTAACCAGAATACTTGGAAATATATTAAAAATGTAGGAACTAATAGTATATTGGTAATATATCATTTTTTGAAAGGAAACAAAATTGAGGATACATTTCCAAATGTAAAAATGGCATTCAGAAGTTTTTAAGTATGATGGTAACTAACTGCAGTGGGGAACGTTTCTTTTCCAAATAGAAAAGAAAAAACAATGAGTCAGATTGTCGCTGATGTCCATTCCGACGGTTACATGTATTGCCTAGTCAATGGACCAGGGTGTTATAGAGGCCACGAAGAGACTTTAAAGGAAAGACCGTATGCCCCAATTGTTAGGAGAACACGAGTTCATGGGGTTTTGGAAATATCTGCACTTAAAAGAAGCAATTTATGTCGTAGCTCTTGTCTCCAATAGTGCGAAAACCATATGGAAAAGGCATTTGATAAAATGATGGCATTAGAAGACAGTGGAATGAAGAAAGAGGATGAATTGAATGATCAAGAACTATTATTATAATTATTTGGCTTTGAATTTGTTCTTTGGCTTCCATTCACTGGTGCTACAGTTTCAAGCAGCACTTGGACATAAATATAGTTTGAATTTATTGACAGACAAAATTTCTTAGAAAGTTACAAAAAATTTGGTCGTACACACAATTGAAACAACTTCAAAATATTTGATTTGGTTTTGAATTTGTGGACAGACAAATTTTCTTAGGAATTTTCCAAAATTTGGACAGACAAACCAATTTAAGCATTTTCAAAATATTTTTGAAGTTGTGCTGAAAAATTTTCGTGTCCTAATTATAGTGCCTTGAAGAACCAAGACAAAATTTTGAAAATTAGCGTTTCAAAATCGTGACTTTGTTGTAGTGACTTGAGGAACCAAGTCAAAATTTTGAAAATTCGTTTCTTTATATCATGTTATAATTATGGACCCTTGAGGAACCAAGACAAAATTTTGAAAATTCGCGTTTCAAAATCGTGCCTCAGTTTTAGTTTATTTAAAATTCGCGTCTCAACATCATGTTCAAATTATGGAACCTTGAGGAACCAAGACAAAATTTTGAAATTTCGCGTTTCAAAATCGTGTCTTAGTTGTGGCGGCTTGAGGAACCAAGAGAAAATTTTGCAAATTCGTGTCTTTAAATCATGTTAGAATTATGGAGCCTTGAGGAACCAAGACAAAATTTTGAAAATTCGCGTTTTAAAATCGTATCTTAGTTGTGATGCCTTGAGGTATCAAGATTAAATTTTAAAAATCCGCGTTTCAAAATCGTATCCTAATTACGGAACCTTGAGGAACCAAGATATAAATTTGAAAAATTGTGTCCTAATTATGGCGCCTTGAGGAAATAAAATATAATTTTGAAAACTCGCGTCTCCGAATCGTATCCTAATTATGGAGCCTTAAGGAAACAATTAATAACTTGCTCAAAAACATATATTTTGAAGAAGTGAATAACGATTTTGCCCATCTTAAATCTAGAAGGGTGCCTCTTCAATCAACATAGATTTTTAAGCAATAACCTGTAAATTTTAAAAGTGTTACTTTTGTGGATTATATTATATTATAGCTATTTATTTAATGTGACTATAAAGAAATAAGAAAAAAAATAGAACTTTGCTAATCTACTTTCTTTGCCTATTCTAACAAAATAGTTCTCTGTCAAGATCATAGCGGCCCCATTATCGTAAGGTGCCAAGGGCCTGCCATAGCTTAAAGACGGCCCTGGTCCTATCGTCATATAGGATGGGATGAGTGGTAGGAATGTCGCGTGGTATGGGATGGGATGTGAATTTTGTGTGGGACGGAGTGGGACAAGTTTCGAAGTTTATATCCAGTTCGCGTATAATTAATTGCTTGCATATAAGAAGTTCTTTAATTTCATTTGTTTGTAGAGACAAATTGACTTCAGAATACAGATGACTGTATTGTTTGGCTAAGTCTTTTTTCTGCTGCGCAAATCTTTTTTTCTGCAAGGTTTAGTTAAGTTTTTTCACGACGCGCCGCGGCAGTAAGCCGCTTACGCAATTCAACTCTCATTTCTCTTGTGAAAAAGTAATGTCCGATTTCAACCTTGAAAATTAGGCAGCCTTTTTGAACAATCTTAAAGTCTAGATTAGAATTGAAAACAATCCAAAATTACCGTTCTAATTAACTGTGATAACGATATAGTTCCTGAAAAATCTTCCGATCCGTTTGCAACGAAAAAGAATTACTGGTAGTCAGATAAAAAAATTACGCAAAATTTGAATTTGAACGAATTATCGTTAGAAAAACTGAAAAGAAATGCTGTTGTATGGGAAAAATGGGATAAATGACAACGGCCGCGCGACCGGGATGAAAGGGATTGGATGGGACGAACATTTTAGATTTGTGAGATGGGACGATGAGTCGAAAATATGGTGTGATGGGGCAGTGACAGGTATCCGTCTCAAGGTATGGAATCTGGAACGAGAAACTCGTCCCGTGCTCATCTCTACCTTGATGTTCACCGAGAGCTACACCTCATAAAGCAGATGGCTTTATGTTTATGTTTCTTCTAGCAGCTCGATTGACTGCTATTGGCACTCACAATTTGTATCCTTCCTGTAAGAAGTGATCGAATTAACTCCAAGAAAGCCCTTGCATTTCAATTTTGAAATTCAATATTAACCGTGTCGAAGATAAAACCCATAAACATGCCTTGCAGCATCTGACGTCATATTGCACTCGTTTATTATAAATTAGGTCATATTGCACGTGGCTGTTTCCACTGATCTCATGGTCCTAAACAAAAGCTTGCAATTACCCAATAAATTAAGTATTTTCAAATGTTCAGGCCGAATTTTATCTTTGGTTGGAATGTTAGGCCGGAAAGTCCTGACTTCTAGCGGAACCGTTCGCGTAGTCCCGTGATGAATATGACGTATATTTGATTGATAGGAGACACGCGCGTGGATCCTCTTTAACCTAATAATATAATTTCGGGAGATCCGCCTGAAACACATGTGTAGTCGGTGCTTCTTGGTTCTTGATCGCCATTGTGGTTTTACCCACGAAAATCTCGTCGTCGTGAGCTAGGCCTTCCATATCTACCTCATTAAGCTGACTTGCAGAAAACGGATGAAAATGTTAAAACGGTGGTAAGGGATCCTGAAATCCCGTCTTGGTTTCGTTCTCTCTCTTCGTGGTATCTCCCTTATTTGATAGGTGGACGTCCGGACGCGAGCGATCAGCGGAGGAAACGGAGAGTGTCTAGATTAGATAAAACCCCTTTGTTATATGTAAATATAGTCCAAAACTAGTTCCATACCAGTCCAGAATTAAACAACAAAATAATAGAACAGGTCTTCGAGTTTAACTGCCTGGGAACAACAAGATCACCTTCTTCTTCGTGGCGCTACAGTCCCATTTGGACCTGCGGCTCCCGGCAATATCACCTTACGGTGACCTTAAGAATGTCGCACGAAACCAGATCAACAAGTTAGCCAGAATAGAAGGAGCCTTGAGGACAACTATCTTGAAAATGCATGCATATCCACTACAACCAAAGTCAGAATACGCAAAGCATGTGTAAGACCCGTAATGACATACACAGCAGAAACACGAGCCGACACAGCCGAGACCAAAAGTATGGCGCACATCAATAAAATGAGAGTACTAAGAGAAATAAAGGGAAACACACTCAAAGACCAAAGAAGGAGTAAAGAAACTCGGGAAGAATGCGAGACAGAAGACGTGGTGAGGTGGACAAGCGTACGAAAGCGCTTCTGGAATGAACACATATCTAGGATGAAAGACCAGAGACTATCAAAAATCGCGCGAGACGTAAAACCAGCATCATGTAGACCTCCAGGACAACTACCAAAGAGATGGAAGGACAACTGGTCGTCATGAATCTCAAGAGCATGTGCAATAAGGATGGGAAAAAACAAGTCTCCAGGCTTTCGAAAACAACAAGAACAGGAAATACAGTCCGCTTAAATACCGAACATCAGATATTGCATCATTCTCTTGTAAATATTTCGCTTGTGAGAATTTTAAGAATACAGAGGCAATAGAAATTGTCTATATGATAGTCTATATCACAATTAGTGTCCTTCTCGTAAGAAATGATCGAATTAACTCCAAGGAAGTTCCCCGAAAGCCATAGCATTCCAATTTTGCAATTCAATATAAACTGTGTCGAAGGCCTTGGATAAATCGAAGAAAACACCCATAAACATGCCTTCCAGCATCTAACGTCATATTGCACTCGTTTGGGGAGCACAGAAGGGGCTTTCACGCGTGCATTTTCTCCTGTATATGCAGAAATGCCGGCGCCCCCTGGTAACAATGTCCCACAGGACAGTGGCCAGTCCTTCTACCACCGGAAACCACCGGACAAGATTGCGTGTAGCTGTTTCCACTGATCATATGGTCCTAAACACAAGTTGGCAATTACCCACTAAATTAAGTCTTTCCAGAAATTGAATCATTCTCTTGTGGATAATTTGCTTGTGAGATTTTGTAGAATAAAGAGGCAATAGAAATTGGCCTGCAATAGTCTACGTGGTCTGTTAGAAAAGTATCCGACCTTTAGCCGGTAAAAAATCTGGTATACCTGGAGCGTTGGAATCCTAATCAGCCTCAAAGTAGTCTCCTTGGGACTTGGGACTGTTGGAAGCATTCCGAAATAACCTCTTTCGGAATCGTCTTTAGCTCGACTGTCTTTGCAGCCATAATGTCCTCTCTTGTCTGAAATTTCGCTCCTTTAAATGGCCTCTTTACTTTGGGGAACAGCCAGAAGTTGCAGGGAGCCATATCAGGAGAGTAAAGAGCCTGTTGAACCAGAGGAGTCTGGTTTTTCGCCAAAAATTATGAACCATGTGCGCAGAATGTGCTGGGTTATTGTCGTGATGGAGTCGCCATTTTCCTGATGACCACAACTCCAGTCGCTTGCGCCGCACAGCAACACGTAAGCGACGCAGGACATCCCTCATTTCACTTGTCGTCATTTTACTTGCATTTAAAAACCGACGAAAAAACAGACTTGCATCTGCTTTTTTACGCTGGGGGATAGTGAGAACTATTTTTAGTACAGAAGGATACACTCCGACATCGATAGATTTATTGTAAAGAGGAAGCAAAGGACGCTCAATGAAGTCTAATATTGATTTTAAAGTTCTGATTGAGTAATCATCAATGCTGGGAGAGTACTTGCTCGACATATTTGAAGTGAGCTAATGAAGTATCGGTGTTTGAATGGTAGGCATTTTTGACGATATATTTAGGTGCTTTCTGATTGTAGTGAGAGCAATACTCGTGACTTGTGAGTTCTCCAGCAACTTGTTTTATTACTGCTGTTGTATTTACATTGAGTGGTATTGGTGCACAGATTTTTGTTTCCCTAATGTTAACGAGACATGAAGAAGAGATTAATATGGTTATGCTTCTAGCATGTTCACGTTTTTTAGTTTCAAATAAGGTGCAAAAAACATTTAATGTATCGTAAAACCAATAGAATCTTCCTGAGATGTTTAGCTTAATTAATTACTGTTCCATTCGATGATTTTGAGTACATATTTTCTAGATTACATGAGGCAGATCTGGCCCAAAGAAAGCGTTAGGTTATTCAAAAAATTATTGAAAGCTATCTCAACATCACCGCTTTATATTCCTGGGAAATCAATTCTACTGATGAGATGTTTAATGTTGTGTATGCCCACATCGTATATGGCGATATGTCTACATTTGGTTCGACCCATATGACAAGTTCGAGATTATTTGAATGATGAAACTAAGAAGGTCAGCAATAATTGGAGCGATAATCTTAAAAGAATGTCTAAAAGTGACACAGTAGTCACCACTCAGGACTCAAATATGCAGATAGCAGCAGAAAAGCTGCAATCAGCGTATAACGGACTATAAAGATGGTACAAAATATATTGCAATTTTGTGTATTGCAATTTTCAAGAAGAAAAAAGAATGTGTAAGATGTGCTACGAGGAGAGAGACACAGTAGAGTATATGTGGAATGAATGTGTAGGGTTAATTTAAATAGAAAGAAGGAAAACAGAAGAAATTCTGAAAGAAGATGGAAGAGAGATACAGTGGATGGAAGAAGAGGAGGGAACGGTGAAGGAAGGAAAAGAGAAGAGATTATGAAGATGGAAAAGATATACAGTGGATGAAAGAAGAATTGAAGTGAAGGGAAGGTTTGGATAAGGAAAAGAAGGAGCAGGACAAGAGAAGCTTGTTTGAGCAAATTTATGACTTTGTTTTGATATATTGCAGAAGATATTTTGAGTTTTTTTATATAATGTCACGTTATGTTTATTTATATAGGGATTGATGTACAGGGATCCAGAAACCCCGTAGGGGTAATAACGTTTATTATTAGTATATCGTAATTCTTCAGAATGCCGTAAGTCACAGTAACATACGCCATCCTCTTCAAAAAAGGCCCAATGATGCCTACAGAGGACAAAGCACAACAATCGGTTACTTTTGGGGTGTGAAGAGCTTTTTGATGCTATTCTCAGAATTGTTTAGCAGCTCGATAACGAAACTCCTGCTGGTTATATGAAAGATTGAAATGTGATACTCCACACAATACCGCTAGGAAGCACAGCAATAAGGATCCCATTATAACCATCTATACGTCTTCCCATCTGCTGGATTCAAATAAGAGGTTTATTGACTATATTATTAAATATTTCCTTGTTTGTATTTTGTCAGAACAGTCTCTGGAATTATGGTATCTTTAAAAAAAATTGAACTTTAATGTCTTGAAAAGGGAAAGTCCCACGAACACGAAACCCTAAATATGAATTCTTTAAACTTGACCGAGAAATGCAAATATTAAAGACTCAACACGCAATCCTATAATTATCTAAGCATTTAAATAAAAGCTTCAAAATATTAAAACATGTATTAAGACTCGCTCCAACTTATGATCATAATTTTCTTTTTAGTAAGACAATTTTTATTTAATTTTATTTATTTTTCTTTCCTTTAATGTATAATTTATATGGGAAATGACAAATATAAAACACTTGGGATTCTAAGCCATGGAGAGGGCATGAATAAATTATCTAGCAATTCGAACCATTTTGTTAATACACAATAAAAAATATGCAAGTAATGTACAGTATTAATAAATAATGTACAGTATTAATAATATAAAAAAATATACGATTTATGCAAAGATTATATGTGTGTATTTTTGTATAGATATAACATTTATTTACAGTTTGCTATGATATAAAAAGTTTTGTTTTAAAGAGAGAGACGAGGGAAAGTCTAAAAAAAAGATCGGGATTGAAATGTCCAGAAGGGTGGCTTTAGTGATTCAATAAAATTGTCAGCCGCAGTTTTGTGTATCTCCGACACCATTTTCCCTATAATCCTTTAATCTGGGCAACCGCGAGCTGATTTTTACAACCCTTAACTTCTGCAGGCTACCAGCAACACATTCTGTTATCGAAAAGCGTCTGGTTTTATAAAAATTGATTATTCATAGAATGTTTTATAGAAACTTAGATTTTAACATGACTAAGTTTCGCTGAAAAAAATATTTAGTTTCAAAATTTTGAGGTCTGTTAAAGATAAATTTCAGCTAAAGTCAGATAAATTTGAACTGGCTTAAGATTAGTGTTAGTTGAATAACTTAGATACAGGTTTTAACGAATCTAAATTTGATTGAAATATATCCTTTGTCTCTTAGTCTACGGCCTGAGTGCCCGCTCAAACAGAGCGTGGAGCGGGGCGTGGCGTGCAGCGTGCATCTCAAGCACATGGTCTTAGTAGCAGACGTCCTGAGTAAGTGAGCGGGGCATTTGGGTTTGCGTGCAGCGGGGCGGGCAGCGTGGCGTGCACACTCATTTCAAATCAGTTTGTGTTTAGCGTTCCTCTACAGCGTGCACCGTCGCGTCGGATGCAGCTGCACGCTCCGCTCATAACTCAGGCCAGACATTGGACGCACATTGCCCGTTTAAACTGCACGCCCCGCTCGCCGTAGGCTGTAGCCTTAAGCTTAACCTTCGAGCGGGCGCGCATATTATTTTAACACGAGCGAGCGCGCGTCATAAATTTTACGTCATACAGTTACAACAATTATTTTATTTTAACAAACTATTTTATGATAACATAAACTCTATATTATCATAAAATAGTAAATATTAATTCTCAATATTTAAAGAGAAGTAGTATTTGAGTTTAAAAAATATTTTTTTTGCAAAACTAATAATAAACAATAAATAAACAAAAACACAAGGAAGAACAATATTTACTTATAACTCAGTGCAGACCAAATGTTATGGCACAAAAGCAAATAATCTCCACCAACTTCAACTATAAGCATTGTTCCAAGAATAGATAGGGATTATTCATAATATTACACGTGTACAGTCATTTCATTAGAAAATTAATAAACTCGCCGTAAATTTTACGGCTACGCGCCCGCTCGAAGGTTAATCTGGACTATGCCTAGTCATTATAATGATCTAGTCTTAACAGAAACATTTTCTTCGTGTATTGAGCTTCATCTAGTTTAGGCCTAGTTATTATAATTAATTTGTTGATTAAATTCAAATTCAAAATATTTATTTCCAAACGAGATACAAGTATCTATAGGATGTGTCAACAATATTATAAAGATTAATTAATACAAGTTACAACAGCAAAAAATTCATCAACAGAATATACTGGATTTGCTACTAGTAAATCTTTTAATTTCTTACGAAATTTTTTGTAGGAGGTTTCATTTCTAAGGTATGTTGGAAGCTTATTGTAGATATGGATCTCTTTATTTTCTACCCCTTGGCTACAGTGAGCTAAGTTTCTTTTTTCTGTACCGAGAAGATGTTTACTTCATGTATTGTAATTATGTTTGTCTTGTCTTTTTTGAAACTACTTCGCGATTTGTGTATGTACATAGTGGTTTCCATGATATATAGACTAACAACTGTTAGAATTCTGAGTTTTTTGTAGTGAGGTTTACAGAATTCTGTACATTTTTAACCCTTTGATATTTCTAATAACTCTTTTCTGTGCAATTTGTATGTATTTGATTTGTGACGAAGCTCCCCATAGTGTAATGCCGTAGGACAGCAATGACTGCATTTCTGCATAATACCACTTTAGAACATCTTCTCTGTTTAGTAGTTTCCTCAGAATAGTTGTTTGATAAGCCTTGTTTTGTAGTGCCGCACAGATGTGCTGTGTCGTAGTTTCCCAGCGAAGGTGCTCCTCTAAATAAATACCCAGAAACTTGGCATGATTGGTTCTATTGATTTTGTAGGTTTGTATTTCTAGGCCTAGATTTGTAACATACGTACTTCTTGGTGTTTTGAATACTATATACTCTCCTTTGCTTTTGTTGAAGTGTAGAGTATTTTCGGAGAACCATTTATTTACAGATTCTAGCAGTACCTTCGCCTGATCCGTATTCTCGACGATGATGTTCCCCGACACAATAAAGCTTGTGTCATCGGCGTATAATGTGCAATGCGGCCCTTTCACATAGTTTATCAGGTCAGCAGTGTATAATAGAAACAACGTTGGCGCCAGAATGCTTTCTTGGGGGACCCCAATATTTGTAGTTAAAATGTCGGACTGGCCAACTACATTACCACTCCTCACAGAAACGTACTGTTTTCGGTTTGAGAGGTAAGATTGAATCCAACTCGAAACTTTCCCTCTGATTCCATAATTATGTAGTTTATTTATTAATCTGTTATGGGAAACACAGTCGAAGGCCTTGATGAGGTCACAGAATATTCCAATGGGATATTTCCCATTATCTACCTCGTAAATTATTTTGCTGTGAAATTCTACTAGGGCGGATGTGGCAGATTTGCCTTTGCAAAACCCATGCTGTTGCTTTGGAATTAGATTATATTTTCCAATAAAATCAGTCATTCAGAGATAATTAATAATAAATTAAGTGACTAATTTAACATGTAGGACTTTTTAAAGTTTATATGATTATCTATAATGTAGTATGGTTTTTCCAATTCTAAATTATCATTTAAATCAATAACCAGCTTGCTCACGTCTCTTTCACGAAATGTCAAATTAAATATATCTAACCCTAATCATCCACATGGGTTTCAAGTAAGTGGTTTACAAATTGTTGTTCATAAAAGCAAAGCTGTACTGTTGAGAGATAAATCTCGAAACGCGTCTGCATATGGCTATCCACTTGAGGTATCGGAAAGACATGATCTTAAAAACAATGTTATTTTTTGGTTTTTGTTGAGTGCCACGAAGGTGGACTGAGAGCTATAAAATATCTCAAAAATTTCACATGAGATTTGTTTTTGGTAGTCCTAAAAAGACTCATTAGTGTTATAGAGCTCCGGAAAGGAGCAACATTGGTTTGAACTAACTTAAATATAATTATAATTATGACAATCTTTATCCAATTGGAGTATACTATCTAGTTTACTTCTCGAGATATCTTCAATTAATTTCAACTAGATTAGACAGACAGACATTTTCTATATAGTCTTCAAACATTTTCTACACTATTCATAGATTATACTATCTAGTTTACTTCTCGAGATATCTTCAATTAATTTCAACTAGATTAGACAGACACATTTTCTATATAGTCTTCAAACATTTTCTACACTATTCATACATTTTCTATGTAGTGAGAGGGCATGCAAGGAGCCTCCGTGCGTGCATTTTCTCCTGTATAAGCAGAACCTGCAGCCGCCCCCTGGTAACACTGTCCCATGAGACAGTGGCCAATCCTTCCACCACCGGAAACCACCGGACACAAAAAACTAAGCAAAGTAAGTCTATATAGTGTAGTGTGCATTGTCTAAATAATAGAAAAACACGAATTCAGTTTATTTGCAGAATTTTGCAGTCTAGAAATTTTGCTATTGAACAATGCTCAACATAAGTTTCTGCACAATGCTAGCAAGGCAACGCAAATTGGCACATTCCAATTGAAGCAATTTTCAAGCAGCTAGTGATTTCAATGTCATAAACCTGCTGTAGCCTAACAAGCTTGTACAATGTGTTTTCTATAGAAATTATAATAAAATACAGATATTTCATCACCTGATGAAGCCACAGTGTGGTGAAACATATTTAGTATCCTACAAATAAATTTTGAAGAAACTCCACAAATAATCAATTATATGTTTTCTATCATCAACGCCTCACAAAATTGGAAACAAATTAAAGACCTTGTGCATCAAGAGAGCATCGTCCGCTTTACACAAAAGCATTCTGTTAGCATCGTAACAAAGTTTTAAGTTTAACTCGTAACAAAGTTTTAAATATTGAATCGCCAAAATATTGCCCAATTCTTCTCCACTTCGTACTTCCAACTAACATTCCCAATTCATATCACCATCATCAAGTTAAGTTAATGTCTAGTCATATTAAGGAAATTGCTTGACATACCACAAAAAGTTCTACAATATGCCTTGTCATACATTTTAGATGATATTACAATATGTTTCATAGATGCCGCGCCAGTTTTTTTTTATCTAAGGGTCGAGAAGTTTTGGAATCGCTTTTAAATTCGAATGCGTTCCGACTGTGAAATATGTTTTTGCAAATTTATAGACCATTATGTTTATTGCCTTTTTTCCACCGGCGCTTTGTGTAAGAAATAAATGAGATGGTATTCACATCGAAAAGATAATTCACGTCGCAGTGTTATTAATAAAACAACAGTTACAATACTGCACACATCGTATAGAAAAGATCAAGGATCTATGGTAATATACTTATGGCCCAATGACTTCTTCCAATGTTACATAGAGAAACAAAAATATTGGATATGTTTCTCTACATTGAAAGAAGTGATTAGACTACAAGTATATTACCACAGTTTAAGACAAAAAAAGCTTATTTGATATTCCTTCCTCATTCACACATTTTCTGAATATTTTAAAACATTTAAAAATATAAGTTTAAAATGAGATGTCATGGTTTGAACCAAATTAATAATAGAATTGAAAGTAGGAGATTATCACTACGATATCTTCAAATCTGTCAGTAGCTGGAATTACACGGATATCTTCTGTTACTCTTTGGCACACCCCGCTGAAGATACGTGGTGTGAGCCGTTCGCTATGTCAAAGCAAGTAACGGGAACTGAAGGCCAACAGATATGAAAGAGTAAAGAAAATAAAGTTAGAATTTGTGTAATTACTACCTTAGAGACCAAGATAAGAATTTATTTTATTCACTCATTAATACCTGTTGGCCGCCCCTGACAAAAATCATTCTTCCGTTCCCGTTACTTGCTTTGACGCAGCTAACGGCTCACACCACGCATCTTCAGCGGGGTGTGTCAAAGAGTAACAGAAGATATCCGTGTAATTCCAGCTACTGACAGATTTGAAGATATCGTAGTGCTAATCTCATACTTTCAATTCTATTTAAAAATATTGTAAAAGTTTATCAGTTTTAGTTACACGTTAACGTTTGGCCCGCATTGTAACTTGCTTTTGTCTGTCGGCAGCGGGTTCGACACCGCTGCATAAGATCATGGCATGTTAATAAGAGGCTCACACAAAACAACTAAAATAAATTACAAAACTACGCTGTTACGAAAATGTTACAGCGGTTCTAAAAAATTAGTTTAGTGTAAGCTAAAAGGATAATACTATATTATACTAAGCGTATAAGTGTAAGCTAAAGAGATAATACTAGATAGATATAACAATGTCCTCGTCAGTAGAGTAGTTAACAACATACCAGCGTGACAAGCGGGAGACCCGGGTTTGATTCCCAGCCGAGGAGGTCCTACCCTAAATGAACGCGAGATATGCGATACCGGTATGGCGCAAACCAAAGCCAAAGTGGTATAGAGGGTTTAGTGAGATAGATATAAGTCAGATAAAAAATTATCAAACCAATTAAAAAATATGATATGTTAGATCAGACAATCGGCCAAATATGATTAGTCTTCTCACAACATAAATGTATTTGGGTTTGATTTAAGTGCTTCAATGTGGGCGTAAACTATGTAAATAAATAAATCATATCGTTATATCCTCTACATACTTGGCTCTGTGAAATACAACAACCTCTGTTTTATCAAAGATAAGGAACAATCTATTCGCCAAAAACCAAGAATCTAGAGATTGTAGGAGGTTATTTGACTCTTGCTGGCTACCCAATAAGTTGGATTGGGATATAAGAAAACTTGAATCATCCGCATATAAAGTGCAAAAATTACCATGGATGTACGGAACTAAATCAGCTAGGTAAAGTAGAAACAGTGTCGGCGACAGCACACTTCCTTGAAGAACACCTGTTTTGTTGGTTAATCCTACAGAAGAGCTAGTTTTTAATGCGATATTATTTGAAAATATTGGGTTCTGTCTTTTAGGGAGGAATATCTTTCCTGCCTTCCCTGTATGTTACATCTATATATTTTGTTCATTAATTATACGTGATCTATACAATCAAAGTCTTGTTCAAATCACAGAAGATACCTATCTCCTACAGCAAACTCAACTACAGGTACCCATTATGTTGGATTCGGATATAAAAAAACTTGAGTCATCCGCATATAAAGTTAACAATTTAATTGGATGTACGGAACTAAATCAGCTAAGAGAAGCAGAAACAGTGTCGGCGATAGCACACTTCAGTGAGGAATGCCTGCTTTGAAGGATAATCATGCAGGAGAGCAAGTTTTAAGTTATTTGGAAATATTGGGTTCTGTCCTTCAGGAGGCAATGTAACCAGTTTCCTGCCTTCCCACTTATGCCATATTTATATATTTTGTTCATTAATTGTCTGTGATCTATACAATCAAAGCCTTGCTCAGATCACAGAAGATACCTATCTTCTACAGCAAACTCAATTACAGCTACTCATTAAGTTGGATATGGATATAAGAAAACTTGAGTCATCCACATATAAAGAGCAAAAATTTCATTAAATGTACGGAACTAAATCTGTTAAGTAAAGTAGAAACAGTGTCGGTGACAGCACACTTCCTTGAGGAACACGTGCTTTGATGGGTAATCCTGCAGAAGAGCAAGTTTTAGAATGAGATATTATTTTCAAATATTGGGTTTTCTATTTTATTTTGTTCGGTAATTGTCGGTGATCTATACAATCAAAGCCTTGCTCAGATCACAGAAGATACCTATCTCCAGATTGGTAATCTGACTCTTTCAATAGAGTATGCTGTACATACTCTATTGAAAGAGTCAGATTACCAAAAAACAAATGTATTTCAGATAAAGAGAACTCAATCGGTAAAAACTCGAGTTTAACACTAAACAACTAAATACTTATATAAAAAACTATCATCCTTGCATAGGGGCCATGTATCGTTCTTCTTCTTCTCTGTGTCGTTCCAATTTTAGTATATGTATTGCCGAAGCAAATACAAAACTCCCATTATTATCATTAATCCCATTTGGACCATTGGTATCGAACTTTTGTTGTCAAACAAAAATTTTAAGATCAATTGCAAACATTCCACAGTAGTCGTAAAATCCACAAAGCTGGTCAAAAGTAGAAAAAAAAATAATTTTCTGGGGACTTTTAATGCTTGGAATAGTTGTTACTTACGATCGTTAGCGGTACACCTAGTATGTATTATGATCGTGAACGCTGCACGCATCGGTCCTGCCTCATTGTTTGCTCATTGGTCAAAGTTCTGTTAAAAAAGCAATAAGTTAAAATACTTGTCGACCAGGCTCTTAAACCGAATGGAAATTAATGCTTAGACATTTCTTCAGAACATATCCAAAAATTAGCTGCAACTAGCTGCGACTTCGGTTTCAGTTATAACTTGTATGCGATGATGCGTTGAGCACTTTCTGCAGTTTTTCGTATATTTTACGTCTGAAGTATTGTTCATGAGAAAGATTATAGGTTAAAAATGTCAAGATAATTCTGCTATCAATGTTATTTTTCCATATTCTACAGAACCTGTGGATAATCCTCAAGAAATTTCTTTCACAAGAAAGCAGCTTTTCATATTTGTGAAATCTCTATTGGACGGGAAAACCAACGTTAAAATGCTTATTCACGGTCGCCAAATCGCGAAATCTTCGTTATTTCCTATTGGACAAATGACAAAGCTCAGGGATATGTAACAAGGATATTGGATTGTTCACCAAAATTTCTCCGCATCAAAAACATTTTCTGCAGACTTTTTGTAACGTCAGATCCAATAATATCCAGTTTGCGAAAACTTCCTCCAAAGAAACTAAAATCGTTATCCACATACGCGGATGAACTATTGATTTTACCTTCAGTTACAGAGAGTTACAAAAGTCGTAAAAAGTGTATTCCAAGTGAATCGAATAGATTTCATAAAGTAACCGTTCACATCGAATCCACCATTTTTTTAAATGAAAAAATGTTAACTTATTCGTAATCAGTGACCTTGAAAAGGTCATTGGAAATCAGTGACCTTGGAAGAGATGCAGGAAAATTGAAAGATTTTAATGATTATACGCCATGGCGCAATTTTTACCTATACTGTAGCCCCGATTTTTTTTTTCCAAATTTTACTTTTAATTCGTGGTCAGTGACCGTCATTCAGATTCTTGAAATTTCAATTTCTGCGTCGTAATCAGCGACCTCAAAAAACCCTAAAAAAATCGCTTCAAGAAAAAAAGTTTCAAGAAAATTGACTACTTTTTTCGAAAAATTATCCGTCATATTCCATCTGCCATTTTGAATTTTGAATTCACCTTCGTGATCAGCCACCTCAAAAACGCGAGGAGGCCAAAAATCACGATATTTGAACGATTCTTTCATATGTTAGCCAGGTTTTTGGGATTTCCGACCGCTGAGCATCCCTTGGTGTGTAAGATATAAAATGATCGAAGAACAGATAGCGGCAACAAACGCGGTCAAAAAACCTCACAAATCGGTAACCCCGACGTGATCGACAATACGAATCCCGCCACCCACAAATTAGTAACCCCGACGTGATCAAAAAGAGGGTGATGTAGCGGCAATAGGCCAGTGCTACTGAATTCACTTTCGTGATCAGCGACCTCAAAAACGTGAGGAGGCCAAAACTCACGATATTTGAACGATTCTTTCATATTTTGGCCATGTTTTTAGGATATCCGACCGCTGTGCGTTCCTTGGTGTGTAACAAATCAAATGATCGAAGAATGGATAGCGACAACAAACACGGTTCAAACCTCACAAATTGGTAACGTTACAAATTATCCGAGATAAAAAATACGCAAATAAATATGCATATAAATTTGGTTTTGGTGGTAGCCGATATGCATATTATCACGATGAAGACGAGACTACCTTCCATTTGGTTGATACAACAAGGGAGTGAAAGCCGCCATATCAGCGCGGTCGTTTCTGGGCGAATCAAAGGAATATGCGATTTCGCGGTGGCCGCCAAGGAAACCAAGGCGGTGTTATGCAAGTTCTCGGAAAAGGGCTTAAGAATCGCGATACAGGATTACGCGTCTACCCTGTCCCCATTTCTTATTCATGCCCTTGCGACACCTAAGGGCATGTATAAGAAATGGAGACAGGGTAGACCCCAAATCAAGATTAGGGATGCGTTCCTGTTAAGTCTGATTGGAGTACCATTGAAGAGATGGATTTCAAGATTAGGGAAATTGTTTCTTCCAAATATCAAGGATGGGGAAGATGATATTATGTGCTGTTGTGAATTGGAGCATTATGATGAGAGCTATGACAGGGTCCATGTGAGGAGTGAAAAACCTTTGCAAAGCTTGAATAGGAATTTACATTCTGCTGATGACCCAATTATCAGGAAGTTGACTAAAACTGAGGGCAATGTCTACGCCACTGATGCAATTTTGGCAACTATTATGTGCTGTACTCGATCCAATTATTCATGGAAAATTGTCATCGAGAAAATTGGTAATAAGTTATTCTTGGACAATTCTTCGAAGACGCTTTGCAACAAACGCAACAACAAACGACGTCTACGATGATGTCTTCAACCGTCTACCAGGACGCGTGCAACAACAAACAACATAACACCTTCAATCTATCAGTTGTCTACGAACAAACACCGTAACAGCGACTACGATGAAGCCTCCAACCGTCTACGAGGATGTGTGTAACAACAAAGGCTATTGTTACGATATTGACTACATGCAGGTGTACGATGAAGAGAACCTACCGAACTTTCAACGAGCAGTTTTCGAAGAAGAGTGTTTATTACACAGGCGTCCATCATTGTAAATAAATAGAATGGCAATCAACAGCACAGTCAGATTTGAAATCTAATTAGCTGTGATTACAAATTTGGCGTTACAAGAAGTCTGATTAGTATTTGTGTACACTGCAAGTACTAGAATATTGTTAGCTTTTCTAATAAATTAATATATTTTCTAACTTTAATTCTTTCGCGATAAATCTATTTCGTAGAACTCACAGGAAGATGTTAATAATATATTACGTACCTTACAAACCTTATTATATTTGGGTTTAACTGGAATAAGAGTACTCATAGATATAGGCAAACCAATGTACGCAATGTCAATTTCCGTTAGTTTGAATTGTGGCAAGGGGGGCACTGAACGTATGAGCACGTAGTAGCAGCTCTCAACCAATCAACGAGTCGTAAATCAAACGCACGTGTGTGTTATCAATCATAAGTTATCATTAATCGCGGACTGTTACATACGTGTGTGTTATGATGTATTTACATTGTGAACGAACTGTGTACAATAATGGGCATTTACAATAGTGGTCGTACATAAAGTACATAATCTGAATGTAGTGTATAAGAAAATGAAACATTGAAAACTGTGTGATCTACTTTGACTGTCCATGAGTAAATACGTGGTCTTTTAGAAAAGTATCCGACTTTATTTTTTATTTTGAAAACCTGATGGATTTGAATCAAGTGCGCTTGCATGAGCCGACCTTGCACCTTCGTGCGCATGCGTGAATTTTGTAGATGGCGTTAGTTGCTGTCGAGCATTGTTCGAGTGACGTAGTGTGTAGTGCTCTCGTCGGTTTTTCGATACAAGTGAAATGACGAACGGCTGCAGCAGACCTACTGCATCAAATTTTGCCAGAAACTGGGCGACAACCAGGTGGAAACCATTCGGAAGATTCAGACGGCTTTCGGTGACGATGCTATGGCCATCACACAGATTAAGGAGTAGTACAACCGGTTTAAAGACAGTTGCACATCGTTGGAAAGCGAGCCACGCTCTGGTCGGCAATCAACACGCCGAAATGACCATGTCATTGCCAAAGTCAACACTGTGGTGATGCGGAACCGTCGTGTGACTATCCGAGAAATTGCGACTGGAGTTGTGATCATCAGGAAATTGGCAACTCCATCAGGACAATGCTTCAGCACATTCTTTGCACAACAAAATTTTTGGCGAAAAACCAGACTAGTCTGGTTCGACAGGCTCCTTACTCTCGTGATATGCCCGCCTGCGACTTCTGGCTGTTCCCCAAAATCAAGAGGACATTGAAAGGAACGCGATTTCAGACAAGAGAGGATATTATGACTGCATCGACAGCCAAGCTAAAGTCGATTCCGAAAGAGACTTTGTCGGAATGCTTCCAACAATTGCGGCACCGCTGGGAAGTGTGTGAAGTACAATAGAGGCTACTTTGAGGGAGATTTGGTTTCCAACGCTCCAGGTATACCAGTTTTTTTTACCGGCTAATAATAAATAATACTTTTAAAAATAATACTTTTCTAACAGACCAGGTATATTATTGTGTATTGTTTATTTAAATTTATAATAAGTGTTAGTATCGTAATATGTATATGAATTATTACATTCTTTTTTTTAAGAAAACTTTGTTATGAGAGTGAGTCTACATTAATAGCTAATTCATTAGAGTGCGAAAAACTTTTGTAATATCCGGTAACATTTTCGGCGAGTCAACTGAAAAGTAACGATGTTGAACGAGTTGAACAACGTATTAAGACCGCAAGTTGTTCGTAAACAAAGTTCTAGCAACTGAATGTATTTATTGTTGGGTTTCACTAGACCTCTATCGTAAATAAAGAATGCTTTTCGCCGAACTCATATTAAAACTAATATTATCAAAATTTAATCCATTCCAAAAACAGAATGTGTAATAGTTAATCTGTTTTATTAAGTGAAATTATAAATGCGAGGGATTAAAGATTTCGCGTGTGATGTTTGCGTTGAAAAGGGAGTGGTGTTTGCAGTTAGGCTTTCGGCTTCATAAATTTCTTAGGGAAAATAGTTGTAGCGTGTATAGAAGCGAACATAATATAAATTCCTGCGGGTCTGTTCACCGACCGGCACATACTGACCCTAAAAGTTTTCATATATGCATCGGCAGAGTCCGTTTTATAATCTGCACAGGCTTTACCGAAATTCTTCCCCATTTCGCTTTCGTAATCCTCTTTTACAAAAACACAAAAAATAGGTATATAAAAATAGAATATAAAGGTAACGTTTTTTTCTCAAGGTAGAAAACTTTTAAATCATATTGAATGCATGAAAAAAAATTGATTCAGCGATTTTTCTTTGGGTCCTTGTTAAGAGTTCTTTTTCTTGTCGACGTTTGCGAAGATATAATTTTATTGCAAAAAGCTGTGCTATTTTCGTCCAATAAAATTTTCGGCCTATAATTCCTGTTTAAAACAAAAAAGTTTCTGTAGGTGTTTCCCCAATTCTATAATAAATGTCTATACTTTATTGCCGCGTTAAATCAAAACTTTGGCGGGGGTCTGATAAATTAATAGCTCAGAGACAAATAAAAATGTTTCGAGTTTTTAGTTGCGATCCAATTTTATTTCAACATAAAAAAGTATTTTATAATTCGTCGAAACTTTTTTTTAGAAATCATTGCGACAAATAAATAAGTTTTTCAAGAATATTTAAATTCCACCATCTACGCAAGAACGTCCCTGCAACAACAAAGATTTTCAAGAGGCAATCATTTCGCCTTTAAAACTTTTTAATGTAATACCTCTCCTGGGGATAAATTTCCTTAGTTTCTACATACACACTAATTACGTATAATATTACTAAACACGCACAAGTTTCAGATACTTATTACTTATTACATCCCCGGGGATGCATTTAAAAATAAAACTCGGCGGGAAATGAAAAAAAAAGTTTTTAAATTATCGGTAAAAGTTATAATAACGTCGAAACCGACACAAATTTATTTTTTTAATAATTATAGGGATATTTTTTGTCGATGGAGTAAGAATTTATTACCTTACATTTTTTGTAAAAGCGCATACTTTCTTCTCAAATGATATCGTAATTCCGCGAGTACGTAATTGCCTTACAACTCGAATTATGTACTATACTTTATCTACGTCCACACTAATGTGTTTCTGTTTAATAAGAAAAATATGTTTGATGTAACAAATTTATTTCTTATTAGGTACATTATTTAACATTGTTGCGGCAACGAGCCGTTATATTTTTATTTCTTAGTTTCTCGATGGCATTACAATAATCAAGCAAATATTTTCGGACAATTTCCGAAAATATTTTATTGGGGTCGGTAGTGTAATCTTCGAGCAGATTAAAAATATTTGTACTTTTAGTTTTACGAGGGCATTACGGTGATTACACAAATATTTTAGGACGGATTTCCAAAAATATTTTTTTAGGGTCAATGGTGTAATCCCCGGGGAAATTACGACAAGATGTTTTTCCCGAGAATCGGTTATCACCAAAGCGACAAATAGTCGAAAATAGAAAAATAATCACCCCCAGATGAGGGACCAGTATACCTGGAGATAATATAAATACCTGGACCCCCGAATAAACAGGACAGTTTAATCCACATAAGACAGTTCGATCCACGTAGTTCAATCCACACAGTCAGGCGCAACCAGTCAGCAAGTCGACTCCAGTTCAGCTCAATAGTCAGGCGCAACCAACTAACGAGTCCAGTTCAGTCCAGCCAGTGGACTCAGACACACCAGTCCAGGCAGTGGACTCATGCACACCGGTCCAGCCAGTGGACCCAGTCAACCAGACTCAGCCATAGCAAATAGAGAAGCAAAGAATAACGAAATTTAACAAAAATACTAATCAAATAACAAACACGAAAACGTCCACACGCCGCGCTGCCACCTTGAAAATATACTACTTCTGACCCCTTTTACATCGAATTATTGATTCCTAAATTCGGCCATCCTGCTCTCGATACCAAATCGGTGTCAAATCATACACTCCGTCATCATCTAGATCCAATTCAGGTCTCGGCCAAGGTTTTATATTATCACTGGACGAACTAGTATACTTTGGTCCATCATGCTCTCCCACCTTTTCTACCTTATACTTTTCGTCAGGATTGGGATGATCGTACGATTTACCCGTTCAACTTGTCCATTTCCTTGTCCAACGTCAGTAGTTACGATATTTCGATATTTTCTTCTTGGCAATATTCGTGGAAAGCATTGGATGTGAACGCCGTCCCTCTGACTGAAATGATTTTTCGAGAGTTACCAAATATAGCTGACTGCTTCTTCAACCGACCGATTGCCTCGTCTGAGGTGGTTGACTTTGTTGGATACAGCCACGTAAATTTAGTAAAAGCATCTCCTACCACAAACAAATGGTTAAACATTTTTTTTTTGTTGACGGTGTATCACCCTTGTCGATAACATTTAAGAAACCCTCAGCCTTACCCAGTTTTCTCTTCGCCAATAAGCATTTGATACAATTGCTAATGATTTTCTGCGTCCGCTGCATCATCTTGGGGAACCAGTACTCTTGTTTCAATATGTAAAATGTATTCTTCGGACCAAAATGCCGTCTCTCATGCGCTTGTTTAACAATTTCTGCTTGTATTACTCTTGGGACCACCAACAATTCATTTCCATCGTCTTCTTTATATAGTATTCCACGTTTTATCACAAATTCATGCTCATCATTCTCCACCATCTTCATCTTGATTTGTTGAATTTCAGCATCAACATCTTGCGCCCTCTGCACCTGAATCAACAAAGACTCTCGATCTTCCTGAAAATAATAAATATGTTGTGGAATTCTACTTATGTTCAATTGAATATTAAAATTCTTCGATCAATATTGCCCAGTATGCCACTCTTAAATAGGTGTCTTTCTTCTGCTCTAACCACAGCCGTAACTAGTATACTTTTCTTCGGTAGACGAAGTCTTCCAACTTGCATAATGCACGTGGTGCATCATAATATTTTCTGCGCTTTCCTGCATTAGTATGGCACCTAAACCATACATGGAGGCATCTGTATGCAATTCGGTTCTGGCTCCAATACGATATAATTTCAAAACTGGTCCCTCTATTAAAGCTTGTTTTAGAGTTTCGAAAGCAACTTGTTGCTCTGTACCGAACTCGAACTGCTCGTTGTTCCGAAGTAGTTTGGATAGTGGTCTGGCTTTTTAGGAACGAACATTCGAAAATTCCCAGTTAGGCCAAGGAATGATTGTACCTGTTTTAATGTTTTCGGGGGTGGAAAATATGAAACTGCCAGTCTTCCGGTCAGACGGCCTCACCCCTCCATCTTCGACTATGTATCTCAGGAATTCAATTCTTCGGACGAACAATTGGCATTTCCTCCAATTTATATTTAATCCATACATACTCGCTACTTGTTAAACTTCTTTTAGTTTGTCAATTCCATCACGCTCGTCATTTCCCAACACAACAAGATCATCCATGTAAGCTATAACAATCCAATTTTTCAATTTTTCCCTGAATACCGATTTTATGTGTCGTTGAAAAACTGCGGGTGAATTACGAAATCCGAACGGTTTTCTCCAAAATTTGTATTGTCCATCTGGAATCACAAACGACGCAAATTTCGTGCTAGCTTCTTCTATCGGTACATGAAAAAAACCATCCTTTAAATCCAAAGTACTAAAAATATTTGCCCCCTGCAGCTTGTCCAGTTGGTCCTCGATGAGTGGAAGTGGATTCTATCTCTAATAACCTTCTTATTCAGCCGCCTATAATCCACACATAACCTCGGGTCACCATTCTTCTTTTCGGTCAATACAATAGAGCTAGAATACTCCGAATTACTAGGCTTTGTAATACCTTCGGACAACCACTGGTCGATAATGCTGTTTACAGTCTGGCGATGATGCGGAATCGACGTGGATTTTGAAAAAACGGGAGTATTGTCTTGCAGATTTATTGTCAACTTAACTTCACTGTCCTTAGTCTGCTTGGTAATTGTTGATCATCTCCAGTAATTCGCTTCTTAGTTCACAATTTTGGATGTGTTCGACACTAACCAAATTGTTTGAAACTTCGTCTTGGTCTACATCTATTTAAAGGACCTTTCGACATGCTTGTCTTCAAACTTGTCAAACCATAGGAAATGGTCTTCGTCTTGAAACTTAGAAAGAACAGCATTTCTTCTTTTAAACGTGATGGCAGCATAATCTGGCAGTTCATTTCCAATTAATAAATAGTGGGAAATATAGTCGTCAGGAATAACATCAAAACTTAATCGAAATGGCTAATCATCAATTGTTACCCATGTAGTGAAACGTCCTAAACTATATTTCGTTGATGAACCAACTCCCACAAAAGGAATCTTCGTTTCGTCTAATCGAGGTGCGCCCAGCCGAACATACAGTGTCGATCTTATTAGGTGTAAGTCGCTTCCAGAGTCTAAAACGCCTTTTACATTTTGTAAAAAATATTGATTAGTTTTTTTGTCGCCAAAACACAATCAACGAATGATTTTTTATTGCTCGTTAGTTTTTCGGGACATTTTGAAGCTATGTGACCATATTTGTCGCACCTAAAACACTTTGCTCCTAAACTTTTGTTCGGGCAATTTACGCTCACATGACTTTTGTCACCGCAATTGAAACAACTCTTCGCAATAAGAGATTTAGATTTTGCATCTACATTCGTCGTTATTGGTCTCACTTTGGCCTTATTTCGTTTTTGCTGCTCATATGATACGAACCGTTCCTTTAATCCTTTAATTGCCTTTGCACCATACAAAACTGTTTTATTTATCTCGTCGTCTTGCACACCGTCAATAATATACTGAATTTCCGCCTCTAATTCGATCGGAACTTAACTCATGACTTCTAACACCCGATAAATATAGCACTGAAAATTCTCATCATTTTTCTTCTTTATCAAAGTCAACTGACGATGAATTTCTTTACTGTTTATCACCTTTGAAAATTCTCCTTTTAATCCCGTTTTCATCTTCGCCCAAGTATTTACTTGGCACTCAAAATTTATGAAAAGTTGCTGAGAGCATCACTCCACGAACACATTTCCGCAACTTCCTCGAAATTCGCAATCCACCGCACTACGTTTTCATTTTCGTCTCCGATAAACAACTCAAGCGAATCTTCAACATCTTTAAAAGTTAATACGCATTGATTTATTCGTCTTTTTTGGAAACGTACTTCGGCTTCACCTTCCTGTGAACTGTCAACGCGCTCTTCGGCTGCTTCGTTTTCGTCGTCGCCTTCGTCCTCGTCGTCGTCGTCTTGCTGCAAGCGTTTTCGTAACTCACCCTCGCTTCCTGTCCTTGACAATCCCAAACGTCTTAATGGGAATTTTATTTCCTGGAGAGTCAAATCGGACACGTCTACATCAGAATTTTCGTCTTCAACGTTTTCTCCTCTTGCTTCTCTAAGTCTTCTTTGGAAAGCAATCCGATCATCTACAAATTGGTCGTCGTGATCGAAAAGGGAAAACTACGCACTCAAATATGGAACCAAATGCACCTGAAATCTACCGCCTCTCGTATGCCTCATTATGAAGCTTCCGCCCTGCAACAACGAAGTCTACAATGATGCTTCAACCGTCTACGAGGACGCAGGCAACAAACAACGTCTGCGATGACGTCTTCAATCGTCTGCAAGGACGCCTTGCAACAAACTTGCAACATCAAACAACGTCTACGGTAACGACTTCAACGTCTACCAGACGTCCACGAACACACCCCGCAACAGTAACGACGATGACGAATTCAACCGTCTATCAGGACGCCGGCAATACCAAGCAACGTCTACAGTAACGACTACAACCGTCTACCAGACATCTACGAACAAACGCCGCAACATCGACTGGTAGGTGCAAGCTGGTTTTGCACAGGAAACCGCCTATCAGCAAACGACGTCCAACAGGACGCTTTGCAACAAACTTGAAAGAAAAAAAACACGAAGACGATTTGCAACAACAAGGCCTACAATGACGAATTCAACCGTCTACCAGATGCCGGCAGCACCAAACAATGTCTACGGTAACGACTTCAACCGTCTACCAGACTTCTACGAACAAACGCCGCAACATCGACTGGTAGGTGCAAGCTTGTTTTGCATAGGAAACCGCCTATCAGCAAACGACGTCCAAGAGGACGCCTTGCAACAAACTTGCAACAACAAAACACGAAGACGCTTTGCAACAAACTTGCAACAACAAGGCCTACAATGACGAATTCAACCGTCTACCAGGACGCCGGCTATACCAAACAATGTCTACGGTAACTACTTCAACCGTCTACCAGACATCTACGAACAAACGCTGCAATATCGACTGCATAGGTGCAAGCTGGTTTTGCATAGAAAACCGCCTATCAGCAAACGACGCCCAAGAGGACGCCTTGCAACAACAAAACAACGTGTACAGTAGTAGGGAAAGATGTCATGTTTTGGCGCCACCAGTCCTTGACCCCCAACACAAAAGCCCCCTCCTAAGACCCCCTCCTAAGTTTGCAGGAGATCCACGATCACAGAAACACCTCCAAGCAACAGTGAAGCCGGTCCGGCAGAACATCCTCCAAGCTTGTGTCAGTTTAAGAACAGAGTGGTCAGCTATAGAATTGAAGGTTCAGGGATTGATGTAGATAGCTTTATTAGTAAATTGAATAGCCGTTGCACGAGAAGCCGCATTCTATCCATCCACTTTTCGTCCAGTTTCCATCCACCCCGTCCATTTTCCATCCAAAAGCTATTTAAAAGCTGATTAAAAGCTGTTTAAAGCTGTTGAAAGCTGATTAAAAGCCGATTAAAGCTGCTTAAAAGCTGTTTGAAGATGAAGATAGAAAGTGGATGGAAAGTGAACGGAAAGTGGACGGAGCGCACGGCAAGTGGACGGAAAGTGGATGGACAATTTACTAATAAAGCTATCTACATCAATCCCTGAACCATCAATTCTATAGCTGACTACTCTGTTCTTAAACTGACGCAAGCTTGAAGGGTGTTCTGCCGGACCGGCTTCACTGCTGCTTGGTGGTGTTTCTGTGATCTGTGATTCGCGGATCTCCTACAAACTTAGGAGGGGGCGTTTGTGGTGGGGGTATACCAGACGCTAACGAACAAATGCCGCAACAGCGACTGATAGGTGCAAGCTGGTTTTGCTTAGGAAAGCTGAGGACGCCTTGCAACAAACTTGCAACAACAAACAATGTCTAAGGTAACGACTTCAATCGTCTACCAGACGTCCACGAATAAACATCGCAACAACGACGACGATGACGAATTCAACCGTCTACGAGGAAACCTGCAACAACAAACAACGTCTACGGTAACAAACTCAACCATCTACCAGACGTCTATGAACAAACAAACAACAATAGCATCAAACTCTACATAGCGTTATCACGGGAAAGGGGGTGATGTAGCGGCAACGAGCCGTTACATTTTAAACATTATTTATCTTGAAAAAAATTAATACCTTATTATTTAGTATTTATTTTAATAAAACTGGAATAAGAGATTGCCCTCTGAATGAGCTGAGAGTTTGATGAAACGTCGACTGGTCGCAAACTCGATGAAGTGATATATCTTTTTGTACACCTCCACGTGGTAGAGGGTGGAAACATTATTAGGGCTAAGTACAAAGGGGACCGAGTGCGAGCCGGTATAAGCAAACAACCTTAATTCAGGTTAAGGTAGGGCCATCTCTGGTCCTGAGGTAGGGAAATCGGCCTCAAAGGCGGAAGAGCCACTTGAACGGCCAACGACAGGGGGATCAGGAAGGCCACGGGAAACCACCTGATTACTTATCCCTAGTTAATGATGATGGCTGATCAAAAAATACAACGGCCCCGAGTACGGGCGTCCCTTAAATGGAACAGGGGTACCAAGAATCTCCCGATCAGCTAGAATCAAATTAGAAAACCTACACACAATAGCTACTTGGAACATCAGGAGTATGCATGAAGCAGGAAAGGTGCATAACACCATCAAAGAAATGAGAAGGCTAAACATCGGAATCCTGGGTATTAGTGAAATGAAATTGCCTGAATGCGGAAAATCAATAGTGGACGAACACACTATATACTATTCGGGTGATACGGGAAGCGGAAATAGAAATGGGGTAGCAATTATTGCAAACAAAGAAACTGCAAAAGCTGTAAACAACACCGTTTTTCACTCTGACAGAATTATCTTGACACAACTACTAACAAGTAAGGTAAATCTGAACATTATACAAGTATACGCCCCAACATGTGATTACGAAGAAGAAGAAATAGAGAAATTCTACGAAGCAATAAAAGAAATCCTAAACATGACAAAAAGTAACGAAATGACAATTATCATGGGAGACATGAACGCAAAAGTGGGTGAGAGACGAGAGGGCGCGTACATCAGAAGACACGGACAGGGCGAAAGGAATGAAAGAGGTGGTAGGTTTGATAGCTTCTGTTTGGAAAAACAACTAATAATTACAAACACTTTGTTCAAATTACCTAAAAGAAGATTATTTATGGTCATCGCCCGCACACACAAATAACAGGATAATAAGAAACCAAATTGATTACATAAATAAACGATACAGAAACGCAATAACTTCGGTAAAAATATTGCCACTAGCAGACGTACCCTCGGATCATAACAAGCTGGCAGCAAAATTGCGCTTAAGGTTTAAGAAGACAACCAAAACAAAAAAGAACTAAATAATATACAGAGTGAAATTTATTGACCCAGCACGTAGAGAAGTAATTCGAAAGGTTATGGATGAAGAAATGAACATGGTACGAGGTGAAGAGCCTGAAAACATGTGGCAGAACTGCAAAGGCATAATAATAAAAGCACAAGAACAAAATCTAATGACAGACAAAATGAAAAAAAAAAAACGGCTAGACAAACATGGATGACAGCCGAAATCCTACAGATGATGGAAGAAAGAAGAAAATACAAAGGCGTAAGCTCGACCAGATACAAAAACGCCCAAACAAAAATAAAGACAAAAAAAGACAAAAAAAAAAAAAAAATGGAAGCGAAAGCTGAATGGAATAGAAAAGAATGCGAAGAAATAGAGGGGTTCCAACGAAAATATGATACGTTCCACCTTCACAAGAAAATTAAAGAATTGGCAGGGATAACCAAAACCCGCACGCCTAATGTCATAAATGACAAACAGGGAAACGCGATCTTTGACATTGAAAACCAACTTGAGAGGTGGCAGGAATATATAGCTGAATTGTTTGGTGACGACAGAAGAAACTTAATAGAAATAAAAGCACAAACTGGACCACCAATTACAAGCCAAGAAGTGGCAACGGCGATTGTTCTGACAAAAATATGGAAAGCAGCAGGGCCTGATGAAATATGCGCAGAGACGCTGAAAATAATGGGAGAATCTTGTATCAAAACTTTGACCAAAGTATTCAATACATACAATCTATGATACTGGTGTAATACCAAAGAATTAGCTGCACTCAACCTTTGTTACCATTCCGAAGAAGGCATATACAAACACATGCGGGGATCATCGCACTATAAGCTTGATGAGCCACGATCTCAAAATGTTTCTGCGTATTCGCTCCGTGCGTAACCGCGCATAGCGCCACCCGTGGCCAAAAACACAACTTCGTCTCCAATAATAGTGTATAAAAACAATAGACAAAATCAAAAAATAATTAAATTAATAAAATATACAACATTTAACAGCAAAAGAATTTGCCAATTCTGTCAGTATCTTGCGAACGGAAGCGGCTAGGAAAATTCAATTAGTATATTTGCAACCAGCAGGGAAAGCACTTTGAAATTTCCTGTCGTGTCTGACATTTCTTGTTATTTTTTATATTTCCTGTCGTGTCTGACTTTTCTTGTTATATTTTATATTTCCTGTCATTTTTTACCTTTCCTGTCATTTTTGACATTTTCTGTCATTTTTTATATTGCCTGTCATTGGTGACAATGAAATTTTCCATTCACTTGACAAATAATGATTTTCATGAAAAATGGCCCTGAATTTTTCTGAAAAAATCGCCAAAAAAAATCATTTTAATCAGGAAAGAAGTTTCTTAGCATTTTCGATTCTCTACGATTCTCTCGGAAAGCAAAAATCACAGCTAAATCATTTTCGACACACGGAAACTAGACGACAATAATGGGAAAATATAATCAATGTGTAAATTGTTTGGAAAGATTCAATTTTTATTGCGAATACTGACATTTAAAATGAGACATTTGTTTACAAAATTTGACATTTTTTGAAATTCTGTCATTTAAAATTCGACATTTTTTAAAAATAAATTAATTTTTTTTTATATTTGTATCAAAATTTGACATTTGACAAAATCTGCTATTTAAAATTTGACATTTGTTATCAAAATTTGATATTCTGACATTTAAAATTTGGCATGTGTTTTATCAAAATTTGACATTTTTGAGATTCTGTCATTTAAAATTCGACATTTGTTAAAATTAAAAAAAAAACGATATTTGTTATCTATATTTGACATTATGACATTTAAAATTTGACATTTGTTATCAAAATTTGACATTCTGACATTTGAAATTCGATATTTTTTATCAAAATTTGGAATTTTTGTCATTTAAAATTCGATGTTATCAATATTTGACATTTTAGAAATTTGAAATTATACATTTGTTATCAAAATTTAACATTCTGACATTTAAAATTTGAAAAAACCTAACCTATCTAAATGTCAAAATTTGAATAAACTGCCAAACTTTATTTTAATAAAACCTAACCTAACCAAACGTCAAATTAACATTTCGATATTAACCAAACGTCAAAATTTGAAGAAAAAAAATCTAACCAAACGTCAAATTTTGAATAAAATGTCAAACTGAAAATAATAAATATTTCTTAGGAATAAGTCTCGGTGGACCAATAAATCGTTTAGATTAACCGTTCGTTTGCAATTCACTCATCTTGAGCCGCGATATTATTTATTTTTCTGGGAACTTTTGAAATGTAAATTTAGAATGAGCGAATTTTTTTGAAAAAAATCCATCATTTTGATCAGGAAAGAAGTTTCTCAGCATTTTCGATTCTCTACGATCCTCTCGGAAAGAAAAAATCACAGCGAAATCATTTTCGACACACGGAAACTATACGACAATAAGAGAAAATATAATCAATGTGTAAATTGTTTGGAAAGATTCAATTTTTATTGTGAATTCTGACATTTAAAATGTGACATTTGTTATCAAGATTTAACATTTTTGAAATTCTGTCATTTAAAATTCGATATTTGTTAAAAAAAAAATGTATTTGTATCAAAATTTGACATTCTGCCATTTAAAATTTGACATTTGTAATCAAAATTTGACATTTTAGATATTCTGTCATTTAAAATTTGACATTAGTTAAAATTTAAAAAAAATTAAAACTAAAATTCGATATTTGTAATCAAACTTTGACATTCTGACATATAAAATGTCTTTTATCAAAATTTGACATTTTTGAGATTCTGTCATTTTAAATTCGACATTTGTTAAAATTAAAAAAAAAGAATCGATATTTGTTATCAATATTTTACATTCTGTCATTTAAAATTTGACATTTGTTATCAAAATTTGACATTCTGACATTTAAAATTCAATATTTTTAATCAAAATTTGGCATTTTTGTCATTTAAAATTCGACTCATGTTATCAATATTTGATATTTTTGACATTATGACATTTGAAATTTGTTATCAAAATTTGACATTCTGACATTTAAAATTTGACAATTGATAACAAAATGTGTGTTTAAAAAACTTTATTTTCAAACATTTTATTGAATGTTATTGTTAAAACTCAAATTTAAAGTTTATTTCTCAAACTTTTGATTAATTTTTGAAGTCAAAATGGAAATTGCGAGTTTAGAATTCTGCTGTCACACTTAAAATTGACATTTCTTATCAAATTTTAAAACCTTTTTATTTAAACCTTTGCTATCAAACTTTTTGTTTGTGAAATTTTGACATTCTTTGTCAAGCTTTAAATTGTCTTTACACAACAACTTGTCACAACATGTCATTATATACAAAGAAATGCTGAATAATGACGTAACTGGTCATGAAGTTCTTAAAAGTGTCACCTTTGGCGCTAATGCTGTTGTGCTCGGAGCGAATAATCCATGGTAGGTTGTATAAAAAACTAGACAGCAGAATAGGAGAAACCCAATTCGGATTTAGAAACGGAATGGGCACGCGCGAAGCCCTTTTTAGTCCCCAAGTACTGGTACAAAGATGTCGAGACGTACATCATGATGTATATATCTGCGCAATAGATTTCGAGAAGGCATTAGGAGAATAGGAGAAAAAACGACAAACGATATAGAAATAAAACGTGGGGTACGTCAAGGCTGCATACTCTCACCGTTGACTTTCAACCTGTATGCAGAACACATATGCAATGAGGCTTTAGAAAACTCTAATGATGGCGTATTAATCAAAGGAAGAATTATAAACAACATCAGATACCCCGATGACACTTTTATCGTAACAAGCTCAGGAATTCAACTACAGAATGTATTGAAGAGAATCTCTCAAAGTAGTGAGAGATGTGGATTGAAACAGAACATCAACAAGACGAAATATATGATATTGAGCAAGAGCAGGAGGCAAGTTGCAGGAATACTCGTAAACGGTAATCAACTTGAAAGAGTAAATAAATTGATATATCTGGGAAGCTTAATTAACAAAAATAGGGATCTCTGCCAAGAAATAAAGCGTAGTATAGCAATAGCGCGAACAACACTTCAAAATGAAACGAGCACTATGTACCCACGATTTATCAGTAGCGCTAAGAACTAAAATACTCAAGTGCTATATATTCCCGGTGTTACTGTACGGCGTCGACACAGTAATGAAAAAAGTTCATTTTCAGCATTTGAAACGTGGGCCTATCGGAGGATATTAAAAGTCAGTTGGGTAGACAGAGTGACGAACGTAGAAATCCTACAAAGACTAAATGAAACTAAGGAACTAGGGAACATCATCAAAATTCGCAAACTCGAGTATTTTGGACACGTTATGCGGCATTCGGAAAAATATGGTCTACTGCATCTTATCATTCAGAGAAAGATAATGGAAAAAAGGAGTGTAGGACGAAGGACGACATAAAAAAAGCTAACGACATGGTATGGCAAAATAACAACCCAGCTGTTTCGTGCAGCAGTCGACAAAGTTAAAATCATGAACTTATTAGCCAACATCATGGTCAACGATCGAAGTGGTCACGGCACTTCAAAGAAGAAGAAGGAATAATATATAGGCAACCCAATGTACGCAATGTCAATTTCCGTTAGTTTTAATTGTGGCACGGGGGGCGCTGAACGTATGAGCACGTAATAGCAGCTCACAACGAATCGTAAACAAAACGCACGTGTGTGTTATTAATCATAACTTATAATTAATAGCGGACTGTTACATACGTGTCTGTTATGATGTATTTACATAATCCACGAACTGTACAATAATGAGCATTTGCAATAGTGGTCGTAGATAACATTATTTATATATACTTTGCATCTCCGCGTCAAGCGCGAGACAACTCAATAAATAACTAAAAAGAGAGAACTAAAATCAATTAGCCTGTATCTCAAAAACTAGGGCCTTTACGAAAAAAGCATGCACAATACATATTCACAATAACGATTACTTCTTCCTCTCGCCAGGTCATTCAATTCACCCAAGGGGCGACGTGGAGTATAATGTAATGGGCTTAAGCGAAACGGGTTTAAACCCAATATGTTAACAGGCTAACGAAAACAGTAGAATATATTGATGATGGTATTTTTGCCGCAGCAGAAAAAGATGAGCAAGGAATAAATGAAATGCAACTCGTTACCCTCGACCCCTCGACAAAACGCGTGTTGGTTCCCACGATAACGTTTTTCCTTTTCTTACGTGTAAAAAGATTTCCGTAACGTTTACCATATTCTTTTTTATTTCTTTGTTGAAGAGAAAATAAAAGTGTGAACAGATCTAATGGATTATCGTTTTTACTGCATGAATCCCACTGATTTATTGAATTCCTATTTTTTTAGTTTTTAGGTTTAACAATAAGAGTCTATTTAACAGAGTCTACTTTAATCAACTTTCCCTTTGTCTATATTGTCGTATATATTAAGCAAATACTATTTGCTTAGAAAAATAGATTTGCAAAACTGTATAATACATATGGTACTTACGTATTAATGCCACCACCGTTATATATTGGATCGAGAGTGATGGAAAGTTACGAGCAAGTGACAGATTTAAGACCAATTCAAGTAAATGCTAGAAACTACGAGGAAGTGGCCGAGTTTACCTACCTAGGGGCTAAGTTAACGAACCAAAATAAGATGAGTGAGGAAATCGCTCACAGAATTATGTTAGAGACGAAAGCATACTTTGCAAACATGAAACTGCTAGGATCCAAGCTACTGAGCAGAAAAGCTAAACTGAAAGTGTTCTAAACACTAATCCGTCCAATAATCACTTATGCGGGGGAAACATGTACACTATGCAAAAGTGGTGAGGAAGCTTTAAGAGTATGCGAAAGAAATATCATAGGAAAAATATATGGAGGGATAGAGGAAGAGGAAGGATGGAGAATAGGAACCAACGCAGAAATAGGTGGAATACTCGAGGGAAGAGACATTGTGAGGAATGTGCAGGCGCAGAGGCTAAGGTGGTTCGGGCACATCATGCGAATGAAGGACGACTAAACCCCAAAAGCTCTGACGCTATGGTTGTCTGCCGAAAAGAGATCGAGAGGCAGGCCACGAATACGATGGAGAGACGACGTTATTAAAGACTTGAAAGTACTCGAGGTACGGCAATGGCCCCACACAGTACAGGACAGAAGGATATGGAGGGACGTTGTAAAGCAGGCCAAGGCCTATAGAGGGCTGTAGCGCCAAGAAAAAAAAAGTGATGGAAAGTTCGTGCTGTATGTTGTCTCGATTTATCTGTCCGCTTCGCGGCGGGCAACCTAATCTAACCGGGTTTAACAAATAAAGTACTTTGAGTTTTAAAGATGTTTTAATTTTAAATAAAATGTTTATGATTGTGTGATTTATCATAAAAATTGTAGGTATAGATTGGCGGCATTTAAAAATGTAGAGGTGGTGGCGTTAATAAATAAGTACCATACATATTTGTAAGCTATTTTAAGGAAACTTGATTGGACAAATAGCAGTTTCTATTAATATTAGACAAAATAAGTTGTTTACGTAAATGTTGTTTTAAAAAATTTATAATTATAAAACAAGCATGAAATTGTTTAAATTTGCGAATATTTTTAAAGAATTTAACCCATTCTTTAATTAGAAATTGTCGGGCAATATTTGCAACATCCTCGTGCATAGATTTACGCTAATTAAACGAAAACATCCGGCAGCATTCCAGCTAGTTGCAACATTCCTAATACATAATATTTCGTATTTTTACCACTTTTTTCTCGAAGCTTTGTAAAACAGATAGAGAGAAAGGTATTTTAATCAAATCGCTAATTACTCGCAGTAATTATTCTAACCGCGCAGTTTTCTAATTAATAACTCCGAGGCAAATTGGCGTAAATAAATGTTTGAGTCAACATACAGCGGTGTTTTTATATTGCTTTCTCTTGTTCAAATATATTCATATTTTGCTTAAAATAGAGAACGAGAATCTTGTTACAATTTCTTTTAATTTTCAGTTAACAGTTCGATGGGCATCTTCATGCAATTAAGTAAAAGTTAAATAATGAGAGCTTTTTCGCTTTATTTACTTTGTAAGCAAATTTCTAATATTAAATCTCCACAAAAGAATTATATTATTATCCTCGAGAGTGTGATAAATTGAAATGTTTTCAAGTGGAATTTGGAAAAATAAAGCGAGGATTTTTTTTTGCTTTAGTTTCGCGTTCTTTGTGTCCGTTTATTGACTCGTTTCAACCTATGCGAACATTTCAAATATTTCGAGGAAACTATGTTCCAACTTCAATTTACGCTCACGGTCCATATAACTTTTAACGCTAAATTTTACTTTGGAAAACTTAGCAATTTGTCAATAAAATGAAAATATCATCAAAGGAAATTTAATTGCAAGAAGATGTAATAATACGAAATGTAAATAAAAAAACGAAATACAAATATAATTTGATATAGCTGGACAAAGTTTTATTTCGCATACTGGCTAAATCGTTAATTATGGTATAATTATGCCGTTTCAAATTACAAGATATTACTCCAATAACATCGAACTCCTAAAGCTGTGGACAATCTACATAAACTCCGAGTTTCAAGGATGAAAAATGGTGGAACAAAAATTTGTCTACATTAAAAGCAAAGTACGTAGGCTTTTCAACAAAGCTAAGCTATACGGAAATTGGCTAGAATACTCCGAGGTGCTTACCACCTACAACAAAGAGATCAGAAAGGCAAAAAACTTTAAGACCTTCTGAGAAAACATAGAATCCACACCGGTGGCAGCTAGATTGCACAAAGCACTAGCGAAGGATAGAGTGGACATGACAACCACTCTCAAGAGACCGGATGAGAGCTTCACGGAGGATGAAGAGCAGAGAGCTCTCCTCCTACTAGAAACCCATTTTCCGGGATGTAGAAAATACAAAGGGACCGAGGGCTTAATACAACCACGGAGACCAAGTCGGGCTGACAGGAGGAGGGCCGCAACCATATGTACGGAAAACCGAATCAGATGGGCTATTGGCACTTTCCAGCCATTTAAGGCCCTAGTTCCCGCCTTCCTACAAAAGAGGGAGAGAGCACTAATGCCGAATCTTCTAAGAATCTTTAGAAGTAGTATAGCGCTCGGATGCTATGGAGCTATGGAGAAGGGCTCTGGTGGTATTCATACCGTAAATGAGGAAGAAAGACACCACTTAACCGAAGTCATTTAGACCCATTAGTCTAAGATCTTTTATGTTAAAAACAATGGAGAAGGTAATCGACAATTACCTTAGGACAATAGTGCTGGTAGGTGCACCACTACACAACTGTCAGCATGCATACAGAGCAGGGAAATCCACAGAAACCGCCTTGTATCAGCTGACAAATGAAATAGAAGCAGCACTAGAGACAAAGGAAGTAGAGATGTGTGGTTGCTTGAATATAGAGGGAGCTTTGGACAACACCTCACACGAGGCTGTCAAAGCAGCCCTCGAAAGAAGAAATATGGACAGCACTATCTCAAAGTGGATGGGAGAAATGCTGAGAACCAGAACGGCGGAGACACAAGTGGTAAGAGACACCATTAAGATCTCCACAACTCGAGGGTGCCCACACGGAGGTGTGCTATTACAAACCTAAAAACCTACAAAAATATTTGAAATGTTCGCATAGGTTGAAACGAGTCAATAAACGGACACAAAGGACGTGAAACTAAAGCTATATCCGAGCAAAAAAAAATTACATGTGGATTAATGTGGAGCCTGGTAGTTCATGAACTACTGGCTAGGCTGAACGACCTAGACACCATATGTCAAGGCTACGCCGATGACATAGTCATAATGCCCAGAGGGAAGTTTGACGGAACGCTCTGTGAAATCGTTCAGAGGCCTCAAAGGAACTAGTAGATGTTGGCAAACAGTGGGACTGAGACGCAACCCGAACAAAACCACGGTGATACCATTTACTAGAAGGAGAAAAATAAACTGCCTACAGCCCATACTGTTAGATGGGAGGGCAGTAAAATACAAACAGGAGATAAGGTATCTGGGTATCATACCAGATAGCAAACTCCTATGGAATAGACACGCTGAGGCAGCGGTAGGTAAAGCCAAACGCGCTCCAATAGTGTGCAGAAATCTGGCAGGAAAAACGTGGGGTTGTAACCCAACAATCCTGCGATGGATGTACACCATGATAGTGAGACCTGCGATCACTTATGGGGCAGTTTCGTGGGAAAGTAGAACCAAGCTGGCCTCTATGAGTTAACAGCTTGAGAAGATTTTAAGACTGGCGTGTGTCTGCATCACGAGGGCGATGGGGTCGTGTCTGACAGCAGCAATGGAACTGTTGCTGAAGCTAACTCCGCTGCACCTTGTGGTGGAAAAGGCCGCTAGATCGGCGATTGTAAGGTTCAGCAAGGAAGGAATAGGCAGAGGTAAAATAATCGGGAGCAGAGACCGAAACAGCCTCGCTGCCAAGATTCCCTGGCTGGAAGCACCAAAAGACGAAATGGTATGCAAATACCACTTCGAGAAAAACTGCACAGCAATGTGTAGTAGTAAAGCCGATTGGAGCAACGAATCCTCAGTATACCACATAGAGCAAAATGCTATCAAGTGGAATACAGATGGTTCGAAGACAAAGGAAGGTACTGGTGCAGGAGTGTTTGGACCTCGTACCAAAAACTTCGAATTCATGGGAACATTCCCAAGTATCTTCCAGCAGAGGTACACGCAATCAAAAGATGTGCACAGTTTAACCTAGAAAGGAATTATCGCAAAAAACGAATTGTTATCCTATCCGACAGCCAAGCAGCCATCAAGGCCATTAGCTCATACACCATCAGATCCAAACTGGTGTGGGACTGTGTGGAAAGCTAAACCAGCTTGGCCAAGATAATAAAGTAACGCTATACGGGGTACCAGGACACACTGGTATAGACGGAAATGAAGAAGCCGATCAAACAAGGGATCCAGCAGTCCCTCTATAGGCCCGGAACTCTTTTGTGGCATGAGTGTGAACACCATCCACAATAGTTTAGATGAAGAAACAAGAGAACAATGGATGAAAACCTGGAAAGAACTTCCAGGGCTAAGGCAGTCCAAAGTGATGCTGCGGACTTTTAACCAGAAGAGATCAAAAGCTTGCCTCAAATTAAGCAGGAACAAGCTTAGAATTCTGACAGGAGTCCTGACAGGACACTGCAGAATTAGGAAACATCTCAAGGTTCTAGGCCTAGAGGAGGATGTCGGATGCAGATTCTGTGGCTCAGCGGAGGAAACCCCCAAACATCTTCAAAAAGACTGCGGAGCATTACTCCGCAAGGGACAGATGTATCTCGGGGCTCACTGCTTGAACAAAGAGGAGCTGAAGACCTTGAATCCCACCCAGATCCTGAAATTCCTAAAGGCATCAGGATTAGAGGAGGCGATTAAATGGGTAAGTACACCACCGCTTGGAGGAGGAGGGCGGGGTACAATAGATCTATGAAGGTCGGAGTACAAGTCGTCACCACCATTTCTACAATCTAAACTCCGAGTTTTTGACTGCCGATTTGTTTAGTAGCGAGTTATAGATTGTAACTACAATCTACAGGCGAGTTGTCTGGAGTTGTATTGTCTTGAGCCATGATGGCTAAAGCCGTTGTATTATATTTATTGACTAATTATGTACCAAAGACGTATTTATTAATTTATCATGTACAGATTTATTAACACTATAAGTACAGGCGGCGCAACGACAAAGGTTTAAAATCCTGCAAATTTGCAATTTTTCTGGTTAAAAATACAATTAGAGCTAGTTTTTCCGAAAGCAAAAAACAAATGGAAATTTTTCTGAATTAAATCTTTTCCGAGAGTCTTCCTAGCGTTTTTCCAAGGATTTGTTCGAAGGATTTTCGAAAAAATCCACCTATGGTCAGGATTCAAATCTAAACTCCTACCGTTTTGGTTTCGCGCAATGCAAAATTTTTCGGAAAATTCTTTAGTTCTGCAAGGCTTGGTACAAGATGCTAACTGTAATTTTTAAAAAAATCAAGAATTTAAGAATTTTCCATGTGATCCAATGTGGACAATTTCCAATGTTGTCCAAGATCCAAATATCATTTTTTTCGAAAATCTTGTGGAAACTCTTCCAACAACTTTTAGATTTCTAAAGGTTTGGTGCAAAATCCAAAAAACGGTCTTCCGAAAATTTAGTAAGAACTCTACTTCTCATACTCTGGTCCAAAATCAAGAAAAAACTTGATTAAAAAAATGACGTCTTCTATTCTTCATAGTATGACACAAAATGTAGGTAAAGATTTTTGCGAAATTCGAGGAAAATTTCTTCGTCAAACTTCTTCGGTTCCCCATGGTCTAATCCAAAGCCCCAGTACAACCCGAAAGATCGAGGAAAAACTGAATACAGTATTATCTTGATAATCCGACACATATGGGACAACCGCCGGATTTACAGAAAATTCCGGATTATCGGGTGTTAACGAGAAAATAGCAATTTTACATATTTCATGTACAATTCTATTTACAAAAAAAAAAATATGTACCTATACGCGGTCTGTTAGAAAAGTATCCGAACTAATTTTTTATTTTCAAAACCTGATGGATTTGAATCAAGCGCGCTTGCATGAGCCGACCTTGAACCTTTGTGCGCATGCGTGAATTTTTTCCAGCTTGTGGATAGCGTCAGTTGCTGTCGAGCAGTGTTCGAGTGACGTAGTGTGTAGTAATCTCGTCGGTTTTTCAATGCAAGTAAAATAACGGCAAGTGAAATCAGGGATGTCCTACTTAATGCTATGCGGCGCAAGCGACTGGAGTTGTGGTAATCAGGAAATTGGCGACTCCATCACGACAATGCTCCAGCACATTCTTCGCACTTGGTTCACAATTTTTTGGCGAAAAACCAGACTCCTCTGACTCGACAGGTTCCTTACTCTCCTGATATACCCCTCCTCTGCGACTTCTGGCTATTCCAAAAGTCAAGAGGCCATTGAAAGGAACGCGATTTCAGACAAGAGAGGACATTATGGCTGCAACAACAGCCGAGCTGAAGTCCATTCCGAAAGCGGTTTTTCGGAATGCTTCAACAATAGCGGCACCGCTGGCAGAAGTGTGTGGAGTTCTTTGAGGGTGATTAGGTTTCCAACGTTCCAGGTATGCCAGTTTTTTTGTAACGGCTAAATGTCGGATACTTTTCTAACAGACGACGTATATGTAAAATGCTATCTAAACGTATGAGTTTCTGAAAAATATCGATTTACAGAAAAATTGGAGTTATAGAAGTTCGAGTTATGGAAGTTCGACTGTATTTGTCATATCGATTATTACCAAGAATTAATTATTCGCGATTTACACACATCACATAACCTCAAAACTATCTCGCCGAAAATTTGACACTTCTGACAGGTTGATGGCTGTGAATTTCAACGGTGGCAACCTTGAAAAATTGAATTATTAAAGCACTCGGCGAGACATTAAGGAACCCATAGCAGTGCTTTAATGATTCCATTATAGACGAAAAATAAAAAAATGTTTTTTTAAGTTTTCCATTATCAAAATAGCAAATTAACACTGAAAATCCTTAACTGTCTATGCAAATAGTAAACAACACTGAATGACAATGTGCTATGCGACATCATCGAAAGCGCGCGATAAATCGGACCGCTCAAATTTAATCGGTATTTTATATGTTATTTTAAAAATTAATTGAAACACAAGCAAATAAAAAAAAATGATGCAGATTCACTATTCTGTTGGAATGTGCAATTAATTGGAGGATTATAATATTTGATTAACATGCTAAATAATATTGCTGTAAATAACATATTTATATAATGGTTTTTGAATAAGATGAATTGGACTTGACATATAAAAGTAAATAGTGAAAATACATACAGACGAGTTTGAATAAATAAAGCAAATATTTCAATACCCCAGTAGCGTCGACATGGGTAACAAAACAAATATAGTTTCCTTTCCTATTATCTCTTTGCTTGTGTTTTCGGTGAACTGAGTCGATAATATCCGGCGGCCAAACCCATTTTAAATCAAACTGATTAACTCGAGAATGAGTAAAAATGTGTTTCCTCGCTGCAGAAGCGTTTCCAGAACCGAGGGCAAAATGTTATTATAAGTTTTGTTGGTACTATCCGCACAATATATCGCTATATAATTTCGAAATGTTGCCAGCCGGAGCGCTTTTACGTGTTCACTTTGACATAAAGTTTTCTAATAAACATGTTACAAACATGACATTTATGGAAATTGTTGATCACATTGTGGAAAATACTATTATAAAGTTATGATAGATGTTATCACATTATATTCTTTAACACATAAATTGTGTGTGCTTGACTTCTGTTTAGTTTAGTTTAGTTTGAGTGTACATTTGTTTCAGTTAATTCTTAATTTGAATAGTTTTTTTTTCATCTTTGGTTAAGTTACAAAGCTGCGCTGCGAATAAGTGTGTACTTAATCGCAGGATAATTTCCAGAGCGCGGCGAAAACAAAGGGCATGCCGCAATTTTAATGCGGTCGGAGCATTTTTCTCTTAATGCTTTGATTCCTTTTTTATTTATCTTTAATTAAACTTTTATCTCGGACAGTAATGTAGTTAGACAATAATGTAGATTATTTGAAAGAGTTACATTGCTGAAATCTAATTAGGAAAACTGCAGCAGTTCAGATTAAACTTAAATAGAGTTTATATTCGTTTTATTTCTTTCGGTAAAATGCAATTATGTTATGTTACATTTTATGTAGTTGCTATTTTTAAAAGACAAATGCTTGAGTGATAAGTGCATAATGTTCATGCTGTTTTCACACATAAAGCAATTTCAAGAACGTACGTTTGTTTCATGAACTGAAAATTAAATTATTAAGAACTCATTGGTACATTTAACATATTACCTTTGAAGTACCTATTCATTGCATTCACAACAGTTTTTTTTTAATTACCTAACCTAACCTATACTATAAAGTTTACTTTTAGAATTATCATCATCAGCTTTGGCTCCACAATCCATTATGGGTTTTGGCCTCTAGAATTTTTTTCCTTTCCAATCTATTCCGGGCCTTAGCTTTCCATCCGGTCACCTTCATTTTAGAATTATATAACTAATATAATACATATTTTTCTCTATTGAATAATTAAATGGAAATATTGTAATAGTATTTTATTCTTGTCAGTCTCAGAATTATTTTGTACGCCGTCTGATGTTAAGGTTGTTCTGGACGTTTCTGGAAATCAAAATAGTGAGAACGTCCTGATACTTTTACAGATAGTCAACAAAATTATGTTTTAAATTAAATTATATTGTTGAGATCAAAATTATGGAATCATACATTTTTTCGGTTTTTTTTTGCCAATTTTGTTTTTAGTTTCAATTTAGTTCAATTTAGTTTTTAGTTTTATTATTAATTTCGTTAGGGCCATCTATGTACCACTGTGCTTTTGTTTTAGCTGTTTCTTGATGTCATCGTCGTTCGTTGTCACGATTGGTGTTCTTAGTTATGGGTATGGCAGCTGCCTTCTTGTTGTTACCTCGAGATTTTCTGATGGCCCAGTAGTCCTTCATTTTTCGGCTTAATTCAATCTTACGTTCCTCAGACAATTTCCTGGTATGTGTGGTCCGTGATGTTAGGAAGGATTTAGTTTTAAGAGTTGTATGATAATTACTCCGGTCGTCTATGTCATTTTGATTTATATGGAGTTTCGAAAGATCCTTCTCCACTTGCTTCATCCACATGAATCCAGTAGCTTTGCCCTTGCTAGCAACCTTGAAAATCCTATTCGATACCATGTTTGAGTCCAATCTGGATAGATGTCCGTAAAAAGCCAGTCGTCTTCATCTGATGGCATCTATGAGATTTTCGTGGTGTTTATATAGCTCACGATTTGGTAGAACATCGGCTTCCATCTGGTAGAATTCTTGGAACTTTCTTTCTTGCACCTCGAGGGCTCTTAATGGGGTCTTCTTAGTTAGATATAGGCACTATCCTGCATAGAGGACTGAGGGTCTGACTACTGCATTATAGTATCTAAGTTTAACATTCATCGACAAATTCTTTGAAGCATATAGTTTTCTACAGGCATAGTAAGCCTTAAATAGTTTGAGTCTCATGTGTTCAAAAGCCATTGTTTCGCTGAGAACCTCTGAGAACCATTCCCCAAGGTACTTTTGACTCTCTTGATGTAGATATTATCACTGACTCTCATCATTATAGGGCAGTGGTGGCGAACCTATGGCACGCGTGTCACAGCTGACACGTAGGAAAGGTTTTATTGGCACGCGAACTTCTTCTAAAATAAAATAACTATCGTTAAAATATCGTTTCTAAAATAAATTTGTTAGTTTCTTAATCTACTTTTGTGCAACAGCAATGGTGTGAAATATAAGACGTGTTCAAAATGCTTCGATTGGTTTGCCCAAGTTTGATTAATGGAAAAAGGCGCAGAAAAATATTCTAATTTAAGAAATTCACCGAAGTCGTATTTACATAGGAACAAATTTGAAATTGGGAAATTGGGAATTTGTGAGATCTCGTAAAAAATCAAATCGTACCAAGTTTCATCAAAATCCGTGGATTCGTTTGTTCGTAATTGCAAAAGGCGCACAAAAATTTACATATTCAAAAAATTCACAAAAGCCATATTTACAAATCTACAATTTTGAATTTTGGAAATTTGTGAGATCTTGTTAGAATATCAAATCATATCACGTTTTATCAAAATCCGTCGATTGGTTTGCTCGTACTTTCAAAAGGCGCACAAAAATTACCAAAAATTTACAAAAGCCATATTTACAAAACTACAATTTTGAAATATGGCATTTTATGAGATTTCGCAAGGATATCAAATTACACCAAGTTTCATCAAAATCTGTCAATTGATTTGTCCGTAATTGCAAAAGGCGCACAAATATTTACAAACTTAAAAAATTCACAAAAGCCGTATTTACAAAGCTACAATTTTAAAATTTGTGAAACCTTGTAATAATAACAAATCATACCAAGTTTTATCTAAACCCTTAGATTCGTTTTTCCGTAATTGAAAAAGGCGCACAAAAATTTACAAATTTCAAAAATTCACAAAAGCCGTATTTAAAAAGCTGCATTTTTTAAATTTGGCAATTTGTGGCACCTCACAGGAATATCAAACCATACTTCGTTTCATCAAAAGCCGGGGATTGGTTTGCCTGTAATTGCAAAAGGCGCACAAAAATTTCCAAATCTCACCAAAACCGTATTTACAAAGCCACAATTTTAAAATTTGGTACTTTGTGATATCTTATAAGAATATCAATTCTAACCAAGTTTCATCGAAATCCGTCGATTTGTTTGTTCGTAATAGCAAAAGATGCACAAAAATGTACAAATTTCAATAATTGACGAAAGCCGTATTTACAAAGCTACAATTTTGAAATTTGGGAATTTCTGAGATCTCGCAAGTATATCAAATCATACCACATTTTATCAAAATCCGTCGATTGGTTTGCCCCGAATTTCAAAAGGCGCACAAAACACGTCAAATATTCACGCTAATACAGTAACTGATTTTCACTATCATATTGAAAAAGTAGACCTGGCACATCAGCATTTCAAAATGTGAAAATTTAAACAAAATTGGCACGCAACCGGAAAAAGGTTCGCCACCCCGGTTCTAGGGGCCTCTTAGATGTTAGTAACAAACTCGGTCTTTCCTATGCTGATCGGAAGACCCGTTTTAGCCGATATTGAGTGTTTGGAGCTGAGTAGTAGCTTCCTGTATGTCATTTGCCAATAAAGTCAGATCGTTTGCAAAGGCCAGGCAAGGTATCCTTAGGTTGTCGGCTTTAATCCCCATCCGTAATCCAGTCTTCTCTAGTAGGATTATCGTCCACTCTCTAATGATCTTTTCCAAAACGCAATTAAATAATATGCATGAGATGTCGTCTCCTTGCCTCATCCCTCTTTTAATGGCGAAACTCTCTGAGAGATCTAAACTTTACTCTGGCTTTGGTGTTGTGCAGGGTGGCTTGATCTTGTCGTTGAGTCCTAGTTTTTTTAAGGTCTTAAAAAGAGTAATTCTGTCCACTGAGTCGTATGCTTTCTGGAAGTCGACAAATTGGCTGGCTCTTGACTTACTGTATTGAAGAATGGTCTTCAGATTGTTTATCTGCTCGGTACAGGACCTCGATGCTCTTTACCCTGCTTGATTTTCTCCTAACTCTTTATTCAGTTGTCTTGTTATATGACGTTCCAGAATCTTGGAAAATATCTTATAGGTAACAGCAAGGTGTAATATTCCTCTGTAGTTACTGGGCTCTGTTTTGCTTCCCTTCTTGTGGATTGAATGGATAATGGCTGACGTCTAATCATCTGGGAGCCTATCACTAGTCCATATATCCAAAATTACTTTGTATGTATCCTCCTGAAGGTGTGTTCTCCGGCATGTTTTAGCATTTCTGCTACTATCCCGTCTTCTCCAGAAGATTTATTATTCTTGAGTAGTTTAATTATTTCTCTGACTTCTTCATAGCTGAAGGAGGAGGAGCGATATACTCAGTCTTGGGGTTAGCTGGTTCTGTAACTTGGAGACACTCTGTTTGTCTGTTCTTAAAAACCCAAAATTTGTCTGTCTGTCTGTTCTTAAAAATCCAAAATTAGTTTGTCTGTCTGTCTGTTTTTAAAAACCCAAAATTTGTCGGTCTGTCTGTTCTTAAAAATAAAAAATTTGTCTGTCTGTCTGTCCCCAAAAAACTCAAAATTTATCTGTGTATTCTAAAAAATCCAAAAAAAGTCTGTCTGTCTGTCTGTTCTTAGAAACTGAAAATTTGTCTGTCTGTCTGTTCTTAAAAACCCAAAATTAGTCCGACTGTCTGTTCTTAAAATCCCAAAATTTGTCTGTCTCTCTGTTCTTAAAAATCAAAAATTAGTCTGTCTGTCTGTCTGTTCTTAAAAACCCAAAATTTGTCTGTCAGTTCTTAAAATTCCAAAATTAGTCTGTCTGTTCTTAAAAACTGAAAATTTATCTGTCAGTCTCTCTTGTTACAAAAAATTTGTCTGCCTGTTCTTAAAAATCCAAAATTAGTCTATCTGTGTGTTTGTTCTTAAAAATCCAAAATTAGTCTGTCTGTTCTTAAAAACCCAAAATTTGTCTATCTTACACAAAATTTGTCTGTCTATCTGTCTGTTCTTAAAAACCCAAAAATTGTCTGTCTGTCTGTTCTTAAAAACACAAAATTTGTCTGTCTGTCTGTTCTTAAAAACACAAAATGTGTCTGTCTGTCTGTTCTTAAAAATCCAAAATTAGTCTGTCTGTTTTTAAAAACTCAAAATTTGTTTGTCTGTCTCTCTGTACCAAAAAAAACCAGAATTAGTCAGTCTGTCCTTCTGTACAGACTCAAAATTTATCTGTCTGTTCCAAAAAACTCGACATTAGTCTGTATGTCTGTACAAAAATTCAAAATGTATCTGTCTATCTGTCTCAAAAAAACTAAAAATTTGTCTGTCTGTCTGTTCGTAAAAACCGAAAATTTGTCTGTCTGTCTGTCTGTTCTTAAAAACCCAAAATTAGTCTGTCTGTCCGTCTGTACAAAGACTAGTTTGTCTGTCTGTCTGTTGCTAAAAACTCAAAATTAGTTTGTCTGTCTGTCTGTTTTTAAAAACGCTGAATTAGTCTGATTGTCTGTCTGTACAAAGACTGAAATTCTATCTGTCTATCTGTTCTGGAAAACCCAAAATTAGTCCGTCTGTCTGTCTGTTGTTAAAAACTCAAAATTAATTTGTCTGTCTGTTCTTAAAAATCCAAAATTAGTCTGTCTGTTCTTAAAAAATCAAAATCTGTCTGTCTGTCTTGTTACACAAAATTTGTCTGTCTGTCTGATCTTAAAAACACAAAATTTTTTTGTCCGTCTCTCTGTACCAAAAAAACCCAAAATTGGTCTGTCTGTTCTCATAAACTCAAAATTTGTCTGATTGTTCGTAAAAACAGAAAATTTGTCTGTCTCTCTGTCTGTCTGTTCTTAAAAACCCAAAATTAGTCTGTCTGTCCGGCTGTACAAAGACTAAAAATATATCTGTCTGTCTATTCTTAAAAACTCAAAATTTATCTGTGTATCTGTCTGTTCCCAAAAAACTAAAAATAATTCTGTCTGTCTGTACAAAGACTCAAAATATATCTGCCTGTTCCAAAAAACTCGATATTAGTCTGTCTGTCTGTACAAAAACTCAAAATGTATCTCTCTATCTGTCCCAAAAAAAATCATAATTTGTCTTCCTGTCTGTCTGTTCTTTAAAACCAAAGATTTGTCTGTCTGTTACTCTGTACCAAAAAACTCAAAATAGTCGGTCTGTCTGTTTTCAAAATCTCAAAATTATTGAGTCTGTCTGTCTGTTCTGTAAAACTCAAAATTTGTCTGTCTGTTCATAAAAACCTTAAATTAGTCTGTCTGTCCGTCTGCACAAAGACTGAAAATTAGTCTGTCTGTTCTTAAAAACCCAGAATTAGTTTGTCTGTCTGTCTGTTTTTCAAAACGCAAAATTAGTCTGACTGTCTGTCTGTACAAAGACTGAAAATCTATCTGTCTGTCTGTTCTTAAAAACCCAAAATTAGTCCGTCTGTCCGTCTGTGCAAAGACTAAAAATATATCTGTCTCTCTATGCTAAAAAACTCAAAATTTATATGTCTATCTGTCTGTTCCAAAAAAACTAAAAATAAGTCTGTCTGTCTGCACAAAGACTCAAAATGTATTTGTCTGTTCCAAAAAACTCGATATTGGTCTATTTGGCTGTACAAAAACTCAAAATTTATCTGTCTATCTGTCCCAAAAAAACTCATAATTTGTCTGTCTGTCTGTCTGTTCTTAAAAACGCAAGATTTGTCTGTCTGTCACTCTGTACCAAAAAAACTCAAAATGAGCCTCTCTGTCTGTCTGTTGTCAAAAACTCAAAATTAGTGAGTCTGTCTGTTCTGTAAAACTCAAAATTTGTCTGTCTGTCTGTTCTTAAAAACCCTAAATTAGTCCGTCTGTCCATCTGAACAAAGACTGAAAATTAATCTGTCTATTTTTAAAAACCCAGAATTAGTTTGTCCGTCTGTCTGTTGTTAAAAACTCAAAATTAGTTTGTCTGTCTGTCTGTGTTTAAAAACGCAAAATTAGTCTGACTGTCTGTCTGTACAAAGACTGGAAATCTATCTGTCTGTCTGTTCTTAAAAACCCAAAATTAGTCCGTTTGTCTGTCTGTTGTTAAAAACTCAAAATTAATTTGTCTGTCTGTCTGTTTTTAAAAACCCAAAATTAGTCTGACTGTCTGTCTGTACAAAGACTCAAAATTTATCTGTTCGTCTGTCTGTACAAAAACTCAAAATTTGTCTGTCCATTTTAAAAAAAAATTGAAACTGTAAAAACATTGAATGTTGATAAAACAAATGAATTTGAACTGATGGAACCTGATTGGAAGGTGATGCAAAGAAACAGCCGTCTTCCCCAGAAGCTTTAATATTCTTGAGTAGTTTAATTATTTCTCTAACTTCTTCAGAGGATGGAGGAGCGATATACGCAGTATTAGGTTTAGATGGTTCTGTAACTTGGAGACACTCAAAAGGTCCTTCTCCATTTAAGAGTCCTTTTGAAGTGATTAGCTAGAGTCTTGGTACAATCGCTGTCTTAAAACTCAAGGATCCAACTGGTCTCTGGAGGTGTAAGGTAGGGGACGTGAATTAGGTTGTTTGTTGCTTGAGGCCTTTGTATAGATCTTTTCTCTTTCTTTGTATAGATCTCTACCCTTAATAAAATCCTCCTCTGCTTGCTTAATCAGTTCCTGCCTGTATATCCTCTTGGCCCCACTTATGATGCTCGACGTAGTTTTCCTTTGTGCAATAAAGGCTTGTAAATTAGCTTCGTTTTTATGTACATCCACGTCCATTATTTGATGATATGTGCATTATTTAATTTAATTCACGCTAGTCGCCTGGCTTCTATAGCTTTATCACATTCGCTGTACCACCACGGACGTTTGTTCCCTTTTGGTCTATTGGGTATTGTTTCCTGAGCTGCTACTGTTATGGCATCTCTAAGCGGATTCCATTTTGTAGTTCTGTTAATCCTGCTGGTATTATGAATCAACCTCTCTTGGTAACTAGTGCTGTCTTCTTAGGGTTTGGTTATATCAAACCTAGGGAACTTCGTGTTCTTTGCTAACAAAGCAATGGTCTTTATTAGTGGTTTCAGATTCGTCTTAATCAGAGACAGGTAGTGATCAGAGTCAATCTTGGCTCTTCGTAGCACATTCATAATATCCATGTGATGTAGGTTGTCTATTGCTACGTGGTCGATTTGGAATTCACCCATCATACTATTTGGGTATCGTCATGGTCATCCTGGGAAAGTGTTTGAAAGTTCATCTAAAGTATTCCATATTTGGTGCATTTGGTGGACACAGATTAAGCGTAGCCTGTTGGTGTTGGTTCTCTTATGGGCAGGATATCTTCTGGTGTTTCTCTTCTCTACCGATCTGGGCATTGAAATCTCCTAGCAGTATTCGCTCCGAGCGCAACAGCATTAGCGCCAAAGGTGACACTTTTAAGAACTTCATGACCAGTTACGTCATTCTTCTTCTTCTACAGCTCTACAGCCCTAGGTGGGTCTTGGTTTGAGTTACAACATCCTTCCATCTCTACCTGCTGTTAACCAATTGCAGCCAGTTTCTCACACCTAATATCTTTAGGTTAGATTAGGTTAGGTTACGTCTCTCGATCTCTTAGGTTACGTCTCTCGATCTGGGCATTGAAATTTCCTAGCAATATTCGCTCCGAGCGCAACAGCATTAGCGCGTAAAGGTGACACTTTCAACGTTTAGTTACGTCAATATTCAGCATTTATTTGTATATAATGACTTGTTGTGACAAGTTGTTGTGTAATGACAATTTAAAGCTTGACAAAAAAAGTCAAAATTTCACAAACAAAAAGTTTGAGAACAGAGCTCTAAATACAAAATTTGATAAGAAATGTCAATTTTAAGTGTGACAGCAGAATTCTAAACTCGTTTCCATTTTGACAACAAAAATCAATCAAAAGTTTGAGAAATAAACTTTATGTTTTAACAATAACATTCAATAAAATGTTTGATAATAAAGTTTTTTATACACACATTTTGTTAACAAATGTTAAATGTCAGAATTGTCAAAAATGTCAAATTTTGATAATAAATGTCGAATAATAAATTGTCGAATTTTAAATGACAAAAATCGTTTAATCATTTAAAAGGTTAAATGGTCATCATTTAAAAAGTTTGAGAAATAAACTTTAAGTTTTAACAATAACATTCAATAAAATGTTTGATAATAAAGTTTTTTATACACACATTTTGTTAACAAATGTTAAATGTCAGAATGTCAAATTTTGATAATAAATGTCGAATAATAAATTGTCGAATTTTAAATGACAAAAATCGTTTAATCATTTAAAAGGTTAAATGGTCATCATTTAAAAAGTTTGAGAAATAAACTTTAAGTTTTAACAATAACATTCAATAAAATGTTTGATAATAAAGTTTTTTATACACACTTTTTGTTAACAAATGTTAAATGTCAGAATGTCAAATTTTGATAATAAATGTCGAATAATAAATTGTCGAATTTTAAATGACAAAAATCGTTTAATCATTTAAAAGGTTAAATGACAAAAACAAATATCGTTTTTTTTTAATTTTAACAAATTTCGAATTTTAAATGACAGAATCTCACATAATCTCACAAAAACACATGACAAATTTTAAATGTTAGAATGTCAAATTTTGATAACAAATATCGAATTTTAGTTTTAATTTTAAATTTTAACTAATGTCGCATTTTAAATGACAGAATCTCTATAATGTCAAATTTTGATAACAAATGTTAAATTTTAAATGTCAGAATGTCAAATTTTGATAACAAATATCGAATTTTAGTTTTAATTTTAAATTTTAACTAATGTCGCATTTTAAATGACAGAATCTCTATAATGTCAAATTTTGATAACAAATGTTAAATTTTAAATGTCAGAATGTCAAATTTTGATAACAAATATCGAATTTTAGTTTTAATTTTAAATTTTAACTAATGTCGCATTTTAAATGACAGAATCTCTATAATGTCAAATTTTGATAACAAATGTTAAATTTTAAATGTCAGAATGTCAAATTTTGATAACAAATATCGAATTTTAGTTTTAATTTTAAATTTTAACTAATGTCGCATTTTAAATGACAGAATCTCTATAATGTCAAATTTTGATAACAAATGTTAAATTTTAAATGTCAGAATGTCAAATTTTGATAACAAATATCGAATTTTAGTTTTAATTTTAAATTTTAACTAATGTCGAATTTTAAATGACAGATCTCTAAAATGTCAAATTTTGATAACAAATATCAAATATTAAATGGCAGAATGTCACATTTTGATAACAAATGTTAAATTTTAAATGTTAGAATGTCAAATTTTGATAACAAATATCGAATTTTAGTTTTAATTTTAAATTTTAACTAATGTCGAATTTTAAATGACAGATCTCTAAAATGTCAAATTTTGATAACAAATATCAAATTTTAAATGGCAGAATGTCAAATTTTGATAACAAATATAAAATTTTAATTTTTTTAAATTTCAACAAACGTCCGAATTTTAAATGACAGAATTTCAAAAATGTAAAATTTTGATAACAAATTTCAAATTTTAAATGTGAGAATGTCAAACTTTGATAACAAATATCGATTTTTCTTTTAAATTTAACAAATGTCGAATTTTTAATGACAGAATCTCAAAAGTGTCAAATGTTGATAACACATGACAAATTTTAAATGTCAGAATGTCAAAATTTGATAACAAATATCGAATTTTAGTTTTGATTTTAAATTTTAACTAATGTCGAATTTTAAATGACAGAATCTCTAAAATGTCAAATTTTGATAACAAATGTCAAATTTTAAATGTCAGAATGTCAAATTTTGATAACAAATATCGAATTTTAGTTTTGATTTTAAATTTTAACTAATGTCGAATTTTAAATGACAGAATCTTTAAAATGTCAAATTTTGATAACAAATGTCAAATTTTAAATGGCAGAATGTCAAATTTTGATAACAAAAATAAAATTTTAATTTTTTTAAATTTTAACAAACGTCGAATTTTAAATGCCAGAATTTCAAAAATGTTAAATTTTGATACCAAATGTTAAATTTTAAATGTCAGAATTCGCAATAAAAAATTGAATCTTTACAAACAATTTACACATTGATTATATTTTCTCTTCTTGTCTAGTTTCCGGGTGCCGAAAATGATTTCGCTGGGATTTTTTCGTTCCGAGAAGATCGTAGAGAACCGAAAATGCAACATCTTTCCTGATCAAAATGATGGATCTTTTTGAAGATTTTTTCAGAAAATTTCAGGGCCTTTATTTAAAGGGCCATTAAAATCATTATTTATCAAGTGAATGGAAAATTTCAATGTCAAAAATGACAGGCAATAAAAAAAATGACAAAAAATGTCAAAAATAACAGGAAAGGTAAAAAATGACAGGAAATATATAAATAGAAATGTCAGACATGACAAGAAATATACAAAATTTCAAAGTGGTTGCGAATTTACTAATTGCAATTTCTTAGCCGCTTCCGTTCGCAAGATTTAACCTGACAGAATTGGCAAATTTGTTTGCTGTTAAATTGAATATTTTATTAAATTAATTATTTTTTGTTTTTGAATGTTGTTTTTATACAATATTATTGGAGACGAAGTTGTCTTTTTGGCCACGGGAGGCGCTAAGCGCGGTTACGCACGGAGCGAATAGCCGTATGGTGATTTGGGACTTTGTCTAGGGTTGCTTCAAGAGCATCCGAGTACATCCCAATTTATTTCATAAAATTATTTCTCGCTAAAAATCAAAGCAATGCGTGAAGTAGATTCTGTTTGAAATTAATTACTAAATTTCAAGTAGCAAATTAATCACTAAACAATACATTCTTTAATTATTAATTATTATCCTTAAAGTTTTAAATAAATCTTATTACTTTGGAATATTTCTAAATTATAGAACATTTCATAAAATCGTGTTTTCCACCGCCCTCTGCCATAAATCTCAATATCCACAAGGGCCCTTAGCTCAACAGCCAAAATTAAAAATAAAAGAGCCCAACGAATTCTTAATATTTGTTCCTTTAATAACATCAGCTGCGCCAAATATATAATCTGTCCAACAAGTTTTTCGTTTGATATTGCTCCCGCAATTTTGACGCTCTAATTTATTCCTCCCAAGAAATTATAACGCCAGCTTAAATTTCCAAGTTTTTCTCTCCATTATAAACAACACAATAGATCCTTTTGTATTTGTAATCTCCTCGCGTATTAAATCGCCAGAATATATTAACAACGTTTTAATAATAAATACAAACAGATCGTTCTCATAAATTTTTCCTTTTTTGTAAATTTTTTTCCACGAAGCTAATTATTTTTCCACAATGTGACACAAATGCGAAAATAAGATATGATCGTTCATTCATAGCACGTATTTTTAATCTTATACAAACCCCCTTATAAAGGATTATGTTTAGTATTGCATGACATATGCCGCTTAAACAATTCAATAAAATTTTCTTTTTCTTTCCTCTTGAGTTAAAACAACACAAGTAAATTGTTTGTATTCAAATCAAAGCGAGCGGCACTACTTTACCATGCCAATTACTTTTCTATCTCGTTTTAAAACATATTAAACTGGTACATTTCCTTTGTATTACAACGTTAAAAATTGTGTCGCATCTGTTGAATCCGTGCGACTCGAGAGCTCTAGAAAATCCGGTGCCTTCCGAAACGATTCTGAGACTGTGGAAGGAAATCGGTAATTGTATCGCGTCTTACGGGCACAAAAAAGACGAAATATTATTGTCGTCTCTTAAATTATTATGCGACTTACAGGAATTTGAAGGGAACCGGCAGCAAATTTATTTGCAATTATTTTTAAACCAAAATGGCTTTAATATTGCATGCCTGTGTCATATTAAATTTATATAAAATTGTTAATCATCAAATATATTGCAATGAATAGTTATTATGTAATTAAATGTCAATAAATAGTTATGCTGGAATGGTATTTTCCGTTAATATTGCGTAATTGTTGATTTAATTATAATTTTGAAACAAAAATATGTTTTTGGATTATAAATTGGAAATGGCGTTTAAACAATTTAATTAATTCGTTATATTAAAGCCATTTAATTGAATGGAAATTTGTTCGGCGAAAACTGCATTCCTTTTTGATTCTGTAATTGAAATTAATTAGCAGCCATCTCTATATTTATTATTTGTAAATATTTAATATCCATATTTAATAAAGTTGTTTATTCACATTCTAGGTATCAAATGGTAATATAGATTGTAGATTTCGGTGGTGACATGTACTGCGACCTATTAAATCTCTAGTTCTTACACATATAGAGCGCCTCCTTTTTACCTGATTCCTTCAGAATTTGTAGGATTTGTAGGATTTAAGGATTGCTCTTCGTTCAAGCAATGGACCCCAAGATACATCTGTCTCTTATGGAGCAGTGGTCCGCAGTCCTTGAGCAGATTGTTGTGAGGCTGCCACCAATGTTGTGAGGGAGGTTATGGTGTGAACCACCGCCGACTTCAATGTTGAGAGGGAAGGACTGCTGACCAACAATTCTTTGGACTCTGAGATATATCTAAATATCTCGGGATCTTGTAATGTAATGTTCACCGGGATTCGCCTAGTTTGTCGAATAATAGTCGAGTTGGTTTTAACAATTTAATTAAACAATAATACAACGAAATAACTTACGACTTAAGAACTAATAGCTTACCACTCTACTCTCTTTTCTCTTACTTCCTACTGACAACTGGGGAATGGTATTTATACCATTCCTAGTATAATATATCTGTAAGAGGGCTTAAATCATCCCTCTAATTCAAATAAGGGGGAGATTGAATTTTCTTGGCTCCTCCCATGAACAATCGAGGCTTAAATTCTCTAAATCCCTGAAAATGTCTGGTCCTCTGGTTAATCTCTATAAGAAGGTTTTTATAGGCCTTCGCAGGTTTTCTAATATGCACGTATTGAAATGTGCGCTAATGGCACAGATCTCCAGTCTTGGTTTCTATTACAACAAGATGTATGAGAGTTTCCTCTACTGAGCTGTAGAATCTGCAATTTTCATCTTCCTCTAGACCTGGGGTCTCGATGAGTTTTGTGTCTGCAGTGCCGCGCCAGGACTACAGTCAGATTTCTTAGCCTGTTCCTGTTAAGATTCAGGCAAGCTTTTTTCTTTTCTGGTTAAAATATCCACTCATGGATTGTCTTAGCCTTGGAAGTTCTTTCAAGGTTTACATCCATTTTTCCTTATTTCTTCATCTAAACTTTTGTGGATAGTTTTGACACTAATACCGCTAAAGAATTACTAGATCAGTTGATTTCTAAGCTTCTCGATTTCCTATAACAGTGTGTCGAGGTAACCAGTACTTTATAGCGTTACTTTATTATCTCTGCCAAACTTGTTCAGCTTCCTCACACAGACCCATACCAATTTGGATCTGATGGTGTATGAGCTAATAGCCTTAATGGCCGTTTGACTAAATGAAAGCATAGCAATTATTTGATTACAATAGTTCCTGTCGAGGTTAAATTGTACACATATTTCGATTGCATGTACCTCGATAGCTGGGTAGATTGCTCATCTTCACGGTTGTGGCACTACGCTCCGCAAAGTGCAACGGGGTCAGACCTACTTCCATTGCTGCTGTCGGACATAACCCCATCGGCCCCTCGTGATGCAGACACATGCCACTCTTTGAATCCTCTCAAGCTGCTTCTTCATAGAGACCAGCTTGGTTCTACTTCCCCACTTAACTGCCGCGTAAGTGATCGGAGGTCTCACTATCATGGCGTACATCCATCCCAGGATTGTGGTATTAGAACCCCACGTTTTTCCTGCAAGATTTCTGCACAACATTTGAGCGCGTTTGGCTTTACCGAATATTTCCTCAGCGTGTCTGTTCTAGAGGAGTCTGCTATCTAGTGTTATACCCAAATATTTGATCTCATGTTTGTATTCTAGTTCGCTTAACCTTCTGTTTATATTTTCTCTAAGCAGTTCAATCTTCTCTTCCTAATAAATGGTATCACCGTGGTTTTGCGGTTAATTCTTAATGCCACTGTTTGACATCATCTATTAGTTAATTTGTGGCCCCTCTGTACGATTTCACAGAGCGTTCCCAAAAACTTTCCTGTTGGTATGATGATAATGTCATCGGCGTAAAATTGCCATTTAATGGCTAGGTCATTCAACCTAGACATCAATTCAGCAGAGACAAGGCTTCACATCAGAGGTGATAACACACCTCTCTGTGGGTACCCTTAAGTTTTGGAGATCCTGGTGGTGCTCCGCTATTTAAGTTCTTAGTACTTCTCCAATCCAGTTCCACGTGGTACTGTCGATATTTTTTCTCTTAAGAGCTTATTTGATAGCGAGGTGTTGTCAAACGCTTCTTCAATGTCTATGAAGACTTATATCGCTACTTCCTTTGTCTCTACGACCGTCCTTGTCTCTTCTAGTTCGTTTGTCAGCTGATTCATGGCAGTCTGTAGATTTCCCTGCTCTATATGCTCTATATGCTCGCATGCTGCGAGTCACTGGCGGATCCCGTGGGGGGGGGGGGGGGGGGTCTCTAAGGGGCTCAAGCCCCTCCCAAAAGCATCTGAGTTCTTCCGTGGCAAATCAAAGTGTCATATATTTTCATATTTCTTCTTCTTTTTGGCGCAACAGCTTAACTGGGACCTAGGTCTCCTCCCTTTACGTATACTTGTGTTTGGTGTCTAGGTCTTAGATACAAGCGTAGGGGCCCTTAAGTTTTTTAATATGTGCGGCGAACCACATTTGAGCCACACTCATGCATAAGAGGACGGTGGCTTAATACAATACGTGTCCCGGGATCTAACCACTAGCGACTTACATGCACCATAAACTAAAGCTAGCTGTCGTGAAGACATGTAGCTTGGCTAGTATTCGCAATATGATGGCAATAGTAAATAATGTTACCAGTTTTGTTCGAGAGTCAGCAAAAAGATTGCAACTTTTCAAACAAGCTATCCTTAAAAACACCCACAGACAAAAAGAATCAAGTTGCAAAGTCTTAGTGATACACGCTGGGTTGAAAGGCATGATGCGCTCCTTCTTGACCCTATCTTACCCTATCGTACAGTTCCTTGAAGGAAACGACAGAACTGCTCCGTCATTGAAAAGTGCAAGTTCGACTTTGTCTTATCTTAACGGTAACCGCCGCAGTATTTGAAATCACTGTTTCGCTTTCATGAAATTTCAGAAAATTCGTTGCAAAATCACATAGTCCCGAATTTTGCTTTTTTAGAGATTTTTTTATAAAATCTTCCCGCGCAGACTACAGGCCGCGGAACGGCGAAACTCGCAGTCTGGATAGAAAAAAGACCAGGCTATACGGTGAAGGTGTCAGTGTTCTGGAGTCTTGGTGTCTTGGTGGTTTGCGGGCGTGTTGAAGAAAAAGGCGAGAAATCTTCACGTCCTTGTTCGTCCATAACTCGGCGCCATGACTCCCGGCAGCGGCGCCGGTTACACTGCCGCAAAGCCAAAGGTTCAGTCTAAAGAGCTGCGCATTTTTGCTCATTTTTAGCAAAAACATTTTTTTAGCTCACTTTTACAGTGCACCCTGCACATTTATGAAGATATTTCGGGATCGCGGGGCCTTACTGCAGTGCAGATCGATTTTTTTAGATTCCCGCATCTATCCTGCGCGATACCAACGCAAATTCTCGCCGACGACCGTCAAACTCGCAAATTGCCGGCCAAGGAGGCGGTTGTGGATTTTTTTTTGCATTTCGGACGCACCGGGCGAAGGGAGCGACGCAAGAAACTGAGAGTGGTACAAAAATACGCGTAGTGTCGGGCGGCACCTGTGCCGCAAAAGTTGAAACGTGAAAAAAAAACGTGCAAAAAAGGTTGATGTTTTCCAACGTCGGCAGCTCGACGAGACGGCTCGGATCGCGAACCCTTACATACAAAAGTGGCGCGGGAATTCGTTCCGATTCGGTGTGCAGTTTTGAGTCGCCGCGCCCAGAAACGGCGAAACGGCAGCGGTTAGACTGAGCGCACTTTCCGGCAAACGGGAGCCGATACGTTTCGAACTGTGGCGGGCGACTCCGTGGTCGCAGCGACGCGGTGCCGGTACCAAAATGCGCTTCTCGGCCCACGTGTCGCTCAACTTGGAATGTAAAAAACGCGATATCCTGGTGCCCCAAAACAACATTCAAGTTTTACTCTTTGCCGATTAACAGTTATAAGTGGGCGTCGCGACGCGCTTCCGCGACGTCCAATTATGGGTACGAAAAGCCAAAAGACTATTCTACAATCCGCTGAAAAATCCAAAACATCATCACCGGAGGGCTACAAAAATATGGACATTTTCCTTTCGTCATTAGTTTCTTGCTATAGGGCGAGTTTTGGCGGGCGTCGCGACGGTTGCAAACGACACAGTGCGATGCCGTTTGCACTAGAAGATAATTCGTTTAATTCTTTGCGGGAATTGTTACTTGTGAGCTTAATTTAATGAATTTGCGCGAGTTTTCTTGGACGTCCGAAAAACGTCGTTTTGAGGCGTCGCGACGCCATCTTTATTGGAATAAAGATTAAACTCCCAAACAAACTAATAAGTTCTATGCCTGACCGAACGGCGCCGGTCCCGTTCCGATCCGTCAATTGGTTCGGACGTTATACCTACCACCGCAAAACGCCTCTGGTTTTCTTTCACTTTTTGCGCATTTTTCTCTTTAAACTGCCGCAGATTCGCAAAAAGTCATTGCAGGTTAAAAATCCCTGAATAATAATCCCCCGGAATAGTTGCGCGTAAATGTTCGGAGGAGAACGAACCCAATCAGCGACTTGGAGCCCTTTACATAAGTAGGACGTCCGCGGAAGGGATTGCAAAATCGGCAAAAAAAAGTTGCATTTTCTTGCACCAGGTGAACGGGACGGCGAGCAAGAGCTCTAAAAACGCGGAATAATTTTTGAGATCCGACAAAAAATGCGCCTCGAAGGTAGGTTTCGGTTAGGTGCGTCCGAACCTGGAGGAGTTGAGTCGCGAAACTGGCACCGCTCAACGGGGCTCTCGGTTGTACACCAGAAAATGTACAATCCCATTTGCGCCAACGGGGATGCACAGCGTGCGGACGGACATTTGCAGTTAAAGCATAGAAACTTTAAAACACTGAAGTTAAAACACCGAAGATCTGCCGCTTCCGGCGGCATAAAAACACCGAACTTGACCTTTTCAAAAACCCACGTTGTGCGCACCCTCAGCCGAAATTCGGGGAAGACCATACGTCGTCTCAGGATTTATCGAAATTTGCGATTCCATTGTGATCTGGCGATTCAGGCCGAACGTTTCCCCACACGGACCCCAAAAGTTTGATTTACAAAAATTACCACTTTTACGGAGGTCATGGCGAAGACGGCCAAGAAAAATGAAATTCACGCAACGATTCCGGTAGAAAATTTCGAGACGAGCTCTCTGACAACACTCTCGTCGCTGCGCGACTTTTGTCGGCGACGGTATTCACATTGTTATTCGAATCCGGGTCCTCCAACTAAAACCGCCCCCCCTCCGGCCCCCTCGCTCTGAAAAAGTCGGTACATCAGATTCTTCAAGCCAAAGAATAGACGAACGAACCCACGTATGGCGATTGTCGATGAGACTTCCGGATCGCGTAGTTTAGGCGACCAAAAATGACCAAAGTTTTTGGCACTTCCTAAAAATGTTAATATCGAAAAGTTTCGTGACAGTCAGACGTGTGGAGGCGTTCCGGACACACTGGAACAACTTCCGTGCGACGAAAACTGTCCGAGTTGTGGGTGAAAAAGTTTTAAAAATCGTCCAGCCGCCCCCGGAGACGGCAGATGAGTGAAATTTTTTTTAGAAAACACTTGAATCTTTTGCAAATCAGTTATCTTAGATTTCGAGTGATTAAACAGTTAATAAACATTTTAAAAAAAATCATGCTGTTTGCCCCCTTATTTGTTCAGTGACTTTTGATCAATAGGTGACTCATCTATGTGAAAGGGGTTGCATAACTACCAGCATTTTTATAAATATTGGCGCTGTTATTCCTTATAATTGACATGGCAGTGAAAGGGTTAACTTTTAAACCCCAATCTGGAGACTGTATATTACTAAAAAATATTAATACAGTTTTTGCGTTTGAATAGTATTTTTTTTCACTGGGTGCCATTGCATTGGGGTACGCATTGATTCAAAGTTTGGGGAACACTGCACTACACAATCGAAAGGGCAAGTACGGTTGGCAACACCCGATCGACCTAACAGTAGGGCCTAATCTCTCACTTTATAATATACTACCCTACCTAGGAGATAGGGACACTACCGGTTGGGTAGACTAAAAATAATCCTTTAGGCCTCGAATAGCTGGTGCCTATAGCCCATTTGATTCGGTTTTCCATACAAATGGACGCGGCTCTTTCCCAATCAGCCCGACTTATATAACCGATATGATGTGAGCTCTATAACCCTTATGAGCCCTATAACCGCTCATTTAGTAATATACAAAGCGCCTTCAAGATTTAGGAATATTTGTTTAATGTTAGATTCTAGAGCTTTATAACTTACGGCAATATTCTGTTTGTTGAAAACATTATTTGTAACTTCTATTTGTAGTAAATATTATAATTTTGTGCTAACTTTATTCTGTTTGGTCGAGAAACTTCAGTAAATTAGAGTCTCGATAAAATAAAACTATGTGTCTAGAAGAACTAAGCTGCAGGATTTATTTCCACGACGTAATATTAGTTAAATTAAAATTTACAACCGGGTTCTCCGTGCATAGATAAAATTTAATAAGGATCGCAATTCTGTGTCAATCCGTTAGCGAGCGAATACTGTGCAATAATGAACGCTGCGAGAAAGTTGGCATTCGCCCGAAATTGCCGCCTTTTATTGCAAACATCGATGTGAAATTGCTATTATCTCTCGATATCAATTTAAAACGCCGGAAATGTTAACTGCAAAGCGAAACAATAGCGTAAAATCTCAGAAAGAAAAATCGTTTGTTATTGAATTAAAGAATAGGAAAAAATGTGGGTGTTAGAACCAATTCAATTCACTTGCATTATGTTTGGGAAATTCCGTTAGGGGAATTATTTTTGTGTGTGTGTGTGTCATAATGGAACTATCGATCGTGGAACGGTCGCGTTAAAAAGAATTCGGCGTTAAATGCGGCGGACCCGGCGTTGACGAGTTAAGGGGTGAGAGATGAAATAGACAGTGCGAACGTGCTTCAGATGCTCGAAAATCCTTTGCCCTCCCTATAACCGAAAATAAAAATACAAGCAATACTGCAGGTGTTTATTCCCTGCGAATTCATTCCAAGGGGAAATTCTTCCGCTTTTATTGCGAGCGCCCTATATTTAAAACAGTTAATGAAATCATTGCACCTTTTAGCTCAAGGCTTTTATGAATACGACTTACACGGGGAGTGATAAAGTAAATTCACACTTTCTGGCAAAATATAATTTTCGGATTGTTATAAATAGAGATCGGATTTTAGGCAAAACACCTATCGTCAGTTTTTCAGGCATCGACTTTCTAATAATACACAAATTTGTTTTAGTAAATTCTGAATCATTAGAGCCCTATTTGAATTTGCCTTTTTTTGCCTTTTTTGTACTATTTTTTTTTATCACCTATTTTACCAGGTATTTTGCCTATTTTCGTTTATTTTTACCTATATTTGCCTATTTCTGTGTCTATTTTGTATTCTTGGCATTTTCTTATGCATTTTAGGTCTATTTATCATAAATTAGATTTGTGACTAGTCTTTGAGAAGCCATCCTACCTTCACCAGACGAAATTGTTTTTTGTTTTGCTTTTAGCGGTGTCGCAGACCGATTTGTTTGATCATCCCCTTTCTTTTGTTAAAATACCGCGAAATTTACGCAACCAACAATTCCCTCCACTCTTTAATTTTCTCAGCCAATCCTTGAAAACCTAGCTCTTCTACAGGTCGTGAATAACTAACATAATATTTGAAAGTTCCCTTCTCACTGTAGTCATTGCCTTTATATCAGTTGTTTCTGCTGTTTGTTTGGCCCTTGTAGTCTTGTGTTGTAGTTGAGCAAAAGTGAATTTGAACGTTTTTTTTATCAAAATGCCAAAACAAAAGACACCCCTTAATAGAGAAGTAAAAGAATGGATATCAGGTATATCCGAACTGAAATTGGATGGGGACGGTATATTTTGCAGCGCCTGCAGTAAAATAGTAAGTTCTACAAATTTTCATCATTAAACACAAACTGAAACATTACTGATGTTAAATGTATAATTGTAGGTGGTATTTAAAAAGAGTAGCCATGTTGAGCAGCATTTAAAAACATCTCTCCATAAAGAAACTAAAACCAAAAATTTGAGGCAATCACTATTAACTCAAAGTACTTTAAATGAGCAAACTCAGATGAAAAATGGGTTTTATTTAGAATGTACAGCTTTAGTGGCCGCAAATATACTTTTTTTAAATTGGAAATCACTGAATTTAAGGGATTCTTGGAGAAATATTGCAAAAAGAATGTACCCAGTAAATCTACACTACGAAAAAAATATTTGTCTAAATATTACGACAAGGTATGCAAATTAATTTAACAAAATCATAGGATACTTACATGAATCTTGATTTCTACTTTAATGAAATTGAATTATCTGCTGTTAGGGACAATTCTGTGTTTTTTAACTGTAGGTAAGGTGTAGGTAGGTAGGTTTTTTAACTGTAGTAGGTAAGTAGGTAGTAGGTAGGTAAGTTTAAAAACGACAAAATTGCTCCAAATATAAAAAAATTATAAATATTTTAAATTTTTAGTCTATTGAAAACATACGAACTGCTATTGGTCTCCATGATATATACATATGCGTAGACGAAACAACTGATGCCATGGGACGATATGTTGCAAATTTGATAGTAGGAAAACTAACCGATGAAGGCCCTTCAAAAGCTCATTTATTGGCCTGCAAAATTTTAGAAAAAGCAAATCATGCTAAAATATCACGTTTTATTGACGATAATTTAAGTAGGTACGAGTCTAAATTTTGTCTACAGGTCAAATGGTATCCAGCATGATAAAGTTAAATTATATTATTCAGATGCAGCTGCATATATGGTGAAATCTGATGTAAGTTTGAAGATTTTTTACCCAAATCTTATACATGTCAGTTGCTTAGCTCACGCATTGCATTTGGTATGTGAAGTAATACGTAACGAATATGAAAACATAAACGGACTAATTGCCAGCACAAAAATGGTATTTCTCAAATCTCCGTTAAGAATTCAAATATATAGAGACCATTTACATGGCCTACGGCTGCCTCCTGAGCCAATAATAACACGATGGGGCACTTGGCTGAAAGCTGCCTTCTTTTATTGCGACAATTTTGAATCAATTAAACAGGTAAAGACTTGATTCTCTATTTGTTGAAAATATTGCTACTAGTAAATTTCAAATGTTTAAGGTAATACAAGATTTTGATTCTGATGCGGCTAGGGCTATAAAAGATGCAAAAATGTACTTTGCGAAACCGAACATCAAAAACGATTTAATTTATATCAAGAGTAATTTCAAAATTCTTGTTGATGGTATAAAGCTACTTGAAACAAATACCTCACCTTTGGTGGAAACAATTTCTCATTATCAATAAAGTAACGGAGTCCCTGATGTCAACCCCAGGACAAGTGGGTCGAAAAGCATACGAAAAATTGACAAAAGTAATAAATAAAAACACTGGATTTGCTTTTCTGAATAATATTTCAAAATTATTGGCTGGCGAAAATGCTGAACTGCCAGAAAAATTGACCATATCACACATCCCAAATTATAAATTTGCACCACTAACATCGTGCGATGTGGAGAGGTCATTTTCCATCTACAAGACCATATTATCTGACCGTCGTCAACGGCTGACGGAAGATAATTTAGAAAAACTGATAGCATGATAGCATGATAGCTGATAGCAACCATCAGTTAACAATTACACACAGATAACAATTAATGAAAATTAAAATTTTCAGGTTCTCGTTCCATTTTTTTTAAATCTAGGTCAGTTCTTGGGTATTTGAAACAATGATTAATACTCTTAGTCTTTTTTCCGACGTTTCGTCCTTTATTTTCGGACTTCTTCAAGGAAGCTACAATATTACATATTCACAATAAATAACTTATTTCAATGTCACCGTCATACAATTCAAAATTTAATACTTTGAATTTTATGACGGTGAATTTAATTTTATAGAAATAATTCGGTAAGTGGAAGATAATGTAATGTTGTAGTTTCTTAATGTTGTAGCTTCTTTGGAAAAGTCCGAAAATAATGGACGAAACCTTGTAAAAAAGACTAAGAGTATTAATCATTGTTCCAAATACCCAAGAACTGACCTAGATTACAACAAAAATTAAAATTTATAAATAAAATTTTGAGTAAAGAATGGCCTTTTTAGCGACCTAAAACTGTAAATTTAAAGCCTTTTTTCATTAATTTATTTGCCTTTTTGCCTACCTTTTCTGATAGTTTTTTCGACCTTAAAGTCCGACCTCTAGTTATAAATCAAGATTTTCCGGAAGAGACGTGCGTAGAAAACTTGTACCACAAGGAAAAAGCTTGATGTATTATACGCATATATATTTAAAATGGTTAAGATATTTGTCAACCATTTTCCGGCTGCGATCTTCCCAAATTGAATTCAATCACGTAAAACTTTCAATATATACAACGTGTATGAGAGATTGCCCCGTCTGCTGCTATTTTTTCAAGGAGAAAATGTTTTAGAAAATTCACCAAACGGCGTAGTAACACACTTTAGTTTATGAAAATTAAAAATTATTAAAACAAAGAAATAAGAAAATCGGTTAATCTAAACACTTCCAAATTTTAGTTTTAGGTCAATTCATTCCATTTCATAAGTATTGAAACTATGCTGAACACATCAAAATTACGTAAATAATGTAGGCAAGTTGTTTTCGTAAAATAAATTAATGAACTAGAAAAATCTTTGTTTACTTCTAAGGTGGATTCAAACATTTGGCCATACTATTGTTATTAGATTTGATAAAATGAACAGCCAATATTTCTCATATTTTCTTTCTTTACGTTTACATAACTATAAATTGCATAATATATTTATTTATCTACGACCACTATTGTAAATGCGCATTATTTTACAGTTCGTGGACAATGTGAATACATCATTATACACACATACATGGTCTGTTAGAAAAGTATCGGACCTTATTTTTTATTTCGAAAACCTAATGGATTTGAATCAAGCGCGCTTGCATGAGCCGACCTTGAACCTTCGTGCGCATGTGTGATTTTTTTCCCGTCTGTAGATAGCGTGAGTTGCTGTCGAGCAGTGTTCGAGTGACGTAGTATGTAGTGCTCTCGTCGGTTTTTCAATGTAAGTAAAATGACGACAAGTGAAATGAGGGATGTCCTACGTCGCCTACATGATGCTGTGCGGCGCAAGCGACTGGAGTTGTGGTAATCAAGAAATTGGCGACTCCATCACGACAATGCTCCAGCACATTCTTCGCACTTGTCTCTCAATTTTTTGGCGAAAAACGAGACTCCTCTGGTTCGACAGGCTCCTTACTCTCCTGATATGCCCCCCTGCGACTTCTGGTTATTCCCCAAAGTCAAGAGGCCATTGAAAGGAACGCGATTTCAGACAAGAGAGCACATTATGGCTGCAACGACAGCGGAGCTAAAGTCGATTCCGAAAGAGGTTTTTTCGGAATGCTTCCAACAATGGCGGCACCGCTGGGAGAAGTGTGTGGAGTCCCAAGGAGACTACTTTGAAGGTGATTAGGTTTCCAACGCTCCAGGTATGCCATTTTTTTTTACCGCCTTAGGGTCGGATACTTTTCTAACAGACCACGTATGGTTCTTACAACTCGTTACGTAATATACCATTAATTTTATATAATCGCTACTTCGTGCTTCCCTTCGCCGAATTTAATGATTTTAATTGGTGAGATAAATAATTTGCATTTTCTCTGAAAACCCTCTCCATAGAAATTTGCATGCATGAATTCAATTCGAAAATTAGTTAAATATATTAATAATAACTGGCAAATATTAATAATATCTAGGAAACATTAAATATTAATTAGTTTATTATTTAAGTCTCGAATTATATAATAATAATAATTAATCGATAATTTTAATAAGGTTAATATTTTCTATCGTTTGTTATAAATCTTCCATATATTTCAGCGAGAAAGATATTTATAAACCGATTTTCTCTTCCACAACAAACATGACTTATAAGTTCCCTTTGTGTCGCAATGATTTTTCAAATTCTAAACACATTGTGAGGCTTTACTCCATTTCTTATTGTCGTTTTGTTACATCTGGGTAGTAAGCACATTTTCCATCTATTGTTTTGCTTCAGGAGCTTAAATGAGGATCAAATAACTCATCACACAATTTTCACGGAATGCAGACGTAGTCTATTCTATGAAATAACGAGATAAAATAATAATGTATGGAACTGACAAGTATTACATATTACAACTGTATCCAGTAGAGTTTATATGAAATTACTAGTTATTTCATAAAATAACTCATTATGCAGTTTTTGCGGTAACATATACATTATTTGATGGAATACAACAGATATACCAGGTATGTATATATGAAACCGGAATATTTGTATACACAATGCACGTTCATTGTAGAAAAATGATAAAAAATATTTGATTCAAAATATTGCCTACTAGCGCTAGGTACACCTACATTTTGCCACCTCTCGGACAATTTGTGGATGCCACGCCAAAAGAACTCTTGCTCACCGGTCATCGAGCCATATTCGAACATTTTTGTAAGAAGTGCTGCTCAGCTAGTGCGTGCCGCATGGATATAAATAAGTAGTAATTGGACGGAGCTAAGTCTGGCAAGAAAGCGGCATGCGAAAGTATTTCCCAAATTAGCCCCTTAATCGTTTCCTTGACCAGTTTTGCTGAATGTTAAGGTTATAATGAAGTAAAATCACTTTTTGATACCTTGGTTGTCCACTGTCTTTCATTCAGTTCATGTGGAACCGATTTTCCCAACTTCTGGTTCTTTTCCATGGCTTTGGAATGTCTGGATCACTTTTTAATGCCTTGTTTGCCTACTGTATTTCATTCAGTTCATGTAAAACCCATTTTCACATGCTAGTAAAATAATGCTCTCTATAAAACATAAAAGATTAAAAACGTATCTAGAATAGCAAGTCCCACCAGAGCAGGCAGGATTTGTTCGCGGTCGTGGTACTAAAGAACAAATACTGAAAAGTCATTGAAAAGTATCGCGAATCCAACAGACCACTATACTTATGCCTTGTGTATCGTAAGACCAGTGATAGCATTAATTGGAACTTGCTGTGGATAATCCTGAAAGAAATGGGAGTTCCGAATCATCTGTCACTTTTAATTCAGAATCTGTACATAAACAGTAAGGCAGTCGTAAGAGTTGACAATCAACTATCGAATCTCTGTAAAATAGAAAAAGGAGTTCGTCAAGGATGAATCCTGTTGCTTCTTCTATTTAACATCTATGGAGAATATATTATGAGAAGGGTGACCGACGGATGGAATTGCAGTTGGTGGTATAAAGATATCTAATCTTCGTTATACGGACGATACCGTCCTGCTAGCAAATCCCCAAGAGGAACTTCTGGAAATTTTGCATAAACTGGAAATGGAAAGTAATAACCTTGGTTTGGCCATCAACTACTCAAACACCAAAGTTATGATCATCGACAGGATCCAAAATAATATGCCAGACATCCTTCACCTGGGTCAATGCCAAGTTGTGAACCAATATATCTATCTGGAAGCACTGATTTCAAATGAGGGTGGCTATTCTCAGGAAATCATTCGTAGATGCGAAATGGCTAGACGGACCGTGAAGAGCCTCCAAAAAACATGGAAAGATAGTGCTATCACTTTAAACACAAAAGAACTAAAATTAAAACACTGACATTAACGGTACTTCTATACGAAGCAGAAACATGGTCGATGAAGGCTGTCAATCGCAGGAAGATCGACGCATTTCAACTATGGTGCTGTAGAAGAATCCTACAAGTTCCCTGGATAGCAAGGAGAACTAATGCGGCCATTATCCAAGAAGTAAACGAACCCCAAAAGTTATCCAAAATAGTGCAAGCTCGAATCCTTAGATACTTCGAGCACATTCAGAGAAGAGACGAGGACAACTTAGAGCAACTAATAGTTCAGAGTCGGGTAGAAGGTACTAGGTCCCGAGATAGGTCTCCTACACGCTGGACTGATCAAATAAGGGCATCCACTGACTAACAATCAACCAAGCAGCACTCAGCGCCTACAACCATGGAAATGGCGAGATTTTGAAAAGCGAGTAACGAACTAATACGAAGCTTGATCACGACTCTTCTGCCAAGAGGAAAGCGAAGAAGGAGAAGAAGAAAACCCATTTTCCCATGTTATGGATCTTTTCCATGGCTTTCTAATGTCTGGATCATTGTTTGGTGCCTTGGTTGCCTGCTGTCTTTCACTCAGTTTATGTAGAACCTATTTTCCCATGTTCTGGATCTTTCCCATGGCTTTAGAATGTCTGGATCACTTTTTGATGCCTGCTCTCTTTCATTCAGTTCATATAGACCTCATTTTCCATTGTAATGGATCTTTCCCATGCCTTTCAAATGTCTGGATCATTTTTAGATGACTTGGTTGCCTGCTGTCTTTCATTCATGTGGAACCCATTTCCCCATGTTATGTATCTTTACCATGGCTTTCGAATATCTGGATCACTTTTGATGCCTGCTGTCTTTCATTCAGTTAATGTAGAAACCATTTTCCCATGGTATGGATCTTTGCCATGGCTTTCAATTGTCTAGATCACTTTTTGATGCCTTGTTTGCCTGCTGTCTTTCATTCAGTTCATATAGAACCCATTTTGCCATGCTATGGATCTTTTCCATGGCTTTAGAATATCTGGATCCCTTTTTGATGCCTTGGTTGCCTGCTGTCTCTCATTCAGTTCATGCAGAACCCATTTTCCCATGGTATGGCTCTTTCCCATGGCTTTCTAATGTCTGGATCACATTTTGATGCCTTGGTTGCCTGCTGTCTTTCATTCAGTTCATGTAGAACCAATTTTCCCATGTTATGAATCTTTTCCATGGCTTTAGAATATCTGGATCACTTCTTGATGCCTGCTGTCTTTCATTCAGTTAATGTAGAACCCATTTTCAAATGTTATGGATCTTTCCCATGGCTTTCTAATATATGGATCACTTTTTGATGCCTTGGTTGTTTGCTGTCTTTCATTCATGTCATGTATAAACCATTTTCCCATGTTATGGATCTTTCCCATGGCTTTAGAATATCTGGATTATTTTTGGATGCCTTGGTTGCCTGCTGTCTTTCATTCAGTTCATGTAGAACCCATTTTCCCACCTTATATATCTTTCCTATGGCTTTAGAATATCTGGATCACTTTTTGATGCCTGCCGCTTTTCATTCTTCTTCTTCTTCTTTCGAATAGGCCTACTTTGGACCACGCTTGGTCAACTGTTGGGCTTTGACCTTTGCCCAGTATTGTCGCATCTTCTGCCGGTGTAACTCCTTTCTCTCTTCTGTACCCCCTCCTTTCCTTCGAGATTTTTCATGAAATCCACGGACTTTCTTCAGGGTAAGAAGTTTATTATTCTTAACTTTATCTCCAAATATAGAAATCCACTTCCTTCAGCCTTTCATTCATTAATATATAATCCATTTTCGAATGTTATGGATCTTTCCCATGGCTTTCGAATGTCTGGATGATTTTTTGATGTCTTGGTTGCCTACTTTCTATCATTTAGTTCATATGGAACCCATTTTCCCATGTCATGGATCTTTCCCATGGCTTTTCCCTAGAGTGTCTGGAGACAATTTCTCGTATCATATTTTATTGATTCGCGAGTTGCTGTCGCGTTTGACCGTCATCCTCATCCAACAATGCTTGCAATTCACTACCTACAAACTTTTTCGGTGATCTTCCCCTTTCTTCTTTGTCGCGTCAAAATCGCCTCTTTTAATTTTTGGAACCACTCAAACGATTATGATTTAACAAGAGCATGCTCACCGTAAGAGGCAGTGGTGGGCTAGTAGTCAAGGTGTGAGACTTCGGAGCCGCAAGTCCCGGGATCAAATCCTGGACATGGTAAAAATAAGCCACCGTTATCTTGTAGCTCCTGTAGCTATGGCTCTGGGAAAGTCATCAGAGTAAATATCTGCCTCGAATCCTCCCCGAATAGTAGCTCGCTCCGCCTAGCACGTTAAAAATTGTAAGGGCTCCCTACACTTGCGTTTAATGCCCGCCATACACACAACAGTCCACCGACGAGGCCTACCTGTGCAGGTTTGCCTGCGCAGGTAGACCGGGGCGTGTGTAGGAATAGACCTGTGCAGTTTCTTGCTTACGGTTGACCTGTGCTGGCAAATCTGCACATGTAACCTCTCCGGTAGATAGTAGCGTGTATGGCGGGCATAAAAACAAGACACACAGCACAAGTGTAGGCTGTGGGAAGAGGCCCAACCTTGGGTTGTAGAGCCAAGGAGGGAGAGAGATGCTCACCGTAACCTTCGACAAATATTCGCAATAGTCGACTGAATGTTCAACGCTATTTCAAACTATGCTTTAGTATGAGACTTGTATTATTGGGAGTTGAGGAATGACGCGGTTCGACAGTAACTACATTGACAGCTAGGACTGTCTAAGGGTAAATTCCGGTTTCATATCTACAGACCTGGTAATAGATATTAGTGATGTAACGAATACCCATTTTTAAGCATTTGTGAATGCGTATGCGTATGCAAATATCTGTCGTCGATATTTGCGAACGCTAATATTAAAAAAAAATAATGTTGACGTTAGAGTGAAATTTGTTAAAATGAGTAAATCAGTTTCTACTTCTACTGAAATATGGAATTATATTATGTTTAGCGATGCTGAACGAGCTAGATGCAAGCTCTGTTAAGATAAATATTCTCGAAAAGGAAGAACGACAACGGCTATGAGAAATCATTTCAGTCAAATAGGTAAAGTCAATAGGTATGTCAATGTGGTGTTCAAGTCAATAGGTAAATTAAACAAGTAACAACCTACATAAAATCGAGTTTGCTGAATTGCAAAAATGCGAAAAAGGTTAGCAGGATACAATTAATAGTCTTGCACTTGCATCATCTTCCCACGGAAATACTAAATCTGACACTAAACAGATATCACAGCCTTTCCGGAGGTCTATAACAATAATAACTCATGTGAAATTTGTAAGTAAACAATTTTATTTTTATGGTTTTTGTTGAATGCCACGAAGGTGGACTGGAAGATATAAAATAATCTTCCAGTCCACCTTCGCGGCACTCAACAAAAAAAAACATAAAAATTAAAATTATTTTTAGGATCAATCCATTATTTTAGGTCTTTCCGATACCTTAAGTGAATAAACATCTGTGGACGTGTTTCGTGATTTATCTCTCATCAGCACAGCTTTGCTCCCATGAACAATAATTTGTAAAGCTTTGCTTTTGGAAGCAAAGCTGTGCTGATGAGAGATAAATCTCGAAACGCGTCCACTAAGTCAATTTGCTATATTTTCAGTTTAAGTCAATTTGGATAGTTCAGTTTCCCACATTAATGAATTACTAGAAAACTGCCTGAAAATATTTAAAAGCCACTTTAAATCATTTTAGGTTTAGGATGCAATCAAGAAAATATAGAGACAATGAAAAAATGTTCAAAGTTTCTTTTCTGATTTCCCAAAATTATCGCTTACATACAAAAATATTTTGCCCGCGCGCCTCTTATATATAAATGAAAACTTGTTTGCCAAACATATTCATGAAAAACCAATTTAAACGCCCTGGTAGAAATGAAACCAGGAACCTAGTCGGGAGTAGTATGATTAAGCCCAATGTCCATCGGGCTCCTTGGAAATGCCACTCATGGGTGCACGATACCAAATGTAATGCACTATAAAGAAAACGGTAAGCCTCACAGGGTGAATGAAAAGTCAGGCACTAGTTTGCAAGTTTAGAGCAAGAATATCCGAAGTGAAAAAGCACATAACACCTCGTTTACCTAATTTTCTAATCTCTACAACTAATCTCAAAGAGCAAGATACCAGTGGTATTATACCAAAAGGAACTAAGTGCAAGAATAAAATAAATCTAGTAGCTGTTTGTGCTTGTGAGAGTGTAGATAGAGGTGAAGCTCTCCTTTCCTCGTACTCATGCCTTCTGTCCCTTTGGGTCGGAAAAACCGCCTTTTGGAATCAAGGCGAAGCGAGGACCATAAGGCGGGTAACCTCTCCACACTCTCGTGTCTCGCTCAACTTCGTGCTACTTCGCGCGAGTGTGAAGCAAACATAAATTAGCGTTGAGAGGTAATTGATTGCCCTATAACTTCAAAAAGACTAGCAGTTGAAGATTTATATTTATCTAGCAGAGCTGAGTAAAACAGGGCATAGTTAAATAATTATTATCCGAAATTATATTTTAATTTTAGTAAAATATATTAATATTAATTTAAACCACTTTGTCAGTCATGCATTGTTCATTAGTATTCGCATATTTAATTACAATTTCAATGAATTATCAATTATTAGTTTTATCTCCCATATTTGCCAATTTGAATCAAAATTTATTATGTAAAACTTATTTATACTATTTATAAATATACTATACTATTATTTATAAATTTAATATCACAGTTGTTCATTCGTATATTATCATTCGTAAATTATTATTTAACATAATCTGGTGCCTTTTACCCTTAAGTATTAAAGTATTATATCTACTGTACTGAATGTATTTATGTATTATTTATTAAGTGTTATATAACGGAGAAGGTTGAGACTCTGGTGGAGGTAAAAATCGTGCAACAGAAGGTGCATATGAAATCTTAATATGTCGTCATCTGCAATCGAATGACAAGAAATTCAGAGAATATTTTCGTCTGACTCCCGTGTTCCTGTAATCTTCACACGCAATATTGTAAATCGCCTCATGGTTTCTAACAAAATCTATTAATAATTCATCTTGCTCCATGGTCCAATTCATATTCTGCTATGACATTTTACACAATTTTTCACCCGTCTTTATTACCAAAACGTTGCAAGAACTGTTCGTCGCCGTACTGTTCTCCGATAGATATGCGACGGTGCCGCTATTTTATGTTACGGAGGTGGCCACCGCTTTCTAGGAAACAGCATCCCTTAGGTTCTATGAACACGTTTTTTGTAATGTCATTCACTGTAACATTACGGACGCTACCTGACGGCACCGCTTTTCTAGGAAACCGTAGCTTTACACTCACGTTTATAGACTATGAGAAGGCCTTCGACCCCATAGAGTTATGGCTCATTATGAAGGCATTATCGCAAAGTAGAATCGACTATATATATGCAATTCTAATAAGTAACATATATGCAAACCCCACATCAAAAATTAGACTACACACAGAAACCTTCAGTATCGAAAGGGGAAAGACGCGCTGTCCCCAAAACTCTTTACGGCAGTATTAGAAAGCATTATGAAAGAACTCGATTGGGACGACAAGGGCATAAATATCCAAGGAGAAAGGTTCATCATCTACGATTCGCAGATGATATTGTGGTAATTACTGATAACCTTAACGATGCGAAAGAAATGTTAGAACAACTTAAACATGCCTCAGAAAAAGTGGAGCTAGAAATGAATATATCAAAAACTAAAATTATGACAAACGTCTTCTTGGGCGGGGCAATATTGATCGACAATGCAACAATAGGAGAAGTTGACGCATACAAATACCTTGGACATACCATAAAAATTAGCAGAGATAATCAAACACACGAAATTACCATTAGCATAAGGATAAGACTTAGGATGGGCGACCTTTGGAAAATTAAGACAAATACTAGGTGGTCAATATCCCGCATGTTTAAAACGGAAAGTATACCATCAATGCGTGTAGCCTGTTAAAATCTATGGAGTCGAAACTCTAAGGTTAACCAAGAAGACAGTAAATAAACTACGAATTGCCTAAAGGGCATTGGAACGATCGATGGAAGGAGTGACCAGAGGGACAGGAAGACAAATGAATGGTTAAGACAAACAACAGGAGTTACATACATACTAGAACGCATAACCAAGTTAAAATGGAACTGGGCAGGGCATCTCGCAAGAACCACTGATGACAGGTGGACAAGGAAAATATTGACATGGTGACCCTGGGAATCAAAAAGAAGCAGATGGTGTGATGATATTAGATGCGTAGCCGGTAATTGGATCAACTTAGCACAGGACAGAAGAAAGTGGAAGAAGGAAAGGTAGACCTATGTCTAGCAGTAGACTCAGATGTGTTCAATGATGATGAGGAACCTGAGAAAGATTGTCTTGACCTGATCTTGAAAAGGACCAAAACGTCGGCATCCTACTAATAAAATAGTAATTAACTATTATATACAAATAGTAAATAGTAATTAACGAAATAGCATTACTTATGTATGGGCAGTTATTTTATAATGCTTTCTATAATGCCTACTAAATACTATATACGCGGTCTGTTAGAAAACTATCCGATCTTATTTTTTATTTTGAAAACCTGATGGATTTGAATCAAGCGCGCTTGCATGAGCCGACCTTGAACCCTCGTGCGCATGCGTGAATTTTTTCCCGCCTGTACATAGCGTCAGTTGCTATCGAGCAGTGTTCGAGTGACGAAGTGTGTAGTGCTCTCGTCGGTTTTTCAATGTAAGTAAAATGACGACAAGTGAAGTGAGGGATGTCCTACGTCGTCTACGTGATGTTGTGCTGCGCAAGCGACTGGAGTTGTGGTCATCAGGAAAATGGCGACTCCATCACGACAATGCTCCAGCATATACTTCGAACTTGCTCTTCCTCCGGTTCGACAGGCTCCTTACTCTCCTGATATGCCCCCCCTGCGGCTTATGGCTATTCCCCAAAGCCATTGAAAGTAACGCCACTTTAGACAAGAGATGAGATTATGGCTGGTCGGATACTTTTCTAACAGACCACGTATGCTTCTTACAACTCTCGTTACGTAATATAATATTAATTCTATATAATCGCTACTTCGTGCTTCCCTTCGCCGAATTTAATGATTTTAATTGGTGATATAAATAATTTGCATTTTCTCTGAAAACCCTCTCCATAAAAATTTGCATGCATGAATTCAATTCGAAAATTAGTTAAATATATTAATAATAACTGGCAAATATTAATAATATCTAGGAAACATTAAATATTAATTAGTTTATTATTTAATCTAAGTCTCGAATTATATAATAAGAATAATTAATCGATAATTTTAATAAGATTCATATTTTCTATCGTTTGTTATAAATCTTCCATATATTTCAGCGAGAAAGATATTTATAAACCGATTTTCGCTTCCACAACAAACATGACTTATAAGTTCCCTTTGTGTCGCAAAGATTTTTCAAATTCTAAACACATTGTGAGGCTTTACTCCATTTCTTATTGTCGTTTTGTTACATCTAGGTAGTAAGCACATTTGCCATATATTGTTTTGCTTCAGGAGCTTAAATGAAGATCAAATAACTCATCACACAATTTCCACGGAAGGCAGACGTAATCTATTTTATGAAATAACGAGATGAAATAATAATGTATGGAACAGACAAGTATTTCATATTATAAGTCATATTAAACTGTATCTAGTAGTTATTCCATGATATAGATAGCACTGGTCAACACGAGTTGTGTTTCCTTTATTTTTTTCTGTTATTGGGTATTTCTGTGGCCCTGACTATGAAAACAATACTGGAAGATTGCTAACAGCTTTACTTTTTGAAATATAGTTTTATTATTTTGACAAAAAAAAAATACGGAAAAATAATACATAATTTTAACAAAATTTCTATTGAACACTAGCAAATGATCTTTTATACGATTTCCTTGAAGGAACGACTTTAGGTAGATCTCGTTGCAAACTCCAGCAGTAGTCTCTTTTGTGGAAATCGGTCTATATGCGAGTACAGGAAGTGGATTTTGATGCTCATGTTGATACCTAGCTGATGTAGTATTGTTGTAAGTAAAGTAGTGATGATAAGTCCGATATAGGTTTTCGATATTTTGCAAATATATATATTCGCCATAAATGTAGCAAAAGCAATCGGGATTAAACACACAACATCTTCTTGACGAAGCCATATCGTAAAGCATAACAAAATATATTTTACTGACCAATAAAAAATGAAAATCTAAGTAAAAATGGTATCTATAACTCCAAAACAAAAGCTGTTAGAGAAAAATTGTTGCCATAAAAATACGCGTCAATTTGAGATAGAAACATAAAAAAAAAAATTGTTGACCAGTGTAGTTTTTTCAAAAACTAAGATGTATTTTTTGCGGTAATATATAGCTACATTATTTGATGGAATACAACCGATATACCAGATATGTAAACATGGAACCGAAATGTTTGTAAAGAAAATACACGTTTATTGTATGAAAATGTTTTTTCAAAAATATTTTTTTATTACTCATGCGTGCGAAGTACTTCCTGACGCACGTTTTTAAATACGGGAAATTCCACTTCGCATTGTCTTTATTTGTCCACATAACGTGGGTAAAGCACGAAAATATATGCAATATTGCTAGGTTACATTAAAATAAACAAATAAATAAAAATAAAATGAACACAATCAAGTTATTAAAAAACTGACGCAAAATGTCAGAAAAATTTTTCATTGGAAAATAATAATAAAAATTAAAGAAAACATTTTAAAATGAGTGTAAATTATATGGTGATACCGGAGACTGGGGAGAGTTCTGACCATGACGAATCCAGATAATTGAAAAAGCAGATTCTTCATTTTTGATTCCATTTCTTTTTTCGATGGCCCCTGGATCCCAAACTTGCAGATACATCCCCTGGCATGAATAATAAAAAATATTGTTTGTAACACGGGCGGTATTGCTAATTGCCCTCTCGAGCGAATGTGCGCACTCACTTCGTTCGTGCGCCCAATTTCGCTCGCGCGTGAAATTTCCGCTCTAGTTGCAAAATATACTATATAAGTATTGCCCATCGCTAGCTATACATTTAGCTATACCAAAAGATCTGTTGCTCACAAGTCAAGGAGCCATATTCGTACATATTCATAGTTGAGACAATGTTGCAAAGAATTTTCAGAAATCTATTAGCGAGAAAGAGTTGGAAATTGCAAGTTCCTAAGAGGTGCTGCTCAGTAATTCCGTGTCCCATCGATGCAAATAAGTAGGACGGAGCCAAGTCTGGTGAGTAAACTGCAAGCGAAAGTATTTCCCAAATAAGCGCCTCAATCGTTTTCTTGGCCAGTTTTGCTGTGTGTGATGGTGCATTATCATGAAGCAAAATCATTTTATGTTGCCTAGGTTGCCTGCTGTCTTTCATTCAATTCATGTGGAACCCATTTTCCCATGTTATGGATCTTTCCAGGGCCCTCTTTCTAACTGGGCACTCGGGGCACGTGCCCAGGACCCCGTGATCGTAGGGCCTCCCTAGTTCCTGCCAGATCACCAAACAATAACCGATATTTATTACAGAAAAACATATTTAATTCGGAAAATCAAGCGATAATGAATCTGACCACAAGGACCTATCTCAAAGAACAAGACGTAGAAGCTCACGGCAGATTTTTTTTGACAGCTCTGCGCCGTCCGACCAACCGAATGGAAAAGAGAAATTCAATGTCTAAATGATTCTTCCCATAATTGATACCCTGAGTGTTCAGCTAAAACAGCGTTTAAGTTCTTATAAGAACATTATTTAACGTTTTGGTTTATTTTTTCGCTTGAAAACTCTGAATTCCCAAGAGTTGAGACAAGAATTTGCTGAAATCTATTAACGAGAAAGAGTTGGAAATGGAATGTCTGCATTTAACATAATATTTGGAAATATATAAAAAATTAAGGAACTAATAGTATATTGGAAATATATCATGTTATGAAAGAAAACAAAATTGAAGATACATTTCCAAAAGTAGAAATCGCATTCAGAATTTTTTTAAGCATGACGGTAACTAGCTGCTGTGGAGAAGGTTCCTTTTCCAAATTGAGAAGAATGAGTCAGTTTGTCGCTGACGTCCATTCCGAATGTAAGGACCAAGGTGTTATAGAGCCCACGATGAGTCTTTAAAGGAAAGACCTTATGCTCCAATTGTTAGTAAAATAGAGTTCATGGGGGTTTGGAAATGTCTGCACTTAAAAGAAGCAATTTATGTCGTAGCTCTTGTCTCCAATATGGAAAAGGCATTTGATAAAATAATGGCATTAGAAGACACTGAAATTGAGAAAGAGGATGAATGATCAAGAACTATTTCTATTATTTGGCTTTGAATTTGTGCTTTAACTTCCTTTCACAGGTGCTACAGTCTCAAGCAGGACCTGGACACAAGTGTAGGTTGAATTTGTTGACCGCCATAATTTCTTGGAAGTTACCAAAATTTGGACAGACAAACAATTGCAAGAATTACCAAAATATTTGATTTGGTTTTGAATTTGTGACAGACAAATTTTCTTTGGAATTTTCCAAAATTTGGACAGACAAACCAATTTAAGTACTTCCAAAGTAGCGGTGAACTATCGTGTTCTAATTATGATGCCTTGAAGAACCAAGACAAAATTTTGAAAATTCGCGTTTCAAAATCGTGTCTTAGTTGTGGCGCCTTGAAGAACAAAGACAAAATTTTAAAAATTCGCGTTTCAAAATCGTGTCGTAGTTGTGGTGCCTTGAAGAACCAAGACAAAATTTTGAAAATTCGCGTTTCAAAATCGTGTCTTAGTTGTGGTGCCTTGAAGAACCGAGACAAAATTTTGAAAATTCGCGTCTCAAAATCGTGTCTTAGTTGTGGTGCCTTGAAGAACCAAGACAAAATTTTGAAAATTCGCGTCTCAAAATCGTGTCTTAGTTGTGGTGCCTTGAAGAACCAAGACAAAATTTTGAAAATTCACGTTTCAAAATCGTGTCTTAGTTGTGGTGCCTTGAAGAACCAAGACAAAATTTTGAAAATTCGCGTTTCAAAATCGTGTCTTAGTTGTGGTGCCTTGAAGAACCAAGACAAAATTTTGAAAATTCGCGTTTCAAAATCGTGTCTTAGTTGTGGCGCCTTGAAGAACAAAGACAAAATTTTGAAAATTCGCGTTTCAAAATCGTGTCGTAGTTGTGGTGCCTTGAAGAACCAAGACAAAATTTTGAAAATTCGCGTTTCAAAATCGTGTCTTAGTTGTGGTGCCTTGAAGAACCGAGACAAAATTTTGAAAATTCACGTCTCAAAATCGTGTCTTAGTTGTGGTGCCTTGAAGAACCAAGACAAAATTTTGAAAATTCGCGTCTCAAAATCGTGTCTTAGTTGTGGTGCCTTGAAGAACCAAGACAAAATTTTGAAAATTCACGTTTCAAAATCGTGTCTTAGTTGTGGTGCCTTGAAGAACCAAGACAAAATTTTGAAAATTCGCGTTTCAAAATCGTGTCTTAGTTGTGGTGCCTTGAAGAACCAAGACAAAATTTTGAAAATTCGCGTCTCAGAATCGTGTCTTAGTTGTGGTGCCTTGAGAAACCAAGACAAAATTTTGAAAATTCGCGTAAAAAAACATGTTCTAATTATAGAGCCTTGAGGAACCAAGACAAAATTTTGAAAATTCGCGTCTCAAAATCGTGTCTTAGTTGTGGTGCCTTGAAGAACCAAGACAAAATTTTGAAAATTCGCGTCTCAAAATCGTGTCTTAGTTGTGGTGCCTTGAAGAACCAAGACAAAATTTTGAAAATTCGCGTTTCAAAATCGTGTCTTAGTTGTGGTGCCTTGAAGAACCAAGACAAAATTTTGAAAATTCGCGTCTCAGAATCGTGTCTTAGTTGTGGTGCCTTGAGAAACCAAGACAAAATTTTGAAAATTCGCGTAAAAAAACATGTTCTAATTATAGAGCCTTGAGGAACCAAGACAAAATTTTGAAAATTCGCGTTTCAAAATCGTGTGTTAGTTGTGGTGTCTCAAGGAACCAAGTCAAAAATTTTAAAATTCGCGTTTTAAAATCGTATTCTAGTTGTGGTGCCTTGAGGAATCAAGACAAAATTTTGAAAATTTGCGTCTCAAAATCATGTCCTAATTATGGAACCTTGAGGAACCAACATATAATTTTGAAAAAGCGCGTCTCAGAAGCGTGTCCTAATTATGAAGCCTTGAGGAACCAAGCCATAATTATGAAAATTCGCGTCTCAAAATCGTGTCCTAATTATGGAGCCTTAGGGAACCAAGGAATAATATGCTCAAAAACATAGATATTGAAGAAGTGATTAACGATTTTGCCCTCAAATTTTTTTTTGATTTTTTGATCTCAAATCTAGAAGGAAAATCTCTTCAATCAACATAGATTTCTAAGCACTAACCTTGAATTCTAAAAGAGTTACTTTTGTGGATTATATTATATTATAGCTATCCATTTAATGAGATTATACAGAAATAAAAAAAAACTAGAATTTCGCTTATCCACTTTCTTTGCCTGTTCCAATAGAATAGTTGTCTGTCAAGGTCAGAGGGGCTTCATTATCGTAATGTACCCAGAGCTTCCCATGGGTTAAAGACGCTTCTGGAACTTTCCCATGGCTTTTGAATGTCTGGAGACGACTTCTCGTGTCATATATCAGGTTAAAGAACTAGCAGTTGAAGATTTATACTTATCTTGCAGAGATGAGCAAAACAGGGCATAGTTAAATAATCTTTTTCAAAAATTATATTTTCAGTAAAACAATGCAAATAAACTAAAATATATTAATATTAATTTAAACCACTTTGTCAATTATGCATTTTAGCTAAATCTATTTTGTTTTCAAATCGGGTTTTGTTACATTAATTAGTATTCGCATATTTAATTACAATTTCAATGAATTATTAATTATTACTTTTATCTCCCATATTTGCCGATTCGAATTAAAATTTATTATGTAAAACTTGGATACATAAATGATATATTATTTATAAATTGAATATCACAGTTGTTCATTCGTAAATTATTATTTAACATAATCTGGTGCCTGTTACCCTTAAGCATTAAAGTATTATATCTACTGTACTGAATGCATTTATGCATTATTTATTAAGTGTTATATAACCGAGAACGTTAAGACCCTGGTTGAGAAAAGTGTCGAATTTAATCTGCCGCTGATACTTACGTTTATATAGACTATGAGAAGGCGTTCGACTCCATAGAGTTATGGCTCTTTAGGAAAGCATTATCGGAAAGTAGAATCGACTATAGATATGCAAATCTAATAAGTAACATATAGGCAAACGCCACATCAAAAGTTAGACTACATACAGAAACAGAAACCTTCAGTATCGAAAGGGTGGGAGCTTTCAGATGCATATGCAATGGCACATGTGAATCTTTGGCGAGGTCAGGACACACCATGATAACGAATGTCATATCAGAATCGTACCTGAATATAGAGGGGAATTCGATGCCCAAAAGGCTGTCATTCGATCTACCCTTCAAAACAAATCTACGATGGACAGAAGGCAATCAAATAACCACTTGCCTAGGAGGACTGGATTGGTATACAGACGGCTCCAAGAAGGACAGTGGTACTGGCGCAGGAATCTATGGCCTGTACCTGGGGTGCAGCCTATCTGTACCCCTGGGGACACATGCCACGGTATTCTAAGCAGACATACTCGCTATCATGGTCTGTGCCCGTGAAAATTTGAGAATGGACTACAAAAGTAGAAACATCCGCATTTTCACGGACAGTCAGGCTGCGATCAATGCTTTAGCGTGTCACGAAATCAAATCCAAGACAGTTTGGGACTGTCTTCAGGACCTAGAAGCCCTGGCAACGCATAACAAGGTCACACTCGCTTGGGTGCCCAGCCACACGGGACTGGTGGGTAACGAATTGCCGGATAAGCTAAACAATGTGGGGAAATACAATAGGCCAATGGGCCGCAGTGTTTTAAGGGCTAACCCCCCTGAACCCACATTGGTTAGAGGAAAAAAAATCGAAAGGGTCGTCAGACAAGGTGACGCGCTGTCCCCAAAACTCTTTAGGCATTATTAGAAAGCATTATGAAAGAACTCGATTGGGACGACAAGGGCATAAATATTCAAGGAGAAAGGTTGATATATACCTATTTTAAAAACAGAAAGTAAACTCGATTTCTTTTTATTACTAAATGTTTTACTTTGTTACTAAATGTTATATATCATTATACAATTACTTTATTAGTAAACGTTCTATACCATTATTCAATTGCTTTATTACTATGTATTATATATCATGATAACTAAAATCAAGTTGAGAAAATATATGGGAAATCTAAGAAATCGTTTACTAGTTAGACGAAATCCGTTTGGAAAAGAGCATAACCTAGTATTGTTAGTTCTTACAGGCAGTTATAGCAGCACAGGCAAGAAATGGCACACGACGAACTCGACGAATGTGCGTTCTTATAACGCTGGACGTTCGAAACGCATTGAATTCTGCATCTCGGCAACACATTATGGATGAATAGGGAGGTATTTCAGTGACCTCAAAATCATCTATGTTGCAAATGGGGAGCCTAGAGAATATAGTTTTAATAGTGGTGCCCCACAAGGATCTGTACTAGGACCCACAATCTGGAACATCGGGTGCTTAAACTGGCTCAAGCGGAACGTGTAACAACTATAGGTTTTGCGGACGATCTGGCGCTTGTCGTTACAGCGAAATCTGAGCAGGCATTAATGAAAAAATCAAACGCAGCCATAAACCGCATAATCAACTGGATGGCCAGCAAGGACCTGCAACTGACACCGGAAAAATCAGAAGCCGTTCTCTTGATTGAAAGAAGAAAAGTGCTAGCAATGTGCTTCAAAATACCAAATGTAGTAATCAAACCCAAGGAATGGGTAAAGTACTTAGGCTTTATAATCGATAGGCAAACAAATTTTGAGGCACATATTGCGAGAGCTGCGGAAAAATTACCAAAAACAGTAGCCGCACTGGAAAAAATGATGCCTAACGTCGGAGGACCAAAGAGCAGCAATAGAAAATTGCTCAGCTCGGTAGCCCACTCGGCCATGCTATATGGAGCTCCTGTGTGTGCAAACGCACTGCTCCTGACAAAAAACAAACCAGTTCTTGCAAGCGTCTAAGGGAAAGCGGCTATAAGAATATGCAGTGCATATAGGACTGTATCAAGGGAAGCAGCCTTGGTAATTGCTGGAATCCCCCCGATAGAATACACAGCAAATGAAAGGAAAAGATGCTTTAAAGTACCTTCAAGAGAACACAGACAAATTGCAAGACAAACAACTATAGAGGACTGGCAAAGAAATTGGCAGAATACGGAAAAAGGACAATGGACGAGACTGCTAATTCCGGATATATCTAAATGGATAAACAGAAGACATGGGGAATTAAACTACCACTTGACGCAAGTTTTGACAGGACACGGATGCTTCAAAGACTATCTACATAATATTAGAAGAGCATCAGACGGACAGTGCGACTACTGTGGACAGGACGACAGTGTTGTGCACACTATGCTAGAATGTGACAGATGGGAAAGGGAAAGAACTACAGCTCTGAGAGACACTACTATGGAACCCAGAAAACTAGTAGATTTCATGCTAGAAAACGAAAATAACTAGGACACTCTAAGCAAAATGTTTTCGGATATTTTGATACAAGAAGAAAAAGACGAGAGACTTATTACAGAGTGGAGAAAACTCCGACAGGCGCAGCTACAATCATGAACAAATATAACAAAAAAAACATATTCACTTCACCAAGATCAAAATACAAGGAACAAAACAGAAAAACTAGGGCGGAAAAAAACCGTCCGGGCTGCTCACCCTGAAGGAATGCGCAAGCGATACCGGGGTGGCGTACTTTTAAGCCGAGTGGAAGAAGGGGTTTGGTGAGTGAGAGCCTCACACATAGGCTGGTAGATCTTCCCCCAAACCACATATAAAAAAAATTAAAAAAAATTGTTGATAGTTCTTAAAGATATGACAAAAATTATCATAAATTGAATCGAATCAATTATCACATTAACAAAGAAATAGGACTTTGATATTAGAACTTGACTGAAACTTTTTGAAATCGTTAGTACCTAAAGTGTAATTTTAGGCTCTAATACGAAAGAAACAGATTGAAAGAGAGTTTAAAAATACTCGCGTGTTCCCTGACCTTATCCGTGTCTGCCAGGGGAAGCTTACCACAACTTGATAAAAACTACCCTGAAAGATTACAATGAATGACCCTACAAGGAATCCAGATCAATTAACAATTTACTTTTATGCAACAATAAACTTTAGAAGAAACAACTAAATAACATAAATAACTAAGTAATAGACACAGTATACAAACATATATCCCAGATAATCCACGTAAGAAAAATGTAAAGATTACTATGAGATAAACTTAGTATTTAAAATATACTATATAGTTTATAAATATAAACTAGTATTTAAAATATACTATCATAAATTTTGATACATTTTTTGAAATAATTCCTCGGCTTTTTGTTGTAGCTTTGGATGCTTTCCATTTGACAGCAACACTCTGTTGCTTGGAAGAGGTCTTCCTCGTCCCGATATATTATGTGGTGTAATATGCTAATGTTACCTGTTTCGCGTTTTATATTGATGGATGTCCATAATATCGACTAGGCAGATGCTTCTTTCCCTAAAATTATTCCGCATCTTTTTTATTAGAATAATGCAGCCAAAATATACTATTTAAATAAAAATTTGTAGTTCTTCAAAGAGTCCTCGAGTAATAGTTAATTTGACATATTATTCTGGACATTACAATAACTCGGATTTTAATCCTGGATCACTAAACATTAGTCTCACAGGCGCGCAGTGGTCTGAAATCCCAAAAAGCTGGCAAAAAAATAAAGATTATATTTTCTAAATTTTTAATTTTTTAATGAATGAATGGATGGATTTTTAAAGTCGGGTCCTGTGCCTTCGATATGAGGATTATAAATGCTTATGTGGGTGTATCTGAGTCTGGATATAAATTCAAAGTGGGGCAATTTTGGCTCGTCATTATTTTTTCGAGTACTACATACCTTACAATTGATTGTTTTCAACCCAGAAAAATAGATTCTTCTTAGGAAGGTATGTAGAATTTAACTGTGTTTTTAAATTGCTTTTATTTCATTAATATCTTGCAAAAAAATTGTAAAATTTTCATAAAATTGTGAAGAATATTTTTTTTTCATATAGAACAAAATTTCTTTCATGTAGAACAAAAGTTAAAGAAGCTGCGCTCGGCGGCTATGTAATTAGCGGGACAGTGTTATGAATTTCCGCAAAAAAAAATAAGTCATTTTTTCGAAATCTCTCGAAATATTTGCAGAAATTACAGCTTCAATTTTGGAATCACATGAATCAGATACATCTGATGGTGATTAATAACTTTTACATTCAATTTTAATAAATCATGTTTTCTTTTTATTCTCTTTTTTATTGAAAACTCAATTCAAAGAACCAAATTCCATGAAACAGTAAGTTTTTCTAAACAAAATCAACGAGCAGTTAATCAGTTGGTCGTTTTTCAATTCAGTTTAGTGATCAGCGACTTCTCAAATCCCAAGTAAAATCCCAAGTATTTAAATCCCAAGTATCAACAAAATTTAACGCTTTTTTCGAAAAATTATCCGCCATATTGCATCCGCCATTTTGAATTCAGTTTCTTGATCGGCGACCTCAAAAAACGTTAGGAGATCAAAAATCACAATATTTGAACTATTCCTTCATATTTTTGCCAGCTTTTTGGGATTTCAGCACTGTAAGGCGACACGGCCCCCACGCATTTGCTGCTTAGGTATTTTTTCCACCGCGCTCAGTAGCGTCCTAATTCAGTTTTTTAGTACCCGTGCGCGCACATTGCGTCCGCACGTGTTTTATTTCCGGAATTTTAGCGACTTGTTAGTCTCACGGACTAATGTTTAGTGATTACACGTGTAAAGCAAGTAAAGGTAAACTTTGAACAATTTTCTTTATTTATTGACTTATTGTATAAATAAAGTAATTTTTATTACATTCTGAGAATTTTATTGCTTTTCTAATATGTGTGTATAGGAAATAATATGTATTTCAACATAATATTATGTAAAGGCTCTATAAAATATGCATTCTGTTTAGATGGATTTCATACGGAATCAAGATAAAATGCTGTAGTTTTTGAATGACTCGGACAATGAGAATGATGACCAAGAACTCGCACGACTACCTTCCAGACTCCTTGAGCAAGGAGATAACTTAGAGAAAGACCTATGCGTAAATATCGACGAATAATCTTCAATCTCTTGATCTCTTCTGATGACGAGCTAAACATATTCAGAGGTAACCGAAAAGGCAGAGGTAACGAAACCCAAATATGATTTTTCACTCTGATGTTGACTCTCCCGAGCCGTCGCAGCCACGTCAACCCGCGACTTTAATTCAAAACCCGGTAATACATCGAGGTAAAGCCTACTCTTCCAGATCTTCCAAGTAAGCCGCCAACTCAATCTGAAAATCTCTATCAACAACAACCAAATGTATGACAATCGCGAAAGATCCGCTCAGATGTAAGCTAGTGGTAGAGGAAAATCTCATAGAACAGGTGATGCAATTCAGATACCTGGGCATAGGCATATCAGGCACCCACGAGGCAGATAAAGACCCGCACTATCAGGATGTCCACGAGATATAGTCTGCGCAAACCCACACATGCGCAAAGATAGCAAAATTAGAATCCACTTGTATCAGACCGATCATGACGTACGGTGACGTTCAAACGCAGTTTGTTAGCATACAAAAAACAAGCCAACTCAGACCACATCAAGAAGGCAGACAATTTTTCAAAGGTTGCGTGGGAAGTCTTCAACATGAAGAGAAATTCTAGAAAACAACAAACAGGAAGTCCAGATAATGACTCAAACCACTTCAATAATTATTTTATCAGTGTCGCAGAGAACATCTTTAAGTCTCAGGCTGCATCGTGGGTATCTGCCTACGAGTATATAAGAAGACATACTCTTGATCATGGGGGACATAGTCAGTTTTCCTTCAGACGGGTTACTTTCATAGAGGTCAGGGATACACTTGACAAGCTGAAAAGCAAGCACAGTAAAGATATCTATGGACCCACTACTTAAGAAGGTAATAAGTAAGCTAGTTTTTCCAATAACACAACTATTTAACTTGTGCATAGAGGAGGGAGTCTTCCCAGACGGTCTAAAACTGACTAAGGTGATCCCCGTTTTCAAAACAGGAGACCGGTCGATAGTAGGTAACTACTATTAGGCTGATACCAGTCATATCAAAAATCTTAGAGAGTATTCTTAAAGCTCAGCCCCCCACTATGTAGTCCGACAAATTGAGGCATGCCCCTGATGTTGATCTACCCTTACGAAATCCATATTGGATATTCTTAATAAGTATGTCATTAGATTCAAAGTATTATCAATTACTTTGAATCTAATGACATACTTATTAAGAACCAATATGGATTTCATAAGGATAGATCAACATCAGGGACATGCCTCAATTTGTTGGACTACATAGTGGGGGGCTTTGAAAGGGGTCATTATGTGGGCTCTGCCTTCTGTGACCTCAGCGAAGCCTTTGGCTGTGTAAACCACTATACATTAGCTGATAAAATATACGGGGTCGGTGAGAGAGCACTGCGGTTGTTGACTGATTATCTTTGTAACAGATATCAGCAGACCGTCTGTAGGGGTGGTGTGTCTGAAAGGAAATTGGTTTAGAGTGTAGTACCATAAGGTTCGCTTATTGGGCCTTTACTTTTCCTCATTTACGTCAATGACCTGTCTACTGCTACATTCCAAAATGAGTTGATTCTCTTTGCTGACGATACAACGGTATTGTGTACTAGTGAGCATCGTGACAATGTAGTGCTAAGTATGAACAACATTATTATAGAGGATTGGTTCCTGGCAAATCACTTATGTTTAAATCACACTAAAACACACAGACTGCTGTTCTCACTAAGGCCGCAGCAAGAACAAGAGATCTCAACTGTAAAATTTCTGGGTATTAAATTTGATACCAAGATGACTTTTGAATCTCATATTGACTGCATTGCGGGAAAAGTGGCATCTGGCATCTATGCTCTGAAACGTTTGTCTGATTATGATGACAGTAAAATATTAACCGTAGGCCATCTCCCTCTTGTGCATCCCTTACTGACATACGGTATACTCACTTGGGGGCATTCAGCACATTCTGCGAGACTATTTCGCTTACAAAGAAGAGCCATACGCATACTGTCTGGTGTGAGTTACCGAGCTGATACAAAGAACGCCTTTATCAAACACAGCATACTGACTTTACCATCATGCTATATATACTATTCCTTGATTCTCGCGAAGGAAAATTGTCATAGATATATGGTTCATAGTGACATCCACAATTATGGAACCAGGTACAGAGATAAATTCAACTTTGATTAAATCTTGGAACTCCAGTCATCGCCAAGCTCCGGTATTTTTTAATAAACTATCACAAATTGTGCGTGATTGCAATAAAAAAAATTCAAGGCTGTGATAAAACAATACCTGTTAAGAGAGGAATTCTTTAATACAACCGATTTTTAATTAGTAATGTTATAATAGGATAAGTTTTTTGTAATTTGTACTAATATATACATTATACTTGTACCTATCTATGTTTGACGTATGTAAAAATTTTATGTAAATTTAATGCATGAATAAATGATTTGATTTGATTTGGTACAGAAGTCCGCGAAGACACCAACAAGACGAAAAAATTGCTATGGGTGGCCGAAATGAAAACACTGAGAACAATAGTGGAGAAAACAAGAATAGACAGAGTAAGAAACACAGATTTCAGAGAACAATGTGAAATACAAGACATTGTGAGATGGGGAAGACAACGTAAGAGGCAGTGGTATAACCATGTAAGACGGATGTACGAGAACAGACTTCCGAATATAGTCCTAGAAAACAACCTGCCCGGCTCAAGACCTCCCGGGGGAGCACATAAAAAATGGAGTTATAGTTGGCAATCTACCTCTCTGAAAAATATGCAGAGGCGGCTCTATAATTAACAGATCTACAGATCTCCAAGAAGCAGAAGAAGAAGAAGCCTACATTTATGGAAAAAATAAATATAAATGGGAAGCCACTCCACGTAGCTCAGCCACTCGTACAATAGCTCGAAATATTATTCATCTTATACCTGGATCTGTAAATGAAACGAGAGATATTTTAGATCCGATTTCATTATTTCATTTGTTTATTTCTGATGAAATAATTTATCAGGTTTTAATCCACACGAATGCTGAAATTCATTTGAAAAAGGAGAAGTACAAACAAGTATCCCATACTAATTCTTCTACTTTAGCCAAAGAAATGAAATGTTTGCTTGGTCTTCTCCTGCAAGAAGCTGCTATAAAGGGTAAGCATTTGCCTACGAAAATGTTATTTTACATCAAACGAAGCGGCAGCGTTTTCAAGGCGTGTATGAAAGCTAAGAGATTTGACTTCGTGCTAAGCTGCCGATTCGACAATAGAGCTACCAGACAAGATAGAAGAGAATCAGATGCTCCCCGTTCCGAATGTTTATACCGAACAATCCTAATAAATATGGTATCAAGATTGTAATGGTCGCTGATTCAAACTCAAAATGTGTTGCTACGGCCTGTTTGGATAAAGGAACAAACTGCAGTAAAAATATAGAAACATAACTAGGGGCAACTGGTTCACGTCGGTGCCACAGAACTACTGAAATCTCCTTACAAACTTACAATTGTGGCACATTGTGCAGCAATAAACGAGAGGTACCACAGGAGATAAAAAACACAAAAACAAGGAATATCGGCACTTCAATATTTGGCTTCGATGCTGAGAGAACCTTGTTGTCGTATAAACCGAAATTTAACAAAGCGGTTTTTCTTCTATCGACAGTGCACGATCGGCCGGAAGTAGGGAAAGATAGTATGTTTTAAATCCATCTCTCCCTCTGATCTTGACCCTGGGCACTTCCGGTGACCTCGACGACTTCCTGTCCCCCGCCCACTTCCGGTGACCTTGTCCACTTCCGGTGACCTTGACGACTTCCGGACGACTTGACGGGCTAACTACCGGTAACCCATTAACGAGAGCTACGCTGTACTAGCCTTTAATCGGATTTTAATCGGCTTTAATCAGATTTAATCAGTTTTTAATCAGCATTAATCAGCTTTAAAGCTTTAATACACTAACAGAGTGTGAGGTCTATGTAGCCGCACGCTAAACAGGGTGTGAGGTCTATGTAACCCCACGTTAAACAGTGTGTGAGGTTTATGTAGTCCCACGCTAAACAGAGTGTGAGCTGTATGTAACCCCACGCTAAACAGTGTGTGAGGTCTATGTAGCCCCACGCTAAATAGGGTGTGAGGTCTATGTAAACCCACGCTAAACAGGGTGTGAGGTATATGTTGCCCCGCGCCAAAGAGGGAATGAGGTCTATTTTTAATCAGCTTTTATCAGCTTTAATCAGCTTTAATCTCATTGGGTTAGTTGGGTTAGTATTAAGTTAGTTGAGTTAGGTTACAGGAGGTTTTTTGTAAGGCGAATAGAGCACTCACTAGGGAAAGCAAACTCAACACGCAACACAATAGAGTATTTGAAAGAGAATTACAGGAAAGAGCGAAGAACTCTTAAAAAGCTGATAAAAGTAGCAAAAAAGAAAGCATGGATCGCACTATGCCAGGAAATAGACAATGACAAATGGGGGATGGGCTACAAAATTGTCACGGGGAAAATAGGAATCCGAAGAACAATAACCCTAACAGATGATGAGCAGCTAGCAATAGCAAGAAGTTTCTTTCCGAACCACCCAAGAAGGATATGGCCTACACTTTCAATTGCACCCGAAAAAATCCGGGATGTAACAATAGAGGAAATAAAAGCAGCTGGAATGAGACTACGAGCTGGAAAAGCGGCGGGATCGCATGGAATACCACCAGAAGTAATTAAAAGCATCACCGAGATAAACGCAGAACTATGCCAGACGACGATAGAAAAACTAATTAAAACAGGGATGCTCCCAGAAGATTGGAAAGAGATGAAGCTTACCTTAGTCGAAAAACCTAACGCAGTAGGGGAAAATAAGAAATATAGACCAATATGCTTACTAAATACGGCGGCAAAACTATATGAACAAATATTGAACAAGAGGCTAGTAGACGAGATCGAAGAAAACGGGGGCCTCGCACTGACCCAAGTTGGTTTTCGGAGAGGGCGCTCCACCATAGACGCGGTGAAACTAGTACAGGATCTTGTCAAGGAAAAGAGGAAAAAACCGAATAAAAAATACGTCACCCTGGTAACACTAGACGTACAAAATGCTTTTAACTCGGCCTCCTGGCCGGAAATCATCAGAACGCTACAAGAATGGCAGATATCACCATTCCTGGTGAAAGTGATATGTAGCTATTTTGGTAACCGGAGAATACTTGTAGGTGAACAGCATAGCCTGGAAATGCGGGGTTCCACAGGATTCAGTAATGGGCCCCACACTCTGAAACCTGTTCTACGATGATATACTTAGAGGACTAATTCCAGACGAAGCCACACTGATAGGTTACGCAGATGACGTGGCACTTGTGGTGAATGGAGACAACAAAGCAAATATGGAAAGAGATACAGAGCTAGCTATAAAAAAGATACAAAGTTGGATGGAAGGTAGGAAACTACAACTGGCACCGCAGAAGACAGAAGCTGTAATACTGGCCGACAAGAAAAAACTGAAGACCAATTCCATAAAAGTAGGCGAGACAGCGATAATCAACAAACACACGCTACATTATCTAGGTGTCACCTTTGGACATAACATGAATATAGGAGCCCACATCACAAGAGTAACGGAGAAGGCAAATAGAACTATGACCGCACTGGCACGAATAATGCCATACACAAGAGGTGCAAGACAGGGATCTAGGAAACTGATATACAGCGTGGTAAACTCTATACCCCTCTACGGAACACCGGCGTGGCGTAAGTGGGCCACTAAAACGAAAGATAGAAGAATCCTAGAAAAGACCCAACGAAAGGCAGACCTTAAGATTGCGTGTGCCTATAACCGTCCTATAGGCACACGCAATCTTAAGGGCTGCCTTTCGTTGGGTCTTTTCTAGGATTCTTCTATATTTCGTTTTAGTGGCCCACTCACGCCACGCCGGTGTTCCGTAGAGGAGTATAGAGTTTTCCACGCTGTATATCACTTTCCTAGATCCCTGTCTTGTACCTCTTGTGTTTGGCATTATTCGTGCCACAAAGGCCATAGAGGTGATTGCAGACACGACACCAATCCATCTGCTGGTACTAGAGCGTACCTACGATAAAACAGGAAACAAAAAAGAAGAAAAAATAAAGACTAAGGAGGCTACTCTAAATAAGTGGGAAGAAGAATGGTCGCAGGATAGTATTACCGCTAAGTGGACGAAGGAACTAATTCCTGAACCAAAGCCATGGATTCAAAGGGAACACGGTGAAGTGGGATACCACCTTACCCAGTTCCTTAGCAGACATGGCTGTTTTAATAGCTACCTATTCAGATTCAAATTAGTCCCAAGCGAAGAGTGCAGATACTGCGGTCAACGATATACGCCGGAGCACACGGTCCTGTGGTGTTATAGGTGGCAGACTATAAGAGAAGAAGCCGTAGACAAAATTGGAGAAGTACTCACAAAGAATAACATAATAAAGATAATGTTAGAAAGCGAGGATAAATGGGATGCCGTAGAAGGAGCAATCAAGGAAATAATCCGAAAGAAGCAGGAGGAAGAAAGGCAAATGAAGAATGAAAGATGATGAAAGAACTTGTGTAATCTCAGCGTAGTTATGCTTCAAGGCAATTCCACTGATTTCCATGTAACCGAGAAGGGGTTTTTAGTGGGTAAACCTATCCCGACCATCTGGATAGGTAGTCCCACACTCTCCAGGGAAACCTCGAGGTCGTACGTAAAGTATTTCCCCCTCCTTCCAAAAAAAAAATGTTACGGGAGGTTAGGAATAAAGCTCTGAAACGCGCTTAACTTAACCTCCCGTAACCTAATCCAACTAACCTAATGCGCTAACCTAACCTAACCTAACCTAACTAAATGCTAACCCAACTAACCCAATGAGATTAAAGCTGATGGGTTTATAACTATATGGGTTTATAACAGTGGCTAAAGATTGTAGCATTGATAAGGGGAGATATCGTAAATATTTAAATCAGTTTTCTTATCTATAATTTCTCAATTCAGACTTCCGGTCACGTCAACGGGAAATTGTTTTCAGTGACAGACATCCGGTTACGTCGAGTCTGCGACTGATAAGATTAAATAAGTTGGTTTAGATAAGATGCTTTGGATAAGATTAAATAAGATTAAATAAGCAGGAAACGCAGCGTTACTTATCTATTTTTCCACAATTCAGACATCCGATCACGCCGACGGGAAATTGTTATCAGTGCCAGACATCCGGTCACGTCGAATCTGCAGCTGCTACGATTAAATAAGTTGAAACAGGAAACGCAGCGTTTCTTATCTATTATTCCACAATTCAGACATCCGGTCACGTCAACAGGAAATTGTTATCAGTACCAGACATCCGGTTACGTCGAGTCTGCAGCTGATAAGATAAAATAAGTTGAAACAGGAAACGCAGCGTTTCTTATCTATTATTCCACAATTCAGACATCCGGTCACGTCAACAGGAAATTGTTATCAGTACCAGACATCCGGTTACGTCGAGTCTGCAGCTGATAAGTTAAAATAAGTTGAAACAGGAAACGCAGCGTTTCTTATCTATTATTCCACATTTCAGACATCCGGTCACGTCAACAAGAAATTGTTATCAGTACCAGACATCCGGTTACGTCGAGTCTGCAGCTGATGAGTTAAAATAAGTTGAAACAGGAAACGCAGCGTTTCTTATCTATTATTCCACAATTCAGACATCGGGTCACGTCAACAGGAAATTGTTATCAGTACCAGACATCCGGTTACGTCGAGTCTGCAGCTGATAAGTTAAAATAAGTTGAAACAGGAAACGCAGCGTTTCTTATCTATTATTCCACAATTCAGACATCCGGTCACGTCAACAGGAAATTGTTATCAGTACCAGACATCCGGTTACGTCGAGTCTGCAGCTGATGAGTTAAAATAAGTTGAAACAGGAAACGCAGCGTTTCTTATCTATTATTCCACAATTCAGACATCGGGTCACGTCAACAGGAAATTGTTATCAGTACCAGACATCCGGTTACGTCGAGTCTGCAGCTGATAAGTTAAAATAAGTTGAAACAGGAAACGCAGCGTATCTATTATTCCACAATTCAGACGTCCGGTCACGTCGAGGGGAAATTGTTATCAGTGCCAGACATCCGGTCACGTCGAGTCTGCAGCTGATAAGATTAAATAAGTTGAAACAGGAAACGCAGCGTTTCTTATCAATTATTCCACAATTCAGACATCCGGTCACGTCGACGGGAAATTGTAATCAGTGCCAGACATCCGGTTACGTCGAGTCTGCAGCTGATAAGATTAAATAAGTTGAAACAGGAAACGCAGCGTTTCTTATCTATTATTACACAATTCAGACATCCGATAACGTCAACAGGAAATTATAATCAGTGCCAGACATTCGGTCACGTCGAGCCTGCAGCTGATAAGATTAAGAAAGATGAAACAGGAAACGCAGCGTTTCTTATTATTATTATTCTAAAATTCAGACATCCGGTTAAGTCGACGGGAAATTGTTTTCAGGGCCAGACATCCGGTTACACAGAGCCGTCAGTTGATAAGTCAAACTATTATTACCGGAATTTTCTGGAAGGCTGGAAGTCGTCAAGGTCACTGGAAGTAATCAAGGTTACCGGATGTGGGCGGGGGACCGGAAGTCGTCAGGGTCACCGGAATTGGCCAAGGTCAAGATCAAAGGGGGAGGTGTATTTAGAACGAACTACCTTTCCCTACTGCTGGACATTAACTTCAGCACGAAGAAGCCTGAAATAATACATTTCTAGAGCAGTACCAAAGGAACCGTTGATACTGTCGACCAAATTTGTTCTGGAATGAGCTGCAATCGCAAAACGAATACATAGCCTCAATACATATTTTATAATATGCTGAACTTATACGATAACGGTACGGTATGTACTTATATCGTACGGAAACGAAAAAACCCGCTTAGCGATCTCATTGAGCCGTGGTTGCGGGAACGGTACAATACTGTAACTTTGAGAAGGAATATCATGGCTAGTATCTAAGATATCCTGCAAATTCAAGATGTCGAGGCTAGTACTTCTCAAGCACAGCCAAAAAAAACGAACAATTTGCGCATTTTGCCGATATCAGAAGCACAGGATGACCTAAGTGTCATGTCACTCCTGCAGGAAGGCCATTTGTGTCGAACATACTATTCCTGTCAGATCAGATTGCCAGGATTAACATATTTAGAGTGTCTAATGGTTTTTTTTTTAAATATTAATATACATTTTTAATATACAGGGTGTTTCAAAAAGAATATATGTATTTCGCATGCATATATTTATTAAACTTTAAGACATACGTATATGAAACTTTACAGACATATTTACGAACCTTTCATGTTTAGATCCCGGTTTTTCAATATGTGCTCCATCAGCGACACGGATTGTTGTCGCTGATGGAGGTGATCACACCGATACTCAAATTCCTCTCATACTCGGGCAAGTCTTGTTTAAGAATGAAGTTGTCTTCGTGCAGCCTCGGAAACAACGAGTTTTGTAACATAGCTTATAGATAACATAGCTTATAGATAGATGCAGATTCTGTGGTTCAGCAGAGGAAACCCCATACTTTTGCTCAAAGACTGCGAGCACTGCCCCGTAAGAGTCAAATGTACCTTGTTGCTCACTGCTTGAATGTGGGGCTCTGTAGTACTCAAATTCGAACATTGTGTTTCTTTACCTGTCCACAAACATGGAAAGTCGCTTCATCACTGAACACGATGCGTTTTGCGAAAGTGTTATCATTGTGAGCATAGCCGAGCCGTGGCGCAGCGATCGATAGTTTGGACAAAATAATACTTTGAATAACGTATATTCTTTTTGTTAACACCCTGTATATCATATTACCTATCTTTTTAAATTAATAAATGTCATTCCAAGAAAAATATAGTCGTTTCATTTTGTTCGCGGCAATTTTAGTAAATTTGTATTTTTAATTTAACATTTGAATCGATTTCGGCACCGATCAACAAAAAGGTGTATCAACCTGGGCCGAAATCGCGCGATTTATCAATTTACTTCGCGAATTTATATATACGGGTAGTATGCTTCGAGTGTGAGAAGCGAGCGGAACGGAGTCGAGGCGCGAACGGAGTCGAGGCCAAGTTAGACCGACACGTGCACGCAATTAATAGCGCAAGTTAACCAGGGGTGTAATCATGAGCCCAAAAGGCTGCAGCGGCATTCAACGTCTGGAAGACAACAATTTTAAGGGATCCCTTTACCCATTATCCTCATTTCCTCCCGTAAAATAGGCGCCGGAAAGACGATCCACACGTGGTGGAGACGCGAGCAACGCTAACAGGTAAGTGATTAGACCAGCCCTGTTTTAAAATTAATAAATTAGATTTTCGTGAGACACGGTCCAAACACATTTTGTTAGGCAAAATGACTACTGTTTTGTGACTGTGTCGAAAATATGTTTCGTGAGCTAGGGTTAAGCAAACTTTTGAATTTGCTTTGTTTCTTGTCAGTACTCAAATGAACGAATAGAATAAATAGTACTGGTATACATTATTTAACATATATATTGACTGAACACTGAACATTGACTGAAACTTAAACATTGACTGAAACTTGAACATTGACTGCGGTTGTCGACAACGCGTCGACAAATTTTTGCCGGATGAGTCAACTCAACCGTTTAAGTTTTAAAAGTATCCCCACTCTTCCAGCAAAAGTGTATGATACTAATATTTTATAATATAATATAATATAAAATATATAATATATATATATATATATATATATATAAGGAGGATATATATATATATATATATATAATATAATATAAAATATATTTTATAAAAATTATATCACCTCCGACTCTGGATTCCAATTTTTTCCATCAATTTTCCTCGACAGCTACGATTTTTTCAGACAGATACGTCTGGCACAATCGAATTAGTGTAAAAGGCAATCGATTTTTAAGGTAAATCAATTTTTCACAGCGTATCGATATCGATTGAGCCCGCAGTAAACGTGTTTTTCCGCATTGTTTATAGCATCGCCAGTTGTAAATACAGGTGTCTGTTAGTCAATTCAAAAAACCAATCAACAAAATTAGAATTGACGAGCGGATGTTATTTCCAAATGTTATTATAAAGCCTTATTGCCTTGCCAGTTAAAAAACCATATTTAAATTAACGTTCCCGGTGAAAAAAAGGCCGTCACAAATTAAAAATAAACCGCGTTCAAATTACTTCCCTTGCAAATTTCCCTCCGACCACTCGAAATTTATGTCATGCAATCCTCCTTTCGCCACTGAAAAGCGAAAAAAGGAGACCAGATTTAATGTATTCTCGTGCCAGATTGTTTCATAATAATGGACGATTGCCGAACGTGACGCAAGTTTTAAGCAGATAAAACTCTTGCCTGCTTTTTAGGGGAGACCTGCACGATTGCGGAAACTTGTATACGACAGACATGGAGAACAGTTATTGCGGCAATAATAAAAATTGTATTCGCGGAAATCCGATCGGAATTGTCCATTTATAAATGTCGGCAGTTCTCTGGCATGATGCTACTAAGATTAAGCCATAAACTGGCATTCGCTTCCGAAGAAAACAGTTAAGAGATCAACGGAATAGTTTCAAGTCGTTCTAAATGGTCGTTAAGTTTGAATAGTGTCATATTTTGAGGACGTAATAGCTTATCAATATTCAATTTTAATTTAAAAATGTTGGAATAGTGCACAAAGAACTTGAGTTCTGAGTTCAAAGAACTGATCTCTCCCTTACTTTTTTAATAATCTTTGCAATTTATTACCGAAAAGGTAAGATTAAGTTATGTATAAGAATAAGTAAGTGTATAAATAATACGAGTTAACTCCAGTGAAAATATTGGTAAGCAAAGTGTTGTGGAGGGTCAGTGGAAGTTAATAAAGACAAAATTAGTTTCTAAGGAATGAATTAAGGAAACTATGTTCTGCAATTCATAAATTGATTAATAACATAAATGAAATATAATTATTAGTACGGTGTGGCTCCTGCATTTTACTGCTAAGAGAGACCTCGAGGTCACAAGAAAATGACAACTTGATAAAAGAAAATAATTATGAACATCCATAGATCTCAAGACGATATCAAGTTATGTCATTTTCTTGTGACCTCGTGGTCTCTCATAGCAGTAAAATGCAGGAGCCACACCGTACTAATAATTATATATTATTTATGTTATTAGTCAATTTGTGAATTAAAGAACATAGTTTCCTTAATTCTTGTCTTAGAAACTAATTTTGCCTTTATTAGCATTCACTGACCTTCCACAACACTTTGCTTACCAATTTCTGCACTGGAGTTAACACGTATTCTTTATACACTCTACATAACTTATTTAAGAGCATTCTTACCTTCTCGGTAATAAATCGTTTTCTTAATTCTTTTCTTATAATATGAAAATACACATAATATTTTTTTCCAATTTTTTATAAAATTAGTTTTCAATAAACCCACGAATAACAACGGTAGAAATTGCAGAGAGATTGAATTTGTAGAACTCGGCCGTTCGTGGCAATGTGAAATGACTTTCATTTCTAAGCCCCATATTTGTGTTCCACAGATTCTTAAAGAGATTGCTGCTCAAACGCGAGGAAAATAATCCACTTTTCAAGCGAATCGTAACTGACAATGCAAAATGGATTGTTTATAACAAAGTGGAAACCGACAAAAGCATTAAAAAGTGAAATATTTAGAAAAAAGCTCTCTATATGGATAATTTCTATATTAGTAATTTCTAGGGATCTATGGAATTTCTAAAGAATTTTATCTGAATTTAGATATCAATTTGTAATTAACATTTCAAGCCATATATCTAAATTTAAAACATTACGAGTTACAAAAAATCCTTTCAATTCATTTATTCCTTTCACGCTTTTTCCACCCATTTTTTCTGCGCTTCTCTCTATTCATTTTTCACGTAGAATATGGTCTATTGTAAAAACGTAAAGAGGTAATCAACAACCAGATTTGCTGTTAAAAAAAAGATCTGCATAGAATTTACAGCATTGATAAAATGGCGCTAACGAAGTCTCTGCGGCGAAACTAAAAAATGTTTTTGCATTTGTTAATTAGTGATTATAAACCTTTTCTTTGATATAACAAAGAATCACTTTTGTCAATAAATATGATGATATAACAATTTTTGCTAATGATATAGTTTTTAATTAATATTCACTTTTCAACTCTTGCCTGAGAATTCAGGATTATTTTAAAAGTGGCACGTTATTTTTAAAAATACCCTGCCCTTACGTAGATTAGATGTAACGTGTATGACATCTGATGAGGCTCTTAAAAATTTGTATAGCATAGTCAGAGGAAGGAATCTCATTTTGTGAAATGGATCGTTTATCGTGAGCAATTTCCCACCTCTACTGCAAATAGGTATGAGCAAATGGGACGAATTTCTTTTTATTTTAAAACCGAGCAAGATTCTTTGCGCACTGTGCTTACTTGCATATCGACCTAACGATAGATGACGGCAACCAATACTAGAACAAATTACAACCGAAAGTAAGAATTCTTGGTAGAAGCGTTCTTGATTGAAAATGTACTTGTGCTTGTATTTAAACAAATTTTATTAATTCATTTAAACACTAAATAAAAAAAAGGTTTAATTACAAGTTTGGAAACTAGTCTTCTTGCCCTAACTTGGGCTGTAGGGCAATGAGCGCAGGTCAAATGTTACAAACAAGGTGTATACAGTTAGGTAGGTCAATGGATAGGTTAACTGCGAAGGGAATAAATCTTTAGTTTTACTAAATTAAAATTAAAATAAAGTAAATAAAGTTAAATTTTTGTTAAAATTTATATACATGTTTTGCTGATGTTTGAATAGTATTAATTTACTTGGGAAAAAAGCCCACGTAGTCGACAGCCCTTTGTATAAAGTATACAATAAATATATTCTCTCTCTCTCTCTCTCTCTCTCTCTCTCTCTCTTTATTTTCTAATATTTTCTCTTTTTTTTCTAGTATCTTCACTCTGTATATCGACCTAGTTATAGGTGTCAACCGATCAAAAAAAATTAAAGAAAATAGGGGGTGTAGGTTTACGTTGGAGAAGTAGTACCTTTCACCGACAGCGGTAACACCGAGTGTCTTAGACAGGAGATGGCTGAAGGAAACTGGTCCTTCCAGGGTACCCAACTCTCACTTATGGCTACAAGTTGCCCCACCCCGGCAAACTGCATTGACCTACAGGCTTAACTAAGTGAGGCTAGCCAGATATGGTGAAAATGTAGCGTATGACCCAGATGAGCGGCTGCGAACAGCGTGTTCCTCATGTTAGTGGCGGCTGAAACAAAAACTCGTCAACACGCATGGCAATCGAGACGTTTTAAACCGCAAAAACCCCTTCAAATGACAAGTAGGACAAGTCCGGAATCTTGCACTGAAACTTCAGTCAGTCCCACGGATTCTTAAGATTGATTAACAAATTCACACCAAAACATCCAGATTACTAACGTACAACCTAAGATCGCTACACTCAACAGAAAAAAAAACGGCCAAGTGCGAGTTGTGACTCGCGCACCGAGGGTTCCGTACAAACTTGTAAGTAAGGTATCTTTTTTTGTGGAGGACAAATAACCGAGGAGGACCTAACTGTATGCAACCCATATGCTTCTGTTGCCTGACAATACCACGCAACACATTAGTGCATTTTCATAAGTTTCTAATAGTAAATTCGCATTTTTCTTGTAATTAAACTACATATTTACGGTTTTTAGATTTTTCGCTTTACATGCGCTTCTTGCCAAATTTCATGATTCTAGGTGAACGGGAAGTACCCTATAGGTTTTGATTCCCTTGTGAAATCGCAAAATATGCGACATAAACGGTCATATCTTTTGATCGCGTTGACTTACGAGTTTGATTTTTTCACAGCTGAAAGAGACCGCAGACCCGAGTATTTGATACAAATTTAAACTTGTTACCTCTACGCGTTCCTGAGAAAAATGGTCTTGACAGACACACAGACGGACGGACAACAAAGTGATCCTATAAGGGTTCCGTTTTCGGTACGGAACCCTAAAAATTAATAGAACTAACCGAGATAAACTGGGATGTCGTAGGATTATGCGAATAGAAAAACTCATTTCATATGCGATAAGGAGACGAGGCGACGAGAAGCTACTTACCCTAAAATCTGGCCACACTTTACACCATAAGGGTAACATTGAAAACTCAAACGGTGGTATTGGTTTTGTCATCCATAAGAAACACACACAAAACATCGTCAGCATAAATAGCATATCAGAACGCGTAGCCTACGTTACAATGTCCTTAAATAAACACTACAACATGAAAAAAATACAAGTATATGCCCCTACACCCGATCACAGCGACGGAGAGATCGAGAGTATATACGAAGAAAAATCGAAACGGGTACCCAAGAAACAAAATGCCACTACACCTTCATAATGGGGACTTCAACACTAAGGTTGGCAAACAGACAGACGCCTCGGAGACAGCGATAGATAGCTTCGGCTCGAAAGATAGGAATGATCAAGGACAAATGCTACTAGAGTTTCTGCACCAACACGACTAACATCTAATGAATACCTACTTCAAGAAGAAACCGCAAAGAAGATGGACGTGGATAAGTCCCGATGGAAGAACAAAAAACGAGATAGACTTCCTAATAACAGGAAACAAGCGAAACATCACAGACCTCACAGTACTAAACAAGTTTGGAATAGGAAGCGATCATCGAGCGGTAAGAAATACGATCAAAATAAACCTAAAAAATGAAAAAAAAAAATTTGGTCTTCCCACGAAAGACAATAAGATGGACCCCTCCATATAACCCTAAAGGCTTTGAAGATTCAATTTCCACTGCTCTCCGTCACGTTCGGCAAACCGACGTCGATGTCCTGAATAACAATATCATCACAGAAGCAATCCTAACAGCACAGAAACGACATTGTAGCACCCAAAGGCAAAACGACGAAAGACTAACTGATGCAACCAAACAACTCATGAGTCAAAAAAGATTGATTAGAGGAAATCTGGAAAACTTGGAGGAGATACGACGGCTGAACAAAACAATCTCCGAAGAAACAGGCAAAGACCTAAGAAGATACAATTACAGAAACGATCCAACGAACAATCGAGGAAAACCGAAGCATGAAAGTCATGAGAAGAAAACTAACCGAGGGCAAAATGGAAATATTCAAGCTCAAGGATGGAACAAGAGAGGAAACAAGAGACTTCTCATCAAAGGATCAAAAGATTTCTCATCATAGTGGAGAACTCTTATAAAGGACTATATAACAGCCAAATAACAAACACCAACAACAGCACACCACAGGCAAGACAACCAGGGAGGAAGAATCCAAGAGTAATAAAAGTAGGATCTGAAGATATGTCAGACATCACAACAGAAGAGGTGAGAAATTCTCTCGAAGAAATGAAAGGAGGCAAATCCCCTGACGAAGACCAGATAGTGATTGAAGCAGTGAAAAGTGGGGGAGACCAAATCATAAAAAAACTACTGCCTTGCTAAACGAAAAGGACACGGTTCCCAAGAGATGGAACAATGCGGTTACAATACGTATCCACAAGAAAGCCGATATAACTAACGTAGAGAATTATAGACCAATAAGCCTACTCTCCCATATATACAAACTCTTCACTAAAATAATCACAAAGCGCCTACTAAACAAAGTTGAAGCATACCAATCCCGTGAGCAAGATGGTATTCGAATGGGCTATGGCACAAACGACCAACTACAAACAACAAAGACCCTAATAGAGAAATCAATAGAATACAATAAACCGCTCGCCCTAATATTCATCGACTTCAAAAAAGCCTTCGACACTGTCAAATTACCATAAAATGCACTGAACGAATGCCGAGTAGACTACAGATACACGGAACTTCTAAATAATATACACAAGAATGCCACGGGTAACGTAAAACTTCACGCACTAACTAAAAAATACAGAATAGGAAGAGGAATAAGACAAGGTGATACTATATCCCTGAACTCTTCACTGCGGTGCTGGAACATATAATCAAACAACTGAACTGGCAGGATAAGGGCATAAATATAGAGGGCGAATACCTACATCACCTTCGTCTCGCTTACGACATAGTCGTAACAACCGACAATCTAGGAGACGTACAAGAAATGCTGGAAGACCTAAGGCAAGCAAAAGTAGGACTGTATATTAACTACCACAAAACACAGTTTACGACAAACCTGGTGGCCAGCGGAAACCTGGTGACAGACGAAGGAGACGAAATAGAGAAAACGCACAAATATAAATATCTCGGTCACGAAATACTGAGAGACAACCAGACAAGTGAAGTCACTCGACGCATATGGCTGGGATGGGCAGCTTTTGGCAAACTGAGAAATACCCTTGAAGGGAAACTGCCTACATGTCTGAAACGGAAAGTGTTCAACCAATGCGTGTTCCCAGTAATGACATACGTTGCGGAAACTCTGACTCTATCGAAGAATTCAATAAATAAACTTCAAGTAGCGCAAAGAGCAATGGAAAGATCGATGTTGGGAACCTATAAAAGAGACAGAATGCTGAACATAAGAATAAGAAACAAAAAAAAAGTTGCCGATATTATCGAACTTATCACAAAATCCAAGTGTACATGGGCTGGACACGTGGCCCGCACTAAAGACAACCGATGAACAAAACGAATCTTGGAATGGAGACCCAGAGAAGACTAGAGAAGCAGAGGAAGATCACCCACCAGATGGACGGACGACGTTAAACGTGTGACGTGCAACTGGATTAGCACCGCACAAGACAGCGGAAACACTAGGAGGAGGCCTATGTCCAGCAGTAGACGAGAAATGGCTGATGATGATGATAGGTGTCAATTCTTTTCGGTCTAATCAGGTCTAATCGGTCGTGCGAATCGGAGTCCTACGTATGGAAATCGCTCGTGTTCCAACTAACTTTATTGTTGAATAAAACGTGAGCTTAAATACAAAATTTAAACAATTTCAAATCACAAAAGAGCGTACTTCTATCCTACAAATAAATATATGTGAAAGTGACTCAATAGTGAAATAATGATTAATATTCTAATGAACTGGACATTTCTTACTACCATAAGAAGTCCTCACTTTCTGATAGTTCAAGTGCGTTTTTTTAGTTTGCCTGATGAGGAAAGAACAGGGCCGGACTCAAAAATATTTGGTGAAATAAAATGAGGTGCTGGTTACATAAAAAAAACTCCTGAAAAGGGAAGATATATTTACGTGTGATATCTCTAAAGATTTACAATGCAATGAGTGCTGTGGCTTAACCTCCTCTGAAATGAAATGTATGGAGCTCAAAATAAGAGTTATGATCCTGACTAAATGCCAGAATAAGTCGAATTATGAATCTTTCCATGAAATGTTACGGGCCATGGAGCAAACAATGATTGGAGAATCCAAAAACCTACAGAGTATTATTGACTGCCAGAATAAATATAATTCAGAACAAGGTGAGGTGATAAATAAAATACTGAAGAAAACAAATCTGAATGATGCTGGAGCAGTAAAAGCTATGCCGATGCAGCAGCTCGAGAAGTTATTGAAAATACGGAAGTCATAGTGATCAAACCAACAGATAAGCAAGACAGTGATGTAACAAAAAGCGAGTTAACGGGAAAAAATGACCCCAAGGGTATGGCTAATGGTGTGGAAAACACGAGACGAGGAAATGGAGGTTCTATCATCATATATTGTACTAATTTAGTAACAAAGCGGAAAATCAAGCAAAGGGTTGAGAGGGGCCTTGGAAATAAATATAGTATGGCGGATAGAATACAAAAAAAAATCCAAAAATATTTATTCGAGGCGTAGAAGAAGAATATATTAAGAATGATGATAGTGCCATAATAGAATGTATAAAAGAACTAAACGACCTTCATATCGCCGAGTCTACAATAATGGAGGTGCAGAGAAAATATAAACAGAAGGACAAGGTTGATAAGGGCAATATAGTACTTACAGTGGATGTCTCCCTCAAGGAAAGAATATGTGAACTGCGTAGCATCAACATTGGATGGAGGAGAATGGCTCAAGAGTTTTTAGTGTGCTGAGGTGCTTCAAATGTTCAAGATATGGACATACAGCTCAAAACTGTGAAAATAGCATAACATGCTTCAACTGTGCCGGTATAAAGCAAATGATTGCCCTGTTCCCAAAAACCTTACTTGCATAAATTGTGCTGAGACAAATAAGAGACTGAAAAAAGCGCTAACAACAAACCATACTGTGTATGACTGAATGCCCCTCCTATAAGAGGCTTCTGGAGTTAGAAGCAAGGAAAATAAAGAAAGTTATAGCAATTAACCCGCCATTTGTGACTTGTATGTCTCTAAGACCAGGTGGTTTGAATAAGTCGAATAAGCTATCCGCCATCGAATTGATTAGTGATTGCGCGTCCTCCACTGTTAATCCACTCCGCGCCGGCGACACGGAGGCATGTCTTGGAGTTTTGGCGCCAACCCGGTGTGTGAGACCGGGGTTACAGACTAAGTAAGTCAAAAAGTCATAGTTTAATTTTTTAATTTTAACTTTTTGGTAAGTTTATTATAAGGATTAGCAAATTAAAGGATTAGCATGTGTTATGAACGTGAAACTCGTGGTCGTTGAAGAAGAACTATTATCTGATGACTACGCGTAGCTACGTATCACAAACATAATCGGACAGTGAAGCTGGAAGTGATAGCGAACTGGAAAATCAAACTCCAAACCAAATACAAAATTTGGACAGCGGAGAGGATTCCCTTTCGAATTTGATGTTATTTGATTTAGATGTTATTGTCACGTGTATCAAGCAATACATTGACACCGTCAAACATAAATGTAACAAAGAAACATATGCCCGGTAGACTAATGTCAATGAGATGCAATACTTTATAAGTTTGATTTTATTAGCCGGAGTCTAAAAATCGAATAATCCAAAGGTTGGCAAGTTGTTTCTAACGGATGATGGTGTGATAGAATTTTTTCGGCTTTCTATGTCTGCCCAAAGGTTTAACATTCTGCTACGAGTTTTGAGATTTGTTGATGTCCCGACGAGGCAACAAAGAAAAGCCCATGACAAGATTTGCCATGTCAGATAAATATTTGAGAGATTTGTCCAAAATTGCAAAGGTAATTAGACCTTATCTGCTTTTGTGACAGTTGACGAAAAATTGGAAGGCTTTAGTGGAAGATGTTCATTTGAACAATACATTCCGAATAAACCAAATCCCTATGGTATCAAGATTCAAGCTCCCTGTGGTGCTAAAATGAATGTGATACTAAACACATTTAGTATGAAAATTTATCCTGGAAAACAACCAAATGACGGTCCATACAATCTTGACAATTCTGGCCTAGCTGTGGTTCAAAGATTATGCTAGTTTACAATACTGGTTGCATCTATAATTGTTTCACTTATTTCAATTGACGCATTCCTACAAAAATGGTCTAACATCAGTTGGAAGAACCAGGAAGAACAAGAAATAAATACCTCCTGGAATGAAGGAGTCGATGTCGTCGATGGTTTATGCGCGAATTACAATTGTGCCCGAGCAGCAATGCGTTGGCCTATGGTTCTTTTACGTCATACTCAATGTCAGTACTATAAACAGTCAGGTGATACGTGCGTCTAATAATTCAAACTCATAATTTCATCGCCGTCACTGTATTGAGAATTTGGCTATGAGCTAATAGAACGTCAGATCAAATAACGACGGGTTCAGTTGAACTTGCCTCGATTGATGAGAATGACTAGAAAAAAATTTGAAGTTTGATGAAGGACCTGGTATAACCGATCCTTCTAGAAATGGTCGATGTTATTAGTGTGGATGGCAGAAAAACAAAAAAACACCATATACTTGCTACCATTGCAAGAAATATTTATGTCTACAGCACGTAGTGCCAACATGCACTAGCTGCCCTTGAAAAAGACTGATTTTTGAGGGGATGTTTAGTATATTTATTTGTTGGAAGGAGTTCTAATTGCATAAGTGTAAAGATATAAACGTTATGTTTTTTTATGAAATATCTTTGTTTTATTGTTAAAAAACATGTCTTTTAATATTTGACCTAGTAAAATTAGGTTAGAGTATTGCTTATTAGGAAAATCTTAAGTTGAGAAACACGGTGCGTAGGACCGGCGTCACCAAAGATGTAAGTCAAATTCACGTCACAAGTGGCGGGTTTTTGACTTGTTCATCTACAGATCAAAGTATCAAAGAAAATATAGCTTTAAGTTTATTTCATCAAAATGTTACAAGTATCTCAAATTCTGACACTGTGCTGACACTGTAGAAATGTTAAAGAAAAAACAGACATCAACTCAAAATCAGGAGTATACAAACTAAAATGCAATGACTGCAATGGTGTCTACGTGGGTCAAACCGGAAAAAATTTCTCCACAAGAACATCGGAACATAGAAAATGTTTTGAACAGGGAAAAAACGATTCTACATTTTCCAATCACCTGAAAAACGAAGACCACACCAGCAACTTTATACCGTCAATATTACACTTAGAAAAGAAAGGATTTAAATTAAACATCTTGGAATCCCTAGAAATTTACAAATCCCTAAAAAACCCCGTAGAGGCTTTACTGAATAATCAATAAGATTTGTATTTCCCGCAATAGCGAGACATTGCCATTAAGAACTGTGCCTTCACCCCCACTTGCATATTCTAAATGTTATTCATGTTTATATATATATATATATATATATATATATATATATTAATATATATATATATATATATATATATATATATATATATATATATATATATATATATATATATATATATATATATAGTTTGTATTTTGCTGTATCACTATGATCCGAAGATGCTATGATAATAGCGAAACTATAGTCATCATTAATAAATTATATGTGAAAAGTGTACAAGTATTTTCTCTCAAACATTACATTATTTCAAATTGTATAAATAATATTTGTGTAATAGTGCAACAGCTCAAGGTACATTGAATTTCCATTACTGAACACTGGTAAAAAGCTGACATTTTAGAAGCATTCCATTTAGAAAATTATAAATTGATCTCACCTTTTAGTCGCAAAAAGCAAGGAACACATGGTGGAGTAGCCTTATATGCCTAAACATTATTGAATCTGTTAATAAGAGGCGATATAAATAATTTAAGAGAAGAATATGTTTTTGAAACGATAGCTCAAGTGCGTTTTTTGTTTGTCTGGCGGGAAAAGGACAGGGCCGGACTCAAAAATATTTGGTGATATAAAATGAGGTGATGAAATGGTGCTGACATAAGGTGCTGAAACAAGAATTGATAATACTCATTACGACATCTGTGTACTCTACAAAGCCCCAACAACTAGTATTGAACATTACATTGAAAAGATAGATCTTCTCTTAGAAAGAGTCACGGAAGGTGATAAATGTGATTGTTGGACGTCTCAACATAGACATTTTAAAAACTACAAAAAATTAAACGCAGATAGACTTAGAAACAATATGCTAAATTCCCATGATGTAATTTTAACAATAGATGAATTTTTGATAATATATATATCGTTCGTTTGGATTAAAAGGGTATTAACTCATTATGTTCTTTCCTGCAGAATTTCTTTTTTTTGTCATTAATAAAATTGACAAAGTCATGAAGTGAACAAAAACGTTATCAATAAACGTTAATCAATAGGTTTAGCAGTTTCAGTAGTTGTTGAAAGATATTATAAGAGAGGATAACCAATTGTTTACAGAAATGGAAATATATTGATTTGAATACTTCAAATCGCTCTTCAGGCTTTTTTGAGTTAATACCCTGTTCATCTGGACCGACGATATTATGTTCCCAGTAAAATAACTTATTCTGTAAATGTTATAAATACAAATATATCCGATCATTGTGGTCAATAACTGAACTATAGACTCTGAAGACATCCATGAGTTTGTTCTTCATATGTACAGAGGTAGTAGTGACATTTACACATGAAACAAAATATCGATTAAATGGCCTTCGTAGCTCCATTGGCAGAAGTGTACTCTTTCAACGAAATTTCGAAGTACATTTTGCAAAATGGGCTGCTGCATTTCACGAATTTGGCCTGTTATTTTTTATTTGGGTTACTCATTAGTCTCAGGATGGTTTGCATAAACCCTACTTTTTACAAAGAACCCCAGATAAAATATTACAAAACTTAAATCGCAACTACTTGACGGCCAGTTTGGGTCTCCAAAACGAGAAATGACATGACTTGAAGACGCGTGCGCTGCGACAGGTGTCTCCATCCTATTGAAACCAAATCTCATTTAAATCCATTCTGTCCAATTCTTGCATGAAGAAGTCTCTGAACATGGCCTTTTTTCAGTATTGGAGGAGAAATGCTTTATGCACCCCAGACGTGTCTAGTTTGGGAGTATACCCACTAAAACGAATCATTGCCTGCTACGACCGCCCGATTCCGTTTTCCACATTACTCCCAGGTTAGTCGCCGACTGTTTCTTATGTTTTTTTTATGTTGTCATTTCTTTAGCTCCTGCTTTCTCGTCTATTTTTTTTCGTTTCATGACTTTTTCCATGAATGTCTTCGCTGCTTCCCAGTTTTCTTTTCTATCTAACATTTTTTGGACCAGGTTTTCGCTATTTATTTCTCACTGAGCTCCGTTCTTTCTCTTTCGAAGCGTGGACATTTAAACAATATATGCTTTGCCGTGTCTGCTTCTCTGTCCTACATGCATGTGTCTGTTTGTCTTTTATTGATTCTCTTCAGGTATGCCATGAAGTAACCCTGTCCTGTGAAGAGTTGCGTCATGTAGTATGATATATTTCCGTGTTTTCTTGAGCTCCGTGCTTTTAAGTTCTGTATAAGTGTTTTGGTCCATTGAGCTTTGTCTTGGAGACTATTCTAGCGATCCAAACACAAGTTCCACAAGAAATAAAAGCACTAAAAGCAATAAAAGAAATTTGCCATGTTTCGAGTGTGCTTCGCGCTCCTCCTACATTACCACTGTTTGGTGTGTTTTCATTTCTTGTGGAACTTGTGTTTGGATTTTTTTTCTACCTGCGATCTTTCTATGATCAGGAGTTCTATTGGTATAACTCCCGCACATGCCGTTGCTGCTTCTGCCGATATCTAAGACACACATTTACGATATCTAAGACACACATTTTACTTAGATACTTAAGACACACATTTTTAATGTTTCTCTCTATTTAATTTTTCGTAGGCCTTTTTCCCATATAGCAGCCGTGTATAGTAGAATGGATTGCGTTGGCAGTGCCAGTACTCTTCTTTTGAAATAGCTTGGACCACCAAGGTTTGGTAGTACTGCTAAAAGTGCTTTTGTAGCTGTGTCCGCTTTGTTTATTGCATCTCTATATGTTTGCCCTAACTCATTCCGTAGTATAGGATTACACCTAGATACTTGCATTGGATAGGTGGATTTTGCAGGTGCGACTTCTAGTTTGTTTCCATCCATTTGTTTATGCATTTCAGAGTACGTTCAGCTTTTCTTATAATGTCTGCAGTTGTTTGACCTTTTATGCATGCGCATAAATCGTCTGTAAACGCATGCAGTTTAATCTGGTCTGTCTGGGACAAATCGAGTACGTCGTCATATAAAATATTCCACAGGGTCGGGCCTAGCACCGATCCCTGTGGTATGTCCGCACTTATCGTTTTCATAAGTCCCTTTTCTATTTCTATTTGTCAATCTTCGAAGTAGGATCTAATTGTATCTATTAAGTTGGAGTCGATTCCTCGGGTTATTAGTTTGTTTATTGGTAGTTTCCACGAGGCGTTCTTAAATGTATTTCTGATATCGACAAAGATAGCAAGTGTTGCTTTTCTTGAACTTCCTCTTTCGATGAACTGTTTTACACGTTTTATGGCGTTGATTGTGAAGCGTCCTTTTTAGAATCCGTATTGTTTTTAGTTTACTCCTCCTATTTCCTCCAAGTTCTTTTGAGGCTCTCGTTTATTATGGTTTCGAACAGCTTCCCGATTACATCTAGTAAACATATTGGCCTGCATTTTAGTTTGAAAACCGCACTTTTCTTTGGTTCTTGGTGTGAGCACAAGTTTTGCTGTCTTCCAATGTGTTGGAAAAACTCGTGTTTAGTATCTGCATGATCTCATTTTGGAGTTGCTGAGCTATTGTTTTAACCACTTCCAGAGTAATTCGGTTGGGTCCAGGTGCTTTCTTTGTCTTGCACACCGCAATACACCATTGCATAGTTCATCTCGTCTTCTGTTATGTCTTCTGTGAAATTTTCGATGTTTTTAGTTTTTTGTCTTTAGTCTGTTTTTTTCTGATGTCGTGATAAAAAGTTCTTCAAAGATCTTCGCTTTTTGGTCTGTTTTTAGTCAACATGGCCTGGTAACGATTGCCGAACGACAGTCAGGTTCTTTCATTATTTTCAAAAAAGTAAGCTTATCCCTCCTGCCCGCATGGCACACCAAACTGTCACTTTTTGAGGATGAAGTTCTTAAAAGCCATTTGGATTTTCATCTCCACAGATCCGACAATTCTGCTTGGTTATATTGAAGCCGTTTTTTGCCGTTGAGATGAAAATGAGCTACGTCTCTAAAGATTATTTTGTTGTGGAATTCATCGTCAGTTTGCAGTTGTTCCAAAATCTAGTTAGTAAAGTTGTCCCTAGGGTCCGTCTGTTGAGTCAGCTGGATTTGAGAAATCTTTTCTCAAAATTCGATGAAGAGTGCTGCGATGTCGGATGGAGGTGTTCATTCGTTCTGCCACACTGACACTTACAGCTGCAATCTTTTCTGCCGGTCTTTGTGGCCGATTACGGATGATGTTTCTTTCATCTTTCAATGAAAACGTCCTGTAGCGGCAACGAGCCGTTCCATTTTTATTTTTAGTTTTACGAGGGCATTACAATAATTACCCAAATATTTTCGGACGAATTTCCGAAAACATTTTGTTAGGGTCAATAGTGTAATCCTCGGGAAGATTACGACTGGATGTTTTTCTCCCGAGAATCGTTAATCACCAAATCGACAAATAGCCGAATATAAAAAAATAATCACCCCCAGATAAGGGACCAGTATACCTGGACATATTATAAATACGTGGGCCCCCGAATAAACAAGATTCATTCAGCGAAGTGACACCAGTCCAGCCAGTGGACTCAGTCACACCGGTCCAGCCAGTGGACCCAGTCAACCAGACTCAGCTAGAAGTTAAAACAGTCAGCGAAGTGACACTAGTTCCGTTCAGTTCAGCCAGTGGACCAAGTCAGACGAGCACAGCCAGTTCAACCAGACTCAGCCAGCAGCCAGTTAAACCATACTCAGCCAGCAGTCAATCAACCAGACCAGAGAGTCCAGCTTCACTCAGTCCAGTCCAGTGCGGGTTTCTTCAAGTTATATCTAACTTCCACGAAGACGTAGCAGCTTTATATATCCTACCGCGTATCACCCACAGTCCCCTCAAACTTCTTGGTCAAATTTTCAATGACAGACCTCGTCGTTCGAGTATGTACCCCGAAATGATCACGTACCTTGCGAATCGTCACAGTAAAATTGTCTCCAAGTTTGTATTGAGCTTTCACTAGTAACAAACGTTCTTCTAAGCCTTAACGTACCATTTAAAAATCAATGATTTAATAGACCTTTTTACGGTTAGTTAAGCGGATGCGCGTACGCCATGTTTAGAAGGCGGGAATATGATAGTTTCGGGCACATTTTCTTATTTTCAATGGTAATACATCAAAAAGTGCCCAAAAAACATGGCGGAAATTGACGCATGCGCACAAAAAAAATAAACTGTGAAAAGGTTTTTTCATGGCAATGAAACAAATTTGTCGTCGTCGTCGGGATGTCTCCGTTGCCGAAGATCCTTCCATAATTGCCATCGGCGCCTCCGCTTATGATCCTGTTGGTGCCTCCAGAGACCGATGCGATATCGGATGGTACGTTGGCATTGATAACATACAAATGTCTTGTGCCGCCTGGTGGTGTTGCGTGTAGCCTCTGTCTTGATACAGAGATTCCCAAGTGTACTCTATTCCGGCCTTCTTTACTACGGAGTGAATGACATCTTTATAACTCTTCAGCTGGCCACCAGGGTATAGCTGACGATGGGTTCATGTAGCTCACCAAAGAGAATTTGTTTTAGGAGACGATTATCGGACATCCGGCACACATATCCTAGCCAGCGCAGTTGACTGCGCGCCAAGGTGTTCTCTATAGAGTCGCAGTTGACTCTTTCCCGAAGAATTAGGGTAAAGACTCTCTCCAAGAGTTTAAAGAAGGCATGCGAGACACACCGTACACGGTGGCTTATTTCGGCATCCAGGTTGCAATTCGCATTACTAGACTTTCTAGGTAGTTGAATTGTTCAAAAGTCTCGATAGGGGTTTCATCTATAGATATATATCTACGTGTGGCTGATGCTCTTGGTGGATGAAAGGTCATAATAAGGAAATTGGTTTTGGACGTGTCTCCATCTCAAGAGAACCATATAAACTTGAGAATGTGTCCATCATACGTTGCTCTTCTTCTGCTGTGTTGGCTAAAATAATAAACTCATATGCATACTGCAGCTCAGTGGGGGATCTCTTGCGTACATTTTTCTGGACTTTAAGACGTGCAAGGTTATGTAATCCATTGTCAAAGATAATGAGAAATCCGATATCGGATGTCAATACCACGGACCTGAAGCTCTCGATACAGGCATAAGAGAAACGCAGTCATGGAAATATTGAAAAGAAATAGTGCTGATACGCAGCCTTGCCTTACGCCATTAGAAATGTTGAAAGGGCCGGTGATATCGCCATTTGCAATAACTTGTGGCTCGTGGTCCATATGAAGATCGGCAAAAAATAGCAAACATAGAAGAATGCTGTTCCCTCACTTTTTCCTGGAGCTGTCAAAGTGTGAAGATCATATCTATCGTCCCTCTGTGCGGGCGGAAACCAGTTTAACTCTCTGGTGGGATTGACTCTAAAGCAGGATGTAGACGGTTAGAGATCACCCTTGCCAGTATCTTAACATATACACAGAGAAGGGAGATGCCACGGTAATTAGTGCAATCTGATCTGTCCCCTTTCCTCTTGTATATATTGACAATTAGAGAGAGCTTGAAGTCAGCCGGGCACTTTTCAGAATCCCAGATTTGTATAAACAGGGTGAGCATTTTAATATGTATGGGAGTACCACCATATGGGGTATGATGGTCTCGACACACACCAGTGGCAACAAAATAGATATCTTTGAGAGGAAAGTATTGCGTAGAATACTCGGCCCAATCCAATATAAAAATGGGTACAGAATATGATACAATAATGAGCTGTACCAGACCTTGGAGGACCCGGCAGTATCCGCATATGCAAAGATACGGAGGTTACGATGGGATGTAAAAGTATGCGGAATATAAACTTTACTGAACTTTATACTCCCACAGAAAATGGAGTTTGAGTTACTACCAAGTCGCGCCTACAGAAGTTGAATTTCACAAATCTTATTATTTAATTCATGTCTGAATCCTCTTAATAATTTATTATTTTGCTGTTATGCAATTCGTCTTTGTAGTACTGGGCTCATTATGATTTCTTCAACAACACGAAAGTGGGTGAGCAGGTGCCGGGGAAGAATTGCGACGAAGTTTTCGCTTCTTGGAAGGCGACCCGAGGCTGGCTGAGATCACCGTTGAATACGACGATCCAGTGTCTGTACAGATTTGTTACTGACAAAAGGCTATATGCCAGGGTGATATTGGTCGTCACTAATATTCATTTTAAGGTAATTTTCGCAAATAAAACAGATGTACCAGAGGTCGACAGATCGCGTCTTTGCATTGGCATTTGCGACTCTTCAAACATGAATAGAGTTTATACAAAAACCGACTTTTTGAAAAACCGGTTTTCTAATTAGAAATTTCCAAAAAACCGATTTTAGCCATATTTTGGCCATATCACAAGAATGGATAAAAAAGGACCGTCAAAACGGGCCCTCCAAGGCAAAATAGTAGGAAAAAGACCGAGGGGCACAAATGATGGGAGGACGCGGTAGAAGAAGATGCCAGAGGGTTGCTAAGGATTAGAGGCTTAAAGACGGTAGCAATGGACAGAAGCGCCTGGAGGAATAAATTGAGGTAGGCTCAGGCACAACATTGGGCTATGGAGCCATAGGAGAGAGAGATGGGAGTACCACCACACTTATACATTTCAATTGGCAAGCCATCTTGTCCAGTGGACAAGATGAATGTCCAGTAAAATTATCTCCATGGTTGTAATGAGTTTTCACTGTTAACTAGCGTTCTTCTAAGCGATAACGCACCATTTTTTTAAATGTCAATGTTTTAATAGACCTTTTTACTGTTAGTTAAACGCATGTTTAAAAGGCGGTAATATGAAAGTTTTGGGCACATTTTGTTATTTTCACAGGTTATACGTCAAAAAGTGCCCGGAAAACATGGAGGTAATTGACGCATGCGCACAAAAAATTCAAGTATGAAAATATCTATTAAAAAAATACTAAATATGGATGACTCAATAACTGACAAACGGAATTGGCGCGCAATTCGAAATTCAAGTTCTTGCTGAAAATCCCTTTTCTAAGTTACTTTTAGTAAATTAATAGGCGACGAAACTAATCTAGGCCAGATACTAGAATAGGCAATAGTAGATCAGAAAAAGATGAGAAATCTATAGTTAATATAATAATAGGCTAGACAGTAGATACAAGAGATAGCAGCAGACTAAATTAGAGAACACCAGACAATACTACGCAAGGCTAGTAAAGACTAGGTTTTGACTTAGGTTTTGACTAGGTCTTGACAAGACTAGAAACTAGCTATAGTCCCTTAATAACTGTCTACTCTCGACTGCTTTGCTTTATCCCTATGATTTGGTCTACTTAATTGAATCTGCCTAATCGTGTTTCTCATACCAAGTCCATTTCTAAATGCAAATGTTTAATATTCGCAATTTACACTATTCACTATTCTTGCTTATCCTGTCTTATCTGTTCAGTTTCTCTACTCTAATACACGTATTATAAGTGCATCTACATAAATATATTGTACTTCTACTATACTTCTATTCTACTTGTACTTCTATCTAGTCTTATGACACCTACTGTACTTGTATGTCGAGCCTTATGTATCTACTTTTATTTCAATAACAATTATCTTTGAGTCGTTGTCTAAATTAATAGTTTCCAAACAGTTTAATTTTTAATTTTTCCCAACTTTCCCCGCATATAAAATTTGATGTAACATTTTTTGCGGCAGTTGCGAAAAGCAATTTAATATTCATTAAAATAGAATGCCGCCATCAATTTCAAACTAATTCGGTGTAATATATTAACGGGTATTAAACTAATATGTATAACACTTCCTAAAATATGTCTCCGTTCCGCTTCGTTGAAGGTAACAGCGCCGTGCCAACTTCTGGCATATAAAGGCAAAGCGAACTAACTTTGTTATCCGCAAATTGTGGTGTCTAGTTTAGTTGATTAATATACAACTCGAGCATTACCTTTCACGAATATATCAAAAATATTGTCACGAATCTTTCAAGAATATATAAAAAAAAATAAAATGTATATGGCATATGAAGAAAAATTATCGCATACAATTAAATACATTAAAAACTTTCTTGGCATAAATTTCAATATTTTAAGAAAAAGGTTTATAAGAACAGGTTGAAATTTCCATTTAATACTTTTAATTAATCGAGAATTATACATCTAATTATTAATAAACAGTTTGAAGTTAAATCTGCTAGAATAAGAGCTTTGTTGAAAATGAATAAATCCATTATTAATTATATGAATATGAAGAAGCAGTAATTCTAGTATTGTATTAATTCCTTGAAAACCAATATTCCAATCTAAATTTTCATTAATTATTTTGCAGTCAAAATCGCATTAAAATGTAATCAGGCGTTCGGCAAACGTAGCAAATTATTTAGAAACAACACATCGATTATCCGGACCACTTCCACCTAAACAAGTTACATTATTAAAATAACAACAACCCAATATTGAACAGAAACAACCCTCAAACACAATACACATCGTAAAAACTCCTCCAAACTGAGATACTTATTTCTAGAGACCGCAATCCGATATGTAGGTTGTCTAGCTTTTCTTTTCACTCGATACCCACGATACAATAAATTTATTTGCGAGTTGTTCCAACACGGCCGAGATATATTGGCTAATGGATACACTGGAATATATTTATATTTTTCAAATAACTATAAGCCTACATCGTTAGTTCTCCTGAAAAATCTATAAACCGATAAAAATGAAAGAGTTTTATCAGAGGATTTTTGCAAAAAGGAAATTGAATTTTAAATTCGTTATATTTCTTAAAAAAAAAACTCCAACGCGATATATCCTTCCATATCAATGGTTCTCAAACTATCTTATATCGAGTATTTTCTTGTGATTTTTGTAGAATAGTATGTATATTGAAAAAGGACATAAATCTTCTATTTTATGTATTCTATAATGAACACATAAACATTTAAATAACATATTATTTGTTATTTAAATGTTCTAAAATCTTGTGTCTATTCTTGTCCGTTTAGTCTTATCTATTGTAAGGTTCTATCTCGTTGATTCGATTGAATATTTTTTTCTTTAGATGATCCTTTAGATGGAAAGCAGGTTTATAATTTAATGTTGCTGTATATGGGGCTTCTTTCAGTCATAGTCAATTTATGTTGTTATAGTTCGTAGAGTTATCTTGTTGCTCTTAAACCTCATTTAAAGAAAGAGCAAATAGGTGTCTATGTTTAAATATGAATGTGATACTCTCGAAGAAATAAGTTCACGTAGTCGTTAGTAAATTGGTCTATTTGAAACGCCCCTTGCATGACTGTAATTCAAATTGTTTAGGATAGGGCCTGCTTTTGTATTCTAAACACATTTCTTGTGTGGGAAATTTGCTCCCAAACATAATCCCATATCTAAGAAGTGAGTGTAAGTTATCACACTCAAAAGTTATAACTTACACTCACTTCTTAGATATAAGCAAAATATCCTTACCGTGAAACATCTGTATCTACATGTGAATGTAAAGCTTGCAACAGTGACTTTGTTAAGCTTCTTGGTTAGTTGACTGACGTTTGACGTCCTGTAACGCGTATTATCTACATGTAAGCCAAGCTGTCTCACTGAATGTTATAGTCGAGTAAATTCTTTTTCTATTTCAATTTCTTGTGGGGTAATTAACATCTATTTGAGGGTAATTGGTGTACATCTAATCGATAATTAGATACACCTTTTTGTTTTAAAAATAATTACATTGGCCTTGTCCTCGTTAATTAATAACGTATGCCTTAAGAGCCTAGAAATGATTGATTAAATAGCCAAATTGTGCCGTTACATTGCCAAACATTACATTGAAGACGTAGACGTTCAGCACGTTCTTCATGAGGATTTCAAAGAGCGCGAAGCCAAAGATTTTGAAGTCGCTGATCGCGGCGGCCGCGACCGGCGGTTTGAGGCTGGACGGCATTTGGGCCCCCAGCCAGATCACGTCGCCCGTCTTCAGGCTGCTCGGTATGAAGATCAACAGCTTCGACCAGAACTGCAAGAGAAACCAAGTGGGATCGCAAAGGCAAACTTGATTTTAAAAGCTTAATATCTGGTAAACAGATGTTCAGACAGGCATACGATAGCATAGACAGAGAAAAGCTCTACAGCATCATGCTAGAGTTTAACATACCACGAAAATTAGTAAGGTTAACAAGTCTAATAATGGAGAACTCTAAAAGCCGGGCGAAGATACAAGGAAACCTAACAGACCCATTTAAAATAAACCAAGGCCTCAAACAGGGAGATGGACTCGCCCCAATGCTTTAATCTAGCATTAGAATACGCAGTAAGGAAAGCCAAGGTAGACACCAACGCATCGCTGCTACACAAATCCACCCAACTAGCAGCATCTGCAGATGACATAAACATACTTGAAAGAAACCTAACATCAATGAAAGAAACCTACATACAACTAGAAGCCGCGGCTGAAAAAGTGGGCCTAAAAGATAAGACCAAAGTATTAATACAGACCCGAAGCAATAGGAGGAGAGGCCAATAGGCGACCAAAACTTTGAGGTGATCAATGACTTTACCTACCTAGGCTGTAGCATATCCAGCAAACGGGACGAGATGAAGGAAATCCAACGAGGAATCAGTGCCAATATCAAGAAAGTATACTACCACATCTCGGCCATAATCAGATCAGGGAATGTCCACAGGAAAACAAAATTTAAACTTTATAAAATAATAACACGCCCAGTGTTATGCTATGGAAGCGAGACCGGGACGCTCTCACAAAGAGCGGAAACAATGGTGAGCGCATTCGAAAGAAAGATCTTACGCAGAATATATGGACCGATCCAAGAAAACGAACAGTGGAGAATAAGATACAACCACGAGATCTACCAGATCTTCGCAGAAGCAGATCTAGCAACAACAATAAGATTACAAAGACTTTAATGGGCCGGGCATTTACAAACGATGGAAGAGTCAAGAGTAGTCAAGAGGATTGTAGCGGCAACGAGCCGTTCCATTTTTATTTCTTAGTTTAAGAGGGCATTACAATAATTACCCAAATATTTTCGGACAATTTCCGAAAATATTTTATTAGGGTCGGTAACGTAATCCTCGAGCAGATAAAGAAATATTTGTAATTTTAGTTTTACGAGGGCATTATTACTCAGATATTTTCAGACGAATTTCCGAAAACATTTTATTATGGTCAATGGTGTAATCCCCGGGGAAATTAAGACACGGTGTTTTTCCCGAGAATTGGTAATCGCCAAAACAACAAATAGCCGAATATAGAAAAATAATAAACTCACAGAGAAGGGACCAGTATACCTGGACATAATATAAATACCTGGACCCCCGAATAAACAAGACGACCGACAGTCAAGCAACCGACAGTCAACCGACAGTCGGAAGCAACCGACAGTCAAGCAAGACAGTCCGGCGCAACCAACCAACGAGTCCAGTTCAGTCCAGTCAGTGGACTCAGACACGCCAGTGAACGCAGTCAGCGAAGTGGCACCATTCCAGCCAGTGGATCCAGTCAACAAGACTCAACTAGAAGTTCACACAGTCAGCGAGTGATACATTATGCTGCAACACACACCACAGGATTTTCAACCAAAAACCGGAAGGTAAAAGACCGGTTGGAAGACCAGGGGCGAGATGGGCAGACCAAATCCAGGTGGACGCTCGATCCATGCTCGAAACTCAAAATTGGAGAAAGGCGGCGGAGGATAGGGATGGTTGGAGGAAGAAAATATAGGAGGATAAGGCCCGATTTGGGCTGTAGCGCCATTTGATGGAATATCTGCTAAACGAGATAGAAGACTAGATAAGCAATATATTGAATTAAATTCTCTAGAAATTGCTGTTTACTACTTTGGGCTTATCCAATTAGTTCCCGTAATATCGTTCCTTAAACTAAGTCGACTAAATTTGCAAGATTTTGGAAGTTTGGTACGTAGTTTGTGCTACAATTGCGTCAATTGCATCAAAACTAGTTATACTACCAACACAAAATTCTGTACGATTGTAGCAAATAAATTTCTCTATAAACCAGTGTCTACTAATCTACACAAGTTCAACAAGTTGCCGAGATATCTTCACTTGAACTTCTTTTGCAAATTTTTGAAAGTTTAAAATTGTTTTGGGAAAAATTAAGTCAATTGCTAAAAAACGAGTAGGACTATCAACACCCAGTTAAGTACGAATGTAGTCAATTAAATTCCCTGAAAAATAGTGTTTAATACTTTATGCTACTACAACTAGTTGCCGAGATATCTTCATCTAAAGTTACTCAACTGGAATTACAAAGTTTTGCGGATTTCAAAAAGGTGTTGCAAAACTAATTTTAACAAAATTGCTACAAAACTATTTAAACTACATATATACATTTCTGTAGAAATAAACTAAATTAAATTTCCTACAAATTGGTGCATATTACTAAGTTGTTGTCCAACCACTTCCCAAGATAACTTTACTTTAATCTAGTTAATTAATATTTGGAAACTGCAGGTCGTTATTCCTCCAATTTCATCAATTCCTACGAACCTAGTTGAACTAACCATAACACATTTGATACGTCTGTAGCTAACTTAACATCCTACAAGATAGTTCACAATAGTTAAAAGTAGTCAAACTAGTTCCCAACATATATTTACTTAAAAATTACTAGGTGACTAGTCCTGTCTAATACATAGAAGTCTTGTCTGTCTAGTCCGCCCAGTCTTGCCTGTTTAGTCTTGTCTATATAGTCTTGTATGTCTAATCTTGTCAGTCTCGTCTTGTCTGTTTAGACCTTTAACACCGTCCTGAACGTCCAGACCGTCCCGACGGTCCAGACCGTCCTCCTCGGTAGTGTAGTTGACCCGCCTTTCAATGCGGGAGACCCGGGTTCAAATCCTGGTCGGGCAGGCGACAACTAGGGCGGTTTTCACTAACCGTGAATGTAATGCACCACTCTGAATGAATGCAAAATACTCGATACCGGGGTGGCGCATCCTCCGAACCGTCTAATCCGTCTACTACGTCTAGTCCGTCTAATTTGTCTATTTTCCAAGATATCTTAACTTTAACTAAAATCACCGACCGAGATCTCAGTGAACTGCATGCCGGGCGTCTTGGTGACGCGCGCGAACACCCGCTTCAGGTCACTGCCGATGTTGGGCGTCGTGATGCTGAACAGGATGAAAACAACGAAGAACAAGCTGAAGCGCAGACCCATCACGAACACGTACACCTTAATAAACCGCTTGATACCGACGAAGACCAGCGAGACGCCGAGCAGCCAGAGCGCCATGTGGATGGTGGACCAGTAGATTTGCTTCTCGCCGCATCCCAGGATCAAAGACACTAATAGCCGTGGTCTGTTCTACGTCGTTCACGGTATTATTATTTAGTAAGATAGTCGTATCATCTGCATAATTGAGAATAAATGCGGTTGAACGAAATAATGAAATAATGTTCAAATGAAATAATGCGGTTCAACGCATGATTGGGGCGAGTCATTTATGAGTATTGCGAATAATATTTAACCCATGGTCTACCTTTTGGAATCAATATGTTAACACTTCCTGAAGTAGAATTGACAAAGCCACTCGGAATTTCAAGTCTAGTAATATATTTTCTATTTTATAGGAAAGATTTCACCCATTCCAGGGTATTCTTGTCAGTCTAGTCTTGTATCTCCAGTATTGCGTGTCTGTCCTCCTCAGTAGTATAGTTGACAACATAACCGCCTTTCAATGCGTGAGACCCGGGTTCGAATCCTGGTCGGGGTAGGCGACAGCTAGGGCGGTTCATTAACCGTCCGAGCTGCCCACCCTGAACGAATGCAAACTATGCGATGCCGGGGTGGCACACACTAAAAGGGCCAAAGTGGATTAGGGGATTTAATAAGAGCTTCCCCCGAACCACTTTAGTCTTTTCTGTCTAGTCTTGTCTATCAGGTCTTGTCTGTCCAGTCTGGTGTGTCCAGTCTTGTCTGTCCATCCTTACCAGGCGTACCTATCAGAGATGTAAAAAGAAGGACGCAGAGACGACGGCAAGGAAAGAAGCGCTCAGGCTAAATCACGTAGAGTTCAGGAAATCGCTGCAGAGAATGATAAATAGCGAGAAGAGGAGATGGTGGGCAAACCCCTGCCCGAAAATCGATGAGTACCTCTGTGGAGATGCTTTCGAAATTGCAATCCAGACTTGATAGAGGCAATTGGCACCCTGACTTGATAGAGAAAAATGTTCGTGCCCAATCTACCCGGCACGGATTTGGGAGAAACCGATTTGCAGTGATGTCTTGGAATTTGCAACCGAAGAACCCGTAGTGGCAAGTGATCGACTTAGTAAAAAAAACTTATCGACTTAACAAAGGCAGAGCACCTGGTCCGGACATAATTCCCTCCGTAATGATTAAAACTGCTTGCAATTTTGTACTCCAGTACGTCTTAAGCGCAAGAAGACGTCATAAGCCCAAGAATATTTTTTTGTCTCAATAATGCGAAAACTAAACGAAATTTTTGTGTCAAGTGTCAAATACAAATCAAGCTGGTAGTAACTGTTATTTACCTTAGAGTGCGAAAAAGTTGATTTTACCCCGAAAGGCGAGTTCCCCATTAGCTAGAGCGTTGCAAAACCATTTCCGCAAGAAATTTGTATAATTTTTTTTGACCGACAATTATTATTTAAGAAACTTTAAATAGATTTAGATAATTTTTAGATTTAGATTATTTACAATATTGGAGATTATTTCTCATGAATAGGACCCTGAAAGAAGGTGTTCCCGCAGATCTGGAAAAGGGGTAGGCAGATACTGTTAAAGAAACCTAACAAGCTGCCCAGCGAAGCAACATCGTTCAGGCCCCTATGCCTGATGGACATGTAAACTACTGGAGCAGCTGCTGCTGCAAAGAATTAAAAGAGAACTAAAGACCGGCAACGATCTCGCTAACAACCAGTACGGTTTTAGGGAAGGGCGATTTACAATAGACGCTCTCAACAAAGTTGTAGCCATTGCAGACGCCGTTAAAAAGGGCTCCAGGAGAACAAGAACAATATGCGCTTTAATTACGCTAGTTGTGCGAAACGGCCTGCTCGCAAGACATTTCCGCCATACCTGATAGCGATGATAGATAGTTAAATATCAGAAAGGACAACTGTCATTGAATCAGACAGCTGCCGCTCTACGAAGAAGATTCATAGCGGTGCTCCACAGGGATCAGTCATGGGTCCAACTTTGTGGAACATTGTGCACGATGGGCTTCTCTGACTCAAGATTCCAGAAGGAGTAGAGACTGTTGGCTTCGCAGACGATCTTGCCCTGGTGGTATGCAGCAGAACCGAGAATGAGCTATAGGCAAATGAAGTATTGCTACTAATAGACAAATAGATAGAAGGTAAACAGCTCAAGCTAGCGATTTAAAAAACGGAGGCAGTCTTATTAACTGGCATTAGAAGAATTGTCAAGATATCTTTCAAATTTAGAGACGCTACTATCACGCCAAAGGGGGCCATAAAGTATTTAGGCGTAATAATAGATAAAAACTTGTCATTCAGGGACCATGTCTGCCGACAAAGCTCACAAAACTTTTTCTGCACTGGAGAGGCTCTAATGTAGGAGGACCCAGGACCAGTAAGAGAAAACTGCTGTGCTCGGTGGTCCACTCCGTAATGCTTTATGCGGACCCTATATGAGCCAAAGCTATGAGCGTGAAAGCCACCAAACACAAGCGGGCAGCGGTCCAGAGATTGCTAGCGCTAACAGAACTGTATCAAGGTAACTGTGCAACATCGAAAAATAATTAAGGTATGAGCTCATAGCACCAATTACTCATATAATCAATGCTAGTCTAGCTAAGGAGAGATTTCCAGTTCTAAAAATATCAAAAATTATACCAGTGCACACAAAAGGAGCAACCACGGTTACTCAAGACCACAGACCAATTTTAGAAAAAATTCTAGAATACTGCATGCAAAACAGAATAACTCCATTTATCGAAAGATATAATCTTTCTACTCAACAACATGGTTTTTGCAAGGACAAATCTACCTCAACAGCTTTACTAGAATTCCAGAGTAAAATATTACAGGAAGTTGATATAGGCAATCACCCATAGCGTGTTTCTCATAATATTCTATTAGACAAACTAAACGGTTATGGGATCAGGGGAAAAGCGGGCCGTTGGATACAATCTTACCTGGAATACCGGAAACAGAATGTACGAGGGGCAAGTAAAAAATAAGGTTCCCAACGCTGTACACTCGCCGCGCGAGATACTAGGCGAAATCCGGCAACACCACCTTCATTTTTGATCCCCCCCCCCACTCCTTTCCAACAATCTGAAAGATCACTGCGAAGCTTAGTGCCGGCCTAACAGCCATCCGCGATGGAGCCCGCAATCGCCGTCACCGCCAGGTGTGAAAGCCGTCAGTGATTCGATTTTTAAACGCGAAGAAGCTTACAGCTATTGAAATTCATAGACAGTTGGAAGAAGTTTATGGCAAAGCTTCCAACACGTCCGCAAATGGTGCAGGGAGTTCTCCGAAGGACGCACAGACGTTCACGACGAGCAAAAGAGCAGGAGGCCATCGGTGTCCGACGAAGTCGTGGCGAAGATTGAGCGCATTCTCTTCGAGGAGGATCAGGTTCCTGAGGTTTGTGAAAAAACCATCGACAACATTTTGACCAAAAACTTGGTTATCACAAGGTGTGTTCGCGGTGGGTCCCGCACATGCTTTCAGAAACCCACAAAGACAATCGCGTCAAGTGTGCCGAGGGGTTTCTTCGAGAATGCGCCGCCGAGAATACGGAAGAATTCTTGGACTCCATCGTTACGGGAGATGAAACGTGGTGTCACTACTTCACTACGTCACTCCGGAAATAAAAGAAGACTCGAAACAATGGCGCCGTCCCGGGTCGCCGAGGCCGAAGAAGTTTAAGCAGACGTTGTCCGCAGGAAAAGTGATGGCTACGGTGTTTTGGGACCGAAAAGACGTCTTGCTTACCGAGTTTATATCTAAAGGGACCACAATAAATTCAGACAGGTACTGCGAGACGTTAACGAAACTCAAAAGAGCCATCCAACATCGCCGGAGAGGAAGACTGAGCAAGGGCGTTAGGTTGCACCACGACAACGCGCGACCGCATGTCTCTCGACAGACCACCGCCCTACTGGACAAATTCGGCTGGAAATTGCTTGATCATGCCCCCTACAGCCCTGATCTTGCTCCCAGCGACTTCCACTTGTTTCCGAAATTGAAGCAACACTTGGGTGGACAACGCTTCAGTACAGATGAAGAGGTGAAGGAAGCGGTCACCAAGTACATCCGCGGCCTAGCGGCGGAGTTCTTCGAAGCGGGTTTTCCGAAGTGGATAACTCGTCAGGAAAAATGCGTTGAAAGATCTGGCAACTATGTAAAAAAGTAGTTTAAAATACAAGCTTTCAGATTGTATACATATTTATTGCAATAAATAAAAACGGCTAAGTGCGTGTCGGGCCATGCGCAATGTAGGGTTCCGTAGATGCCATTCTTACTCTTATCACTTAAGACTCAAATGTCTATAAAATTTCATAACCAACAACTTAATCAGCTGACATTGATGTTGTTGAGCTTGACTTTCAACATAACCAATAATAAATTGTTTAAATGACGCGGCTGCCGCTCGATTTGTTACATTTTATAAGTTGGTTGACTATTACTCGTAAACTAATTAAGCCTACTTATCCGTGATACTTTTCCTTTTAAATTCGTTATATATGCTACTATTGTGAATTTTTTCACATATCCAGAAACAGCCATTTAGCTGGGAGTGGGGGGAGGACACTTGACTCTAACAAAAATTAGCACTTTAAAGCTTAATATTTCACAAACGGATCTCTTAATCGAAATATTATTTTCACAAATCTATAATATTTTTGAAAGACCTATCCAACGATACCCTACACCATGGCGTAGACAAAAAAAAAACCGTAACCACTCCTTTAGGGTAAAGGAGGTACCCTAAAAAAAATTTTTTTCAAGATTTTATTTTACCACTTTGTCGGCGTGACTAATCTGTATATCCATGCCAAATTACAGCTTTATAGTTCTAATAGTCTCTGAGCTAAACTGCGGACGGACGGGCGGACGGACATACCGAAACTATAAGGGTTCGTTGTTGATAACAACGGAACCCTAAAAATGCCTTACACCTGAAAAAAATGTGGGAACCTTATTTTTTACTTGCCCCTCGTATCAGTAAATATTGGAAATAGAACTGGACAATCACAGACAATATGTACACATATAGGGGCACCACAAGGAAGCGTATTGGCAGCAACATTATTTTTACTATACACGGCAGACTTAAATAACTATATAAGAGGACGATATTGCACTTTATATGCGGATGACACAAGCTTCATTGTGACTGGGAAAGACAAAAACAACAATGTTGAGGAAGCAAACAGACTCTTAGATTCAGTTAATACATGGTTCAATTAATACATGGGATATATAATTTTCCAGTCTACAAGAAGTGTCTACGACGGAAATATTAATATTGTTATTAAAAATCACCAATTGAAAAGGGCGAAAGATATAAAATTACTAGGCATACATCTAGAGGATCATCTATGATGGACAACCCACATACAAATCATCAACTCTATACTGCACAAGAAGGCACTTTTAATCAAACATATACATAAAGTGTTAAACAAGGAAGATCTTCGCAGTTGGTATTTTGCTGAAGTACAAAGCGTATTAACATATGGAATAATTTTATGGGGTGCTTCCTCGCAAATAGAAGTAATACTAGTAGCACAAAAGAGAATTATCACGAACCTATTAGGTTTAAAAAATACGTGATTCCTGCAAAAAACACTTCCGGAACCTAAGAATCGTAACAGTAGTTAGTTTGTATGTTCTAGAAACGACTGCCTGTATACATAAGATTAAACGAAATTTCCAGAAAAATAAGGACAACCATAATTATAATACGAGAGGGAAAGAAAGATTTTTTATACCCCTTAAAAACAAATCTAACCATGTGCAGCTAAGGATTGGAAAACCAAGGAAGCTATATAACAAACTACCTAATAGCCTGCGCGATGAAACATCATATAAGAAATTCAAATCAAAAGTGAAAGAACTTATATTAATTACTACAAACTCCCTTTTATAATATAAATAATTTTTATAAATGCAAATTTCAAAACTATTAGCTTTAAGTATTTTTTGTAACTTTACCTATAGATATTGTTGTATCTCAAAAGGTAATTAAATAATTAAGGGAGTCCTTGGTAATAACAGGCATTGCTCCAATTGAGCTACTAGAGCAAGAGAGGCTCAGAATCTACTCAGCTAAACAAATCAAACCAATTTCTAATAAAAAGGAAGCCAAGAGAATATGGTCCTGCAAGCGTAGCCGTTTGGCTAATATTGTTTTTCATTATTAATGGCATACCCTCCTCTTCACAATTAAATAATCATCCGATGATTTCGCTTAAAATTTTTTTACATATCAAAATGAAACCTCCTATTGGAATGGAAGACCCAATATAATACAACAAAGGGAGAAATTATTGTAGTATAATCTGGAATGAATGTGATGATTATAAAATTGATTTAAATAAAATAATTAAAAATCTTTAGTTTCGCAGTCAGTGCAACACACGACTACGGGTTGGTGTGTGTTGGGTTCAAAACCAGCTACCGGCAAATTTATTTGTTTTACATTTCCAGCAAATATTGATTCCATACAGAATCCCATGTGGCAAGGGATTTAAAATGGACTCTTTTGTTACCAAAGCTGGTAAGAGAGGGGTGGCAGGGGATATATCAAGAAACAGATTAGGACATATGAGGAGCCAATCCATTGGGGAGGCTACAAAAAAACCTTTCATGGATGACACTATTCAGCCTTACAAGAGGACGGAGTACCCGATTGTCTTCACTATTGTGGAGACCATCGGGGCTCTTACTAAACCGGTGGAGGACCTGGCAAAAGCGGCTAGTCCAAGTACGAAAATGGAAATAAGGGAGATAGCAGCAAGGAAATAGAAGAGTTAAGAAGTCAGCGAACGTCTTCTCGCGCGATTCGGTCGCTAGCTGGTAGGAGCAGCACCGCTTCGAGCCCATCCAGAATCTAACATTCGACGTCGAAGTGGAAACAAGGGAGGCGAAAATGGAGAAAAAAACCTACGTATAGAAATCAGTACACAAACTGGGAAAAGTAGCCTAGAAACGAACGAGGAAAGAGACGTGAGGAAACTATGTGAGGAGACAGATATGGGAAATACGTATGAAAATTTTCAACAAGTAGCCTAAAAAGACTGGCCCTCGGCAGTCTTCAGAAAAGTAAAGGAAGGATTCGGAAATATGCTAGTAGTCCCCACGATTAGAATGTAGCATGGTTCGTGTCGGATGACATACATCCTGACTCAGGCGTACTACTGACTTTAATCTGAAATAAAATTAAACGACAAACTACCGGATTATTATTGTGTCAGGTGCATTTGTTGAAATGCCTAATATAATCAATAAGCAGCTAAACTGCATTAACTATATCTGAAACCAGTTCCAAATAATAGTTAACTGTTAACTAAACAACTTCAAAAGATTCGAGAACGAAATGTAGAATGAGAACTAAGGTAAAATTATAGTAACTCGGAATGGATTAACTTTATACAAAAGTATCTGATTACATTTGGAAGCATAATGCTTTCCTGCCCTCCCATGCCCACCTGGTAATCACAAATGTCTTTATCGTGTCCAGTTATTTCCGGTGGTGGAAGAATTTGGCACTGTTCTGCACATACAGGAGAAAATGCACGCGTGGAGGCTCCTTCCGTGCTCCCCAAATGACTTATTAAATGTTCATAAATCCACAATATAAACAATATATACATGTCTTTAAATCTAAGGAATCTAATAATTTTTCAGATAACTATACATTTCAACAGGGTTTCGGAACACGTATTCTTATAACTAAATAATGCAAATAATTATTATCACAACTTTGTATGAAAGTTTCTGTAATTGAATGTAATAGAGTAAATACTATTAATCGGTGTTTATTATCAATGTTTAAAATGCATTAATAAAATAAGATATTAACATATGCTTAAGGCAACTGAGATACTGTATAAAAAGTCAATTTATGTATACTTATGTTGATACATCTTTGGAGTTATTGCTCGGTAATAATGCTGTTACGTGATGAAATGTCTCCCCTAGTAAGTTTATATAGGTTTTAGAAGAAAATATGTTGTCTCACGTAGCTCGTTCGCATCAATATTTCGCATAGTGGAATATTTTATACTGTATTCTGTTTCATCTCAATCTCGAGGGCCCTATATTTGTACACTTTGCATAATTGAGACTTGTTTTAATATTAAAATACTAGAAGTTTTACTTACTATAATATATGGTATGAGTAAATATGAAATTGAATCTCTAAAATAGAATTTGCTAGAATATCTCTTTTAAAGAACAAATATCGCATTTTTCCTAAATCTTTTGCTTATTTTCGTTTCCTGCTGATTTTTTATTCTTATTTATAATCTTAAAATTATTTCAAACCTTTTTATATCGTCACCTACCCTGCTGTCTATGAAATAAATTCCGATTAAGTTAAAATATATTCAACAATCCTAAAAGAATGAAGACAAGATATATAAGCTGAAATCAATAGCCGAATTGTGTAATTATTTTCAAAGACATACGGGTCTATATATTCTAAATTTGTTTGCAATACTTCGTGGTATATACTCTGTTTATGCCCTTGGGCAATTCTAATAAATAAGCTCAGTGCGGGAACGAATTTAATAGCGATGTAAATTTCCACCGTATTGAGTAGAAGTAGTCAATTGAAATCGTTCGGTTTGTTTTTCCCACTTTTATTGTGGGTCTGTGGAAAACTATTCGACCTCAATAAAGACCTGCAATTATTCCCATCCACATGTTACAACACACACACAAAACGGCCACAAAAACTTATATGTGTACCTTTACTTCTTGTAGAAATAAACAATATTAAACGCATCCCGACACACCAAGACGGACAATTCTAACTTTTCCTTAGAACTAACAATAGCATTTAGATGGAAAGCACACAAAATAAGGCGTGCCATAATGAATGGCGAATTACCTTTGGGATTCCGTGCGGGATCAAACACTTCCTGGGCTGACATTAATGAGAACACATGTGGACTTATTGAGGATGAGGCAAGAGCGACCGTTTGGTAATGACAGGTATTGTCGCGTTTGAAGGGTGGCAAATGTAAAACCATTAAAGTTTCGATCGCGGCTTAAAATTAGTTTTAATATTGTTGAATAGTTACAGAATGTCATTTATATGTATTCAGATATATTGAACTCAATTTATTTCATAACAAAAACCACTGATTTTATATGCCTGTGTTATAAATAAATGTGCTTAAGAATAAAATCATATACAATTTAAATTAGACAGACAAAAGTAAAGAGATAAGATAACACACACACTAATAGACAGAAAACGCTAGACACACAGGATTAGACAGACTAAACCGTCAAGACTATACAGAAAGGACTAGACAGACGAGGCTAGACGGACAAGTTTAGACACGCAAGTCTAGACAGATTAGATGGACCAAACGACATAGACGGACTATACGGACTAGACATGCCTATACGGACTAGACGGATTAGACGGATTAGACGGACTAGACGGACCAGACGGACCAGACGGACCAGATGGACCAGACGGACCGGACGGACCGGACGGACCAGACGGACCAGACGGACCAGACGGACCAGACAGACCAGACGGACCAGACGGACCAGACGGACCTGACGGACCAGACGGACCAGACGGACTCGACGGACCAGACGGACTAAACGAATTCCATCTGTGAGGTCTTGAATCGATTGTGGGCCATTGGCGTACACCTTAACTTTCAGGTAGCCGCAAAGAAAAAAGTCGAGAGGTGTTAAATAACAAGATCTCGGTGGCCAATTGTGATCGCCTCTTCGAGAAGTCACATGGTCAGGAAACTTTTCTCGCCAAAGAACAATAGTATCGTCACTTTTTTTTCACCAAGCAACGTCTTGTTGAAAGTAAACGTCGTCCAAATCAATATCATCCAATTCCGGCCATACAAAATCATTAATCATCGTTCATCATCGTTGCTCCAGCTTCGTTTCCGAACAAGTAAGGTCCAAAGACCCCGCCAGACCAAAAAGTCACACGTTGAGGATGGAGAGGCTTCTCAACAATAATTCTTGGGTTTTCCAAGCCCCAAATTTAACAATTCTGCTTGTTAACACGGCCTTCGAGGTGAAAATGGGCCTCATCACTCAAGATGATTTTTTGATGAAATTCCGGATTAGTTTGATGCATTTCAAGGACCCACTCAGCAAAGACACGTAGGCGTGAGTTTTTTTTTTTTAGTTTATTTCCTTATTCAAGTTACATAACTAAGGGAAACATGTCAAACAAATACAAATATTAAATAGTAAAATACATAAATAATAAAAAATATTAAAGTCATTTTTTCAACTCTGCTCTCTCTCTCCATTGATGAAATCTTCCACACTGTAGGGTTCTAACTCATTTATGAGGTTGAATATTTGTTTTTAAATATTTTGAAATTTTTTATATCCTTTATATGTCTGGGCAGGTGATTGTAGAATGTAATACACCTATAATAGGTACCTTTCTCTGTTAATGATAAACTGTGAATTGGTGGCACATATTCCAAATGTTTTCTTCTTGTTGGTATATTGTGGCTGGTTTCGCTCTTGAAAAAGTTATTTTTATGCTTGAAATTATAAATTAGTATCTCATGAATGTATTGTCCCGGTACAGTTAAGATATTAGCTTGCTTGAATTTTCCTTTGCAGGATTGATTATATTCCAGATTCAATATGATTCGTAGAGCTTGTTTCTGAATCTTGAAAACATCTGTAATGTTTTTTCCAGAACCCCAAAAAATTATGCCAAACCGGGTATTTGATTGAAAATTTGCATTGTATACCATTTTTAGAATTTTTGGGCTCAGAACTTTTTGTAATATTCTTAAAGAAAATATCGTTTTATTTAAATGGCTAACTAAGAAGTGTATGTGTGTTCTCCAATTTAAAGTGTCGTCAAAGTGTATTCCCAAAAGCTTCACACTCTCTTTTATATAAACTGTGTTTTTATCTATTTCAATTTGTGTTGGATAATTCAGTCGAGATCTGTTTGTTTTGAAAATAATAATGTTTGTTTTTTGCTGATTTATTGTTAGTTTATTTTTTTTAAACCACTGTTGAACTAGGTTTAAGGCAGAGTTAACACTAATAATCACTTCATCCATATTTTTGTTTGCTACTAGAAGCGTTGTGTCGTCGGCAAAGTTTAGAATTTTATATGGAGTATTATTTAAGGCTAGGGGTAAATCATTTAGATAAATTAATAGTGACAATAGTGGGCCAAACAATAGTAGGCCTAATATACTTCCCTGCGGTATCCCTATTGTTGTACTTGTCACATTCGATTTTAAATATCCACATTCTGTATTTAATTTTGTTTGTTGGGTTCTACCAGACAAGTACGACTTGAACCAGTCAAGAGCAATGCCTCTTATGCCATACTTTTCAAGTTTACTGACCAGAATTTTATGGTTCACAGTGTCGTACGCCTTTGGTAGATCGATTAGGATTCCACAGGGAATTTCATGACTTTCTAGATGCTCTAAGATATTGTTGAGAAAGTGGAAACAAGCTGTTTCTATGTTCCGTCCATCTACATATCCGTGCTGGGTGTTGTTTAATAAATCGTATTTCTTGAAAAAAGCAACCGTCCTACTAGCTACTATTTTTTCAAATATTTTTGAGAACGACAATAATAAGCTAATGGGTCTATAGTTTTCTACAAGCAATTTGTCTCCTTTCTTGAATACTGGTGTGATTATGGAGTGTTTCAATTTGTCTGGAAAAACTCCATATTTAATTGAGGTATTTATAATATACTCCAATGGTTCTATTATTTCATTTATGACGGTTTTTATCACACCTATAGGAACTTCATCTACTCCAGAACTTTTTTTGTTGTTGAGATTCATTACTCCGTCCATAATTTCTTCACGTGTTGCCGGTCTTAAGTATATTGAATTGTTATTTATGTGTATTGAATCTGAGTATTCTATATGTTCGATTTGTCTAGATAATTGGATGGGGTTGTCCGAGTAGAATTTATTGAATTTGTTGACTATTTCTAAGATGTTCATTTGATCTAAAGAGAAAACTGTACTATTGTGATGTTTTTTTAAGTTTACGATTTGGTTGACTACCTTTCACGTTGATTTCATAATATTATTAGAATTCCTTATTTCATTTTCTAACTGAATCCTTTTTGTTCTTTTGAGTACTTGGTCATATTTTCGTCTAGTTTTGTTGTATTGTTTTCTGCTTTTCTCATCAAATTTTGATAATATTTCCAAAAACTCTAGCTTTTTTCTAATTGATTTAACTTCTGGACATGTATATCTATGATTATTGCTCGCTTGTTTATTCTTTAATAAACAAGGATAACTGCTATTAAAAAATAATAGGAATTTTTCCATAAATATATACCATTGGTTGTTTATGTCATTTTGTTCTTGCGTGTAAACTTCTAACCAGGTTTCTTCGGAAAGCAATTTAAAAAATGTTGTATTGTTTTCTGGAGAAAAGTGTCTGACTCGAAATTTAGTTTTCTGTTTTTTATTCTCAATTAGACTTATTATTTGGGCTTTGTGATCAGAAATATAATATTCTGTAGTTTTGACCGTGTACATCATGCCTGCTGTTATAACTATGTTGTCAATGCATGTTGACGATTGGGGGCGACTAGGTTCTTTAAACGCCATTTTTAAGTTGAATGATTGAAACATAGACTTAAGTTGTCTACTTTCATAGTTTAATTTTAGCGTGTCCACGTTGAAATCTCCAGCTACAATGCATTGTTTTTTTTCTATATTTAATTTTATTAGCAATTGATGCAAGTTATCTAAGAAATTCTGAAAACTAGTTAGGTTTCGATACTTTTTTTTACTTTTTTTCCTAACTAGGGGCTCGATAAATTGCTATAACTATTGTTGCAATTTCATTCAATATTGTCTCTATAGCTGTAATTTCAAAAATGAGTTCTTCTGCTAGCTTATCGATATCCGGTCTTGCCGTCCATTTAATGTTATTTTTGCAGAAAATAGCTACACTTCCATGTTGTCCCACTTTGCGACAATACGATGCTCCTAGGTGAAAATTTGAGATTTGCAAGACTCGTAAATGCTCGTTACTTTTCCAATGCTCTGTTAAAATAAGAAATTTACAATTCTTATTTTCTTGGAGCATGTATTCTATTTTTTCTATAGAATTCCCAATAGATTGTGTGTTTTGGTTAATTATTTGCATACTTCGTTTGGAGTTATTTTATAATTTTATTGCTTCCGTTTGTAGATGTAGGTTTTTTGAAAATGTGTGGTCTGACGGCTTCTGTTTAGATATTTAGATGTAGAATTAAATTTAAAACGTTCGTGTAAGATTCCTTCTGGCCAGAAGGACCTATCATAGACCTTCTCTTTTAAAATTGGATCCACTCCTATTTTGAAACTGTTATTGTCCGCTATATGGACTTTTGAGGTCATTTTTTCTACTATAAAGTCTGTTTTCGGTAATCCTGTATTTTTTTTAAGGTAATCCTGGACAATTTCTGCAGTTACATGTTCTTTCGCTCGGAAAATGTATAGCCACAGTTTTTTTGATTGAGTTTCTCTACCCGAAAAACCTGTGGCTTTATCTTCTTCGTTGACTTTTGCGCTACCAAAAGATTCGCGGTATTTTCGTCCACTGAAGGCTGGTTCTTTATCTCTGCGGGATTGAGGCTTATCTCTATCTATTTTATTTTGTTGCTTTTTGTTCGAGTAAGTCGTTTCCGATGTTCGCTCAATTTCTTCGACTATCGCGGAATTGTTGGTAGTTTCCGAACCGTTATATTGTTGACTTTCATGTGTTAATGTTAAGTTTTGACAGCCAGAGGTGTTACTTAATAAGGTGTGATGCGTGGTATTAGGTTGACATGAAGAAATGTTTTTTTGTTTTATGCTATATAAAGATATGTTTTAAGATATGTTTTAATGCATGGATTTGTTCTTCTAACGTAAGTAGATAGCAATTCATAATCCTGTTCTTATCTTCCATCTCATTCAATAATTTTTTTAGGAGAAAATTTTCCTTTTGTAAGATTCTTACATTATCCTCTTCCGAAAAATTTGAAGTTTCTAGGTGAGTTTTTTCTATTGTATCACTAATTTCATGATCACATTTGTGTTTTTTTTTTAGAATGGGATACACATCCCGGATGGAAATGTTTGCTGCATTTTATACAAAACACTGGTTCACACACTTTTTTTGCACAATAATTGCAGAGCACTTCAACTGTGTTGTTACTTTCAGCCATCTTGGTTGCAACTTTTTAACGTGAGTTAACTGAACTTTTAAAACTTTAAGATCTAAATCTTTATACCTGCTCCACACTCTCGCGGAGCAACTTTGGCGAGGATCCTCGCCGAAGTTTTTGAGGCGAGGAACTACATGGAGGAGGCATCTACACTCTCGCCTTACTTCGCGAGGAATACTCTCACATTTCTCCCTTCTCTCGTACTTGCGCCTCGTGTCCCTTTGACTCGGGTACGAAAAAAACCGCTTCTGGAGCGAAGTTAGCCAAGGCGAGGCAAGGAAGCACAAGGCGGACCGAGTAACCTGACTACACTCTCGTTCCTCGCTCAACTCCGTGCTACTTCGAGTAAGAATTTAAAAGAAAGAAAATTCGAGCCCAATTCCAAAGATCAATGAGAAATGAACAAACCTGGTTTTTTCTCCATACTATGAGCTACAACAGCAATATTCTCAGTTGTTCTTGAGCGATGTGCACGAGTTCAGTTCTTCACATCAGTAACTTGTCCCAGCAGTTCAAACTTCTACACCAGTTTCACAATTGCTGGCGGAGAAGGTGCTTCACGACGACCCAAAAATGCTTTAGTTTTGCGAACTGTGAATTTTCACCATTTTTTGTAGTGAATTTTAATAATTTCCTTACGTTGTTGAAGCGTAAATCGTTCCATTTTAAATATTAACGTAGTTTTTACTTGCCATCTGTCAAGTAGTTACAGGTTCACTCATGACAACTGCTAAAATGGCGGGCTATTGCAAATGAAACCTCTTATTGGAAGACCCTTTACAAGATTTAGGTTTTTGTTATTTTAGCATAACTTTCTTGAAACTTTAAAAAAAAGATTTAATGATTCCTACTTAATTGTCTATGGAACCGAAAGGCTTAATATAATGTAATGTAATATAATTAAATGGGTTAATGTAAATATGCATATTATTTTCTTAATTAGTTTTGTAAAATAACACATTACAAGAATTACAAAATTATAGTAATTAAGTTCGAAGAAATTCGTATGTAAATGGATATAAATGCTAGAAACTTTCCAGGAAAGATCCCATACGAGTTTGAACTGCACGTGCTGACACAATTTCGCACAACGTATCCGCGTTTTTTTTACCAATCCGGTTGAAATTAATTAGTTTAACTATTAGCATTCAATTAACAAATTTCAAATTAAGACTGCACTCAGCCATAGAATGTTCATTGAATCCATATGATCTGTTCAGGAATTCGGCGAATGAATTAAAATGGGATATTTGCCCTGACTGGGATATTTCACTGTGTTACCGACAGACTTAGTTAAAAATAATTAATTTTAAATTTTAAACACGTGCAACCAAATCTTAAAAATTAACTTATTGCTTTATGGCCGAGTTCGCAGAAATATTTAAACGTGTTTATTTGATAAATCAGGGTAAAAAGTGGCAGCCAAGTTAATTTACAAAATAATTAGCATCCATCCTAAGCGCCTTATCGCAGCTTTTGTGAATGCAAATCAAAGTCTCCCCTTTGTATATAAACAAAAATGCGGGTTGTATTTGAAATTTTTTTTAAATTATGTAATTGTAATTTGTATTTCCAGTTTAAAATTACAAATCATAATTTTAGAATTACCACCTAATTTTAGGAATAGATCAAAGTTTTCAGATAATTTTGTGCCTTAGTATTTTAACCTTCGCCGTCCCAAAATAATAAATTTTCGTGGAATCCAAAAAGCGGGCCAAAGCACTTTATAAATCAATGTTATTGTCTAAAAAATCAGTAGCTTCAGTTTTATAAAATAAACGAGAAATTCTAGTGATAATCCATGATAGTGATTTAAAAAATATGATCTTTTTGAAATGCGAGACAGTGGACATATTCAAATGGAATTCGAACAATTAGAATTAGAATCAATTTTTTAGTTTAAAAATTCATTTTTTGCAAAATTTAAACAAAATTGTACATATTTTATATCAATATTATTTTTATTAATGGCTAGGCGGTTGTTGCTTGTACATTATAATATTTGTGAAGCCTCTCTTTTAAAGAGACACGCGTGAGTCATCTCTTGCATATAAGCGATTTCTCGGTTTAGTTTTTATATGTAAAAGCGATGAAAATACCTTGAAAATACCTCAAAAATACCATCCCGCACCCCCAGGGGTGCGGGCACCCCAGGTTAAAAACCACGGGTTTAGGGTATAATATAATTTTAAACTGTATTATTAGTAAACTGTTTGAGAAATTTGAGCTAGCTTGATTAGTTTTTAAGTTTTGAGGGCAATATAAATGAATTGTTCTCTGAAATGAATCTTTTTGCTTTATCAATTTCTTTGTCAAAATGTTTGGTCATCGATGGTAATGTTTATGAACTGTTTTAGGAGACGCGGGTGTGCGAGAGAATAGACGAAGTGGATTGTGCGAAATCCGAAAGGTTCTACAGCCTGAATTTGGAGCTTTCCAGTATCACCCAACCACCGATACTCGAAGGTAAACGGAACCGATCCCCAAATTTATATTTTGTTGAATGTACCTTTGTAGATTCTCCAAAAACCAAGGCTACGGAAAGCCTGAAGAGTCCTTCATCCACCAGCACGACCACCACCACCCCAAAACCCACGAAGCCGAAGACGACGCGACAAAGTTTCATCATCACGACCACGCCGAAACCAGCAGCGACGACGATAACCGATAAGATTTTGAATTTCCAAGGCTCTAACTCAGCCGATATCAGATTCAACACCGAGGATACTGCTACGAAAATGCGACAAGCTGCTTAACGAAACAACGTCCTACAGACCTCTCTGTCTACTGGACACTGCAAGAAAATTATTGGAACAGCTGCTGCTAATAAGGACAAAGGAAGAATTGAAAAATGGGGAAAATCTCTCTGATAGCCAGTGCAGTTTTAGGGAAGGGCGATACATAATCGATGCGCTCAAAAAAGTTATAGCGATCGCCGCCGCCAGGAAGGGTACCTGGAGAACCAGAAAGATATGCGCATTAATTACTCTCGATGTACGCATGCGTTTAATTCGGCCTGCTCGCAGGACATTATGAACGAAATCACGCGGCGTAACTTCCCACCGTACCTGTTATCTATGATAGATAGTTAGCTATCCCAACGGGAAATTGTATTCGTTTGAAATGGCTGTTGCAATATTAAGAAAGTAAATAGCGGTGTTTCACAGGGCTCAGTTATAGGCCCAACGCTGTGGAACATAGTATACGATGGGGTACTAAAACTTGCCATGCCAGAAGAGATAAACATTATCGGCATTGTAGATGATCTCGCCCTGGTAGTATGTGGCTGAATTGAAGCGGAGAGCAAATGAAGCTATACAACAGATAGACAAGTGGATGGCGGAGAAACAGCTGAAGCTGGCACCTGAAATGACGGAGGCGGAGTTCGCTTAACAGGTAAAAGAAAAATTGGGGAGGTTATATTCAAGCTCAGAGACTATGCCATTAAACCAAAGAGCTTAATTAATTATCTAGGCGTACTGGTTGATAATAATATGGTATTTAGAGAGCATATCATAAAGGCTTGGACAGTATTCTGCGATATGAAGAAGCTGGCATCATCGTCATATAGCGTACAGCTACAACCTTGTGTATATGCTACTAAATCTGCCAGGAATAGAATGAATAAAGTCGGTAAAGAACACTTCCTTGGGGTACCCATAATTGTGTGACTATTTCTGGTGACACTGAGTTTCTCTTATGCGACTGAATTCTTACGAGTTGGAATCGATAATTAAAAAATGATGTCAGCCAGTTTTCTGCTTTCCCTCTCAATCCGTACCTATATAACTTGTCGAGAAGTAGTTTGTGATATACGCAGTCAAATGCTTTGCTGAGATCGCAAAAAACTCCTATTGGCTAATTTCCTCTATCTATTTCACTAAGGATTTTATTGTACAAGCCTAGGATCTCTGTATTGGTGGATTTTCCACTTTGGAAGCCATGTTGTTTTCCAGGGAGGGAGAACTGCGCAATGACTCAAGATGTTGCGGTGCAATGATTCTACTGTCTGGCAATTTCAGAAAACACTACCAGTAATTACAAGATCCACCGTTGCCGATGAAATAAACGCTTGCGTCAAATCATCTACTCTGTGGCGCAATATTAAGAAATTTCAGCTGACGACAAACATGCGAGTTGCATTGGTAAACGTTCCATCTGTCGAAGATTTCTCCAAGCAAGGCCGTCTTCCCGTCGACGTAACGAACGAATTGATTTCGTTTCCGCATAATTTTTGCAATTTCGTCTCAACTAAGAGAAAAAATAAGATAAACTAAGATAAAGTGGGAGTGGAGATAAGGTGGGAAGTTACACCGCGTGACTCACAGTGGCTTTGGGAGACCAATTCTTCGTTGAAAAGATCGATTTCTTCAGATTCTTCGCAATACAAGATAAAATCAACGACGCAAGCTGGATGGTCCACCAAAAACACTAACATGGCTAGAGTAGCTTCCCTAGCTCTGACATGATGGAAAAAATCTATTTCCAATCCATCCAACGCGGACCTGGGAAAAGCCGGAAGAACTGGAATTCACTTCAGAGGAACAAACAGTGGACAGCAACCGGCTCAAAAAAGGGAGAGCATCAGACCCGGATATAAAAACCTTATGCAGCGCAGTACCACACTACGTTCTAGAAGTTATGAATAGAACGCTCAGGGAAGGTGTCTTTCCGCAGAACTGGCCAAGGGCTAGACTAATCCTGCTACGAAAAGCCGACAAGCCGCTTAAAGAAACAGCGTCCTGCATGCCCAACTGTCTACTGCACACTGCAGGCAAATCATTGGAAAAGCTGCTGCTGATAAGGACAAAGGAAGAATTAAAAATGGGAAAAATCTCTCAGATAACCAGTACGGTTTTAGGTAAGGGCGATCCAAAATCGATGCGCTCAAAACAGAAGGGCCATCGCAGATGCCGCCAGGAAGGGTAGGTAGGAAGGGTAGGAGGACCAGAAAGATATGCGCATTAATTAACATGCCAGAAGGGGTAGACATTATCGGCTTTGCAGATGCTCTCGCCTTGGTGGTATGTGGCAGAACGGAGCAATGGTTTGAAGCGGATGGCAAATGAAGCCATACAACAGATAGACAAGTGGATGTAAGAGAAACAACTGAAGCTGGCACCTGAAAAGACGGAGGCAGTTCTCTTAACAGGTAAGAGAAAAATTGGAGCTTATATTCAAGCCCAGAGACTCGGCCATTAATCCAAAGAGTTCAACTAATTAAATAAATCTAGGCGTACTTATTGATAAGAATATGATTTTCAGAGAACACGTCATAAAAGCTGCTGGCAAGGCCTAAAAATCCCTGTCTGCGCTGGAATAGCTTATGCCTAATATAGGAGGACCACGAAGCAGCAAGAGAAAACCGCTATGCTCAGTGGACCGCTGTGCAATGCTCTACGCGTCCCCTTATGGGCGAGGGCTATGAGCGAAGATGTAAACAAACGCAAGCTTGAAGCGATCCAAAGAATGCTGGCAATCAGAACAAATAGTGCCTATAGAACTGTACTTGGTGCTAGTATTGGCTGGCATAGCACCGCAGGATCACACGTTATCACAGCAAGACGCAGTGAAATCCAGAAAAGCAAAGATGAAATAAAGACAGTAAGACAGCAAATCGGAACTATTCCGGGCGTGGCAAAATGAATGGGAAGCCTGTGAAAAGGGACAATGGTTAAAGTTGCTTATAAGAAAGTGGAAGAATGGGTAGAGGTCAGTGGCGGATTTACAAATTTGCCGCCTATAGGCTAATTTATATTGCCGCCTAGTTTATTTTAAAAAAATTTCAAGTGTGAGCTCAGCGACTAAAAAAGCGCGTTTTTTCGAAATTTCAAGGTCACACTATTTACGAGTACTTTAAAATTAAGCTTTTAATGAAAAACGTGCAAATCTAGCAAAAATAATTAATAAAATACAAAATACGAAAATAATACAAACGTTTATTAAACTCAAATTAAATGCGATAAAAACGTCATTTCAACAAAATATAAGACTTAAATAAAATAACATATTTTATAAATATTCAACTAAATAAAAAATTATGTTTCTTTGGCTTACATTAAATTTTTTTCTGAATTTATTTTTTACAAATTTTTTTATTATGTCATCGGATATTTCGGACATCTTTGTTCGTAAATATGCTTTAATTCGTTTTAAACAAGAGAACGAACGTTCCGATAAACAATTGCTGACAGCCATTGATCTGCATATCCTTAAAATTATATTAATATTAGGAAAAATATCAAGCAGATTTTGATCCAGTAATCCAATTGCACAAGTGTTGATATTTACATGTTTTTTATCATCCAATACCAAATACTCTTTGATGTGCAAAATCTCTTCAACTAGATCATCTGAAACATCTTGTGAATAAACTTCACATAATTTAAATGCTTATGTTTTCTCGATTTCGATTTCTCGAGATTAGTTCTGAGATTAATCGATCGACAATTGTAAAAAATTCGTTTATTTTAAAACTATCCTGAGCGCCAAATAGGACTTCATTATCGTTGGTTTCATCAAAATGTCGCTTTCTTTTTTTGGTTCGCTTTTCGTTTGCAGTGTAGTTTTGAGTACCAACAAGCGCCTTGGCCTCTTTTCAAACGTTGTAAAGTTCTCGCGGGAAGATGAAATAATTGAAATGAAAGGTTTGTATAAATCGATAACCAATACAATGTCTGCATCATGTCCTGTTGTAGTTTTTGACTCACTACGTTGATACAATTTAAAATACTACCCCAAAAAACAGAAACGCAATTTCAAATTTTGTCAATTTCTTGCATAACCCTGCTGCTTCTTTGTAACCGTTTTCTCAGAACTGTTGTTTGAAATTGATTTGAGAATACCATGAGTTTCCTTCCAAGATATTAATAAACTTTTGCAGGTATCATCTCTGCATGACCATCTCGTAGTCGAGATCCTCTTTGGTGCTATGAGTACATTGATGTTTTGCAGTTTTTCTCAACGCATTGTTGATGCCGAAAAATGTCATAAATTGCTTGCAAAAATGAAAAATGTTGATTTATTCATTACAGCAACTAGTCGCCGCAGTTACAACTAAATTAAGAGAATGGGCTGCACATGCTATAAATTCCGCCAACTTGTTGGCATTTTTAATTCTGGCTTGGAGACCAGTATAAGCGCCAGACATGTTTGCAGCATTATCGTGGGTCTGATCTCTACAATTTTCTAAATTATTGTTTAAATATTTCAGGCTGTTAGTTATTGCTGTGTACATTTCTTCAGATTTGTATCCAGTATTTGGAACACGTTAGAAATACCTCTGTTGGTGTTCGACATTCTTTAACATATCTCAGAACAATTGATGATCTACATGTGCGATGTCTGGTGTGGAATCAACAATATAGAAAAATATTTCGCCGCTTTTATTTTGGCAGATATTACTTCTGTGCACTTTTGAGCCATAAGATGAACTATTTCTTCGTACCTTGTGGACGAAAGATAATTCGTTCTACCGCTACCCGGTCTTCCATATTTTCTTAGATGTTCCTTTAAGAATAGATCAGATTCGGCTAAAAGTTCTACAGCCAAAGTTACCATTATGACATGATCCTACAACTTCATTAGAACTTCTTAAGGCCGATTCTCGTATACGCGACACTCAGCTACGCGACATCGCCTGTCAAATAATGATTACATTGTTTTAAATGGGCACGTTCTCACTATGGCTACGCGACAACTACGCGACGTGCCCATTTAAAACAATGTAATCATTATTTGACAGGCGCTGTCGCACGACGTCGCGTAACTGAGTGTCGCGCATATGGGAATCGGCCTTTAAGGGAAGATCACGACTTAATAACTTTTTGACGATTGCGACAACGCGTTGTAGAACTTGCGTCCAATATTTTTTTGTTAGATCAATTTTTGCATTTAATAATTAATCAAATTCTTACTTGAAATCCTTGCCCTCAGAGCAACCACAGATTTTTGTGATTTATTGATCATTCGTGTTGTGCATTCTTTTAAGTTTTTCCAATCATTAAATTCGTGCAAAAAGATGAACCCAATTTAGATAACAAACAAGGCCCACAATAAATACTTCCATTTGATTCAGAGTTGATTATCCATTGCCGACTTGAAACTTCTCCATTCTCAAGCATCCGTTTAAAAATTGTTGAACTCATAAAGGGTGTTTGATTTTTGCAGATTCATTTTGATTTCTCAAAATCAGAATCCGCGTTTTGAGAATAACCATATCGCGCAACAAAATCTATCAACTCATCATTAACTACCAGGATCTAAAATCCACGTTCAATATAAAAACTTGATACAGAGACAATATTTCTGATAAAATTGGTTTATCTTTTTCTTCTCGTTCAACGTGATTAACTGTAGCATTTTCATTTTCATACAAAGCAGAATTGACACTAGTTTCTGTTTCTTTTGATGTACTAGGTACGGCAAGATCTTCAGGCTCTTCAATAGGAATCGGTGATTGCGGAACAAGATTCTTGGTGAAAAAAAAACAATTTTTGTATTTTCCAAAGTTTTTTAAAAATTTTGTTTGTAAAAATTTGTATCTTTTAAAATTTTCCGCCTACAAAAATTTGCCGCCTACGAAAATTTGCCGCCGTAGGCTACAGCCTAGCTAGCCTATTTACAAATCCGACACTGGTAGAGATGAAGTACGGAGAGGTGAGTTATCAGCTAACTCAAGTCCTCAGCGGACATGGCAGTTTCCGAGATTACCTACACAAGATTGGCCGAGGTTCCAGCAGCTTGTGTGAATATTGCGGTGAAGAGGACAGGTAGGCCCACACCATTTACGACTGTAACAGGTGGGATGCTATGAGAAAGGATTTTCCAAACGATATAGAGCCACGGAACACAATAGAGTTCATGCTAAAATCGGAAAGCAATTGGAATGGCATCAACGAAGTCATATAAGACATTATTAGGTGAAAGAAGAGGAGAAAGAAAGCTGAGAAACTTCGCGCAACCTAAATATCAAGTAATATTCGGACGGAAGCAGTAAGTTGCAACAACCCAACGGCGTCTTCTGAAATTAAGGGAAGGAGACGTAACTTAGACGCAGGATGAGGGAGGATCCACTTGAAGCATGTTTTAAACGATACCGAGTGGTTCAAGGCGGAGGGGTTTTAGTGGGTATGCTGGCCACTATAACACAGATATGTGCGTACAATAATGCATTTCTCCTCCCCGACTGAAAAAAAGGTTCTTCGAGAAACACTTCCCTACTGTCCTCGGTTTCCGATACATCACTAAAACCTTCAGTTTCACTTAACTCACGATATTTTTCATCATATGAATAGATACATTGCGCTGAAATGGGCAGATTATGCAGCAACAGCTGTGCGTCGTAAAAAATAACAATAACGTGAAAACCCGAATCGAAAATTGACCCGTTACAAATAATTGCAATGTTGCAAATTTTTATGTGTCAATGTATGCCAAATTATATATTAATAGAAAATATTACAATTCGCAAGAGGAAATCGCATTGAGAAAATATTTGACAGAACGGGTACCGATAAATTTGTTTTCAGGTCAATGTCCCAGTTTTGCGGCGGCGAAGCTTAAACAATGGAAAAAAGTGATAAATAAAAAAAATGTATTTTAGTTTTAAATCCAAACATAATTAACAAATAAAATATTGCATATAATATTTAGCAGTAAAATTGTTTTTTTTTTAATGGCAGAAAACTAATTCAACGCGCTTTGTCGAGAATTCTCTTCAATAGTTAACATATACTGAATTTATAGTAAAACATGTATACCGTGCGCAGAGCGAACAATTTTTCAACAAGATAAACCTGTCAGGATTTGAACAAGTTTTATATGATATTTAGTTCATAAATGTGTTTTTCAAAACGCACATTTGTATATTTATACAACACAAATATTGGAAATCTACTTGAAAACGTTTAGCATTAGGGACGTACTTTACTACAATAATATAGAGAATAGTTTTAAGATTCAGGTCTAAATGCTTCACTGCCTTAGGCTAATGTGAAGTATGTAAGATGTACTATGCCTTGTATATTTCACATTAGCATCTGGGAGTAATTCGTAAACATACATAAATATCTAATCCAAAACGTTTAGGATTAGAGACATCCTTTATTACTATAACATATAGAATAGTTTTAAGATTCAGCTATAAATGCTTCACAGCCTTAGATTAATGTGAAATATGTAAGGTATACTTGCCTTGTATATTTCACATTAGCATCTGACAGTAATTCGTAAATATACACAAATATAAATCAGGTTAAAAAACTCGAAACATGCTGTTACCTTTCCTATTATCCACCGAGATTACCAGTTTACATGCAACTGTTATGTATGCTAATACTACTGGACAAATGTAAACTGAATGTATACAATGTACTTTCAAATGTGAAATACCAAGTGCTTTGATGATTCATGCTGCGACGATTTATTTGGCTTGCCGTTTTTTTATTTCATTCGTAAGCTAGTACTAAAATAATATTGTTGAAATCTCGATATAATCAATAAAAAGTCAAGAAAATTGCAAAATGCTAACCTTTTTTCGAAAGGTATCTTCTATAGAAATTTCATTAATAAAAACGCAGCTGGATTCCTTTGATTTTATTCTGTAGCTGAAATTCTAAAAAAAACTGTTTTCTGCGGAAAAATAAACTATTTTGTAATAGGCTGACATGGAACGTAACGGACAGCCTAGAGAAACAACGTGCACAGCGAAAATGCTTAACAAAGGAAGAGCTGGCAAGAAAATTAATAAAACGAAATACCGTCCCGTCTCTTTGGTGCGCATATTTTCGTTCCATCAAAGGATACACGTACCTACTTACTTTGCGGTGCCGACAAGGACACATTCGGCGTCACTTAGTCCCAAAGTAACTGTCATTAATGTAATTTAATCGCACACATACACACACCCAAATTAAATAAATACCAAATCTACCTCTTCCGGCTCTCGGCTTTCAAAAGGATTGCATGATCGCAAAAAAGTCAGATATGTAAAATAGTTTTCTCCTTTTAGGAGAATACGCAGAACTAGAATTTTAAATTGCTGAACATACGAAAACGTGATTTGGGAAAACAATCTGGGATTTTCTTCGAAACAAAATTGTGTTACTGAAAATATAGACAAAGGGAATATATTTAAAGCAGTGCGGTTACTTCAGAAATCCTCAACATGTTTAAGGTTACTATATAATCCTAAGCTTAAGTTTTACTAAATAAAGAAATATTCATTAAAATTACATTAGCGTCAACATTACGTGTATATTCGGTCAACTATCGTTTTATAAACGCGCTGAATCTCGATTTCAAAATGAGATCTGACAATATAAAACTAATAAACATATAAATATTGTTTCAAACACATCATATGTTAATATAACTGTTAATATATTGAATTTTACAAATCAAACTTTGTATTTTAGAATAATTTCATCTATTTGTTTTTTTATCAGAATAACAAGACACAGATTTAATTTTTATAAATGATAAATCTTACAATTATTAGTTTTGCAATTTCTCATTATATGCCATTAAAGATATATATGGAGATAAATATTTGGAATTCGAAAAAAATGTGAAATATATGTGATATAGTAAAATAAATGTATGGATAAGAGACATGAGGAAACGACTATTCAAACTGAGGTTAATCTTGTGTAAACGTTTCTGATATCAACCAGTACTAACACAATCTAAATATGTATTGCCTGTCTACATTCGCATGTGGGCAAAGACATATATGTGTATTAAACAATGGTTGAAGCGTAAATTATTTTATAATACATACTCCTATAAAAAAATATATATACCCCTATATAAATATAAATAGGATATTTCCATCTATAAATATTCCTAAATATTATTAATATTTTATATTATTTCCTAAATATAAATGGGATATTTCCTTCTCCTATATAAATAGGATAATCCTATATACTCCTATATAAATTATATACTCCTATATAAATTCATATTTATAATAGTAAATTTTGCAACTAGGGCGGTAGGTTGTGAATTGGACACGAGAACGAAATTGCACGGAAAAAAAGTACACTTTAAAAATTACAGTTTAAATAGTAGCAGCGGCCTTACGAATACACATTTGTAAAGATTGCAGTCGTACACTGTAATTTTTAAACCTAACTTTAAAAACCTTTTAAACTTATTTACTTGTAATATAGGAAACTGTAATTTTAACGAAAGCAATTTGTAGTTTTTACAATTTCAAATTCGTAAGGCCGTTGCTACTATTTAAATTGTATTTTTTAAAGTGTACTTTTTTCCGGGTGGGTAAGGGGTACGGCAACAAACCGTACGGCCTCGTAAAGAACCAACGAGGCTCTGGCGACCGAGACAGGGCGATATAACCGTTATAAGAGAAGGCTAAGCAAGTGTAACCTTCCTTCACTGATCTTTCTTTTTCATAGGAAAGCCCAAGCCCACATCCCCGAACCCAGCGGAGTACCCAGGAACAAAAAAAAGGCAGGAACAACAAGAACAAACCCGAGAGACACAGCAACCACCACGAGGATGAACAAGAAACCACCACGAGGACGAAGGACGAACCAGGAACCACCAGGAGGGTGAACCAAGAAGCAACACCAGGACTAACCAAGGACCAACAACGAGAAGAAAAAAAAAACAGAACCAAAAATATTGACAAACGGACAAACAACAAGGCGACGGAACAGCTGAGCGGAAGGCTCAATATCCGTCGAAAAGCAAAGGACACATGACAGTGTAACCTTCCAAACTCGCCAAGACGCCTGGCAAGCGTGGCGTTTTATTGCCAAAAACCCCCATGAAATAACAACAATTAAACAATGGCCCTTAATGCCCGGCAGTTATGCTATCCAAGCCCAAGGCAGCGGGTTTGGCAATATCAGAACAAAGGGTGCGAAGAATATCCGGGTTGGACTAGGCTGCTTTAAAACTAATTTGAACATATGCACTCTAAATATACGGACACTCTCATCGGAGGATAGACTCCTCGAATTAGAAAAAGAACTCAAACATATAAACTGGGATATAATCGGACTCAGCGAAATTAGAAGACCGGGCGAAAACCTCTTAAATCTACGTTCAGGTAACACATTGTACTACAAAGGAGAAGAAACACACAAGGAAAACGGAGTGGGATTCAAGTTAACATATTCAATATAACAAGTTAACATATAGCGTATCAACTAGAGTCGCCTGCGCCATTAGCACTATAAACAAACGATATAGCTTAAACGTCATACAAGTATATGCACCGACATCAACACATACAGATGACGAAATCGAGCAATTTTAGGAAGATGTTGAAAAAGGAATAAGGGAACGAAAAACACATTACAACGTGATATTAGGAGATTTCAACGCTAAAATAGGGAAAAAGCAACATAAGGAGAACTGCGTCGGTACCGAAAATACGGTACCGGAATGCGTAACCAAAGAGGACAAACTATAGTTAACTTTATGGAACAAAACCAACTATAAACTATGAACTCGTTCTTCCAGAAGAACGAAAAAAGAAAATGGACATGGAAATCTCCAGATGGGACCACCTAAAACGAGATAGATTTCATTATCGTACAGAACAAACATATTATGGAAGATGTAACGGTGCTAAATAAAGGAAATAGTGGCAGTGACCACAGGCTGGTATAAGATGTAGTGTAGTTCTAAACATAAGAAAAGAAAGAAACAAACTTACAAACAAAAGTAAGGAAACATTTAACCATTCGAAAATACAACAATATGCAGACACCTATAGAAACGAATTAGAACAAAAAATGAATCTACACCCACTATCAGAAAATGCGAACGTAGATGAGATCAACAACTACATCATAGAAAACATGTGCACAGCAGAAAAGAACTCTATACCCAATGTCAAAAAAGAACATCTAAAATCTCAACGAAAACCAAACTATTATTAGATCAGAGAAATCAGACTAAGCCCCAAATAACAGAAGAACAGCTTAAGATATTGAATAAAAATATCAGAAGTGAAGTAAGACGAGTAAGGGATGTAGCTGTATTCAATGAAAACCTCATCCTAACAACAAAAAGTCCAGAAAGTATTCAATAAAAAGTTAGCAGAAGGAAGAAAACACATCACAAAATTAATGTACGAGAATGGAAAAATACTCGTAGAAAGACCAGATATGCTGCGATACATCGAACTATTTTATCATGAACTATACTCATCCCAGAAACCCAAAACACCTGGCAGCCCGAACCCAAGATATGTGGTGATACATATCCACATGTGGTGATACATAACCAAAAGTTGGCATTTCGCTTACTAAAAAACGTGCGCCAAGGTAGTACTTTTAATGCATAAGTAATAAAAAATGATATATTTATATTGCAATGATTCAAAAAACAAACATATTTATTGAAAAATGAATGTAGACACTAACGATAATTAAAGATAACAAACAGGAAATAGTAATTCAGCAGATATATAATAATAGACACCAATATAACGACTCCAATAAACCACAAAAAGTTCTCATAGCCAGACTGAAGGCATCTATTATGAACATACAGTGCTATTTGCATAAACATAGTAGAACTTTCAACAGATTTCCGTGAAGAATTAACTGCTGCAACTTACCCCTGTTGCAACAAACCACCCTCTCCCTTGCCTAATATTGTATAGTTATAGACTTAACGAAAGTTTCTATGGTGAGACTTCACACCAAAACTCCACTAAAATTTGCAAAGCATAATTAAACTAAAACCTACATAAATAATCGCTAATATCGATTCATATATAGACAGGGCATTTCAAAAAGAATATACGTATTTCGCATGCATCTGATTATTAAGCTTTAAGACATACGAATATGAAACTTTACACACGTATTTACGATCCTCTCAAGTTTAGATTACATATGTTCAATATGTCCTCCATCAGCGTGGTCAGGTAAACAAACACAATGTTCGAACTTGGGGCCTACAGAATCCACATGCAGTTATTGAACATGTACGAGATTCGCCCAAAGTCAATTTGTTTTGTGCGATATCCCGATCATCTGTTTATGGCCCATTCTTTGATGGAAACACGGTTAACGGTCAGCAATATCTTGCTTTGTTACAAAACTCGTTGTTTATTTTTCACATTACATTTAGAGATTAATTGTGTTTGTTTGCTTTAACCCATGGACTGCTATAGCAGTTCAATTGATTTGACGCCCAGGTGCTATGGATTGTTATACTAGTCTAATTGATTTGGCGGCCAGATGCTATGGACTGCTATAGCAGCCTAACGACTTCAAGTTCATTGCGGCTTTTTTAAACATAACAAAGAGATTAATTTGCGTTACCCTGGTTGAAAGATTCGGGACTCACTCCTGTACCTAGGGGTCTTATCGTTGGAAAGATGGATATTTCAAAAAATCCCAAAAAATAATTGTAAACTATGCGGATAAACTATATGGCTATATATTTTTGATGTCTAGTCTTGTCTTCTTCTTAAAGTGCCATACTAGTGTACTCGCGTAGGCAACCTCTCGCGCACACTTGTCGAATGAATCATCGATTAATATGCGGGACCTAGCAGTTTATCGCCGGTTCCGAACGGCACTATTTGAGAGGTTTTACTAGGCAGAATTACTCGTGGTAGTTTGCCATTGCTTTCCACGAGGTGGAAATTCCACAGCATAGTTCCGTGAAAAATGTCACGGTTTGTCCGGGGATTGAACCCGGAATCTCAGGTATGCGTTCACCACTGTGACCACAGAATTGTCTACAATGCTAACTGACTATTACTGACGGATTAGATTTGTACTTTCCACGGTCTACTTAATTATTATAAGTTAATAATCTAATTCAAGATGAATATGAAGTTGTTGCAACTTGAAGTTGCCGCAATACGAAGCCGCAACACGGAGTTGTCGCAACATGAAGTTGTTTCAACATGAAGTTGTCGCAACATGAAGTTGTTTCAAGGTGAATTTGAAGATGAAATGAGGATTCGAGGTGAAAAAAATCTGTTCTCGTAGTTGAAACTAGATAGATTGTTTAGATGTAGTCGCTTCGACATGAAGTTTTTGCAATATAAAGTCGCAATACGAAGTCGCAACATGAATTTCTCGCAACATGAAGTTGTGGAAACATGAGGTTTAGAACCCCTGGAGGGGCGCAACAGGACGGAGGACGAAACTTGGGGATGCGCAACGTACGGACGGACATACCCGGTTAAACCGTCGAAGACGCGCGGTTAAAATACCCAAGATCTGCCGCCTCCGGCGGCATAAAAATGTCAAATTTCAAATTTTGGGTGGGTGGGTTTTAACCACGTGGTGCGGTCCCCCAGGTGAAATTCAGGAAATGCCACACGCCAGTCGTCTCAGAATTCATCGAAATTAGCGATTCCGTCGTGACCTGGCGATTCAGGGCGAACGCTTCCCCACATGGACCTCAAAATTTTGCATTAAAGAGAACGACATCTATGTAGATATAACCTTATACAGCATATGTAGTTGAGATTGAGTGGTTCGGTTTAAAAGCAGTGTTAGGTAAGGCGAAAACCGTGTGTATATATGATGTGGGTCGAGTTGTATAACCAGTTGCTAGCTTGATACCAATTAAATTGTGCCGTCAGTAGTGAATATCCTGCAGCAGCAGTGGATTCTTCTAAATGATTCTTATAAATATTGTAAATAGACCTTTTCATAGTTGAATTTTTTTTGTGGGCATGTGTCAATTTCCGCCATGTTACACGTCAAAAAGTGCCCGAACTTTTTGACGTATAACTAAATATGTGGCCGAAACTTTCATATTCCGCCTTTCAAACTTGGCGGATGCGCATGCGCTTAACTAGCCTTAAAAAGGTCTATTACCACATATCAGAGACAAGTATCTAAAGTGGGAGTTTTCCTGGACGTCCAAAAAACGTTGTTTTTATGGCGTCACGACGTCATCTTCGACGCAATCGGGATTAAACTCCCAAACAAACTAAAAGGTTCTATGGCCGATCGAACGGCACCGGTCCGGTTCTGATCCGTCAATTTGTTCGGACGCCCTAGGGATCCCCGCAAAACGCCTTTGGTTTTTCTCACTTTTTGCGCATTTTCTTCTTCAAACTGCCGCAGATTCGCTAAAACTCGTCGCATTTTAAAAATTCTTGCCGGAACGGCTGCGGGCGAGTGTTCCGAAGAGAACGAACCCGACCGGCGACCTGGAGCCCATCAAATAAGTCCTGGGCGTCCGTGAAAGTGATTGCAAAATCGGCAAAAAAAAATTATTGGCTCTCGCACCAGGTGAACGGGACGTTGCAGGACGGCGAGCGTGGGCTTTAAAAACGTGGCGCGGCGGCGGCTAGAGGATTCGGAAAAAAAATTTGAGATCCGACCAAAAATGCGCCTCAAAAGTAAATTATCGTGATTTCAGTTTTCGGTGTGGTGCGTCTGAACCTGGTTGAGTTGAGTCGCGAAAACGGCACCGCTGGACGGGGATCTCTGTTCTACACCGGAAAAATGTACAATCCCGTTTTGCGCCGCCGCCTCCGCTTCCGTCGGGCCGTTTCCGTAAAAAACATCGATTTTCGGGTGGATTTTGGACCCCGAGAGGGGCGCACCAGGACGGAGGACGAAACTTGAGGATGCGCAACGTACGGACGGACATTCCCGGTTAAACTGTCGAAGACGCGCGCTCAAAATGCCCAAGATCTGCCACCTCCGGCGGCATAAAAATGTCAAATTTGAACATTTTAAAACCCACGTGGTGCGGTCCTCCAGGTGTAATTCGGGAAGCGCCATACGCCAGTCGTCTCAGAATTCATCGAGATTCGCGATTCCGTCGTAACCTGACGATTCAGGGCGAACGCTTTCCGTTATCGAATGATGTTTTTGAGCTCTCAGCTCGGTTCTTATATACGACGTTATATGCATTAAAAATATGTGGAAATTAAAACGTCATGGTTGAAAAACATTTACTTAATAAGCGTTTAAGGCGGGGATAATTATACAATAAACCAGTTCCAAGAATGCAAGTTCTAATGTGAATAATTAATTTGATATGCAATTTATATTTTAATTACATCATTTTAATTGTGATAGTAAACACTATTCAGTTTTAATAATGCGGATTTGCGAATCTAATCTAACCTTGTTTAGTCTGGTGGTATTAACTAAAGAACGATGGACTGGTTGTAGATTGCTGACCTTTGCAGATGACATTCCTCTGCTTGCTGATTCTCTTGAGATGGCAACAATGCAGGTAAATTGCCTCAGGAAACAGGCTGCCAAAGTTGTTTCAAATTGATTTTGTTTCAGACAAGGCGAGACTAAATAGACAAGTTTAGACGGACAAGATTAGGACAGACAAGATTAGGACACACTACACTGGGATAGACAGGACTGGGATATACAAGACTAGGACAGACAAGCCTAAGGCATACAAGACTAGGACAGAAAAGAATAGGATAGACAAGACTACGATATACAAGACTGAAACAGACAAGACTATTACAGACAGGACTGAGATATACAAGAATAGGACATACAAGACTGGGACAGACAAAACTAAGCCATACAAGACTGGGACATACAAGACTAGGACACACAAGACTAGGATATACAAGCGTAGGACAAACCAGACTGGGACATTCAAAACAAGGACAGACAAGACTAGGACATAGTGTGTCCACTAAAATCAACAAAAAAAACAAAATTTGCTTCGAATAGAGATTCTGGTATTTGAAAATTTGGCATGTTTTGCAAATTATTTTGACGTTTTCGTCCAATTTTGACATAAAACAAAGGAATTTTGCAAAGTGTGTCCACCCAAATCAACCAAAATAACAAAATTTGCTTCAAATAGAGATTTTGGTTTTTGAAAATCTGGCAATTATTGCATATATTTTGACGATTTCGTCCAATTTTGACATAAAACAAAACTATTTCGCAAAGTTTGTCCACTCAAATCAACAAAAAAGCAAAATTTGCTTCGAATAGAGTTTAGTTTTTCAAAATTCAGCAATCATTGCAAATTATTGCAAATAATACAGTTATAAAAGTATTCCGCACGGGCTATAATGTAATGTTCAGAATATTGAGCACAAAATCACATCAGTTCAAAACGTAAATCGCAGGAAAGGGTTAATTTCTTATTAATTTTAATTTTATTATTTTATTAATTAATTTTAATTAATTAATAATATATTCTGATCATCATTAAATTTATGTATACGTTGACAAAGGCATTATTTTTATAACTAATTAATCTGATCATTATCAATAGCATTAGTTATAACAATAGTAATTGATACGTATATTAGTAGGTTATCCGACATTAATACCAACAACGGATAATTATTGACGGGACTTATCGCATAACAATGTAATCAAAGGCCGTAAAGCCTGAATTCAGTTGAGATATTATGCTTAATATGTTGCATTAACTGAATCGTATGTTAGCCGTAAATAGCAGCAACTGTGAAAAACTAGGGTTATTTATTCAAGGAATAAAAGTAGAATATTATATTAAGTAAGGAATGAAATTAAATGCGGTTTGTACTCGGCGTTTTACTTTTATTGCAGTGGACGTAAAAGATGAGCAAATACACATTTTGCATATTGTACGTGTTAAAATTTGGTACGTTTTCGTGTATGAAGAGTTTTTATTATTAAAGGTCCTGCGTGTGTAATAATTATCGAGCGAAACTTCGTTATTTTAATTCCTTTTCTGCACGATTTTTTATTACTACTTCCGTAGGTGAAAAATTACCCCAGTGGATATTTATTCACAATAGCGGATTTTTTTAACTCGGTTTGTAACTTTTACGCCAGCGGGAATTTAATTTAATACGTGGAAATTAGATTTTCACCTACGTGCAAGCTATATAAATTTTTGCACAAAACGCTACTTTTCTAGATGAGGTAGTTCATCAATTAAAAAAAACTGTATTCAGCGTTTACGAGTTTTATTATTTACAGCATATGGAACAAAATAAATATCTGCATTTATATGTTTTTGTATTTCATGCAATAAACAAGGCAGAAATTTCAACAATTAACGAATTAATTTCACTTTGCTTCTACGTTTCCATTATCACTAGCAGTTTGCATATCTTGCTAAGATTGGAGCTACTTAATGGGAATTATTTCCGGCAGCAGGTGTTCATTCACACCTCCTACAAGAAACCTTAAAACGCGTATAAAATCTCTGTAAAATTTCTCGCATTTTATGATATCTATAATTCACACTTAAATGAGCTTTTACGCTCTTATATTTTATTATATTCAAAGTCTCAAGGCCTCATTCCTTGATGAAATTAAAGATACCAAATTAAATTAAAAACCTTAATGAGTGTTAATAAATTGAATGAGCTAGGCTTTTTTTTAATTTAAGAAGACTGCAACAATAATTAAGGTAATTATTTGGGTTTGTTGACTTTGAAGATTTGAAGATTTTATAAATAAGAAAATTAAGATACTTACGTATTAACGCCACCACCGCTATATATTGGATGGAGAGTTCGCGCTGCCGCAAGAAGCTCAACAGAAACAACATTAACTACACCAGGGCAACGTCAACTAAGGACGGGATAAGAATCCAGCCCCAAACAATCACGGACTACAGGCAAATGTAGAAGCTAATGAAAGAGGACAACTATAAATTCCACACGCACCAACTGAGCACGGAAAGGAACCTGAAGGTCGTAGTGAAGGGAGTTCCCTGCGGCCTGACGGAGGAGCAAATCAAAGAGAACCTCAACGACAACGGATACCCGGCCATAAAAGTGACCAAGATGAAAGGAAGAGAAGCCACGCCAATCCAAATGCTCCTAATCGAAATTGGGAAAGAATATAAATCCATCTACTAAATGGATCTACGGATTGTGCGTGAAAATGGAACCACTCAAAACGCGAGGAGAAACTGTACAATGCCACCGATGCAAACTGTTCGGCCACGTGCAGAGGCACTGCAACGCCGAATAGAGATGCATGAAATGCGGACAGAACCACAGCACACACCTGTGTGAGAAACCGCTAACCCTGCCGCCGAAATGCGCAAACTGCGGAGGCGAACACACCTCAATCTGGAAAAACTGCTCGGCGAGACCGGAAATAGCGAGAAAAGCAGAAAAACGACAGCAGGAAACAAAACCGAAGCCCCCACCGAAACAAACAGCCCAAACACCGACAACCAGCCAAATACCGAAACCGGTAAGAACAAACAACAACCCCAACCCGGAGACAAAACCAACAACAAGCTGAAACAAAAGGAGCAACAGCGGAACAATCGCAGCAGAATTGACGGAAATGATGCTCGACTTTGCCGAAATGGGACACAGTAAAGAGGAAACAGAAAAAATCACACGAAGAATCACAACCATCATATATCTACTCAACAATGACTACTAGAAGAACCAGAGACAATCTGAAACTTATATTCTGGAACGCAAACGGAATACAAAACAAGAAACAGGAACTGGTGGCATACCTAAACGAACACAGCGTTGACGTGGCACTGATCAACGAGACGCATCTCAGACGTTGCAACCAACTGGACATAGCAAACTACCAAGTCTACAGAAAAGACAGAGGCGAGAAAGCCGGAGGAGGAGTCGCCATCATCATCAAAAGAAACATAAAACACCACGAACTGCCGGAAGTAGAAACAACCACCGACACGGAAACGGTAGGAGTAGAAGTACAGACAACCGACGGACCACAGAAACAAATAAACGCCGACGACCTGGACAAAATATTCGACAGAAATATAGATACCATAGCCGCAGAAGACTACAATGCAAAGCACTCGCAATGGAATTGCAGAGTGACAAACACAAAGGTCGGACAATTACTAAGGTACACGGAAAACCGGAAGTTACAAACAATTGCACCGAGCGAACCGACACACTTTCCAGGAGTTCAGCGAATGCCGGATATTTTGGATATAGCCGTTATGAAAAACGTCACAGCAAACGTGGAAATAGTCTGTTTCAAAGACTTGAGGCCAGATCACAACCCAATGCACATAAATCTTCAAGCGAAAACGGCCAGGAAAACAATTGAGAAAATTATCATAAATTGGAATAAATCATCTGACGAACGTCACTTGTACACAAATTACAAGCCCCCCGTGCCTAGAAGAAGCAGCACGGATGAAAGAAAACGAAATAAAAGCGGCACTCGAGGCCGCCACAAGGAAACGGACAGCCAGCACGACAACAACCCTCACACAGGAAATCAGAAATCTACTAAGAAAAAGGCGTAAAGCTAACAAGGTATTCCAACGGACGCTGGCACCGACGGACAAGAACGTCTTAAACAGACTGACACACCAACTGAAAGCGGCACTGCGCGAACAGCACAACGCCGAATGGGAAGACAAACTAGAACGCATCAACGAAACAATAGAGGAACAGTGGAAATTAGCCAAGAATCTGAGAAACAGGGATTGGAGAACAATTCCTCTTTGGAGATTTCTCCTAGGTGAAAAAAAAACGGAGGAATTTGCAAAGTCGCTTGCACAACAGTTTAAACCGAACGCCGACACACACCCACTCCGCAAAAGGCAACAACTACGCGAAATCGTACTGAGAGTACCAAATAGTAGAGTAGAAAACACGGAAATAGAGGAAACAACACCGGAAGAAATAAAAGGAATAATTAAAAACTTAAAAACCAAGAAAGCACCAGACTACAATAGCATCAAGAACGCCGCGCTAAAAAACCTAACGCCGAACGAAATAGACAGAATAACCCAAATCATAAACGCCGCACTGAAACCTGGAGTATTTCAGACCCAATGGAAATACGCCACAACGATCCTAATCCCGAAACCGAACAAACCCCGAAACCTCACCTCCAGTTACAGACCAATTAGTCTGCTGACAGGTCTCAGTAAAATCACAGAAAAAGTAATACACAAAAGACTGACAGAAATAACTGAAGACAAGCGTATTCTACCCGACAAACAATACGGCTTCAGGACAGAGCACCACCTATCAGACGACAAGAATAACCCAAGCAATAATCGACGCTTTCAAAAAAGGTTTAGCCACGGGTTAGCAAAAGCTTTCGACAAGGTATGGCACCTAGGTATAATATACAAACTGCACCAATTTAAAATCCCAATAGCAATGATCAGACTAGTGGCTTCCTTTACCTGTAACAGAACGTTCCAAGTCAAAATAAACGACAGCATCTCCTCAACTCAGACAATGACAGCCGGTGTCCCACAAAGATCTGTCCTGGGCCCCCTTCTTTACAGCATCTACACCGCAGACATCCCAAAACTAAACGACACAGAAATTGCGCTATATGCAGACGACACGGCAATTTGCACAAGAGGATACTGGACCGAGGCCATAACAAAACTGCTCCAAAATCACCTGGAAAGGATTAACGACTGGTGTAACACCTGGAGGATTAAACTAAACGCAAAAAAAACGCAGGCAATTATCTTTAGGAAGAAAATATTTAAGCACTAACCCAGTAGCTGCTTGAGAATTAACAACACGGACATAAAATGGGAAAACCGAATTAAAGATCTAGGCGTAATCCTAGATAAAGCTCTAACATTTTTAGAACACATTGATCAGACAGCGAAAAAAGCAAAGCAAATTAAAGGCTACCCGCTGTTGAACATGAAAAGCAAGCTGAACATAAGGAACAAACTACAAATGTACAAGTCCATAATACGGCCGACAGTGACGTACTCATCGACGTGCTGGATACAATCCAAAGAATGGAAAATGTACAAACTTCAAATCATCCAGAACAAAACACTGAGAGAAATAACAGACTCGCCATGGTATATGACCAATGAGCAGCTGCACGGCGATCTAAACATGGGGCGTATGTTGTCTTGAATAAACTGTCCGCTTCGCGGCGGACAACTTAATCTAGCCGGGGTTAAAAATAAAATATTTTGAGTTTTAAAAATGTTTTAATTTTAAATAAAATGTTTTATTTTATGATTTATCGTAAAAATTTTAGGTGTAGATTGGCGGCATTTAAAAATGTAGCGGTGGTGGTGTTAATACGTAAATGCTGGAATTAAATACTTTTCGTTAACATTTTTCGTATACATTTCGTTAACTATATTAACATCATCAGTATAACTGCATAACTGTAATACTGAAGCTGTCAGTATAACTGTTATACTGATGGTGTTAACATAATTAAGTTGTCAGTATAAATGTTATACTGATGGCGTTCTAAGATCAAATGATTTAAAGCATTTCATTTCTGAATTAAGTTTAGCAAGTTAATTCCATGTCGTGATTTTTTTAATCACAAAAACTGTCTCGATCGTTAACTGGCAATTCATTCTATATTTTATGATTGGAAAATGTTTGTTTATGGAAATATTAATTAAATAAAATTCCTACATTCCAATGTATTTTAATATTAATACATGAGTATACAATTGGAAAATGTTTTTGTTTTAATTAATTCCACATATGCATTGAGTATTTCATATATATATATATATATATATATATATATATATATATATATATATATATATATATAGCTGGGTAGCGGGTAGACACTCCCTGCGACCCCAGCAGGGATAGGTCTACTTCAGGGATGTGCCCCTGCCCACGTGAGCTTCGATTCTCCCCCCACCCCTGTCTCGGGAGGAAATCGGATCATACTCCTTAGATCCTACCAATGAACCAAACTACCCTCTACCCCATTCTAAACCATCACAGCAGGAAGAGGGACCCTACTGTGATTACATAGTTCCGCGAGCACAATGAGATATGATAGTTAAGGATGAGAGATCGCGACTAGCAATCGGCGCCAGTGGGTGCCCGGGTCCGCTGGTGAGAAATGAACTATCGGCCATGCGACTGCTCTCAGCTAGGCAACGCATGGAAAGTATGCTACTGGCTCCCACAATCTTAGAAGACTTATGAGGATTGGAACATGGAATGTCCAAGGACTCCTAAAATCTGGCAAACTACAGATAGTAGAAAGAGAAATAATACCTTACGAAATAGTGGGAATATCTCAAACTCACTATAAAAGACATGGCCACTTCAGAACAGAAAATGGCAATATGACATGAAACAGAGAGCAAACATGGTGTAGCATTTCTAGTCAGCCCGAAATACATATCATCAGTATTAGGATATAACTGCGCAAGCAGCAGAATAATGTCTATAAAACTTAACACAACACCTACAAAGCTCAACAATCGCCTACAATCACAAACCACAACACAACACCTACACCTACAATCCTCCAAATACATGCTCCTATTTGAGACGCATCCGATGAAGAAATTGAAGAATGCTATTCGGACATCCTGAAGCAAACAGCTAGAATACCAGAAAGATAGATCACAATAATAATCGGTGACTTTCACGCGAAAATTGGTCCCATTCAAATAACGGAAGACCACTTTGAAAACATACTAGGAAAATGGGGCCTAGGAGACTGAAATGAGAGAGGGGAGCGCCTATTGTCATTCCGCGATAACAAGAATATGACCATCATGAACACAATGTTCACACATCACCCACGGCGACTAAATACGTCGAGGTCGCAAGTGATAGGTATAGAATTCAAATAGATTTCCTGCTGATACCACAAAGATGACAAACAACTATAAAAGATACCAAAATGTATCCAGGCGCTGACTGCGGATCCGATCATCAGCTACTTATAGGAGAAATAAAACTAAAACTGAAAACTCCAAAACTCCCCTCTATGTCTAAAAATAGGTGGGACAATAACACCGAATATAGAACCAGACTCTCCGAAAAACTCCAAACACTAAATAGCGGAAACACCGAACAAATGGACGAGAACCAACTTTGGAAGAGGATGAAATCGGAAATGTTAAAAATGGCCAATGAATTGAACCACAAACCAGAAAGAAGAAAAACGTGGATAACAGACAGAACATGGAAGGCTATACAGTAGGGGTTCCCAAAGTTTTTCTTAGGCGGGCCAATTTAAGATTACCGAATTTTTGGCGGGCCAAGAAAAATCGGAATAAAATCAAAACAATAACCACGATTTGTTTAGTTATATTTTTTTAGTGTATTATTATGTATTTACATAGTCCACGAACTGTACAATAATGGGAATTTACAATAGTGGTCGTAGATCATTTACGTACGAAATTTGTGTACAATTTTTTGGCCGACAATTATTATTTAAGAAACAAATACATAAATATATAAATAGGTTATTTACAATATTGGAAGTTATTGATTTTCTTTGGTACAATGTTGCAAAGTACGGCTGCTAAAGTGACTTTACCGAATTTACTAGCCGTATTTAAGTAGCCGTACTTTGCAAAATTGTGAGTAAATAGATATAACTATGTAGATATGACTTAATTTAGTTTCGCTTAACGTATACACGATGTCCAAGCTTTACAATGCAGGAGGCCAAAATGCAATTTCCATATTTGTAAACAGGAAAGACTTTTAAAATTTTTAAAATAACTTGATAAATCACGATTTTAGCAAAATATCTTTTTTGCGCTTTTCAAAGCGCTCGTAAAAGTCACCCTTTATATATTTTTTTAGTTACTCTGGCTACGTGTCCTGTCTAATGCCATTTAAGGGAACCAATTCGTTTTATTATGTCGAAGACTTTGGTTATTTCCCTTATCCATGTGTTTTGTGGTCTCTCAGAGAAATTCCTAAAATTCGTCTTTCCATGGCTCTCTGATGTACTTCCAATTTATGTTTGATCTTTCTGGTTATTACCAAGGTCTAGCAACCATACGTGACAACAGGCAGTATATACTCGATATAGACTTTTGTTTTTAGAGCCATTGGGATATTCATGCTGAAGATGTACTTTAGACCGCCCATCCCAGTCTAATTCTCCTATCAATCTCCATTTCTTGATTTTGTTTGCCCGGTGTTATAGCTTGGCAAGGTATATGTAAGTTTCTGTCATTTTTATTGTGCTGTCATGAATCGGTATTGTTTCGTCTGCATCTGGTGCATTTGTAATAAACTAGGTCTTTTTGTAGTTCATGTGTAATCCTACTTTTGTAGCCTCAGCTTCTAGTTCTTACAACCTATCAATCAATTCCTGTTTATCTCTTCCAAATAGTGCAATATCGTCGGCAAATCTTAGATTGTGCAAGCATTCACCATGTATGTTCAATCCTTTGTTTTTCCATTGTATCTTTTTAAAAACATCCTCGAGTATTAAGGTGAAGTTTTGGAGATATTACGTCCCCTTGCCGAACTTCTCTTTTGGCGTTTATTTTGTTAGATGATTCATGAAGTCTTATCCACATTGTCCAAGTCCTATACTGCCCTCCTAAGCCAAAAAGGCCTATCTCATAATTTTAATTAATTGCTTATTTCAGCACATTGGGATCTAGTGGCTTATATTCAACAGATTTCCTTAGTGAAATTGACGTGTTTGTCACGTGTTTTGACGTTGTTTCCTTAGTGAATTGAGTGTATATCTATCATATAGTGCACAATTTTAGTTTCAGCATAAGACGCATCTCAAAAATACAACGAAAACCTAAGCGATTTGGACGAAACTCATATTTCTAAGCAAAATGGGCGCACGTCTGATATGCGGCCGTTTCGCTTAGAATTTCTGGCAGTTTGTAATCCGACCTTCTAAGATCCGCCTATATCGCTTAGCTCATTAATACTTCAACTTGCCGCATTACAGCGCTTTCTCGTTTTGGCAGTGTGCTAACGTGGTTAAAAAAATCTATGTTTTGTGAGAGCTGATAGTTTTGTGAAATTATCGAGACTTTCAAAGTGTGTAATTCCAGACGTTAGTGCACATACGGTGAGTACCTTAATATTAAATTAATTAAAACTAGTCTATGCCAGGCAAATTCCGCCCAAGAAAAGCTATTGAGAATTTAAAGTTTTTACTTTGTTCTAGACCGAATTATGGACAAATCTACAGGATTTAGGGGACATGAGTTAGTTATGCTGGCTTTAAATAAGAAAACAGAAGAGTACGTACCTTCCAATTATGAAGATAGTGACGAAGTTTCCGATAATGCCGACGACAATTCATTAAAAAATGCTGGGGTTTTGTCAAGCAAGTCGGATATAAATATAACCAAGGGGTCATCTTCATGTAACAATGAACTTACTAAAGTGGTCACATCTTATTCTAGTTCTAATAGTACATGTGATCAAGCCCATGCTTGATAGAAGCGGAAGCTAAATATGCATTGGAAACTCGAGTAACGGAAGTGGAAAGTAGCGAGAACGATATAAATTTACAATTTACTAAAAAAGGTACAGTGCAGAAAAGAAACAAGTATGAAATATCAGCAAGCGAAAGAAAAAGGAGGAAATATGATTCATTTGTAGACAAACATGATGTGAAGGATGGTAGTGGGGAGCAGTGTCTAAAGAAATGTATTCAAAAAATATCTGGGGCAAGAAGACAATTTATTAAAAGTGAGTTTTGGAAAATGGCAAATGGAAAAGACAAAAAGTCTTTTATATTGCATCACATATCATCAACTCCTGTAAAGCAAAGGACAACGTTGCATGTTGATGCAGGCAAAGAAAATTTTCAGAGAAATAATTCATTTAATTATATGCTTAAGGATGAAAATGGAACCTCACAAACTGTATGTAAAATATTTTTTTGACAACCCTTGGTTTTAATACAAATAACGACGAAGGTGATTCGTACAGCGTTATGCAACGCAAAAAATTCTGTAGTGCCTGTAGCGGATATGAGATGCACTAAAACAACTCACAATAAAATAAATGATGAAATAATTCGTCAACACATTACCTCATTCAATCCCACCTTTTCACATTATCGAAGAGAGCATGCCCCACGTCGTCTCTATCTGCCAAGTGATCTCACATTTACTGCAATGTATAAAGATTTTGTAGCCAAGAACCCAACTTTCAAATGTTCTTCTGAAAAATACAGAACGGTAACAAAGAAAATGAATATTTCACTTGCTAACCTTGGCCATGAGGAATGCGAGAATTGCGAGGAGTTCAACTTACATGACGAAAGTCATACAAAAGACAATCAGGCTGAAAATTGTGATATCTGTATTAAATGGAACAAACATAATGCGAGAGCCAAGAAATCTCGAGAAAGATATCGCGAAGATGCTGAAAGGGAGATACAAATTGGGGAGATAATTTATTGTGCAGATTTGGAAAAAGTGATTATGCTGCCAAGGCTTGACATGTTTAAGAGTGCCATTTTCACTACTCGCTTAACTGTGTACAATGAAAGTTTTGTGCCAGTTGGGAACAAAAAAGCAGATAAGCCATTTGCAGCTCTCTGGCATGAAGGTTTGTTCAAACGGAACAAAGAAGAGCTGATCAGTACTTTCTATCAGTTTTTGATTTCTAAGAGAGATTTTGAAAATAACATTTTGGCTCGACAACTGTACGGCTCAAAATAAGAATTGGAGATTTTTTTCATTTTTAATTTATATTATCAATTCTGATGAAATACGTGCTAACGAAATTGATATAAAATACTTTCAGCCCGGCCATACTTTCATGGCAGCTGATTCCTTTCATCATAGAGTCGAAATGTCCATGAAAAAAATGGGCAATAAACTCTATGATTTTGCAGACTTTGTCCAAGCCGTAAAAGGTGCTGCTTACAAAAGTTTTGCCAATGGAACTGCATCATTTTTACATTTGGGAAGACTACTCTTCACAATACAAATTAACTCGTACACAGCCAAGACCATATCTACATGAAACGTTACACGTGACGTTCCGCAGGGGATCTTATAATATCACATATAAAATCGATTTTGATGGTCCATCATTTAACCTTAATTTTTTAAGCGCTAAAGTAACAAAAAATCTAAATTAGTCGCCGCCCAAAAAACAAACAAAATTTATTGGAATCTCCTTGCAGAAGAAAGCTAATATACTCAAAAACTTGTCTGGAATTATGAAAAATCGGTTACAATTCTGTGAAAATATTCCAGTTTCCGACGAAAACTGAAAAATTGAAAGTATTAATTTGTAATTTTCTTTGGTTGCAAATCCGCTGGTTATGAATAATTGTATTTTGCTCTTGGTTCCTATATAGTGTTAATAAACATGTTTTGAATAGTTTCAATTTTTTTATCAATCAATGCTCCAACGAAATATCTTAAAACAAAATTGAATGTGATCCCATTCGGCAAAACATGTCATAAAGATCTCTTAAAGATAACATTTTAAGGATTTGATAACATTTTGATAACATTACGACATCTTTCTGACATTTATGCCGAACGGAATACGTACTTTACGCCCAACGATAGAGGGTACATATCTACGATCATTAGTAAAAGAGACGTATCTCAATTAAAAAAAAAATCCTTAGCTAATTAGCCGCATCTCAGTTTAGAAACAAAATAACAGTGTATTCAAGAAAATTCAACTACACGTAATTTATATACCGATAAAAAACATAAAATTTCGGAATATTATTAGGCGCTGTTTTACAATTCACAAAATGTGTTATATCTCAAAAGCGTAATATGTTGAGATACGCCTTTATGGCTTAGAAGGGCAGTATAGATGTTTTCAAATAGGTTTATATAACGTTGATCCACTCTAGCATTTCTCAATGATTGTATTATTGCCGAGATTTTTATTGTGTTGAAGGCTTTTCGGAAATTGACAGGCTTATGTTATATTCTGTAGCTTTCTCGATCACCTGCCTTACTGTGTGTGATCGAGAAAGCAACATATTATATACATATATAAACTATACTATATTTTAATAATACAAACGCTTATTGTTAAAGCTCTGTAAGAATTTTAAAAAAAAATAATTATTTTATTGTATCTTATTTGTAATATTTATGTTTTATTTTTTAATAAAAATATAATACATCGTATCTATATCACGGGCCAGATTCAAAGGTTCTGCGGGCCGCATTTGGCCCGCGGGCAGCACTTTGGGAACCCCTGCTATACAGGAAAGAACGGAACTAAAACAAAAAGGCTTGAACAACGAAGAACGACGTGAAGACTACAGTAAACTATCCAAAGATTTAAGGAAAATGTGTAAAGAAGAGAAAAACGGCTATTTATCGACAATATGCAGAGAAATCGAAGACCATCACCAAAAAAATGCATAAAGAGACCTTTTTGCCAAAATCACAGAGATAACCAGGCACTTCAAATCGCGAACGATTATTGTAGAAAACGAGCAAGGAGAAGTAATAACGGAGAAAAAAGAGGTTGCAAAGAGATGGAGAGAATACTGTCAAAACTTTTTCGAAGATCAACCAGGAGACAACCCACGTGAAATCCCAAACTCAGAAGATCCAGAACCAGAAATCCTTAAATCCCAGGTGGAGTGGGCTCTCAAAAAGATAAAACCCAGAAAATCTGCAGGACCTAACGGAATAGTGAAATTAGGACAACAGAAATGATTGACGTGTCTGATGAAAATATGATAAGTCTCCTGCATATACTGTGCAACAAGATCTGTATATCAGGAGTCTGACCGACTGATTGGGCAACCTCAGTATTCATGCCAATCTATAAAAAAAGAGCAAAAACTCAATGTTCAAATTACAGATCGATATCCTTAACCTCTTTGTAACTGATTTGAACGTACGCGATATGTTTGTGTTAGAGTGGTCCTACAGTGATTTGAACGTATCTCGTACGTTCGATCCAAAATTTTATGCGGGCTTAGCGCGCGGTATATTTTATTCATTTCATGTGTTCTTCGGTTGATTGCAAACTAATACTTTGTTTATTTTTATTATTATTGAAGGTATTCTAGCAATTACGGATTGCTGACAATAATTTATTCCAAGTATGGATTATAAAGGAACAAAACCCCACTTACAATTAGTACATTCCGTAATGGTTATTTTACGATCGGATATCGGATCGGATACATTTCTTTGTAAATTTGTAAATCCCATAATGGGTATTTTTATGATGGGGTTTGTTTCTATAATTCAACGAACCGTTTGTAAATTTCGAAATATGGCTATTTTACGATCGCATTATAGAAACAATACCCCTCGAACGATTCCTGATACCCGAAAGTGGGAAATAAATACGGTCACCCCCGAAATGCAAACTAGTCAAGCGACGAGAGTCACACTAAAACAGTCAAGTTATTCCAATTAAGTTATTTCAATCAAGTTACACCAGTCAAGTTACGACTGTCCTAAGAAGTAAGTTCCAGTGCTTCATTCTAGTGCAAGATAGCATATCCGATAGAGCGATAGCGATAACGATGGTGACTATAAACCAACAAGCAGTAGAAGAGAAGAAGTAGTAGATGTTGATGCCGTTCGTCAATTTTTCGAAATTGACGCTAATAATCCAACGACGGCACCCCCGCGCTTCATTTTACGAGAACACCAACGTCTGAAAGCTCAGAAGATGGCATTTTCGTATATTTTCGATAATTTCTTACTGACCGTTTGCTGCAAAATATTGCTCAAGAAACGAACCGGTATGCTCAAGAGAGCATAGGAATTGTTACACCAAGAACCCACTCGCGATTCAAAGAGTGGTCACCGACTTCTGCTAGTGAACTTTTTGTTTTGTTTGTTATCATAATTCTCCAGGGGATTCTTCAAAAAACAGTTTTGAAGTGTCATTTTCCAGAATTTGTTCCATCCACAGAGAAAAAGGAAAACGCTGCCAGAAGATGTGCAGTTTGTTGTTCCAAAAGAAATGGAACAGGGAAGAAGATTGGAAAAGAAACAAGGTACTACTGTAAGGAATGTTAGTGATGTTAGTCTTCGTGTGATACCTTGTTTTAAAATCTATCATACTAAAAAAATTTTAACTGAATAAAATAAATTTCACAAAAATACAATTTTTTTATCAAAACCCTGCCTTCAACTTTACTAAAACCACAAATTTATTTATTTTAAGCATAAAAATAATCAAAATAAATAATAAAAAAATAGACAATTTTAGGACCATTTTCAGAAAAAAAATCGACTGTTAAGTGGTTAATAACACACGTCAGCAAAACATTGTTACATATACTTCACGACAGGTTGAAAGCATACATATACCCCCAAATCCCACAAGAACAAGCAGGTTTCATGCCGGGACGAGGCACGCGAGAGCACATGTTGAACATCAGATAGATAATTGAAAAACTAAGGAAGTTCAACAAACCCGGATACCTCTGTTTTATTGACTACAAAAAGGCATTCGATCAAGTAAACTGAAGCAAATTATAGACCGTAATGTCGGAGATGGGAGAACCTAGACATCTTATTAGCCTCACCGCCAACCTATGTCAATCTGCAGAAGCACAGGTCAGAATAGAAGATTGCCTCAGTGACCCCTTCAGAGTATACAAAGGAGTTGGTGCATCTTTTCATCTATTTTACGGACGCATGACGGTACGGTAGGCATATGATACAACATTGTTGGGAAGTACGGGAGAAGAGATCAAGGACCTGCTCCAAAAGGTGAAACAAATCAGCGGAGTGGTGGGACTTTAAATGAATAAAACAAAAACTAAAATAATGTTAACAGACCGGTCCCAAGGAAGACTGCAAAGCCCAAAGCATATTGATGGAATCGAGGTAGTAAAGGAGTTCGTGTATTTCGGCTCACAAATTTTAAGAACTGGTAGTTGTGAAAAGGAAATAAAGAGAAGATTACTATAGGCAAAACCGCCATTGCCAAACTTTCACGTATTTGGAAGGATCACAGCATTTCTAAAGGAACCAAGATGGCAGTCATAAAGACACTTATATTTCCTATAGTCACATACGCTACGGAATCCTGTAGATTAAAAATGGCTGACAGAAGACGAATTGCCGTGTTTGAAATGTACACCTGGAGACGCATGCTCAGGACATCATGGAGGAAAAACGAGAACTATGAGAACTTAACATCGTCGATCGACTGAGCAAAACTATCCAAAAGTCCATCCAAAGATATTTCGGTCACATAATACGAAGAAAGGACGACTCACTTAAGTAACTGATAGTCCAAGGAAAGATAGAGGGTAAGAAACCACGAGGAAGATCACCACCGCGCTATATGGATCAAATATACAAAGACATATGGACAATTGTACACGATTATAATTAATTCATTTCTATTTTTAATAAATTCTCGGCTGAATATTAGCGACATCGATTTTTCATTTTATAAACGACGTCATATTTTGCGCCACAGGTTAAGGCCGCAACAAAACCCCATTCGCTGCGAATATTTTAAGTTCGATTTTTTTCTATTCTCTTTTAAACCATAATTACAGAAGAAATATTTACATTGCAGGCACCGGTGGAATTAATTCAACAAGAAAATAATAATACAGTGTCGCGAAAAGGCGTCTATAAATTAGTAGATTCCGTATTATTTAAATAATAACATGGAATAAAACTAAATACCAATTTGTTAGAAATGATCAAATTAAAGCATTTAAAGACAAATCTAAAATATCTTATTATGCTATGAATAAGTATCCTGACTGATTGACTAACTGACTGACTCAGCAAGGCGCAGCTCAAACTATTTAACCATTTAACCTGATTTAAAGACAACTCCTAAATATCTTAATATATCGTCAATAAGTGCCCTGACTGACTGACTATCTGACTGAGTAAACCCGAGCTCAAACCATTTAACCCATAAACGTAAAAAATAAGGATTTTTGAAAATCTCGTTTCTAAGAAGATGAAAAAGGAAAGAAGCAAAGCTGTGCTGATGAGAGATAAATCTCGAAATGCGTCCACAGATGGCTATCCACTTAAGGTATCCGAAAGACATGATCTTAAAAACAATGTTATTTTTATGGTTTTTTATGAGTGTCACGAAGGTGGACTGAAAGCAATAAAATAACTTACAAATTTCACATGAGATTTGTTTTGGTAGTCCTAAAAGGAATCATAAATTGTTATAGAGCTCCGGAAAGGCTGAATATATTTATATATTCAGGCTGTGTTCCATTTGTTTTAAAAGTTTGTATGATTATCTATAACGTAGGTTGATTTCACCAATTCTATAAATTTGGTTTATTTGTAACATTGGAGCGAAATAAACTATAAAACCGTTTTTAGCACTTCGATTTCCCTCAGGTAACCAAAAAATAATCCGGAGAAAATTTTGGAAAAAATTCGTCCAAAAAAATAATTCATTATTTCGGTCAAAAATATGTGCTTTTTCGGTTTTTTTCGATTTTCTAAAGTACAGCAAACAGCAGCGAAATTATTATAGGCACACAGAAACTACTCGACAAGACGAACAAGTAGATGTGTAAATTGTGCGTAAAGATTAATTAATTACTCGAGAACTTTCAAACTGAAATTTTGTGAATCTCAATTTGACAATTGGATATTTCAGAATCGGTTGCAGATAATCAAAACCAAATTGCGGCATCGTTTTCAGAAGATCATTTTGCTATCAACGCACTCAGACTATCCGCATGACACTCATTGCTTTGCAAGATCTCTACTCGAGCGCCGAAATTTCTTATAATTTTCCTCGATTTTAGCAGGCGATAGTGAACGAAAGAAGTTAGCGAAATATAATTTGCACATTTGTAATCACCAGTAAAAATGCTTCCAGAAACAATTTTTAATTTTGATGTGTCTCAAAAAATAAAGATTTTTGCAAAAATCGATTTTCTCACATTTCGATGTTTCCGCGGTCTCGACTTCCCGCGTCGATGGTATTTCGTAATCGAAAGCTTCTTAGGCAATATTATATGCGTTTTCCGTAATATTATTTGCGTTATATACTAATTTTGGGATGCTGAATCGATTGGTGAAAACTAGAAGTCTCTGTGATCAGCCGTTCAAAAGTTACGACGTCGTGAAATCTGCCGAAAATTCGAGATGGTGTACAGTAAAGTTTATACAAAAACCGACTTTTTGAAAAACCGGTTTTCGAATTCTAGATTTTCAAAAGACCAGTTTAAGCCAGTTTTCGAATTTTTAAAATAGAATAAGGAAAGATATTTTATGTAATTTATATAAAATAACAAAAAACGATATCAAAGTCTTCATCTTCGGATTCTTCACTTGAAACATTTACTTCGGCTTCAGCTTCAGCCATTTATCTATGTTTATATAATACATCAGTAACTGCTAAGTGGATAGCGTGTGAATAGCATAGTTGATGCAACTAAGTCAGCTTCTAGATTAAATTAGAAATTTTTTAGCTTTTCTGATACCAATTCCAATGTTCTCTGAGCATCACATGAACCAGCTATTGGCACTAATCCCAAATTGAAATCATCTGTCAAGTGGGGTACATTAATATTTAAATATCTATGATTCCTTCTGCTAGTCCACTCGTCTAAGGTTAAAGAGATTTTTATCCTATTCTTTCTTATTGAATGAAATTCAATAATAGTTTCATGTTTGGCATTGTCATAAAATGCATGAATGAGCTCCATTACTCTAGAGTTGCTTCTTGGTAATGAATATCCTTGTTGTTGAAGAAATTGCCGATACATATTGAGAAAATTGTATCGAACTCGGCGAGCCATTAACGAATTATAGACTCAAAAAAAAAAAAAAATTAGCGATACTGTCGAGACTCGTGACAGATTGCACATATGTACTAAGATAAAGTGAGTCGGTTATGTTAGCATACAATGAAAAGGAAATCAAATAAGTTATGCAAAAATTAATTTTTACGTAATTTAAATTCTTTGAAACGGGTTTTCTTAGTTTAAAAACCGGTTTTTCAAATGTGACAAATTTATTTTAAAAACCGGTTTTTTAGAACCGGGTCTGCAAAACCGTCAAACCTTAGTGTACAGCGAGAAAATATATATTTTGTTTATTTGTAACTATAAAGCGAAATAAACTATAAAACCTTTTTAGCACTTCGATTTCCTCCAGGTAACCAAAAAAGAATCTCGTAAAAAATTTCGTCAAAAAAAAAATTCCATCATTTCGGTCGAAAAAAATGTGCTTTTTCAGTTTTTTACGATTTTCTCAAGAACAGTAAACAGCAGCGAAATTATTTTCTGGCACACAGAAACTACTCGACCAGACGAACAAGTCGATGTGTAAATTGTCCGTAAAGATTGATTAATTACACGAGAACTTTCAAACTGAAATTTTACGATTCTCGATTTGACAATTCAATATTTCAGAAGCGGTTGCAGATAATCCAAAACAGATTGCGGCATCGTGTTCAGAAGATCATTTTGCTATCAAAGCACTAAGACTATCCGCACGAAACTAATTAGTGTCCAAGATCTCTATTCGAACGCCGAAATTTCTTATAATTTTCCTCAATTTTAGCAGGCGATAGTGAACGGAAGGAGTTAGCGAAATATAATTTGCACATTTGTAATCACTAGCAAGAATGCTTCCAGAAACGATTTTAAATTTTGATGTAACTAAAAAAATAACGATTTTGGAAAATCGATTTTCTCTCATTTCGACGTTTCCGCGGTCTCAACTTCTGTGTCGATGGTATTTCGTTATCGAAAGCTTTATAGGGAATATTATATACGACCTCCGACTAATTTTGGTACGCTGAATCGATTGGTAAGCTAGAAGCCTCTCAGGTAAGCCGTTCAAAAGTTACGACGTTGAGAAATCTGCCGAAAATGCGAGATGGTGTGCAGTAGTGTTTATATAAAAACCGACTTTTTGAAAAACTGGTTTTCGAATTCTAGATTTTCAAAAAACCGGTTCTAGCCAGTTTTCGAATTTTTATCAAAAAATAGAAAAAGGAAAGATTTTTATGTAATTAATATAAAATAACAAAAAACGCTATCAATTTCAAAATCTTCATTTTCGGATTCTTCACTTGAAACATTTACTTCGGCTTCAGCTTCAGCATTTATCTATGTTTATATAATACATCAGTAACTGCTAAGTAGATAGCGTGTGAATAGCATAATTGATGCAAATATGTCAGCTTCTAGATTCAAGTAGAAATTTTGTAGCCTTTCTGATACTCGTCTGAGGTTATAGAGATTTCTTTCCTATTCTTTCTTATTGAATGAAATTCAATAATAGTTTCATGTTTGGCATTGTCATAAAATGCCTGAATGAGCTCCATTACTCTAGAGTTGTTTCTTGGTAATGAATATCCTTGTTGTTGAAGAAATTGCCGATACATATTTAGAAAATTGTATCGCACTCGGCGAGCCATTAACGAATTATATGTAGACGCAAAATTGAAAAATAAAAATTAGCGAAACTGTCGAGACTTGTGACAGATTGCACATATGAACTAACATAAAATAAGTCGGTTATGTTCGCATACAATGAAAAGCAAAAATCAAATAAGTCATGCAAAAATTAATTTTTACGTAATTTAAATTCTTTGAAACCGGTTTTCTTAGTTTAAAAACCGGTTTTCAAATGTGCCAAATTTATTTTAAAAACCTGTTTTTTAGAACCGGGTTTGCAAAACCGTCAAACCTTGTCAAACCAGCGAGAAACTATATATTTTGTTTATTTGTAACATTAACGCAAAATAAACTATAAAACCTTTTTTAGTACTTCGATTTCCTTCAGGTAATCAAAAAAGAATCTGGAGAAAATTTTTGAAAAAAATCGTCAAAAAAAAATCCATCATTTCGACCGAAAAAAATGTGCTTTATCAGTTTTTTTCGATTTTCTCAAGAACAGTAAACAGCAGCGAAATTATTTTCGGCACACAGAAACTACTCGACCAGACGAACGATGTCGATGTGTAAATTGTCCGTAAAGATTGATTAATTACTCGAGAAATTTCAAACTGAAATTTTGCGATTCTCGATTTGACAATTCGATATTTCAGAAACAGTTGCAGACAATGAAAAACGGATTGCGGCGTCGTTTTCAGAAGATCATTTTGCTGTCAATTCACTCACTGACTATCCGCATTGAACTCATTACTTTCCAAGATCTGTACTCGAGCGCCAAAATTTCTTATAATTTCCTCAATTTTAGCCGGCGATAGTGAACAAAAGGAGTTAGCGAAATATAATTTGCACATTTGTAATCACTAGCAAAAATGCTTCTAGATACGATTTTAAATTTTGATGTAACTCAAAAAATAACGATTTTTGCTAAATCGATTTTCTCGCATTTCGACGTTTCCGCAGTCTCGACTTCCTGTGTCGATGGTATTTCGTAATATAAAGCTTCCTAGGGAGTATTATATACGATTTCCGATTAATTTTGGTTGGACTAAAAGTATCTATATTAAGCCGTTCAAAGCTTATGACAGCGTCAAATCTGCCGGAAATGCGAGATAGTGTAAGTCCAACTTAACAAAAAAGAAAATTTGAGATGTCTAAAATTGTCATTTATTTATCAAAAATGTTGAAACTTTTCAATATTTAGTTGACAATTCTTTGTTGATAATATAAATTAAATAAGGTTTTTTATAAATTATTTATTATATAGTTTTTTTATATAGTTTTATATAAATTAGTCAAAATGAAAAATATTCCGATTATTAATTGAAGTTTAATTTTATTTTTTTGTATTTTGAATTTACCAGATTTCAAAACAACTAAAGGGAAAATCTGGAAGCAGAGCTAAACAAATTTGCAAAATTCAACAGTTTAAATTTCGATTTACATTTTGAAACAAATCGATTATCAACTGATTGTTGCAAAATTAGTGCATGGAAATTTCTAAATTTAAAACAAATTTGCCCAAGCAAAAACTTATTTAAAACAAAGATAAATTGTTGAATTTATGAAAATAAATTTCGATTTATTGTTTAAATTAAAACAAAACTACTGTTAATAAACTACGTAAGTAAAAACCACGTGAGTATTAATAATGTATCTTTTACAGTTGAAGTATAAAATTCAGTTAGTGCATACAAACACCAGTCATTGTATACTTCAATGTAAATTTTTTGACAAAGTATCAATTTTAAAATAAGATGCATACTATATCTAGTTAAAGTATGAAATACCACGATAATGCATACTTTCACGGCGAGGCATTAGATAAAGTTGCTTCATTGTTTTGGCTTGAATTTGAAGCTCTTCTTTCGCTTTTTTACTCTATTACATATTTATTTTGTTTTTTAATTCTTTACGCAGTATATTTTCTTGAGTCTCGCTCGACCCGTCGCAGCGAGCAGACGTGTTGCAGTGCGCTACGCGAGTCTACAGGCCACGTCGAACAAAAACGTTACTAACGCGAAAAAATATAAATACTATGTTGGTATATGGCTTATGGTGTTGGTATATGGCTACCAACACCATAAGCCATATACCAAAAATCCGGCGATGGATGGCGACCCCGTAATAGAGGTAGTGGAAAATAGTGACAAAACTCCTCCCGCTGAAAGTGATGATATGCGCATAACGCTATAACGTAACCAGCCTGGCCAGTCACCAGCTTGGCAAATCGTTAATCCTAGAAAGAGAGCAAGGAGGGCTAACAGTAATATAGACGGTGACAGCGAACTACCGCAAGGCACATCTAATAATAACAACAGATTCTATGTGCTCGCTGTCAGCCAAGACCCACCGACCACAAGCCATGTTGTAAATGGAAATACTGATCAAACAACAATAGAGCATGATAGAGAACCCAAACCATAACCTATATTTATACATGAGCATCTATAGCTCATCTGTCAACAACAATTGAAGCAGTCATCGTGAAAGTTTTTGACTACACTGACAAAACCATCAGCGGCTGTGGACACCTGAAGATAATGGCTAAAAATGCAGAGGAATACCGAAAAATTGTCCACAAACTCGACGAAGTAAGTGCATCCTTTCACACATATCAATTAAAACAGCAACGAGCATACAGAGTGGTTATCAGATCACTGCATCCATCCATCCCGCCTGAGGATATCAAGGTCGCATTAGAAGAGCTCGGACATGCTGTAAGAAACATGTCAAACGTTCGACACCGAAAAACCAAAGAACCTCGAACCAAACACAAACAATAAAGAAATTTACAAAACCGACCTATTATCGAATGCGAAGATTCAAATTGAACCGCTAAGAAAGGTAACAACAATCGTCCAGTGTACCAGATGCCAGTGGTATGGTCACACCAAGACCTACTGCCGTAGGCAATTTCGGTATGTCAAATGAGGCGGCGAACATAACACCACTAACTGCACAAAAAGTAAAGAAACCCCTGCCGAATGCTTGCTGTGTGGAGGAGACCACCCAGCCAATTACAAGGGATGCAAAATACACCAAGAAATACGACTAAAAAGAAACACAACCGAAAAACCCCACTGGCACAGACCAACAACCTCAGGAGAACTCCCAGTTGAAACACGGTCAGCTGATGTAATTCCGTCTTCCAGTAGGACACACTTAAGGGACAACGCCAGTTTTGCTCAAGCCGCTAGAATGACCGAAAACTCCCAATCGGACCACAATGCAGATGGTAACCCTGATATAATATCTAAACTCGACAAATCGTTTCAAGAATTCAAAACAGTCCTAATGCAACAAAACGAACTACTAAACACAATGTTCAAACCACTCACTGCAGTATTAACCGAGTTCACGGAAAAATGAACCAATTTTATAGAATGGCTCTATGGAATGCGAACGGCCTGGTGAAACACTACCAGGAACTTACTTCATTTATACATATAAATAAACTAGATATTATCATGATCTCAGAAACAGACTTCACAGACAAGAGCTACCTCAAAATACGAGGTTACAATATATACTCTACAAAACATCCTAACGGCACTGCACGCGGAGGCACTGCAATCATAATAAAAAACTCGATCAAACACCATGAGCTTGCTGTGTACGAAAAAGACTACTTGCAGGCCACTAGTATCATGGTGGAAGACTGGAAATACGGTCTTCTAGTCCTGTCAGCAACATATTGTCCTCCAAGACACTCAATCAATAAACACAAATTCATGGAATATCTGGGTACACTAGGGCACGGCTTCATTGCTGGGGGCGATTTTAACGCGAAACATCCGTGGTAGGGATCCAGACTCACTACCACTAGAGGGAGAGAACTCCAAAAAGCAATGACCGATATGCAGTGTAACCAGTTATCAGCAGGGCAACCTACGTACTGGCCTACAGACAACAACAAAACGCCAGACGTAGGGGAACCCGGGGCAGAACGGGGTACCAAGTTGAAAATACGTTTTTAAAATACGAAAGGGTTAATTAAGAGAGAATAAAATTTATATTATAAATAAACAGATTATAATGTAATAATCTCAAAAATATAATAATATTGTAAGAAAAGAAAAAAACAATAAATTTTTTTTCAAAAATAGAAAAATATGTCATTTGCCCCGTCCTGCCCCGGTAGTGGGGCAGAATGGGGTGGTAAGGAAAAGTAACAAATAGTAGCAGAAACAAAAGTTTGCTCTATTTATTTAGTTTTAAGTGCCCATAAAGGCACTTTCCTTTAGTTATTCTCTCTTCAGCTCCTTATTTTTTCCACTTATCTTCAGGCACTTTCCTTTGGTTATTACATTCTTAATTTTATTCTCTTTCTTAAATAGTTTTTTTCTTGCTCTCTCTTCTTTGGCTAACTTTTTCCCGTCTTTATCCTTAATAGTGGTTTCTAACTCTTTTTTGTATGGGGAATCTGTTAAGACAGCGGTCTTCCCCCTCTTCCGATTCTTCCTTTCCGAGCTTTCATTAACTTTTGGAATTGGCATAAGAATTTTAGGTGAAACATGAAATGAAGAGGTCATGTTAGATGTTGTCATCCAAGAGCACCCAGGAGTGGCAAGACTTGACTCATTAAATCGGACCTTCTTAGCCGGCGTGTCCTCATTAGAGTTGGCTGAATTCTCGTCAGCCGGTGTGCTACATGAAGGAAATTCTGACTGTTCGGCTCCAGATATGATCACCTCTTCACTTGAAGGACTACCAAGTCTGATGTCAGTTGTGCTTGCTGGGAGAAAATCGGCGTCGGTGAATATGGATTGGTCAGCTGGCCATATTCCTATAGCTTTGAAACCATTGATAGCTGTTTTCATTGTTGCGCTTTGGATAAAAGCTGAACCAAAAAGCATTGATATTTGAAATAGAGTTACGACTTTCCCCGGGTTGCTTCGTAGCCATTTTCGAAGCTCACTGCTGTAATGAAGATTTAAAGGCTTCATAAAAGAAACATCAAGAGGCCGAATCTTGTGAGAGCAATGTGGTGGTAGACATAGCAACGAAACGCCATTCTCCCTCGCGTAGTCTATAACCTTAAGGTTCTTGGTATGTGTTGAATGGTCATCTAATATAAAAAGAACCGGGTAATCTTTTGATGCCTTAGAAAATTCCACAAATTTTCGAAACCATATGAGAAAGGGGTTTCCCTTGTAGACTGGGGAACATAAAATTGGTTCGAAGCCTTCAAATACCCAGATTGGCTAGAAAAAACCGTCTCGATAGCATTATTCATTTCCTCGATAGACCATGATTGCCTAGTTGCTTTTTTCTTATAATTTCGAACCATCTGAAATTTGAAATCGAAAGAATAAGGTACCCCATTTCGCGCCACCCGTTCCGCCCCGGGAACACGATTGAGGTTAGGGAGTTCAAGTAACTCGAGGAAGATACGTGAACAAACATTTAACTACACGAAACGAAAGACAATTAAACGAACTTCAAGCATGTAGTAATTATAGTTGTAATGTAAACAAGTATTTATACCTTACCTTAGTTATAAAATCATTAGTTATAATACAGGATATCAAATATACAGCAAAAATACAGGATATCAAGATAAATCAAAAGTTATAATACAGGAGTAAAAAATGAAACAATGAAAATCTCAAGCACGAACGCTCAAAAAAACCAGACTAAAATGGCTGCCGTAGTTGAGCGGTAACAGGTTGTTCTAGTTTTACTTATTGCCGCTCGCTAGCAGTGCCTCCTTGACACTGAAAAACGTCGAACTTCATTCCGCCCCGAACCCCGTTCTACCCCGGGTTCCCCTACTAGACTTTTTTGTTACTAAAGGCATAAACAAAATATATAAAAACGTGGAACCTAGCCTTGACCTCTCATCTGACCATACTCCGGTAATACTAACACTTAGCACTGGAATCATCACTAAAGAAAGAATCCCAAGTTTTCACAACAAAAAAAATTAACTGGAATGCCTTTTGAGATCAAATTAATCATGGAATTGACCTAAAAATACCATTGAAAAACAAAGAAGACCAGGAAGATGCCTCAGAATATATTATAAAACTGATACAAAACTCAGCTTGGGATTCCACTCCCCAATCCAATGACAAAACAATAATTAATAAGTATCGAAAACAAATAAAGGACAAAATCTCTGAAAAAAAGGAGACAACGTGGGGTATGGCAACTGAGTCGACATCCCGACTGCAAAACTAGGCTAAACAGAGCTGCGCGAAAATTAAAAGAACTTATTAGTGACTATAATAGCACCACGCTACAGCAAAGCTTGCTGAACCTAACGAACTCATCAAACACAGACTACTCCCTTTGGAAGGTAACAAAACAAGTGAATCAACAACAAAACCAAAACCCCCCAATCCAAAAACTAAATGGCGAATGGGCTAAGTGTGATACCGAAAAAGTCGAAGTCTTTGTAAATCATCGCGCTGAAGTGTTCACTCCTCTACCATTGAACTTAAGCGAATATCATCTTCTCAATTCCGGACAAGGCCCTTGCCAATGAATTTTCGCATACGACACTTCTCTCCGAAAGAATTTCATATAACAATTATGAAAAAACTGAAGTGTAAAAAATCTCCTGGCTATGACCTAATAACAGGCAGAATACTTAAAGAACTACCAAGAAAAGGTATTGTGTTTCAGACCATGCTACTTAACGCAGTTATTCGCACGTCAAAATTTCCGGATAGAAAGTAGCCCAGATCATCATGATTCTAAAACCGCAAAAACCCCCCAGCGAAATAAAATCTTATCGAACTATCAGCCTATAAAAACCTATCATATCAAAACTTTTTGAAAAACTACTACTGGTGAGACTGCAGGATTCAATAAGCCAAAAGAAACTTTTACCGGATCACCAATTTGGCTTTAGAAATAGCCACTCAACAGTAGAACAAGTTCACAGAGTTTTCAATGTGATCTCTAATACACTGGACGAAAAAAAATACTGCTCAGCTGTATTACTTGATATACAACAAGCGTTTAATAAAATATGGCACACCGGCATACTTAACAAAATAAAAATTCACCTTCCGCAATACTATCTGCTTTTAAAATCATACCTAGACAATAGGCAATTTCAAGTAAAGCATGGTCAAGAAGTATCCAAGCTCTATTCCATCAAGTCTGAAGTACCACAAGGAAGTGTCCTTGGTCCTGTACTGTATACGCTGTATACAGCAGATCTGCCTATAAGAAACAACACGAATGTAGCAACGTTTGCGGACGATACGGCAATACTAGCTGTGCACGAGGACCCAGAAGTAGCTTCGAAAATACTCCAAAAGGGACTCAAAGACATTGAAAATTGGCTCGACCAATGGCGAATAAAAACAAGTGATACTAAGTCTGTGCACACATTCATTCACCATGATTCGAGGGATCTGTCCAACTGTAAAGTTACACGGCTAGCCTTTGCCAATTGTTGACAACGTGAGGTACCTCGGATTGCACCTGGACAGGAGGCTGTCATGGTCCAAGCACATCAAGACAAAAAGGAAAGAACTGGATCTTAAACTCCGCAAAATATACTGGCTCATTGAGAGGCTGTCCAAACTCACTCTGCATAATATATTTATACAAATCAATTAATAAAGCCTGTGTAGACATATGGTATACAGTTATGTGGAACAGCAACTCGAACCTGAATATCATACAAAGATTCCAGTCTAAAACTCTTAGACTCTTATTGGACGCCCCGTGGTATATCTCATTCGCACCATTAAAGAAGAAATCCAACTACTTTGCGATTGCTACGAAATGAGACTCGCAAACCACCCACACCAACTGGCCTCAAGCCTACTGGACAGCAACCTGGTAACCAAGAGGTTGAAAAGGTTCAAGCCATTGGATCTACTGGAACGCTTATGAGTTTCATCACCATCCTACACTGAAGACAAACAGAGAATTGTACATCGATGGATGTCACTCTGGACAGAAGAAAGAACCCGCCATAACAATTTATTGTTAACTGCGTAACAGATTATGATTATGCAGAACAGATTATGACAGAATATAAAAAAAAAATTTTCTTCACTATTTAATTGTGTGATTATTAGTTCATTTCCAATTTCATGTTCATTCAACAGCATTTCAAATTCTCCCTCAGTTCCTCTTAAAATATAAACATCTTATAGTAAAATAGTCCTATAAACACTTAGTAATTTTAAAGTAATTTTAAATTCACAAAGTAATTTTAAATAGAGAGTGTATACATTATCTAGTGAAACTATTCATAAATTAATTTATCTATAATTTGCCTGAACGATGCACTTAATGTATGCTTTCACCAGTAACCTTATACACCGAGTTAACGCTTTGATTGTTACATAATTATAACTATGTAATTTTACATCGTTCATTTTTGTCCTGTCTGATTTTATTGCATTGTTAAGTCGTGATTACTTCAATTATCCTTTTCCAGCCATTCTTTTCTTTTGGATTTCAATGTCTGTCTGGTATTGTAATGATTCCTTATTTGACGTCTGTCTTAAACTTGCTATTGCTAACCTAATATGGTTTATTTCTGTTCATCTATCTGATAGACCCAATATTATTCCTTTGCACTTTAAACGTCTTTCTGATCTGCTTTAATAAATTAGATCGTTTTATTCTTAATAGCATCTATACGGTTGAAATAAAATCTATATTATCGTAATATGCTAACGTTGAGTGAAGTGCTTAATTCCTCATCGAAAAACCTTTCAGCAATAAACTTCTCTCTATTTTTACATAAAGTCCTGAAAGTTTCACGAAATAGGTGACTTTGATAACTTGTAAGTTATGTTTTGATAACATCTGAGCTCGTCTCTATACATTTTTAGGAAAAATTTCGCGACGTAGATTCGTCCTTTGATATAAAAGACTTAATCAAATATAGAGTGTATCCTCAGCATAAGTTTCTTTTTAAAAAAAACTATTAATAAAATTCTCCATAAATCACCGTAAAGTAGCTCGAAAAGTGATTCAAACTTTTTCGTGTCTTTTTTTTCTATTGATCTTTCGTCTCTCCGGATGCTATTTAAACGATACAAGTGTGATATATTTTGTATCATAAGGATACCGGTTTCCTTTTTATACGGGTTTATCTCGAGTCGATATTTCGCCTTTCCTCTGCACACGATAAGCTATAAAGTATGTTTGATGTCTACTTGTCCTTAAATTGATTGAAAGGAAAAGGCCCACCCAGCGAGCCAAAGTAAGTACTGAAAGCGACTCGAATATGACATGTATTATCTAAGAACCAATTCAATCCCTATCATCTTTAACTTATATATCAATACCAAACAACCTTAATATAAAATACATTTTTCTCGTATACTATATATATATATATATATATATATATATATATATATATATATATATATATATATATATATATATATATATACTTATAGTATTTATAAATATATGTACATTATAAGAATTAATCAAGGTAAAAGCTTCTCCTTCTTTTTATAATTCAAATATTCTTGCGAATATTCCTACTTTAGTAACTATCTTAATAGAAACATAGTAAATGTCAATACCAAGTTCGCTGCTGTTCAACATCTACATAGCAGATATGGAAAATGTGTTACGCAAGGGGCAGCAAGCACGTGTGCAGCAAACAAGCACGTATGCAGAAATAAGAGAGGTGTTTGGAAGGATGAAAATTTTCCTTGAAAAACAACAGATAGTGGTGAATGTGTTGAAGACAAAAATGGCTGTTTTTCAAAAGAATAGAACAAGAGGTTTGAGAAGTTTGAATGGGTCGGAAAGGGAATAGAACAAGTTAGTAGCTTCAAATACCTTAGATTCATGTATATCCAGGATAGTTCTTTTAAGGAGCATATAACTTACGTAGTAGGAAAACCTGGGTGGCTGTATGGTAGAGTTAGGTTAGGTTATGTTAGGTTAGGTAGGTATAGCAAGAAAAACATCAGGTCACAAATGCTTATATGAAAGTAATATTTTAATGTATGGTGCCGAAATGTCGCGAGTAAGAGAGGAAAACAGATAGAGAAAATGAAAGTACAAATGTTGAAAAGGGCGCTGCAACTGTAAAAATTGACACCATAGTACCAAGTGCTGAGAGAAACAAATTTCTCTAAAATCTCCAGCCAGTAGCGTGGTTTGCTAAGTATGAATGTAAGATAAAAAGAATGAGAGATGAAAGTATCGCGAACAAAGTGGTTAAAACGGCTAGAAAAGAAGATTGCCGAGAAGCTACTAAGGTTTTAATGCTTACACTTCAACAACATCATCTCGCTCTACCTGAAAACTAAGGGCAATTTAATTCCTCGTCGATCTCATGACCTTGCTGCAGTGTAAGACGATGGAGGACAGCTTCGAGGAGATCAAGCGCGATTACAACCCCAATTGGATGACGGCGGTGGAGATCCTCAACGACGAGGTGATGAGGTGATCCCGGATCGGAGAATTCGTTCAACATGTTCTTTTGCCAGAAGGACAGCGCTGCGCCGACCGACAACGCGTGTTCCCAGAAGCAGTCGTCGGGCAGATACACTTGTATTGTTATTAGAAGCTTGACTATGATCACCAAAACTTTGATTATCACAACCTTGAAGGCCAAGACTGTGTTTGAACCTTAAAGACCAAGACTGTATCAAAACCTTGAAGACCAAGATTGTGTCAAAACCTTGAAGACGAAGACTGTGTCAAAACCTTGTAGACCAAGACTATGTTAAACTCCTAAATACCAAGACTATGTCAAAACCTTAAAGACCAAGACTGTGGCAAAACCTTGAAGACCAAGACTGTGTCAAAACCTTGAATGCTAAGGGGTAAACTCGAATGGGGGAGTGAGAGTAGGTAAATTTAGGAACGAGGAGGCTGGTTCTAGAGGCTGATCGTTGGTCATGCAAAACTTCGGCAAATCGTCCACGCCAATCTCAGGGTGTGTCCTCTGTGGAACCGCGGATAAACTTGTTACTAGAAGCTTGACTATGACCAACGAAACGTTGATTATCACAACCTAAAAGATCAAGACTGCGTTGAAACCTTGAAGACGAAGACTGTGGCAAAACCTTAAAGACCAAGACTGTGGCAAAACCTTGAAGAGCAAGACTGTGTCAAAACTTTGAAGACCAAGACTGTTTCAAAAACCTTGAAGACCAAGACTGTGTTAAAACCCTAAAGACCAAGACTGTTTCAAAACCTGAAAAACCAAGACTATGTCTGTTCGCGCCAATTTAGCGCATCCAGGTTTAAATTTGATATTTGAATTGATATTCGGCACCGATCGATAGACGGGGAAAAAGGTGTATCGATCGGTGTCGAAGTCGCGCGAGTTAATAATCTTTTTGGCGAATTGATTAAATTAATCGGTTCGCGGCGTAGAGTCGAAGAAGCACGCTCGGCGAGTGCGAACGCAAAAAACGTGAAACCCACGCCGACTGGCACATGTGCGTATTCTAAAATTTCCAATCCAAACTAACCAGGGGTGATCACGAGCCCCAAGGGCTGAAGCGGATCCGGACGAACAAGATTGTTTCAAAAACCTTGAAGACCAAGACTGTGCCAAAACCTTGCATAGGGGTAAACTCGATGGGGGAGTGAGAGAAGGAAAACGTATGAACGAAAAGGCTGGTTGGGTGTGGAAGTTGTGAGGATGATTAGGAGAAAGAGAGCAATTTAAAAATGATGGTTGGAGAATGGATGATAGAGATAGAGATGCTGGAAAGGTTAAGAAGTATAGAAGATGGGTAATGCTATTAAAACTCGATGGGGGAGTGAGAGAAGGCAAATGTATGAAAGTGTATGCAGGTCTGGTGTGGATATTAAGGGTATGGTTAAGAGAGGTAGCAAATCTCATGCGGAGCATGATCTTGCTGCAGTACAAGACGATGGAGGGCAGCTTCGAGGAGATCACGCGCGACTACAATTTCAATTGAATGATGGCGGTGGAGACCCTCGGGGACCAGGTATTCCTCGGGTTAGAAAACTCGTTCAATATGTCCGTTTATCAGAAGGACTGCGCCGCGCTGACAGACGGCGAGTGGTTGCAGATGCAGGTCCTCGGGCAGATACAACGTGTTCAGGCACGGATCGTTAGTTATGCAGTATTTGGACGAAACATCCACGCCCATCTCCTGGTGTGTCCTCTGTGGAACCGCGGTTAACCTTGTTACTAGAAGCTTGACTATGACCAACGAAACTTTGATTATCACAACCTTAAAGACCAAGACTGCGTTAAAACCTTGAAGACCAAGACTATGTCAAAACATTGAAGTCCAAGACTGTGTCAAAACTTTGAAGACTGTTTCAAAAACCTTGAACCCCAAGACTGTGTAAAAATTTTAAAGAACAAGACTGTTTCAAAAACCTTGCAGACCAAGACTGTGTCAAAACTTTGAAGACCAAGCCTGTGTAAAAACCTTGAAGACCAAGACTGTGTCAGAACCTTGAGAACCAAGGTTGTGCCAAAACTTTGAAGACGAAGACTGTGTCAAAACCTTGAAGACCAAGACTGCGTTAAAACCTTGAGGACCAAGACTTAGTCAAAACCTTGAAGACCAAGACCACGTCAAAACATTGAAGTCCAAGACTGTGTCAAAACTTTGAAGACCAAGACTGTTTCAAAAACCTTGAACCCCAAGACTGTGTAAAAATTTTGAAGAACAAGACTGTTTCAAAAACCTTGAAGACAAAGACTGTGTCATAAACTTGAGGACCAAGGTTGTGTCAAAACCTTGAAGACGAAGACTGTGCCAAAACCTTGAAGACCAAGACTGCGTTAAAACCTTGAGGACCAAGACTTAGTCCAAACCTTGAAGACCAAGACCACGTCAAAACATTGAAGTCCAAGACTGTGTCAAAATTTTGAAGACCAAGACTGTTTTAAAAACCTTGAACCCCAGGACTGTGTCAAAATTTTGAAGAACAAGACTGTTTCAAAAACTTTGAAGACCAAGACTGTGTCAAAACCTTGAAGACCAAGACTGTGTCAAAACCTTGAAGACCAAGACTGTGTCAGAACCTTGAGGAGCAAGGTTGTGTCAAAACCATGAAGACGAATACTGTGTCAAAACCTTGAAGACCAAGACTGTGTCAAAACCTTGAAGACCAGGACTGTGTCAAAACCTTGAAGACCAAGACTGTATCAGAACCTTGAAGACCAAGGCTGTGTCAAAACCTTGAAGACCAAGACTGTATCAGAACCTTAAAGACCAAGACTGTGTCAAAACCTTGAAGACCAAGACTGTGTCATAACCTTGAGGACCAAGGTTGTGTCAAAACCTTGAAGACGAAGACTGTGTCAAAACCTTGAAGACCAAGACTGCGTTAAAACCTTGGGGACCAAGACTTAGTAAAAACCTTGAAGACCAAGACCACGTCAAAACATTGAAGTCCAAGACTGTGTCAAAACTTTGAAGACCAAAACTGTTTCAAAAACCTTGAACCCCAAGAGTGTGTCAAAATTTTGAAGAACAAGACTGTTTCAAAAACCTTGAAGACCAAGACTGTGTCAAAACTTTGAAGACCAAGACTGTTTCAAAACCTTGAAGACCAAGACTGTGTCAAAACCTTGAAGAGCAAGGTTCTGTCAAAACCTTGAAGACGAATACTGTGTCAAAACGTTGAAGACCAAGACTGTGTCAAAACCTTGAAGACCAGGACTGTGTCAAAACCTTGAAGACCAATACCGTGTCAAAACCCTGAAGACCAAGGCTGTGTCAAAACCTTGAAAACCAAGACTGTATCAGAACCTTAAAGAGCAAGACTGTGTCAAAATCTTGAAGATCGAGATTGTGTCAAAACGTTGAAGACGAAGGGGTAATGCTAGGCAAACTCGACGGAGGAGTGAGCGAAGGAAAATGTATGAAAGCGGAGGCTGGTCGGGTGTGGATGCTGAGGGATTGATTAAGAGACGTAGCAATTTTGAAGTGATATGATAGATGGCCGGAGACACGATGATAGAGATAGAAATAGAGTTTCAGGAAAGGTTAATGAGTATAGAAGCGGTGCCCTATTCGAGGTGGCGCGCGCCTCGCCACCTCGAGTATCAAAAAATACTTGTATTTGGTTTGATACCAGAGTACCGCAAAAAATCCGACGTTCCTCAAATAGTGATCGCTAGACTCATGTACGATTGTGAAGAAAGGGACAGGCTGTCAAGTATGACACCAAGGGAGAAAACCTGCCGTATATGTAGAAGGGGGAATGGACGAGGCATGGGATCACTGGGTGCAAGCTGCAGAGATTGTGAGTGGAGTAAGTCCGCGAAGATCGTATTGGAAAAGGGGTGGGAAGCAATGATGGATAAACCAAAAAACCAAAAAAAGCATAAATGTTCAGTGGAAAGAGGTCATAGGTGTACGAGTGTAGAGCACTGTTTAATGTCCGTAAGTTAATATAATGTCCTAATGTTGTTGTAAAAATGACGACTGTTAAGATCATAGAATATCGGTATTGTAAAATGACAAATGCCAATGAGGACTCCATTAAACTATTATAGTTAGTAAATAAGCGACATGCAAGGCTAAGTACATTAAAGGGACAAGACAAATTGACATGACACAGCAGCGCGAGTCAGACAACAAATATTTTCTAGCGCCACTCGGTAACCAGCTGGCTCGGGGAGCATTGCTTCCAGCCGATTGAGAAGGTGCTGTATGACGTTGAGGTACAAACTGTATATAAGGCGTGCAAGGAAGTCAGCCCCCAAACGGAGGCTGAATGTAATGTGACTATTGCATTGAAGCCTGGGACGAATGTGCAAGAGTACATGCCCTGGCAAGGAGGAAGTAGTCCGAGGACACCTTCACCGTGGTGAAGATGGCCAAGGGCTCTCCTCTGGTCAGGGAAGACGTTGACGTTGATGTCATGTACTCCTGTTGGTTGTAGGAGAGAAAGGGGATGAAACCAACTGTGGACAGCTGGGCTGGGGGATACTCGACCAGCTCCCCCAGGACAAGGCTTGAACGTGGGCTCCGTGGCCCCTACATCAAAAGCGAAAATGTGGTGTGCATGGGCGGCGATGAGTGGACTCCGAAAAGAAATACCACTTCATCGTCCGTTTGGATGATAATAAGGTCGAGGGCGCCGAACAAAAGGCTTTCGAGACCTTGTTAAGGAAGAGAGGTCCTTGTGAGAAGACTGAGAGAAAGAGATTCGATATCGGTGTGGCTGCCAATCTGAATATGTGGCTGGTACGAAAGATGGCTAAATGCGTGTGGCATGGAGTTGAGATAACTCTGTGCTGGATGAATGCGGAGGGACAAAAGCACAGAGTAGAAGGGGCCGCAGGCACCAGAAAGGCAGGAGCCGTGAGGAGGGCAGAGGGTGGTTCCTTAAGAAAGAAGTGGATATGGAGGATAAAACTGTAAGGGGAAAGAGGAATAGCCAAGCTAGGGACCTCATCCTCAGAGTGAAAGATGGTGGGGAAAAGAAGCGACTGTCAAGTGGATCTCCGGTCAAGCGGAACCGGATATCAGGACGGAACTGGGGCTCAGAAGTGTCCTTGTTAGGGGCATGGATGAGGCTACCACCACCGATGAGGTGAAAGGAGCCATTCAGAAGGCGGCTGAATGTAGGGAGTGTGTGGTTAAGTCTCTCCGAACAATACGCGGATGGGCCAGTATGGCAGTAGTCACTATTCCAGTTAGAGCGGCACAAACCGTACTGGAGAAAGGAAATATAAAGGATCTCACAGACCGGCGCGAAAGTTTCGTTGCCGCGACCGCTGCGATATCGCGGCGGACCGATTGATACGGCGGCTTATGTAAATTTTCAGACCAACAAGCGCCGAAAATCGCGCTTGTTGGTCTGAACATGTACATAAGCCGTTGTATCAATCTGTCCGCCGCGATATCGGAGCAGTCGCGGCAACGAAACTTTCGCGCCGGTCTGTGAGATCCTTAAAAGTTGGCTGGATCATGTGCCGGGTGACTGAAGACAATAAGACGATCAGGTGCTACAGATGCCTTGGCTTCGGGCACCTGGCGGTAGCATGCAAGGGAGTAGAGAGATAGAATGCGTGTTTGCGATGTGATGAAAGATGGCACAAAGCACACGAGTGCACAGTGCTTCGTGTGCGGAGTGAGTGGGCATAGGACGGACACTAGAGAGTACCCTGTGTACAGGAAACTGTGCAACGCAAGTATGAAAGGGACGTCCCAAAGAAACAGAATATGCTAGTATTGCAGACAAACACAAATAGGAGTGCGGCTGGAATGGAGCTGGTAGTGTGTGTAATGGAGTGGATGTAGCCATTGTCTCCGAGCCAAATCTTCGGATTATTGGTAATGGAGGCTGGCACATGGACCAGTGTAAGAATATTGCTGTGAGGATTTTCGAATCGGAAAAGACTAGCCTTTACATTTTTCTCTCCTAAGAAATGTTGGAGCTTTAAACTTTTTCTTTTACATGTCTGAATGAAGTACAATTTTCATATTTATATAATGAACTAATTTATTTAATAATTTAAAATATCTCGACTTTAAACATAAAGTGAAGAAATACAGCAACAAATTTCTTAATATAAAATTCATAAAATTTAAACAATTTAATTTTTTAAAATATCCTGTAGAAAATTAGCCGTTTTTTATCCTATTTATCCCTTATATGGTTAGTACATGCAATTTTAAATTAAACATAATTAAAACGTTTTCATTTAATATTGAAGTACGAAAAAGAAGTACATAAAAGTACACATAAAGAATTTTCCACGCAGTGGTAAATAGAGCTTAGAGTGAAGCTTATGCTTTTATTTCTTCTTTTGTTCCTGTTTCCTTTCCGAAAAGGCCGACATGTCCCGTGAATATTTATAGCAGAAAATAATTAAAGGCAGGCCAGAAGGATTTTACCGTGAGGTAATTAGTTGGGGGTTAAGTAGCGACGGCCCCGAGGGGCCACAATGTAAATAAAAATCGGAGGTTTTGTGTAGCGGAGCGGAAAAAACGAGATAAAAAGAAAAATATATCGCGCAATGTTGCCGAAAGAATGTGCTCCTGGGTTTTCGTGCTCAAGTTTGCTTAAGCGGTTTAACGTAATTAACAAATTTAATGAACGTTTTTTAAATTTAAATTAAAATTTTAAAACAAATGGATTATTTAATTCGGAAAAGGCTAACTGAACAAAAACACTGGAATAATCAAATTTCCAACAAAATTTTAATTAATGTTTTTATATAAAATAGTTTATCTTTAAACTTGGTTTCTGTTATATTGGACAATAATCCAATCAAATGTACCAATATTACTTTTAACATTAATTAAAGATTATAGACATTTTAAGTCGCCAATATACTCTCCATTATACACTATATCTTACATTATATCTCCATCCAGATCTCTATTCATACCGCTATATTTATAAAACTTGTCTTCATAAATTTGGATGACAAACGGTTTTTTGTCTACTCATCTTTGATGCAAAATATCCACAGATTTGCCACAAAGTGATACATTTTGTAATAATTTTAAATAAATTTTGTTACTCCTAGTAAATAAATATATTAAGGAACGTTTTTACAGAAGGAATGTTGTTACAGATATATGATAGCATCATATGAATTTCAATTCATATTGTAAATGTTTAATAACGAGATTCTGGGTCGAAGCAATTTTAATGTCCATGAAAGCGAGAGACTCGAGACTGATTCAAGCACCTATTATATTTGCTATAATAGAAGGATTGACGATTTATAGGACAATTAAAGTGTTATGGGATAATGGTGTTCAGGTCTGATGCTGACCGTTGATATCTCAATAAGTAATGGCTTATAATAAGCTATATTAGTGAAACAAATAAAGGCTGAAACTAAATCTATATTTAAGTGCTAATCGTTAAAGTGAATAACGTGTTATGTTTAAGACCCTTTATAGATAACAAAATTTACAACTGCATATTTTCTCGGAATATTTTTTTTAAGGAAACTGTGTTTGTCTTCGATTTACAGAAAAAATCTCCTGTGTGCGTCGAATCGAAAAATTCGTGTAAACACGCCGATCCTACTACATTTCCCCCTTAGAAAATTTTACTTTACTTTTTATTATTTCAATGAGGAAAAAAGTTAAGCACAGCGATTTTAAAAAATGTTTTTAGACGAAAAATAAATAAAAAGCAAACATCCATTTCAACGTGTATTTATTTCCTATTCGGCAATGAAATACAAATCTCGACTTCCAGAACTTTTTTTTCTATTCAGAGGTTTGTTTAGTTTGTCGAAGTAGAAACATGTTGTGTTTTGTTTGCGAACACAAAGCTCATTCGACGAGTATCCTAAGACTCTTATTTGAGATTGAATTGAATATTTATTACCTGCCTTGTCTCACTTCTAAACAGTTTCTTGTGTTAATCCAATGCTTCGTCACACAATATCTAACTTATTCTTCTTCTTCGTTTTAGGCAATTTTTGCTTCTTCGAATTCAGAAGCTATCTTTCCATCCCTTGCTGGGGAGCCCAACATTTCTCCTCCCTTAGGGTTGGCTTTCTCGTGCTATCCTTATTAATCTTTCATTTTCCATTCTTGACACTTGACTATCCCATTCATGTCGTCTGACGTTTACCCATTCCGATATTGGTTGTATTTTACATGTTTCTTGTAACGTACGTTGTCCTTAGGTATTCTGTCTCGCCTTGTCTTTCCTATTATTTTTCATAGTATTGCCACTTGCATCAGCTGTTTAGGTTTTGCAGTTTCTGCCGCAGGTTCCATGGTGTATGTCATGATACACCATGTGTATGTCATGATACACCAAGGATGGACGTCTTACTGCCCCTTTGTATATTCGTGTCTTCGTTTCCAATCTTAAATGTTTATTCTTCCATATCGTAACCATATCTAACTGAATATATAAAAGAAGATCTTATTATTATTATCTAATCTATAGCCGGAGCTTAGAGAGGAGGTCGAACTCATAGCCAATACGGTGCTGTCGATGCCGCTGGGTTCCGTGCTCAGCCCACCATACGCTACAATGCTAGTAGATCGATTGCGATGGTTTTTGCTTCGGTTGTTGTCAGCCGTTGGTTCTTTAGATCGTTCTCTATGTGTTTCAACCATGTCGCCTTCTGTGCTTATTTTGTATCCTCCAGTCGGGAGGTCGTTATCTTCATAGGAGTTTGCACCGTAGTCATCCTACAGATGTAGCCGAACCATTGGAATCGACGTTTTTGAATTTCCTCTGCGATTGATGTCTGTTGATGTCATGTCGCACTCTTCTCTGATTGTTTCATTGCGGAGGTGCTCATTATTGCGGAGTGAGACACAAAAAATCTGTCTCAAGCATGGCATTTGGAAGGCCCCAATCTCGTTCAGTTCCAGCTTGAGTAATGTATATTTCTAATCCTTGAAGGAAAATTGGAAGGATCAGCGTCCGATATAGACGTATTTTGGTGTTGATGGCAACATTTGTCCGCTTCCATATGCACGACTTGAGGGAATGAAGCGAATGTTGTTTGAATGACGCAGTAGCCTGGCCGATCCGGTTATGAACTTCGGCCGCCGACGCAACTTCTTTCTCCTCTGACCAATGATCCTTAACCCTTTCACCGCCATTCCGGGAGGTGTTTCCCGGGGCCCTGAATTTATTCAGCGCCGTCCCAGGCGATGTAGCCCGGGGTTTCTTTTTTTACTATCTGGTGATAAAACGCTGAAATTATTTAAACCTTAAGAGATTTCAAAAAAATTGTCGAAAAATTTCATAGTTTTTTTTTGTTTTTTTTTTTAGTGGTATTTTGAAAAAATCTCCCCGCGCAGATTACAGGCCGCGGAACTACCAAACTCGCAGTCCGGATAGAAAAAAGACCAAGCTACACGGTAAAGGTGTCAGTTTTTTCTGAATAGACCACGTCTTGGTGATTTGCCTACGTGCAAATGTAAGAAACCGCGCAAAAAGGGTATTGTTCGTTGCTGCGCCCAAAAACGGTGAAACTGCAGCGGTTAGACTCACCGCACATTCCTGCGACCGGGAGCCGATACGTTTCGAACTGCGGCGGGCGACTCCGTGGTCGACGTTGTCGACACGGCGCCGGCCCCAAAATGCGCGTCTCGGCGGGGCCCAACACAACTTGGAATGTCAAAAACGTGACTTCCTGGTGCCGCAAATCGACATTAAAGTTTTTCTCTGTGCCGATTAACAGCTATAAGTGGGCATCGCGTCGCGATTCCGCGACGTCCAATTATGGGTGCGAAAAGCCCAAAGACCATTCTACAATCTAATGAAAAACTCATTACAACATTCACCGGGGGTTACAAAAATATACACGTTTTACTTTCGACATTAGTTTCTTGCTATTGGGAGAGTTGAGCGATGCCGCACTAACAGATAAAAAGTTCAATTCTCTGAGGGATTCGCGCAAAATCGTTACCGCAGATCTTAAGTTGGTGATTCTGCGCGAGTTTTCCTGAACGTCCAAAAAACGTCGTTTTATAGCGTCGTAACGCCATCTTCAACGGAATCGGAATTAAACTCCCAAACAAAGTAATAAGTTCTATGCCCGATCGAACAGCGGCGGTCCTGTTCCGATTCGTCAATTGTTTAGGACGTTCCAGGTACTCTATTCACTTTTTGAGAATTTTTCTCTTTAAACTGCCGCAGATTCGCAAAAAGTCAGTGCAGTTTGAAAATTCATGCCGGAAAAGTTGCGGGCAAGTGTTCGGAGGAGAACGAACCCAATGGACGACTTGGAGCCCTTTCAATAAGTGTCGGGCGTCCATGGAAGTGATTGCAAAATCGGCAAAAAAGTTGCTTTGTCTTGCACTAGGTGAACGGGACGTCTCACGACGGCAAGCAAGGGCTCTAAAAACGCTGCGCGGCGGTAGCCAAAGCATCCGGGAAGAATTTTTGAAATCCGACGAAAAATGCGCCTCGAATGTAAAAGAATCGTGATTTTAGGTATCGGTCTGGTGCGTCCGAACCTGCGGGAGTTGAGTCACTCAACTCTCGGTTGTACACCAGAAAAATGTACAATCCCATTTGCGCCGCTACCGCCACTTCCGTCGGGCCGCTGCCGCAAAAATCTCAATTTTCGGAGGACGATACCTGGAGATGCAAAACGTACGGACGGAAATTCGCAGTTAAAGCATAGAAGACACGCGGTTAAAACAACGAAGATCTGCCGCTCTGGCGGCATTAAACAGGAGCGGCGACACGACTCCTTGCCGGACTCCAGTTTGAATTTGGAACTCCATGAACATATCATTTCGGATACGAACACTGCTGGTAGAGCCGTTTTATGCGAAGCTTAAAGAAGTCGAATGATTTTCAGCTGGACATGTTCTTTCTCCAAGATTCTCCACAAACTTGTCCAATCGATGCAATTGAAGGCCGATTTGAAATCAATGAAGACGACGACGGTTCGTTTACCGCATCGAATTCTTTCTTCCGTTAGTAAGACAGAGAGCGAATATTTGATCGATGCATCTTCGATTTTGTCTACATTCAGCATCTTCTTCCCTGCTCGCTTGCTCTCGATGTGTCTGAGGCCTTAATTGTATTATTTTCAAGAAAATTTTGCCGACAATCGAAATGAGGCTAACACCGCAATAATTATTGCACTCCCGACAGTTCGCTTTCTTCAAAATAGGCACAACGATCGCTCTCTTCCACGCTAAGGGAAAACGGTCCAAATGCCATACATGCGTTACGAGGACATAAAGTTGTTATAATAAGACGTCTCTTTTGGCTTTCATCATATCTGCGATTAATTGATCTCCTCCCGGCGCTTTACCATTTTAGAGGAATTTTATTGCTGTCTTCGCCTCGTTGATCGTCGGTTCAGTATCAGGGAACTGATTCGTCGGCTGATCAACAATTGGTGGTTCAGGTATTGGATTTTGTGGGGGTTCGTGGTTGTATATCTGATGAAAGAATTCTTTCTACCGCTGCGGGGCCCGTGAGGAAAGGTCACGAAATTGGTTCCATCCAATTTGTTAAATTGATTGAAATGATTGTCTTGCGTTAATGTCGTTTCTTCCGCCTAACCGTCGGAGTGTCTGATATAGCGTCCGGTACTCGTGCCTTGACGCTGCTTCTTCCATGTCTGTGGCAGCGTTATTCCAGTACGCTTCCAGTTCCGATTTCATTTTCTGTCGAAGTTTTTTGTTCAATCGTCGGTATCTCTCGATGTGTTTCATTTGTTTCCGCTGGTGAATGAGGTCGAGACAGTCGTCCGAAATCCGACAGTTGGGCGCACATAGCTCCATTGCACACCCCACAGTAGACTCTGATACTTTTTCTTCTATATCGATATTTTCCGGTGTTACGAGTGCTACGTATTTTCGCCCGGACAAGATAGTGGATCCACAGTCGGGTCCCTGCATCGCAAGTACGTATTTTAGCGTCAATCGGAATTTTTTTCTGTCTTCACCTCGCTATTGCTGTTCAGAGATTTTATTGCTGCCTTCACCTCTTTGATCATCGGTTCAGTATCAGGGAACTGATTTGTAGGCTGTTCATTAATAGGTGGTTCAGGCATTGAATCCTGTGGCGGATCGGGGTTGTACATCTGATGAAAGAATGCTTTCTACCGCTGCGGGTGCCCATAAGGAGAGATCACGAAAGTTCCATCCAATTTGTTAAATTGATTGAAGTGATTGTCATTAGTTAATGTCGTTTCTTCCGCCTAACCGTCGGAGTGTCTGATATAGCGTCCGGTACTTGTGCCTTGACGCTGCTTCTTCCATGTTGATGGCAATGTTAGTCCAGTCGCTTTCTCTTCCGATTTCATTTTCTGTCGAACTTGTTTGTTCAATCGTCGGTATCCCTCGAAGTGTTTCATTCGTTCCCGTTGCTGGACGAAGAGAGTCGTCCGAAATCCTGTGTCCGTCGACGGTTGGACGGATATAGCTCCATTGCACACCCCACAGTGGACTCTGATAGTTGTTTTTCTTCTACATCGATATTGCCCGGTGCTGTGAGTGCTACGAATTTGTGGGATAATGCGATTTGGAAATCTCTGCCGCTTTCTCTTCCGATTTCATTTTCTGTCGAACTTGTTTGTTCAATCGTCGGTATCCCTCGACGTGTTTCATTCGTTCCCGTTGCTGGACGAAGAGAGTCGTCCGAAATCCTGTGTCCGTCGACGGATGGACGGATATAGCTCCATTGCACACCCCACAGTGGACTCTGATAGTTGTTTTTCTTTTACATCGATATTGCCCGGTGCTGTGAGTGCTACGAATTTGTGGGATAATGCGATTTGGAAATCTCTGCCGCTTTCTGAGTCTCGCAGACAGACCCAATTCATCTTGCTTGGTTGCGGCGTCTTTTCCTTCGCTCTTTCTAATTGCATTTTTAATTTCGCTCCGACAAGATATTGGATACAGTCGGGTCAAATCGGGTCAAGTACGAAAGTACGTCTTTGAGCGTCAATCGAATCTGGTGTTGACCAAAATATAGTCCAACATCACCGACTTCGCCATATGAGTTAATGTTTGGGTGGGTGAAAGATGCCGTTGCCGACGGTTAAATTGTTCTATGCTTCGAATGATAAAGACGTAATCCGTTCTCTTTATCTCCCCCTGTCCGAATTTTCCCATCGTTTCTTCCCATCCGGTTCGATCTGTACCCCTGTGCGCATAAAGCGAGTATGTTACCATTTCATTACAATGTATTTCAATGTATGATTTGAATTTCTAAATAAAATTTATTATAAAAAATTGAATTGAAAAATCGTATTAAGGCAGATTCTCATATACGCGACACTCAGCTACGCGACGTCAAGCGACATCGCCGGTCAAATAATTATTACATTGTTTTAAATGGACACGTTCTCACTATGGCTACGTGATAGCTACGCAACAGCCCGCGATGTTGCACGACGTCGCGTAGCTGAGTATCGCGCATATGGTCATCGACCTTTAATCGTAGAATTCTATTCAAAATAAATATTTCCAAATTTAAATTCAACAGTTTATATTGAGAAATTAAATGTACGTTACAAGTTTAACAAGATTTATTAATAAATGGAACAAACATGTATACTACATAAATATATTTTATAGTTAATTAAATAAACCAGAAATATGTTAGGTTTCGGGTTGGAAAATCAATTTTAATTATCGCGTGATAAAATGTAATATAAAGTGTAAAATATGTAAAGGTGAAATGAAAATGATATACTTTTGGGATTTGATTTGTGAAAGAATTACGCAGTGATATAATCAAGATTTTCCCGGATTACGCACAATATGAGTGTTTTCAACAAGCGAAAAAGCTGCACAACGGAAATTGTTAACAAAACCCATTACCAACAAATCATCTTCTACAGAGCGCCTCACAGCTCGCTCCTCTCGCATCCGCATCGCGAATGCTAGAAATTACTCAAATATAAAAAGAGCTTTGATGATAAACCCCGGGAAAATTTTCATCTCGCGTTTTAATCACAATTCAATACGATTTATTCCCATCGTAACGCAATATTTTTAATTCGTGCGCCTCGCGAATTCTTTCCCTTTTCAGGCTACTGAAAGCCCAGCTTGCGTGATTCACAAGAGAATTTTTTATTTGCATAAAATAACAGTAAATAAAATAACAAAAGACTACGCCGTCGCTTTTATACAAATATAAATAGATTTTTTTCTACAGCTGTATAAGCTTATCGAAAACATAATTGCTCTATTGATATTAAATATTCCTTATCTTGTGACAACAAATGTTAAACACATATTTGTAGATCTTTAGATATCTTTAGATTTTGTGAGATCTTTAGATTTTATAGGTTGATCTTTCTGCTGTATTACTTACTACATAAATAATAATAAATAAAATGACAATAAACAGAGAGACATAGAGACTAGACAGACTGGACTAGACTAGACTAGACAGACAAGACTAGACAGACAAGACTAGACAGACAAGACTAGACAGAAAAGAGTAGACAGACAAGACTAGACAGACAAGACTAGACAGACAAGACTAGACAGACAAGACTAGACAGAGAAGACTAGACAGACAAGACTGGACAGACAAGACTAGACAGACAACACTAGACAGACAAGACTAGACAGAGAAGACTAGACAGACAACACTAGACAGACAAGACTAGAAAGCCAAGACTAGACAGACAAGACTAGACAGACAAGGCTAGACAGACAAGACTAGACAGACAAGACTAGATAGACAAGACTAGACAGACAAGACTAGACAGACAAGACTAGACAGCCAACACTAGACAGACAAGACTACATTGGGCATGAGCTTCTCGAGCGCTGCTGTCATTCTCATTCCTCTCTCTGGAATCTTTTGAATATGTTCAGTGAAGGATAGACTTTTATCAATCATTATGCCTAGATATTTTATGCTTTGCTTCGGTTTTATGTCCACACCCATCACTTTAAAAGAGATGTGGGCCAGTTTCCTATAGCCCGTCAACAGGACAGCTTTGGTCTTTTCCGGTGCCAGGTTGAGGGGCCGAGTTGACAACCAGTCAGTAATCAGATCAATTACTAGATTAGCCCTGGTCATAATACCCCTTTTCTTTCCCCAAAACCCGAACTGCCGCGAATGTTGAACGCGAAAGAATCGCTGTGACAAGAAGCCCTAGGAGGTCAGCGCGTCGACATAGTGCTACGCTAGGATATCATTCAGATAGTTTTTTTGATAATAATTCAAGTGCTTCAGGCTATGACTGAAAACGATTTCGCTGCTCGACGGCGATTTTGTGAGACGGTTTTGGATTGAATAAAGCCAGGAAGTCTTGTCCACTTGCCTTGCCCCTTAGCCCTCATCCACTTCTCCACGCATGTGGCATTCTTTCTCCGTTCCAAATCTTCATCATTAAATCACAGAGGATACATTTGTTTAAAAATTGTATATAAGGATTAAATACAAAAATTCTTCGCAAAAATTCATCCACAACGGACAATCGCACTTTATAGCAATAACAATTACAAGTTTAAACAAGCAATTATAACAATTCTGTACACTTTCTGTGTGGGCCAATTTTGTTGGTCTAATTGTTCTTCGGCCTCTATCCAAAGGAGGGTGACAGGTGCCCCGACCTAGAACCCCCCGAGTGGATACCGCACTAAATTAGCAAAAAATCACGCCGCGGTATGAGATATCGGGCTGTGTGTTTTGAGAGTTCGGCGAGTCCGCGACATTTTTCGTGCGTGTGACCTCAGCCGACATGTTGGCCACCCTCGCGTTTGGTAGTTAAATTGACATCAATCCTTCGATCACTGAATGGAAGACAGCATCGACTTTTCTCCCGTCTGTAACAATTTGATTTAAGGGTTTCCATCCTTGTATTTCCCTGCTCATGAATTTCCCTTGTATTCCCTGCTCAGGAAGGACATAATCCTTCCTTAAATAGGCGACAGAAGGACGTTCTAAGGAGCGGGTCAGAGACGGTTGAAACCTGAAGGTAAGTGACCGGATCATCTCGATTTGATATACAATCGCTAAATTTATCGTTAAATACAGTCCATTAGCTTTGATTTAATGATTTGTGATTCACTTGCTATTTATTGACTTCTATAAATATTTATTTGATAATATTAGTATAGGGTGCGGCAGCCAAACCTGCCTTTTTGAAATAACTGTAAGAAATAAACGGTTGCGCGTGGCGAGTTGGCAATAGTGCCATTGCGTCCTTCCTTTCAAAGCGTTTTAGCAGCCATAGAGCAGTGGTCCAACTATAAACGGTCGTTTGCCGTAAAATCATTTCAAAACGGTAGTTATGCAGCTGCGCAACACAGTTTCCGGACTCATTTCCAGATTAATCAGAATCGGGCCGTGCTTTCTGTTAACTCAATAAAGCTGTGGGTACAAATTTTTAAAAACATCAGTGAAACGAGAATCAGAAGAGGTGGCAGTGCGAGATTAGTGCGAACTACCGCAAATGTTGAACGCGAAAGAATCGCTGTGACAAGAAGCCCTCGGAGGTCAGCGCGTCGACATAGTGCTACGCTAGGATATCATTCAGATAGGTTTTTTGAGAATAATTCAAGTGCTTCAGGCTATGACTGAAAACGATTTCGCTGCTCGACGGCGATTTTGTGAGACGGTTTTGGATTGAATAAAGCCAGGAAGCCTTGTCCACTTGCCTTGCCCCTTAGCCCCCATCCACTTCTCCACGCATGTGGCATTCTTTCTCCGTTCCAAATCTTCATCATTAAATCCCAGAGGATATCAATACCCCGGTCTCCCAAGCTTCTCCAGGCTTCCGCTGGGATTTGCTCTCGACCTACTGCCTTCCCATTTTTCATTTTCTTTAGCTTATCTTCTACTTCTTCCCTACTTAATGCTTGGGTCACTCCTCCGTTTACCTTTCCATCCTCGTACTTTTCTCTCAGATTTTCTTGACTTAATAGTCTTTCAAAGTACTCCAGCCATCTTCCCAGTATTTTCTCTTGATCGTGTAGCCACTACACCTGACTAATCCTTTATATGCTTCATTGATGTTATGTCCTTGGACGCTTTATCTCTGGCTTTTGCAATTCTTATGAGTTGTCTGTCATCCTGGTTTCTCTCCAGCTCTTCATATGCTTCCTCCACTGCCTCAATCTTTGCTTTTGCCACAGCTCGTTTTGCCTTCTTCGTTGCAATAGGCTTATAGGCAATTTGCTTGGGCTTCCCTTTCTTCTTGTCTTTCTGTTAAATCCAATAGTTTCTTAGTATATTTCTTCACGTTTACCTCCTCATTTCATCCATCCATTTTTGGTCCATTTTGGTTTTGATCCATTTTTGGACCTCCTCATTCTACCACCGTGCCTCCTTATCTTCTGGCGGTCACTTTCCTGATGTTACACCTAGCACGTCTTCACCAGTTTTCTTTATAACACTACTATTGATACTCCACTACTCCTGTACGTCCTCCGGTAATCTCAGTTTCCTTAACAATTTTTCCTTGAATTCCTCTCATATCCCTTCGTCTTTCAGTTTCCACCACTGGAAACATGGACTGAATGATAACACCTTATTTCAACAAGAGGGAGGCATACGCCACGCGACCCATGTGAACATGAATCAACTCAATGAAGTTTTCGCAAATCGGGTGGTATCCCAAATCGGAGCGATTCCTAGGCCTTTTCACCAGATCTCACCGCATGTGATTTTTTTGTGGGTTTAGCTAAAGCGCAAAGTTTACCAAGAACGTCTTCGTACTCTTGAAGAACTAAGGCGAGAATCAATCAGGAAATCGAAAGAATCAGATGCTTTGTGATGTAATGACCAATTTTAGACATCGCCTGCAAGAATGCAACGATCGGGATGGACGACACCTTAATAATGTTATTTTTATCAAATGATTAATATTTAGCTAAATAACAGAAAAAGCGTTGGACAAGACGGAATAACGAACGATCTGCTCAAATACGGCGGACAAAAACTCACACAAGAATTGACAACCCTAATCAGAAAGATTATCTATCACCAGAAAATCCCAGATGATTGACGGATCAAAAACCTTCGAACTAAACCTCTTGAGCACCATATTGAAATTGACAACAAAAGTAATAACGAACAAAATTAACAACCTCACCTCACTGGCAGATGAACAGCAGGGATTTAGGTCGGGGAGGTCTGGCACGGACGCCGTTTTTGTCATAAGACAAGTAACAGAAAAGTCGATCGAATACAATAAGCCAGACTACATATGTTTCATCGACCTTAGCAAAGCCTTCGACCGCGTCCAACTAAAAGCTGTTTCCAATCTTCTTTACAACAGACAAATCCCACACAACCTGATAAAAACTATAGAGAACATATACGAGGGTGGTTTGAAAAGTCCGTGCAAAGTCCGATAGATGGTACCACCGGCGCGTTTCGAGGTCATGTTTGGTTAGTATCATCTCTTGAATGAACGCATACCAAGTTTCAACCATATTGGTTTATTTCTTTGTGCGTGGCATTCGTGTAAATCAAGGAAGTCGAGTTATTTTTAAGAAATGGACGAAAAAGAATTTCGTGTGGTAATTAAACATTACTTTATGAAAGGCAAAACGCCTCAGGAGACTAAAGAGAAGCTTGAAAGTCATTATGGTGGCTCTTCACCTTCGATTAGAACCGTTTATAAGTGGTTTCAAGACTTTCGGTCTGGCCATATGGGCACAAGTGACGCGGAACGTTCTGGACGGCCTGTGGAGGTTACGACTCCAGGAATCATTGATAAAAGCCATGATATGGTGATGGATGACAGAAGAGTTAAGGTGCGTGAGATTGCTAGTGTTGTGGGCATCTCGACTGAACAGGTACACAATATTTTGAAAAAACATTTGGACATGAGTAAGCTATCCGCAAGATGGGTGCCGCGATTGCTCACGCTTGACCAAAAACGGAATCGTGTGAAGTGTTGCCACGATGGTTTGCAGCTGTTCCAGAAGAATCCGGAGGACTTTAAGCGTCGTTTCGTCACTGTGGATGAAACATGGATACATTATTATACACCGGAAATATATAATATATATATATATAAAACTATTACAGGTAAATATTATTCATCGTTATTGGACCGTTTGAATACCGAGCTGCAAGAAAAACGCCCGCGATTGGCCCACAAGAAAGTCCTTTTCCATCACGACAACGCACCAGCACACACCTCAGCAGTTGTGGCCACAAAATTAATGGAAATAGGATTACAACTCGTTTCACATCCCCGCTATTCTCCAGACTTGGCTCCGTCGGACTACTATTTGTTCCCCAATTTGAAGAAATGGCTGGCGGGACAAAGATTTCATTCAAACGAGGATGTGATTGCGGACACTTATGGGTATTTTGCAGACATGGACAAATCCTATTATTCGGAAGGGGTAAACAAGCTGGAACATCGTTGGACGAAGTGTATAAACCTTAAAGGAGACTATGTTGAAAAATAAAAGAGATTTGCCCCAAATATGTTAGTAGTTTTTAATTTTGCACGGATTTTTCAAACGCCCCTCGTATGCAGCAAACCAAATACAAGCAAAGTTAGATGAAGAGCTCACCGGACCAAAACCAACATCATCTTCTATTCAACATCATCATGGACGAGATTATACAGAAGGTTCGCTCATTCGTCAAGGGGATTCATTAAACCCGCTTTTCTTCAACATCATCTTGGACGAGATTATACAGAAGGTTCGGTTATTGAGAGGATATAAAATGGGAGATGAAGAGGTAAGAATTTTGTGCTATGCAGATGACGCCGTGCTGATAGCAGAAAACGCAAACGACTTACAGAGACTCATTCAACCGTACATCTGTTGACATGATAATATATCCCACAAAAACAAAGTGTATGAAAACATCAAAAACACCATTGAGATGTAAATTGGAGGTGGTTGGAGAAGTTATTCAGCAAGAGATGACATTTAAGTATATTGGCGTGGAACTCTAGGGTTTTGGCAATGTTGAGGCAGAAGTAGAAGTAGTTGGCGATGTTAAGGCAACAAACAACGAAAGCAACAAGAATAGCTGGGTGTTTGAATAGTACAATATGGTGCAACAAAAACATAGGAATTGAGGTCAAGACCAGAATCTATAAAACATCAATAAGACCCATCGTAACATATACAGCAGAAACAAGACCAGAAACATCGAAAACTAAACGACTATTAGAAACAACTGAAATGAGAGTACTTCGCATAATTACTGGTAAAACACTTTTAAACAGGGAAAGAAGTGAAAGTATAAGAAATACATGTGGATTAGAAGATATTAATGGCTGGGTATCAAACAGAAAAAAAAGAGTGGAATGAACACATAAATTGTCGATTACCGTAATTCGTAGCTCCGTAAATCTGTGCGAAGATCCGTCGCCACGGATGCTGAAAGAACGAACAGGAAACCGATGCTCGCCATCCTCTGCACCAACACGTGCCAGCCAGGATGTGGGTCGACGCTTAAGATCAAGGAAGAGCTTCATGGCAAAATCACACACAATTGAGGGGTCCATAGAAAATAACCGTATCACTAGGTGGACCCAACAGCTAACTACTCGGAAACCCCCAAGAGAAGAAATGGCCCCAGGCAAACACCTCCCTTTCGCGGTATGGAAATTCCTAAATCGGCTCAGGACAGGGGTGGCAAGGTACAAAACAAATCTGTTGAGGTGGGGAATGTCTGAGAACGACGATGTGCTGTGTGCGTGTGGTCAGCCCCAGAATATGAGTCACATACTGGTCTGCCCATAAATGGAAGAAGGATGCACGCACGAAGATTGTATGTAACGACAAGACTATTGCAGCCGCTATATTTTGGAAAGATGACGTATGAGCCGGACACGGAAAGTAAGTAAGTAACGCATAAATAGGATGGACGACAGGATAATAGTAAAAATTACTCGTGATAAATCACCACGGGGGCGCAGGATCGTAGGCCGTCCTCGAAAGAGATGGAGCGACAACCTGAATGCAGAGCAATAGACAAGTTGAAGAATAAACAGGCGATTCGCCTAAGGCAAGAAGGAAGAAGAAGGTTAATATTTCTTAAATGATTTTTAACGTAGATTAATGTGATATCAATGAAATTAAAAAAAACGCAACGGTTTCTTTCTTAGTGTTATTACAAAAGGGAAGGTTTGGCTGCCGCATTCTGTATATAAATAAGATCATATTTTATTAAATACACATTGTTTTCAAAGTCTCATTCAAGATTTAGTAAAATACTTGACCAGTTTACTGCTAATTACTAGGCCAAGTTAAAAAATCCACAATTTATTAGAATGTAATATCTTACTTGTTTATCACTCACACATTTTCAAATTAATCTTACAATCTTAAATACCTTGCTATACATATGCTATAGTATTTTATACCTTTTATACATTTGTCTTTTGTCACAGCCTCAGATTGAAATAATTCAACAACACCAATTCATTAAAAAACGTTTAAAAATCTAACAGAACATTTATTAAAAATTCTATTTTAATATTCTTTTCAGAAAATGATTTTCATACTTTCAAATGCACAAAGGTTTCTCCAAAAAAAGAACTTTTCTTTCCAGAAAATCTTTCGGGAAATGCACAAAGGTTTCGTCAAACAAAGTCCTTTTACTTTTTATTAGCAGAAAATATTTCGAGTTTTATGAAAATTATATTTTACTTGCACCCTGTCGTCGCAAAACTTTCTTTCACATCTAAGTTGCCAGTCAAATTGAATTACATTGTCACATTTAATTAAATTCGAGATTATAGATAATTTTGCGAATGAAATGCCAAACGTAAAGATTAGATTTCAGTAAATAAAATTAATGAGTAGGAATAATGAATTTAAAATCGCTGTAAGGAGCGAGAAAAAGAGAGTGGAAACTCATTTGAGTGATGTTTAACGAGGTTTTGTAGTTTATGATTTTATTAATCGAGAAGAGTAGATTTAATCAGGGCCACGCGGGACGGCTACGGCTGTGATGTAAAGCTCCAATATAGAATGTCTTACTATTATTTGAAGTACGTTTAATGATTCAAGTTTTGTACCTAATTGAACTTGAGAACTCGGTTGTAAAACACTTTGAAACTTTCGTCTATCTGGAAAGACAAATATTCAATATCAGCGCCAGAAATATCACATTTCACTGAAACGTGACTCTGACAAATAATTTAATATTTTAATCATTTATCATGCCCACGTCCTCGACGATTTGAAAAATTGTTTCTGAAATGAGAAAATTTAATTATATTTTCCATTTTTTTTCCAGTTTCTGATAGTGCTTTAATCATTTTTCTATTTTGCATCTGTAATGGACTCATAACAGCACTCATATGCGTGCGGTTATGGCACTATGTAACGGCGTTTTTTATTTAGACATAGCATAAAAGTGCGCAATATAATATAAAATAATATAAAAAATACTCTAAAAAACTCGTTCGTAAGGCGTTTTGCAGCCCTTATCCATTAGAAAACTCCTCGCTACGCTCGTGGTTTTCCAAACTTTTACTCGTGCTGTAAAATCACGCTTACTGAACTCGTCCTTTAATATACTATTTTTCACTCATGGCAAAATAAATATAACACACTGCATAAGTTATTGGCTTATATTAATAAAACAGAAACACATTTAAGAAATTTTTTAGTTAGTTGGCACGCGATTTTTTTTTTTCTGTAATGTATTCCGTCCTTGGAATTAATTTCAATACGAAGGGTTTTTATTAATGCAAATCTAGCATGATACAAATCCCAATGAATTATTAAAAACCTTGCTGCTTAGATCTTTCGGCGTGCAATTATGCGAAATTATTATTACATTGTAAGAATGGTGCAGCGCAATATATAATCTCCATTCAGAGATTTTTCCATCATAAATTACACTCGGACTGGGAAAATTTCTGTTTGAGAGACCGAGAAAGAATAGCCGAGTACTTGACACACTTTCAAGCATCGTGCTGTTTGTTAAATATTTTATACCAAAGATAAACTCTTGTATTGTTAACTAAAACTATTTCTCATTACTCACACTAAAATGTTTCCTCTCACTTGGAACAAACAAACATTCAATATGACGTTCAATATGCATCCATAAAATACTTATTTTTAAAGTATGAAAGTTGTTGATCCTAAGTTCACTGCAGTTATTTGATTCGTTAAATTACTTTCTTTTTCTATTTTGCGTCTGTAATGGACTCATAACAGCACTCATATGCGTGCGGTTAGAGCTCGCCGAGTGCGATACAATTTTCTGAATTTTCTTTTTTTTTTCTTTTCAATTTCCAGGATTTCAGAGAATCATTAATTAGAGAAAGCGGAATAAAATAATAATTAAATCGTTTTGTATTATAAATAGAATGAGACGAGCAATAGTTTGTAATTACGAAAAGTCAAAATTTAAAAAACAATAAAAGTAGATAGGTAGTCGAAGAATGATAAATTTCAATCAATTAATTAATAAATAGTAGTTTATGATACAAGTGTGTGAAGAATGGCTTTTGTGCATGAGTTGCGAAGTTTAAAGCACGAGCCGAAGGCGAGTGGTTTAATCGCAGTGAGTGATTTACTAGTTAAAATACTCATAGAGAGTTTATGATACAAGTGTGTGAAAAAGGGCGTTTTTGCATAAGTTGCAATGTTTAAAGCACGAGCCGAAGGCGAGTGGTTTAACCGCAATGAGTGCACAAAAGCCTTTCACTCAAGTGTGTCATACAATATTTTATAATGGAGCAGCCGGATGTGGGAAATGAGGCGGCCCAATGCGGAAAACCTGAAATAGCAAACCGAAAGAGGGAAACCAGAGATCGAAAACCGGAAACAGAAATCGAAACCGGAAGTCAAAACCGGAAAAGAAAGTCGAAACCAGAATTCACACTCAGCGTGAGGTTACATAGACCTCACACGTGAGACTAGATAGACCTCACACCCAGCGTGGGGTTACGTAGACCTCGCACGCCGGGCTACATAGACCTCACACCCTCATCTGTGAAGAACCGGAAGTGGGAAACCGGAAACGGAAGTCAAAACCGGACAAGGAAGTCGAAACATGAAGTCGTAACCCGAAGTGTCAGGTCAATTGAGGTAGAGGGCCTATAAGGAATGTGCATAAGTCGCGTAGTTTAAAGCACGAAGGCGAGTTGTTTAATCGCACTGAGTGCAAACTGGAATTCAAAACAGGAAACGGAAGTCGAAACCAGAATTCACACCCATTAACTAACTACTAATTAAAATACTCATAGAGAGTGTTCGCGCCAATTTGGCGCGTCCAGATTTTCAATTCATTTATTTGGATTAACTTCGGCTCCAATCGATAGACGGGGAAACGGGTGTATCGATCGGCGTCGAAGTCGCGCGATTTATTAACTTTTTCGCGAATAGATTAAATTAATCAGTTAGCTGCGTGGAGTCGACTAAACACGCTCGGCGAGTGCGAACGAAAGACGCGAAATCCACGTAAACGGGCACATGTGCATAATTCGAATTCCCATCCAAACTAACCAGGGGTGATCACAAGCCCTAGGGCTGAAAGCGGAGCCGGACGTTCCAAGGACGCCAATTTAAGGGAATTCCTTTACCCTTTTATTCCCATTTCCCTCCCTTAGACGAAGCGCCGGAAGGACGACTCTACGTGGCGGAGACGCGAGCAGCCCAATCAGGTATATTACAATAAGTGATCTAACCAGCCTGTGTTTTGTTTGGAAATTGTGAAATTTGGAGAGACACGGTCCGAACATTGGTCCTTCGAGCCGGATCGGGGTCAGTTAGTTGAATACGTCCATGTGCTCGGGCGCTGTGGGATTCGCCATTTTGTTTCCGGTCCCGGCGGAAACCTACCGGGTATACTCCATTTGTTGTAATAATTAACTGATTATATCGTTAATCATTTCGTTGTTGATTATTAAGTTTACGCGGATTCCGATTTGTTGTAATAATTAATTGATTATATAATTAATCATCTCGTTGTTGATTATTAAGTTTGCGCGGTAATCCGATTTGTTGTAATAATTAACTGATTATATAGTTAATCATTTCGTTGTTGATTATCAAGTTTGAAGGATATCCCGAGTTTGTTGTAATAATTGATTGATTGTCTAGTTAATCAATTTGGTTAATTATTAATTTCATCTGGTTTAGCAATTTCCTTGGAATAATCCGCTGTTGTCTGGTTATTCATTTGTCGTAGATTATTTAATTCTATCGGGTTATCCAGGTTTGTCGGAATGATTAATTGATTGTCTAGTAAATCAATTTCGTTAATTATTAATTTTCATCTGGTTATCCAGTTTTGTCGGAATAATTAATTGATTTTCTAGTTAATCAATTTCGTTATTTATTAATTTTCATCTGGTTATCCAGTTTTGTCGAAATAATTAATTGATAGTCTAATTAATCAATTTCGTTAATTAATAATTTTCATCTGGTTTAGCAATTTCGTTGGAATAATCAGCTGTTGTCTGGTTATTCATTTGTCGTAGCTTATTCAATTTCGTTGATTATTGAAGTTTGGCTGTTTGCAGCTCTCGTTTGAATATTCGATTTTGGCTGGTTGCAGCTCTCGTTTGTGAATATTCTATTTGTGACTATTCGATTTTGGCTGTTTGCAGCTCTCGTTTGAATATTCGATGTGTGAATATTCGATTTTGGCTGGTTGCAGCTCTCGTTTGTGAATATTCGATTTTGTGAATATTCGTTTTGTGAATATTCGATGTTGGCTATTTTCAGCTCTCGTTTGTGAATATTCGATTTGTGAATATTCGATTTTGGCTGTTTGCAGCTCTCGTTTGAATATTCGATTTGTGAATATTCGATTTTGGCTGGTTGCAGCTCTCGTTTGTGAATATTCGATGTTGGCTATTTTCAGCTCTCGTTTGGGAATATTCGATTTTGTGAATGTTCGATTTGTGAATATTAATTCAGGCTATTTTCAGCTCTCGTTTGAATATTCGATTTGTGAATATCCGTTTCGGTTTGAGTCTACAGTTTTTCCTTTGAATGTTCCATTTTGGTTTGGTTATTCAGTTCACATTTGAATATTCGATTTTGGTTTGTTTATTCAATTATTGTCTGACTCAGCTTTTGGGATGTTCGATTTTGTTTGACTTATTTTGTCAATTTTCGTTTTTCATTCTTTCTTTAGTATTTTCATATTGCTCATCGCCTTGGGATCCTTTTCTCATCATCGCGTATCCACTCCAGATTCCAGTCGAGCTTCTGTGGGTGTCTTTCCGTAATAGTTCCCGTCAGAAGATTCCCGGTGCGTTTCTACCTTGTTTATATATGTTGTGGCAGTTCCAGGACTCTTTCCATCACTCTTTCTATCTGATGGTACCGCCTCCAGCGCTCGCTAGTGCACCATCATCACCCTCTGCTCCATTGAGTTTTGTCATGGAGTAAATAAGAACGGTCTTACAACCCGTTTTTATTGGGGTAGAGTACCACAATCGGCAGTTTCCATGTAACTTTCCATTGGTTTGCAGCAAGTAGGCTTCTGTTTGTTCTGTCCTTGCTTCTGTTATGGTGTGCGTAATTGTTTGGCACCGGCAGATCCAATGTTACTGAAGATTTCCGTTTGTTTTCGTGCCCTTCCAATCTGAATCGATTATTGTCGGCACACAGTCTTCATCGTTGTTGATTTATTGGATCACTGTGTATCCGAGCGGGGCGCAACCCTGCCCTAACCATGGCCAGCGCATCGCATAAGACGCTGGGAGTTAGGCGATAATACCTTTTACACTTCGTGTGTTTGTTTCAGAATTTTCATGCATAAGTGCCTTTCTTCGCTTGAGCTGGTCGATAGAATAGTTCCTCGAATATATCCTTGGCTTAAGTGCCTTGTCGTTGATGAGTACCTCTTTGGCACCCGCGGTCCCCTAGATCTGAATCGACATATGTTACAAGGTCTCATGTTGCAGGGTTATTGGTAGCGGTAGGCTGTAACTGCATCTCCTTCTTGTCATGTGTAACCTATTTACCAAATGCCTCGTCTACGTTTGTTTCAGATCTGTTTAGGTCAGAGGTCAAGTATTATCAAGTATTATGTTCCAAGGTCTTGTGTTGCAGGGTGATTGTTAGCGGTAGGCTATAACTGCACCCCCCTTGTCACGTGTAGCGTTTGAGCTTTCCTCTGACCCCGCGGTCCCTAGTCTGCTGCAATAAAAAATAGGTTGTGTCGTGATATTTCGCGATAACTCACCGTCTTACAAACGGTGAATAGTTAAGTAGGGGTCTCGATTTCGTCTTGCGATATTGTAGGGTTCGAGATTGCTGACCTGTTTATTTGCTTTGTTTCGGATGTGGATGGATGATGCCGTTTTGAAAGGATTTAGCATTTACTAGCATTCCATTATTGTTCGTATGTTCGCTTTGGTCCTTTGACAAACACTGGTTGTGTTTGTTTTCTTTGGTCTTGTCGTGATCATCTTGTTCAAGGACAAACACTTTGTCGTTGTGTTTGTTTGTTCTTTGATCTTTGTTGCTCACTAGCTGATCACTTTGTCCAAGGTAAAACACTTGTAGTTGTGTTTGTTCTCTTTGGTCCTTATAGCGATCATCTTGTTCAAGGACAAACACTTTGTCGTTGTGTTTGCTTTTTTTTTTTGGTCCTTGTCGTGATCATCTGGTCCAAGGACAAACACTTTGGAATTCTGTTTGTTTTCTTTGGTCCTTGTTGTGATAATCTTGTTAAAGGACAAAGACTTGTCGTTGTTTCGCTTTTTGGTCCTTGTTGTGATCATCTTGTTAAAGGACAAACACTTTTTGTTGTGTTTGTATGTTCTCTGATCTTTGTTGAGAGCATTTTGTACAAGGTAAAACACTTGTCGTGTTTGCTTTCTTTGATCCTTGTCGCGATTCTCTTACTAAGGACAAACACTTTGTTTTTGTGTTTGTTTGCTTTTGTTTTTGTCGCGACCACTTGTACTCGTGACGTAAGCTCATTCGGGACGTAATTCATTGGTCTAGTGAGCGCAAAGTCTAATAAGATTTCCGTATCTCGGCGAGTGAGGTTGATTGTCCTTGTTTCGTTCACCTCTCTGCCCGCGATCATTATTCTGAATCCGAAAAATAAAAGATGTTGTCAGTGTAAATGCATCTCCGCTGTTATTGTTGTCAACGTAGCGGTCAAGATCAATAGCATAAGTGATTGGCTGATCTTGTTATTTATTGCACTTTAATATCCTTGGTGCTGTTTCAGAATTGAGCGACTGTATGCCGGACATAGCTGAGCTGTCCTCGTGACTCTTCTGTTCAAATTATGTCTACTACAGCCCCATTCGTTGGTCGTTCGGAATTTCTTTTGTTTGTTTTTGAATTGTTGACTATTTGTTTTGAACACCCAGAGGGTGAAAATAGTCTCAGTGGTCTCATTTATTTTTATTTTGTCTAAAATTTGGGACCCTGTCGTTTGCTTCTATTTTGTAGAAGTTGATTTTATGTCACTTATTTCGATTTTGTCGAAGTTGACTTCATTTTCCTTTATTTTCTTGGTAGAAGTTTGTTTATTTTCTTTTCTGTCTGGATTTGATTTGGCCCCTCCTGGCCTATTATTGTTCAGTTTTGTGCTGAAGTGGGTTACTTCAGGGGCGGCGGGATGTTCGCGCCAATTTGGCGCGTCCAGATTTTCAATTCATTTATTTGGATTAACTTCGGCTCCAATCGATAGACGGGGAAACGGGTGTATCGATCGGTGTCGAAGTCGCGCGATTTATTAACTTTTTTGCGAATAGATTAAATTAATCAGTTAGCTGCGTGGAGTCGACTAAACACGCTCGGCGAGTGCGAACGAAAGACGCGAAATCCACGCAAACGGGCACATGTGCATAATTCGAATTCCCATCCAAACTAACCAGGGGTGATCACAAGCCCAAGGGCTGAAAGCGGAGCCGGACGTTCCAAGGACGCCAATTTAAGGGAATTCCTTTACCCTTTTATTCCCATTTCCCTCCCTTAGACGAAGCGCCGGAAGGACGACTCCACGTGGCGGAGACGCGGGCAGCCCAATCAGGTAAGTGATCTAACCAGCCTGTGTTTTGTTTGGAAATTGTGAAATTTGGAGAGACACGGTCCGAACAGAGAGTTTATGATACAAGTGTATAAAGAATGACGTTTGTACATGAGTTGCAAAGTTTAAAGCACGAGCCGTAGGCGAGTGGTTTAATCGCAATGAGTGCACAAAAGCCTTTCACACAAATGTGTCATATATTATTTTATAATGGGGCGGCCGGATGTGAAGAGGGAAACTGTAGGTCGAAAACCGGAAACGGAAATCGAAACCGGAATTCAAAACCTTGAAACGAAAGACGAAACCAGAATTCACACCCAGCGTGGAGTTACATATACCTCACACGTGGGACTAGATAGACCTCACACCCAGCGTGTGGTTACATAGACCTCACACGTGGGGTTACATAGACCTCGCATGTGGGACTACATATACCTCACAGTTTCATCTGTGAAAAACCGGAAGTGGCAAACGGAAGTCGAAACCATAAGTCGTAACCGGAAGCGTCAAGGTCAATGGAGTTGGAGGGTCTAGAAGGATTAGAGCCAGATAAATCTAGACTGAGAGGCCAAGGCTTTTTGATTCAAAATACCAAAAATTAATTAAATATTACTTATAACGTCAGAAATTTTTTTTTCACTACGTCTAGGTTTTTTGTTTCGTAACTCGAGTTATTGCCATAGTAACAACAAATAGAAATCGTTTAATAGTGAAACACCATCTGATTTACATTTGACTTTTACGCACGATTTCGATACTTTTACACACCATTATAATAATGGCGTCCTTCACATACAATAATTTTCAATCAATTTTCAATCAATTGATTAATAAATAGTAGTATATCATACAAGTGTGTGAAGAAGGGCTTTTGTGCATGAGTTGCGAAGTATAAAGCACGAGCCGAAGGCGAATGGTTTAATCGCAATGAGTGCTTTAGTAGTTAAAATACTAATAGAGAGTTTATGATACAAGTGTGTGAAGAAGGGCTTTTGTGCATGAGTTGGGAAGTGAGCACGAGCCGAATGCGAGTGGCTTAATCGCAATGAGTGCCTTTCTCACGCATGTGTCATGTGTGTGTGACACATGGCGTCCGGATGTGGGAAATGGGGCGGCCGGATGTAGGAAATGGGGCCGCCGGATGTGGGAAATGGGGCGGCTGGATGCGGGGAGCCGGAAATGGGAGACCGAAAGAGGGAAACCGGAGGTCGAAAACCAGCAACGGAAATCGAAACCGGAAGTCGAAAACGGAAACCGAAGTCGAAACCAGAACTCACACCCAGCGTGGGGTTACATAGACCTCACACGAGGTACTATATAGAACTCACACTCAGCGTGGGGTTACATAGACCTCACACGTGGGGCTACATAGACCTCACACGTGGAGCTACATAGACCTCATATTCTCACCTGTGAAAAACCGGAAGTGGGAAACCGTAAACCGAAAGTCGGAACCGGAAGTCAGAACCGGAAATGTCAAGGTTAATGTATGTGTAGGGCGTAGAAGGAATCATCTTTCCCTACTTCGATGTAATCTAGGCTAACCTAGATTTATTCTAGATTAGATTATGGTTAGGTTATGTTATATTACAGCGAGATAAATCCAGACTGAGAGGCCGAGACTTCTAGAATCAAAATAAGATAATTTAATTAAATGTTAATATACGTCAGAAAATTTATTTTCGCTACGTCTATGTTTTTTGTATAGTGACGCGAGTTGTTGCCATAGTAACAATTCCATTGGATTTACATTGGATTTTTACGCACGATTTGGATACTTTTACAAACGATTATAATAATGGCATCCTTCACATACAATAATGTATTTATTAATGTGTTTTTGTGTGTGAGTAGATAAAATGAATTAAACTGTTCAGAAATCTATTTTTTATATATTCAGTGTGCGTTCTTAAATTATTAATAAATCCAATTATTTCTGTAATTTCATTTTTGAATTTGACGTTTTTTTTTCAAATAAACATTTCGTAATCCGCTTTAACTTATATACGAGAAAATCAGTTGTAAATTCCATAAATCGTCAGATTATTTCAAAAATATGAATTTTATAAATCAAATGCATAAATAATGGCAAATCCTTGAAGCACGACGTAAATATTTTTCTACTTACTCAACTTTATATGCGTAATCTCGACAAAACATTCATAAGGGCTCTTCAATAAATATGTTGAAAATGAGTTCTTATGAAACTAGGAAAATACAACGTTCTAATCCCTCGTTCGTAGATATTTGTATATATAATGTATTATTGTATCGATATCGTATATCGTTTGTATATATAATGTATTATTATATCGATATCGTATATACCTGACTTCAATAATTACGTGTATGTTTAACATCGATTCGTTGAATTTTAAATATTTTCTTGCTAATAATCAGTACTTGGAGGTAATTGACTGATAAGCTGATCAAATAAACTATTCACATCTACAATACATTCCTACTTTGATAATCGTTCAAAATATGGAATTTATCGGTGATATCAGACGAGATAGCCAAATCAGTTAACCACGAACAGTCAGTTTGAGTCAAACATTTAAGTCAAAGTCCAATAATTTCATTAGTCCCATTCTTCATCAGAATATATTGATATGTTTTCTCGGGGATTCCGCGTTGAAATTGAGGGTTGGTTTTCGTGCCGTTTTGGCAAACTCACGTTCCAGTAAAAGCCGAAATATTTCTTGAAGAATTTGAGGAAAAAGCAATTTTATTACCTAGACTTAAACCTGCGATCTGGCCAAGATACGTGGACGACACATTTGTCATCTGTCCCCATGGCAGACCAGAACTGGACACTTTCCTCATCCATTCTAGCTCCCTACATGAGCAAGTCAAATTCAGAATGCAGATAGAAAAGCATCAACCAGTCCCTTTGCTGGATGTTTTCGTACAGAAGGAACCAGACGGTACCTTGAGTCACGTAGCATATCGGAAACCAACGCATACTATGGATTGCATGTTTTATTGATATTTTTTGTTTATTACGAATAAAGGGCTTTTATTATTATTATTATTATTATTATTATACACCCTATTTATGGAATCGCATATGGGCAGGCATATGTGACCAGCATTCCGTCGTTAAGACACTATGCTGGCATGTTTGCATGTCTGAGCCATTATTAACATTATTGATTTATTGATTGGGGTCGTGACTAAGCCTTTTTATTTTTTTTTTGCACACTGGTCGAAAATCGGCCACCATCGTGTATTTTTCGAGTGTTTTTAAGTGTTCTTCACTTCTTGGTCATGTCAGACCGAAGCAGAACATGTGCGAAACTGTGTCATCCTCACTATATATGCATGCAAAGTGATAGCCTTTGCCAAATCGATGAAGATAAGCTTGAAAGTTACCATGCCCCTTAATTTATTGTACCGCGTGATGTGACAACGTATGTAATTCTGGAAAATGATAACTCATCTATGCAAGGGAGCCAGAGCCTGGTCCTTCTGCAAACAATATAAACAATTCTTGCATATCACTAAATGAGCCTGGTCCTTTTACAAACAATATAAACAGTTCCTGCACGTCATTAACTGAGTGTGGTCCTTCTACAGCCAGTGTGCCTTTTAATGTAATACAACCCAGAAAGTCATCTATAAAAGCTGATATAAAAACGTTGTCTCCAATTTGTAAAATTCCAACAAAAAAAAAAAAAAAAAAAAAGAAAATAACCGGATGCAAAGTACTGAGTCTCCATATAAAGTGGAATTAGAAAACAGAACGAATGAAGGACGCAATAAATTAAAAAGAAAATTTGGTATGCCAGAAGTTGGTACGAAGAAAAGAAACACAAAATAAAAGTGGTACTGCCAACTACGCAATGAAAATTAAGAAGTGTCTATGATACAATGCATAAAATGCTTAATATGAGTGCACGAAAAATGTGCAAGAGTAAATTAGAATACGTATTCTTACCACTCTGAGGATTGTGGTGACGAAAGTGCCTATGGCACGATTTCGGAAGAGTCCAGTACGATTTAGGACCTATTATCTTAAATCGTACTTTTTTAGTGTTTTAAACATGTTCCTTTTCCTTATGTTAAAATATGTTTCTTTAATATTCTCTCATGTTCAAATATTAGCTGTGTAAATAAATTTTATAGTGTTGCAATAACAATAATTGTTTTCATTAATTTTTAGACATTTATGACAGGTTCTTCTTAGCAAGTACGATTTAGGCAAGTTTGCCCTAATTGTTTTAATGATTACCATGTCTCTATACATTACTAAATATTAGTAATTACTAAATAATAACTAATACTGATTTTTTTTTCGTTTAAGTACATAATAAATGTTGACTAGACTACGCTCCGATGTGCATTAAAATGGACAATTTTTATTTAAAAAAATCTTAGCTTAAAATCTCTCAAAGAATTCATTTAAGCTTATCTGCTCATAGTTCATGCATAGGGAAAGTTTCTTGCATTTTTGTCAAGCCGTTTTCAGTGGGGCCTCAGGAGGATGAAGCGATGCATGGCTGAAACTGTAAAGGAAAAAAATCTCCAAAACGCGTTCGAACACGCAGTTCGGTTGACACGTGTCAAAGATATTCAATTGTTTCACCTACCAGATTTAGCACCCTATATTGTAATTGTTATATCGACGGTCTACTTGCAAAAAAGCGTAAGTACAATACATGAAACTTTACAGAAGTTACTGATTTAGACTATACGAAAAGAATTAATCTTCAATTCACAAATTGACTAATAACATAAATAAAATAAAATTATTAGCAGGATGTGGCTCCTGTATTTTACTGCTAAGAGAGGATTTTGACTAGTTTACTAAAATGCATTCCTTTTGGTTTTCGATGCTTCTTGGGTTAGTGTAAGTGTTACTTATGTGGGTGATAGGTGTTAGGAATAAATTTATCATTCACGTTTTGTAATAAGCGGAAATATATTTACAATAATTAAATGACACTAAATAACACTATAACAATATAACAACGGTTTCGCGGAGCTGCACCCTACTATATACTTATTGCCATGACTGCGGCTTGGGTGAACTGTTCCTGTGAACTGAACTTGATGAACTTGTTGAACTGAACTCGGTGAACTGCTATATCGAACTTTGCCGGTTAACTGACTGTGTTTCGGTGGTGAGCGTTTTTATATCATCCTTCAGGTATCTGAACCCGTTTTATTGGGGATTGTTTTTCTTCTCTGCTGTCACAAACTAATCTTTCTTATATTTGTATCGTTAGAAAACTCTAATATTAATCCTATCATAAAACACAAATATTAAATCTTTTAGAAATCTTTCGAAGATTATAATCAATCCTACCTTAAAACATAAATATTAAATATGTTAGCATTTGTTCGACAATTACTGTAATGACCCTGTTGTAAAATATTCCACGAAAATATTTCTGAAAAACCGTTTGGGTGATTACAGTATTAACCCTATAATGAAAGAGACAAAAGATTTTTAGGATTCGTTTGGGTATTATAGCAACGACCCTAGCGTAAAACTAATTTCTTTGAAAAGCCTTCTTCGGAAAGGCCCGTTGCCGCTACACTTACATAACTTTACCGATCTAGTATAAAATGACAATAATGAGGCTACAATCATCTATTTTAGACTTCTGCGAAGTAAAACGGACTAACGATATTTGCATGAGTATGTCCCCATGCTAAAAACTTCCCCCTTGAACTCTGGAAACATCCATTTTGTTAAAGAAAAACTAAGAGAAAAATTGGAAGTAATCCCAAATAACTCTTTGTAGACTCTTTGTAAATTTGTAAATTCAGAGACAATGTGGCAAACTCCATAAAACTACTATGATCGATAACAAAGAGGAAGTAAGTCAACAAAGTACCAACTATGTGAAAAACAAACAGAGGATGCCTGACGAAACTTGGAATACAGTAAGGAAAAGAAAGATGCTCAGAAGAACAGACATACGCAAAAACTAACAGATCATCAAATACCAAAAACTGAACAGGGACATTCAACGACTGAGCAGAAGGGACAAAAACCAACACTTACAAAAAATCTGCCTTGACATTGAAAGATTACACAACACCAATGAAACACGAGACCTCTTCCGAACAATCAAGGAAATTACCAGAGAATTTAAACCGAAAACATGAAAAACAGAAGATCAAACTGGCAAAACTATTACTGAAATAGAGGGAGTTCTTGAGGTATGGCAGTTATATTGCAGAAAGCTCTACGAGAATGAAGACCCTGAACAAGGAAACGAACTACCATCCATGAATGAAGTGGAACAAGAGCCTGACATTTTGAGGAATGAAGTAGAGCAAGCCATTCATTATTTGAAAAACAATAAAAGCACATGCGGTGACATCATAAGCGCAGAAATTTTAAAACAACTAGATGAAGTAGGCATCACAATTCTGTGGAAGATATGCAACAACATATGGAAGAACAGACAATGGCCAAAGGATTGGTGCACATTCGACCTTCATTCCATTGCACAAAAAAGGTTCCAGTAAAAAATGTAACAACTACAGACCCATTGCACTTATCTCACATCCAAGCAAAGTTATGCTCAAAATTCTCCTTCAACGCCTCAGAAGCTTTTTGGATTGGCAGATCCCACAGGAACAGGCAGGATTTGTCAGTGGCAAGGGCACAAGAGAACAAATCTCTAATATTCGACGGATTATCGAAAAGGAAAGATAATTTGCAAAACCATCATATCTCTGTTTCCTAGACTACAGCTTTTGACAGTGTTAGCTGGCAAAACCTTTGGAGAGCTCCCTTAGAGTTGGGAACCCTTCAACATCTAGTGCTCCTATTAAAACATCTATATGAAGAAGAACAGCAGAAACAACAGTCAGACTGGAGGACAAAACCTCCCCAATCTTCAGCATACAACGAGGCGTAAGACAAGGGTGTATTTTATCTCCCTAGCTATTCAACATTTATGGTGAATACATTATCAGGAAAGCTTTGAACGGTTGGGAGGGTGGCAGAAAAATAAATAACCTTCGTTATGCCGATGACACAACACTTATAACAAAGGACGAACAGGAAATGGCTGAACTTATTGAAAGAGTGGAAGGAGTAAGCCTGGACTATGGGTTAAAACTAAATCGGCAAAAAACTAAGTTAATGGTAATAGATCGCACCAACAAAATAAACAGAGTGCCGACCATAAACGATATAGAAATGGTAGAAGAAATTAATTATCTGGGTGCTAACATAAACAGAGACGGCATTTCATCTATTGAAATCAAAGGGCGAATCGCTTTTGCCAAAACTGCCATGACAAAGCTGCAATAAAATCTGGAAGGACAAACAAATAACAACTAAAACAAAACGCAAACTTGTCGAAAATCTTGTCTTGCCAATAGCATTATATGGGGCAGAAACCTGGACCTTGAAGGCCACAGACATTGCCAAACTAGACAGCTTTTAAATGTGGGTATGGAGAAGGCTTTTAAGAATCCTACAAATTCATGTAAGACTGTCAACCATCGTAAGACAACGACTTCTCAAGTTTTTTGGACATGTTAGCAGGAGAAAGGATGACAATTTGGAAAAACTTGTGATACAGGGAAAAATCAGGGAAGGCACGAGACCTAGGGGGCGATATCCGAAGCAATGGAAGGACCAAATGAAGCACTTCACAGGAAATTCACAGCAGGACAACATGAGGTGCATTACAAACAGAGATAAATGGAGAGAAATCACAATCATCTTAACATGAATGATATACATAAGATCAGGACACTTGAACCAATAAAGTATACGACTAGGGAGAGAGAGAGATGTCTCCATGCAATGAAAATAATCCCCATTCTAATAAATAAGAAAACTCCCCATGCAAATAAATAAGAAAAGCACTAGTTTGTCTGAGGAAGTGCAGGATAACGAGATAAACAAAACCTCAATTTCCCAAAAAATCATACAATCCTTTTACAAGTGGTCTATCGATATATAATTTGTGTTAATTGAATTAATGAATCGACGAATTCCGACAATGTAATGAATTAAAAACAGCGAACCAGAAACATTAACACATCAAAACACAATCAATCATTGTCCCGAAAATCCGAACAGCTGTCAATACAACCTTTTGTATCCAGTTAACTTTAACGAAATGTCATTACTACTTTGCCGTTAAACTTTCCCAAACTATTCGTTTCTATAATGTATTAGTATAACCGTGTTCGTAGAAAGTTCGATTAAATACTAAATAGTTTGTTTAGTATTAAACGGTTAGATGTAATCAGCGGGGGTGGCGCGCAGAGGGACGTAACTTTTTATTATCGATATTTGTTTAGTGAATAACCGCAAAAGCGTTCGATCGGCAGGGGAATGAAAGACCCGCGAGTCGAGCGTGCAGTTCGATTGGTCTGCGGTCAATTGGAATACATCCGAGTCTTCACGCTCTGTTTTCACATACATAATCGAATTAATACGCTTTATTGAATAATTCATGTTGATTAATAGAACATGTTTTTCTTAATCTGTTTATTAATAGAATCAACATTTTGAAAATGTTACTATGTTAATGTTACTGTTACTATAATGTTATTTTTTTTGTTTTGATTAATGTTTTAAATTTTTAGAAATATGCGGCTTTGCCATTTGCGAGTATCAGGTCTTCCTCTGTGCTAGTCTCACTCATGTTTGCGCACACAGCCAGATGTTGGTGGTCTTGAGTTACGCCGCATAGACAATTGTCATCCTCATTAGCCCCATTTTTTTAGGTTGCTGTTACATCGTGTGACTCCCGTTCTTAGCTTGTTCAGCGTTTTACATGTGGGGAAAGGTAGATGGTGTCCAGGGGCCAGTTCTTCATTTGCCTCGATCCGTGTGCGGATGGCAGCCACTTGCCATAGGTTTATTCGGTGTGTTTCAGGCATAATCTCCAGGGGTGTTGTCGACCGCATAAAGCTCTTCTGAGACTTAAGTCTATGCGGTTGCATTTGGTGCCCAAATAAGGGATGCCTCTGGTCGGTTTGTTGTTTTTATGTTATTTGATAATGTTATCAATAAAGCAATATACTTACAACATTTAATGAAACTAAATAAAGTAAATCAAACTAAACTAAAGGCAATACATATACAGGGTGTATAGTAAACAGACCACCAAACTTAGATGGACTTTACAAACTTAAAAACAAACGGAACACAGCCTGAATATATAAATATATTCAGCCTTTCCGGAGCTCTATAAGAATTACTTAGCTAAGCGGAAAGACATGATCTTAAAAACGATGTTGTTTATATGGTTTTTGTTGAGTGCCACGAAAGTGGACTGAAAGCTGTAAAATAACTTACAAATTTCATGTGAGATTTGTTTATTTATTATTTTTGGTATTTGTATAGTAGTCCTAAAAAGACGCAGTAATTGTTATAAAGCTCCGGAAAGGCTGAATATATTTATATATTCTGGCTGTGTTCCGTTTGTTTTTAAGTTTGTATGATTATCTATAACGTAGGATGGTTTTACTAGTTCTATCTTAGATAGACTTTCATTAATAAATGATAACAAATCGAGCAGAATATCTCTCAATTACTTGTTGTAACTATGCACGGTTTTGAAGAAATTCTACAAAAAAAGATGCTGTATTGTTTGAATATCCCTCTCGCAACGGTGTTAGACTATTTGATATCTCATTCCTAACTTTTCGCGATAATAAGAAAACAAAAATGTGTAATCTAATGTAACAAACGAATTTTTATGTTAAATTTTTCAAAAATTCGTAAAAAATGTTGTGTAAATCCAAATTGAACTGACTAATAGGCTCTCTATCCGCAAACATTGATTAAATAAGAAGAAGCATGGACATATTTTTTCCAATTTAGGTTTACAGCAAATTCATTTTACATTAAACACAAAACAAGAAACAATTGTTATTGAGAGATATATATTTTTATTATGTTTTGTTAGATATATTTTGTTGGCAATTTATTTGCAATTTACAATGTGTAATTTTTTTTGTTATTTCGTTTCACGATATGTTTGTCAATGCATTAGATTGTTTTAATAAAATTGGATGTTTAGGTCAAGTGATGGACATTTTTCATAGGAATTTGTGAGACAGGGAAGAAAAGTGGATGGGATACGAGAGTAGTAAAATAAAGAAAGATTGATTGGCCGGATTTTTGCGATATTCAAACGCGATGGAGGGCGAACATGGCTAGTTTCGGGTTGACAATATTTCACAGGTGAACATCAGTTCGGACCCAGGGACCGTATTAAATCTCACTGTAATCAAATTAGTTACGCGCCAGCGCTTTCCGAGACCCCTGTTGCACAATTACTATATGCATTATACATGTCACACATCGATGGACCTCACAGACAACTCAACTTTTCAGCTCGTTTTCAACCAACAACCGCAACACAACGCTGGGTATATATTAATTGTTTCAAAACTCGCAGACTTTTAATCCCGCACAAATTTCGAAACTAGAGAGGAATTCACTTCAATAGAGATGCAAACCTAATATTTCCAAGCGTCAAATTAACCCATGTCATATTGACATGTGTCACTTTATTTTTTTTATCTAACGGACGTGCGGGTCTGATACGCAATCCATAATATATTTTTGCAACACCTTATATATTCAAAACTTATTTACACAACTTTTACATGGTATATTAAACTTTAAGAATAAAATGAATTCACAAAGAATGTGACATTTGTCACGTTGTTGACATTTGTTTTTCGATGATTACAGATTTAATTTCACGTTCAATTTTTAGCAAATTATAGAGAATCGTTTTGCTATGTTAGAATATGTATTGCTTTCCCACGCAATAAAATATACAAATCTTTCTAAGTTCATATTTATTATAAGTTATCAATAAATGTGCCCATGATCATGGAAGTGGTGCTATATATTTCCTAATATGAAATAAAAATAATTTGGCTCCTGCATTATTTATCTTGTCTTATCTTATTAAATTTTTGAAAAAATAAATGTATACATTTCGTGAACTAAGTTGACATCATAAGTATAACTAACTTTTTATCTATGATAAACAAGCGTATCTTCATACCTAAATTAGAAGAGGGGGTGTTTCAGCTAAGTATTATTCCTTATGAAGTAAAATTTACCCGATTACAAGAATCTGCGGGTTTTCTTTATAATACCATTTAAAAAACTCGAACATTCTAATTTATTGCGTTTTACGTGATTGCTATGCTATTAAGGGTAACAGGAGATTAAAGAGCATACTTAGGTCGTTATTGAGGAAACATTCTTTAATTTAATACATATGAATTTATTTTTTTATATTTATTTTATTTATTAAATAAAATGGCTTGTAACATGTCAAGATTTTTTGAATTGCATTCTTTCAGCAGGGTTATTTCGTTTGGTTTCTATACTGTGTATAGAATATAGAATGTAAATTCTATGACCTGTTTCTATACTGTGTAATGCAAATGCTGATCTGTTTGTGTCACGACATTTATCTAGGTACTGGTGTTCTTTAAACCTAGTTCCCATATAACATGCATGTATTACATGATATTTTATAAATCCCAGATCTCTGTAATTGCTCTCGTTTGTCCACAGCAGGGGTCTCCAAACTACGGCCCGAGGGCCACATCCGGCCCGCGGACAGATATTGTCCGGCCCGCGGAGAGCTAGCATACTTGAAAACTCCTTTTAGAGAACATATATAGCAAATTAAATTTAGTTTACTGAAGTATTCTAATTTTATGTTGAATAATTATTAATATGACATCTACATTGATATGGTCATGGGCTAACTACTCATAACATTGTTGTAGGCTTATTGTTACTGTTTTTGTGATAAGTTGGATAAAGAAACACAGAATTGTAATGAGTAAAGACATGTATAATATGCAGAAAATTTAACTTCAGTATATAACAACTAACAAATTATTGATATGAATCCAACTAACATTTTATACATTTTAAATAAAAACATAACTTATAACAAGCATAATGACATATGAAATACTAATGAGATTTATGTAATTGAGATTTTCCACTGACAATAGTTTGTAGTTGTGGACTAATTTTACTTGTACCGATTATTAAAAGAGATTTAAGATGCTCATCAGTTAATTTAGATCTGTAAACATTTTTTGTGTACTTCATTTTGGAGAAGGTCTTCTCACACAAATAAGTAGTACCAAAAACAGAAAACAGCCCACGAGCAAATTTATGCAAATTATCAAACTGTGTCAGTGGAAGACTCTTATAAAATTCCAACAAAGATGAGTTTTGATATTTGTTCTTAATTATATCACTGCACTGTAGATCAATCATTTCCATTTGAAGTTCCGGGGCTAGGGTTTCAATGTCAGTATCAAAAGGATTCTGAAAAATCTTAATTTGATTCGCAATGGCATCAAAGTCCGAGAAACGAGTATCAAAATTTATTTTCAAAGCACTCAAAGTTTCGATTGCAAAATCGATAGGAAACTCAGTCTCAGTGGTGTGGCTGAATATTTCACATGTTTTAAAATGTGAAAAACATTTACTTCGTAGTTGTGATTGAAACAGTATCAATTTCTTCCGGAATGATTTGATATTAGTGTATAAATCAGGAAGATGCTGGGTTTCTCCTTGCAATCTCAAATTCAGTTCGTTCACATATTTTGTCAAATCAACATAGAATGGTAACTTCCACAGCCATGCGTTGTTTTGTAATTCAGTAAGAGGGCGATGCTTTTCAATCAAAAAAATTTCGATTACTGCTCGAAGTTCAAAAAAACGCTGAAGGACTTTCCCACAACTAAGCCAACGTACGGCAGTATGATAAGGTAAGTCATTTTCTCCAATCTCTTCAATAAATTGTCGGAATTGTCGGTGATTCAGCCCAAAAGATCTGATAAAATTAACAGTTGATATGACTGGTTTCAGAACTTCAGACATATCCAAACATTTTCCGCACAAAGACTGTTGATGAATGACAGAATGTAAGACTAATGGTTTTGAACCACCGTCATTTTCTACAGCCTTTGACACAAGAGCGACCACTCCTTTATCTTTCCCACTCATGTTTTTGCCTCCATCAGTTGTAATACATTTCAAGTTTTTCCATCGAAGGTTCTTTTGATTAATGTTCATTTCAACTCCTTTAAAAATATCTGTACCAGTAGTTGTGCTATGAATACTATACATATCAAGAAGTTCTTCATCCACTTCATAGCTTTTATCTACTCCTCGAACATAAATCAACACCTGAGCAGTATCTGACACATCCGTTGACTCATCCAAGGCCAAAGAAAACCACTGAACATGTCCATTTTTGTCGAACACTTGAGAGGATATATTTTCAGCGATGTTTTCTACCCTTCGAGCCACAGTGTTTGCTGACATACTGACAGTTTTTAATAAATTTACTTTTTCAGGGCACATTTCTTCGGCTACTGCAATTATGCATTCTTTGATCATTTCTCCATCGGTGAATGGTTTTCCACATTTTGCAATTTCAAGAGCCACACGAAAGCTGGCACGAGTTGCAGCCTCTTGTTCAGTTTTGAGTTTTGTAAATGAAGATTGCTGCGATTTCAATTCGCGCTTCATAGCTTCGAATTTTTCTGTCCGCAAACTTCCTGTATATTTTGAGTAATTTTGAAAATGTTTTGTTTCATAATCACGTTTAATGTTATATTCCTTGAGAACGGCTATGCTTTCATTGCAAATCAAACATAGCGCCTTGTTACTGGACTCAATTACGAAATACTGAATGTTCCACTGATCTTTGAATTTTCTGCATTCACTATCAATTTTTCGCTTCTTTTCCATACTACTAAATCACACACAAAAGCAACAATTCAAATCAAAATACTGTTACAAAGATGTCTTAAACTTAAACACGCACAAACACGTTTTAAGGAGGTACGCACTATTTTATTTCACAACAGTGTCATAGGAACTGACTTGTGGTTGCGCCACTAGCCTTCTTATATATTCCAATTACTGCCATCTAGAAGTGAGTGGAAGATACCAGAACTTTCTCGAACCAACGAGATTATTCTGTACGTGCTATTAGCGCCATCTGTTAGCGATAGAAGGTACTACCTATTTCCGCTTGTGTCCACCAGATGTCGTGTCACGTTACTCCTCATGGCTCGTACTCTACGACCATTGAACTGTATATATATATATAACTGGAACGCGCACGCTGCATTGCGAAAGTGAGGATCGGCTGTTAGACGAGTGCGGCTGCTGTAGGAGGGATTGGCATATTTGTTCCACTCAGGCGCGTAAATTATACAAATGCTACCTTCGGTAATGAATTCGGTCCAAGGTGCGATATAACAGGTATAGCGCCTTATAATATTTATCAGGTTTTTAAGAAAAAAAGATCAAGTTAAAATTGGATTTTTAACGTATCAAAGTTACAAAATAACTACAAAAATTGTGAAAAAAGTTGAAAAAAGTACCATTTTTTTACAAATAATATTAATTACACACAAATATTAAATGTACACAGTCAATGTTCATGAAATATTCAAATGTTCACAAAAAATAAGCAGGGCATAATAGCAGCGCATTTAAAATTTTTGGTATATGAAACTATTTGAAAAACCAATGCCTCGGTGGTCATTTCTTCTGGATTTATAGGAGCAATATCGCCCAAATCAACATCGCCACAATGTTGATCATTTTTCTTATCATAGAGTATTTGAGAACGAAAGGCCATTGAGTCGAAGATTAAAGCAACATCATTCAAATAATCATATTGTAAAGCCTAGTTTTTTAAAAACTCAAAATCCTTGTCCAAGAAACCAACTTCACTATTAAAAGACGAAACCCATTTTCCCAACATCGCATCATCTGGTAAACATAACCTTTTTCGCAAAAAAAATTGTAGGCCTTTGGCGAATAAAAATAAACAGTCAAAGCAAATTGCTTCATTTATTTGGTGTAGGTACTTTCTTTGAGATGCCTTTACCTTAGCATTTTTAATTTCATTTGTGAATAAATTTAAAGAAAAACCTTCAAAATTATTCAAGAGAACCTCTTCAATAACACTGTTAGACTTTGCGTTTTCCTTTAAATGTTGAATTAAATCCTTCATTGTTGAAATTTTTGTTTGCTTTCTAGGAACCTTTTGTTGGAGAGTTTTAATTTTATGCTTGTACAATTTGAGTTGTGGTAGAGAATTCCTTAGCAGCCGAGGGAAGGTTTAAATGGATATATCTCTTGTCGAGGAAATAGAAGCTTCATAAGAAATAGGTATAAAAGTTTTGTGTCTTTTTTCATCATTTTGTTTTTCTTTTGTCTTACCTCTGATGCTTCTAATCAAACATGACCGACATTATTGACCATTTCAATACAATTACGTTTTGATAGTCTTGTACTTTTCGGTTTCTCCATTAAGTGTTGAGAAAAATTAAAAATGGAAGGAACTCCAGCTTTCTTTAATAATTTCTTATTTAAAGAAGTCTCTAAATAACTGATCGCAGTAAAATGTTCACTGCATATAACTGTATGAGCATTAGCTTTAAAATTTTCAAAAAGTAGTGCCTTTATCCACAATTTTAAAACTGCAGGTCGTAACAGTGGAAATCTACAAGAAAGAATAAATAGTGTTACAAAAAACGGTGTTAATGAAATTGTTTGCGATTGTGACCATTATAATCTTATTCCCCTGTTAATAGTCTATCTGGGTGACAAATTAGCAGAAACATCATAAATCATAATCTCTCAACTCAATTATCAACCTAATATTTTCCATTGAATTGAAAAATTCACTATGTTTTTACCACACTTAGACTATGTAAAAATGTTATACAACTTGTTATTCACAGTAATATAAATTTCTACACATACCACGACTTAAGTTTCGACGTTTGACGGTCATTTTCAAGTTGAATTCAAACTTGAAAATGACCGTCAAACGTCGAAACTTAAGTCGTGGTATGTGTAGAAATTTATATTACTGTGAATAACAAGTTGTATAACATTTTTACATAGTCTTAGTGTGGTAAAAACATAGTGAATTTTTCAATTCAATGTAAGCATGAATTACCACGTAGTAACTGTCGCAACCATCCTATTCCTAATATTTTCCATTTACTGTTACTTACCTATGAAAACGAATGTTTTTTCCAGGACCACGTTCATTTTTGCATCCATATGCAGAACAATACACTGCCATTTTAATTTTATAATATGATATTTTAATGAAAATTGAAAAGAGGTAACGAAAAGAGCATTTACTCCTTAAAGTTAAAAAGAGAGATGATTCCCCTTCTCAGCAGCGCGCTCGTTCTAACACAGCGGTCACACTTTTCGGCCAGTCCGTACGTTTGCGTGCTCGTTCCAGTTATATATACAGTTCAATGTCTACGACTAATCTAGAAATTACAGATAATGACAGGAAAATTAATAATATGCAGTGTTGCCGTTTTGCGGACTTTTAGTCTGATTTGCAGCCTTTTTTAAACGTTGCGTACTTTTCCGGACTTTTTTTTTAATCAGTGGACTATTTCACTTTTTACCACCGGCAACAATGATAATATGGTTTTGGCCCTCGGAACTTACTGGAGTAATCAGTATGGCCCTAAGGCTGGAAAGTTTGGAGACCCCTGGTCTACAGGACTGTCTAGAATGCTTTTTATTTTAAGCTCATTGCTAAAAACTGGAGTAAAGTCAAATTTAATAAATAATTGTTTTAGTTTTTCATTGATTAGGCAAAATGCTGTGGAATCCCTTATCGTTTATTTTTTTATTTTTATTGATTAAATAGTATATTAAAGAACGACTTCAATGAGCGCGATTTTGCAGCACACATCCATGTTTAGCAAACGACGCTCGACGTGCGAAGTGCGACAAACGCCTTAAGAACTATTTTTTTATACTATTTTTATATTTTGCGCTCTTTTATGCCATTTCTAAATAAAAAAATCGCCCATACATATTGAGAAAATTACGGAAAATTACCGAGCTATTAACGAACCCATACGAGTGCTTTAATGACTTGATTATAGACGCAATATAGAAAAAAAATTGTTTTAATTAGGATTTTGTCGTAACCATTTTGAGTTGCAATATCAAAAATTTTCTGTAATTCTGCAATGAATTTGATGGGGGATAATGATAAGTTTAAGAGTCTATGAAACAGAGAGTGAAAAGTCGCATGTTTATGGTTTATTGGTGTGTGTATATAAGGCGTATATGTAGTTATCTATTTGCATGTTTTTCGTCATGAACGTCAAATTCAAAATTCCATTTTCGCCGTTAATCATCATGATGTCTAAGAAAGTCAATTTTTTATTAATTGCATTTTCTACAGAGCATTTAAGTCATGTATATAGGTTTGAATTTAATTGTAAGTGATGTATATATTTATATATTCCAGAAAATTGTTGATGTTAAAGACTTTACCTATTATTGCCAACTTTAACATCATCAATTTTCTGGAATATACAAATAACCTATAGATCCAAAGCGTGTTTTCTGTTTATTTCTTATCATCAAAATCTTCAAACTCAACAATACTTATATAATCATATATTTCAAAAGCGGAATTATTATTACTATTAAAATAACATAATAATCTAAATTGATATTCAATCATCGTCAACTTTTACATTCATATTGTTTTAATTTTTGAACATTTGTTGCAGTTTCCACAAACAGTTTTAGTTCAAGTAATTAATTCACTGGATGTGAACAAACAGCGTGGTTTGTTAGTGTTAAAAAGTTAGTCATTTTTACAAATGCTACATAAATTATCATATCTTTTAGAAGAAGAATTTGGAGTTGTTTCCTTGATGCTTTTGTCAGGAAAGAATCGATACCTCGTTTCTTCTGAAGTTATATAAGTTAAACTTACGCGCCGTTATATAAATTAAATTCTTTTCTTCTTTTTATCAATTTCCCTAAAATTTGATGTTATATCAGAAGTTACATTGCAAAAAACCTAACTGGGCAGAGCTTGTTGAAGATTGTGGTAGTGATAGTACATCCGCATATGTTCCTGGTAATGGTATTCTCTTCGGCAATTATAAACTGGTCTTCAACAGAAGATAACTGTATGATTATACAAGACTGTCAAACAGCTTATTTAATCATTTGTTTATACATTTGATCTAATAATAGTTGAAAGAATTAAAATGTAACATTGGGTAATTCGTACTATAGTGCAGTTTTGTCCCGACGGATAGTCCGAATTTGCCCCTCGCTTAAAATCGAAATTAATTTTTTTATGTAGATTCTTATGCACAGCACTTTTAACCAATTAATAAATTGATCGCCAACGCATTTAAGATACCTAATGTACATTTTCCGTGTATAAATTCATTGCAGTCACTTATCTCTTTTCGCGCGTTTTATCGTTTTTAGTTCGATTGTTGAATGTCAAGGTGGGCCCTATATTTATGAAAAGAGAAGAGAATTTATGAAAAGTGCATACAAGTATCTAAAAACGATAAGAGAGGGATACAAACTAAGGACAACACTATGCAGAGACCGAAAAGGATAAATCGTAAGCGACCAAGATAAAATCCAAGATATGTGGAAAAATCATATGGAAACTTGCTGAATGATACTGATAGCGGTACAGAACCTACGATGCAGGAAGACCAGGACGAGCAAAATGGAAGGAGAGGAAAATGAACTCAGAATAACCCCAACTCTCCAAGAAGTAAAACAGCAATTAAAGCACTGAAAAATAACAAAAGCTCCCGGAATCGATGGAATCAACTCAGAACTGCTAAAATAAGGGGGGGGGGGGTGGATAAGCTGGCCACCTACATGCACGTACTAATAACGAAAGTATGGGACGAAGAAACAACGTCGAGCGAATGGGCACAAAGCATCATTTGCCTCATCTACAAGAAAGGGGACAAACTATTATGTGCGAACTACAGGGGTATCTCACTGCTAAGCAGCCCATACAAAATCTTGACCTCCATCATAGACAACAGAATGAAACCGTTGTGCAAACAACTGATTGGGGAACATCAAGCTGGGTTGAGACCTGGCAGGTCCACAACTGATCAGCTATTCACCGTAAAACACATGCTCCAAAAAGCACGGGAGCACAAGCTTACGATTTGTTCAACTGCACAAAGTTGTACACGACGCTTAAGGAACTCAACATACCAGGGAAACTGACAAGACTTGTACGCATAACCATGGAAAAGTGTACGGCAAAAAGTGCGCGTACAAACTGTTCAGGTAGTGGCATATGCCGACGACATTGACATCATGAGTCGAACCAAAGCGCAGCAGAAGAAGCGTACACCCTCCTGAAGGAAGCAGCCAGGGACATAGGGCTGAAAATTAACGTAACAAAGTCTAAAGTGCTAACGCAGGCAAAAACAACGACAATGGCGATAACCACCACTGAAATATATACTAACTGGAACGAGCGCTGGCTTCTAAGCTTGTGCGGGTAGAGAGAGAGGTTCCAAGGGGAGCCCTCTCATTGTTGACTTGACAAGGAGGGAACTTGTCTAGTCAACAGTGAATTCGAGAGTGGCTGGATGTGGTACAGTCAGAGCAAAAAGCTAGTTGTATCAGACCAAATCAAGTATTTATGCACACTATGTAAATACAAAATATTAAAACTAATAATATTTTGTCATGTGCTACTAGTATTATATATATATATATATATATATATATATATATATATATATATATATATATATATGTCATAATTTTCTTTTTGTATTATATATTACATGTATAAAATAAAATAAATATATTTATACTATACATTAGGTTTTTTCCTAAGACTGTACTAGACGAAGACAAAGCGATACGAAGGCTCCCCTTGGGACCTCTCGCTCTACCCGCACAAGCTTAGAAGCCAGCGCTCGTTCCAGTTAGTATATATTTCAGTGATAACCACACAAGACAATTTAGACCAAGTCAGCAGCTTCCACTATCTAGGGGTGACCTGAGAAAACAACAGAAGTGAAGAAGCAGAAATAAGAGTCAGAACTACAGCGACAAATGGAGCATACTTCGCTCTCGCACATATCTTCCGATCAAAACAATTTTCAGACCAATACTCACATATGGTCGCGAAACCTGGGTCTTGACACACATCAGTGGCAACAAGATAGATATCTTTGGGACGAAAGTATTGCGTAGAATGCTCGGCCCAAGCCAAGACGAAAATGGGTACAGAATACAATATCGAGCTATACCAAGCCTTGCAGCACCCGCCAATATCCTCATATGCAAAGATATAGAGGTTACGATGGGCAGGCCATGTCACAAGAATGGATGAAGAAGGACTGCCAAAACGGGTCCTCCAAGGGAAAATACTTCTGGTGGTTCAATTTTCAGGTTTTCTTGCGGAGCATCACAGTTAAGCAGTTAGTCGAAATATCTGGCAAGGATGTTACAGTTTTGCTTATCGATCAATCCTATCGTCCCTTCTTCATTCTTGAAGCACATGCTTGGTGCCTGATAACCCCTTAAGCGCGATTTGAACGTCGATAAAAGTTCATTATTTTCTAATAAATTGAGTTTTGTTTTAACTTATCCTAAAATCCTTTAGAAATATAATACAGAATTGACTAAAAACTGGGAATCAATGTCCAAAGAACAATCATCTTGCTCCCTTGAAAATTTCACCAGTTTTCTGCCAACATTGGAGCTGACGGATAATATTGAAGAAGAAAATAAATTAGGATCTATTGCAAATCTATTTTTATAAGCAAAACTGTAACATCCTTGTCAGATATTTCGACTAACTGCTTAACTGTGATGGTCCGCAAGAAAACCTGAAAATTGAACCACCAGAAGTTATTTCCCTTGGAGGACCCGTTTTGGCAGTCCTTCTTCATCCATTCTTGTGACATGGCCTGCCCATCGTAACCTCTGTATGTTTGCATATGCGGATATTGGCTTGTCCTGCAAGCCTTAGTATAGCTCGATATTGTATTCTGTACCCATTTTCGTCTTGGCCGAAAAATACAAAAGTATGATGAAGATTATTTGGATTTACCTGAATTGGTGATAAAAATGAGCCAAATGGGTTTTGTGTGGTATGTGAGCAGTCCTTTAAATACTCCAAAGTTAAAGCGTCATTTGGAAAATAAACATCCGACTTTAAAAGGTAAAAGCGAATATTTCAAAAGAAAATGTCTTGAACTGCAGCAGAAAAGAATGCATTTGAAAGTTATGTTCGTGATGATAATAAAAATGTTCTAAAAGCATCTTATTTAGTTAGCGCGCGAAGTACATAGGATTGCAGAAAAATTAATTAAAGCTTGAACAAAAGATTTAATCAAATGCATGATCGGTGAAAAATTTGCAAAGAAAATTGGCCTCGTCCCATTGTCAGATACGACAATTTCATGACGAATTAAAGATATTTCAGATTACTGCGAAGTGGAACTAGTAAGTCGTTTGGAAAATCCCAGAAATTGATTCATTCTGCAAATGGGCAAATCTACAGATGTGGCTGGATTAGCAGTTTTGTTAGTTTTCGTGAGATACACACACGAATCCAATTTTCAGGAATATATGCTTTTTTGAGCAAAGCTCTGCCAACTTAAACAACAGGTAAAGAAATATTTAATTTACTTAATGCATATTTTGAAAAACATTCCATTTCTTGGAATTTATGTCATCATATATTCACTGATGGAGCTAAAGCTATGGTTGCTATTATAAAGGGCGTAATAGCACTTTTAAAGAAACTAGTTTCAGACATCAAAGCGAGCCATTGCTGTCTTCATCATCATGCTCGTCTCGCTGTTAAGCGGACACCAAAAGTATTGCAAAAGTTCTCAATGAGGCCGTTAAGATGGTTAATTTTGTCAAAATCCAGACCCCTAAATACCAGGGCATTAGTCCTATTATACGATGATCTGGGAAACTCACATAAAAATCTCCTTCTTCATACTGAAGTAAGATAGTTATCCAGTGGAAAGGTTCTGCCCAAACTCTGGGAATTGCATGATGAAATTCGAATCTTTTTATCTGAAGATGAATTTTCTGGAAAATTTAAAGATACTAATTATCTTCAAAATCTAGCCTACCTTGCAGATATATTTTTGTACATGAACGAAGTTTATCTTTCATTTCAAAATTTTCATTCAAAATTTCAAAAACCAAATACTGCTGTTTTTAAGGTCAATAGCAAAGTAAACTCAATCAAATCGAAAATCAAGCATTGGGAGGAATGCATCACCAAAATTAATACAGAATGTTTTCCTAATTTAAATGATTTCCTGTCAAACAATAATATCGCTTTGGCCAGAATTTAAAAAAAAAACATATTTTGGAACATTTAACGGGATTGGAAAAGACAATTTTCGAATATTTCCCCTCCACATTGGCAATAATTTAGGTTAAATCGAAAAATTTAACCGAATTCGGTTTTCGGTCATCAATTTCGAGAATCATTTTGTTAGTGTTGAATTGAGTATGGTTTCTTGCGAATCGGCAGTCAACAAAATCATTTGCATGTAGCAACATTTGAACGTAGACTAGTGAGAAGCGTGTTTTGATTTTTACTTTATTTTATCGAAATGTATTTTTAAGTAAGTATATAGAAGCGTGAGGAAACTAAAGATCGACTCAAAATGACACCGCGATCGACCGGTAGATCGCGATCGACTGGTTGGACAGCCCTGCCTTAGACTATTATTTTATCAAAAAATATAAAACAACTGATATATTTTATTAATATAAAGGTGACTTTCCTTAATATACTTTGTGCCATTCGAAGATAAACACATACATTTGTAAATTATTGCTTAAATTATCGTTTTATAATACTTAACTCAATCTTTGCTCTGCACCTGGAAACACCATGAACTGATTTACCCCACTGCACCTTATTTAATGAATTACATTTGAGTAAATTAAAATATATTTGTATATTATCCAACATTTTAATTTAGAATTTCATTAGTCTTTCTTCATAGAAACTTATTATAAATATCAAATTTTATATGAATTTCATACAAGCTTGAACTGACTTAGATCATTTTCAAAATAAAATGTTTTGCCTATAAATGACTTAAAGCGATAAAAAACTACTAAGCTTTATTAGTAACAATAATTTTAATGAAAGAATTCATGAAAGTCTATTAATTATTTGTTTTTTCATTTTAGGTTTTTATCACGTGGAGTTTTTAACATTATTAAAATGTTCCTGAAAAACTGGAGGTACGTATCGTAGTAAATACACAATGTCTTTATGTTTAATCTTACTGATCTAGTGGTGATGTATAATGGAAGTAATAAAATATTTTCGTATATTTTTTATTATTTTTTATTTTTATTCGTCTTCCACTTTTAGGCGAAAGAGTCAAAACGTTGAATTTAGAGTCATCTAAACAAGTTTTATAGAACATCTTATAAGGTTCATTTTTCGAGAATCTCATCCAATGTATTTGCAGTCAAGAGACAAATATGCCCGCAGAATTTGTTACTCCTCTTGTTAACTCTTCTAGTGGTTGCGTTGAAATAAAATCCAGCTGCGACATTCGTTTTACCGAAAATATGTTTCTCCTACACTTTTCTATGAATTCATAATAATGCTCACGGTTGTATAAGTAATTTGATTTTTTATTTACATTTCTATCAACCCAAAAGCATGGTCAATCGGTTGAAAGGAATGACCAGATATCAAAAATTTTTAGTTTCAATATTATTATTTAATGACTGAGCAATTTCCCTCCATGTCAATGCTACTTTAGTGTTACGATTTGAGCTTGAACAAACATCACTGTAAACTATTACGTATTTTTGAGTAATTGCATCCTTCATATGCATTAAAATTCGTGATGTTACTTTCTGTGCACCTTTTGAGGCTATAGTTTCATCTTCTCAAACATACTTCTTGACATTGTCATCAAGGACAGTTTTATATGTAGATATTTCGGTTATGTTTATAGAATTTCTTTAAATTTGTGACTTAGGCCACTCTCATAATTAACACTAAGTGAATACAGTCTTGACGATATCAAAAAATATATTGAACTAATTTAGTTTAAAGTAATGTGGTGTGAAATAACTGATAAACTAATTTCTTTAATTTTTACTTAGACCACTTTCATAACTATGGGCTCAAATATCGAAAATATTTCTATGAATTGGACTACCACCCAATAAATCTTGTATAAATAAAGCTTGTATCGGTATACGTGCATCTTTTATAACCGGTTCTTATTCCTCATTTTATAACACTGTTTATGATAAAATAATAACTAAATAATGTAGACCTAATTATTTTATATTATTTGTGAAATCGGTTTTTTTTTCAAATTATTAATTATAAATCATCAAATCGTATTGCAAATATTTAGATTTATTCCAGTTCATGGCAAAAGAAATCTTATAGCCAGTGGCATGTTGTTTCATGTAATATATTTCAATAAATATACATTATTCCTGTACGCTAATACAAAAAAATCACTTTTAAAATATATAATTATCAAATAATCGGCATTCTAATTGGTAAATGCGCCGGGTACTTAGATTGAATACCGTTAAATTTTGCGTTATATTTTTAGCACGTTACTACTACAGTCATTACGAGTAGCACGTTACTACTACATTCATTAGGTTGCAATGAATATTCACTAATGCTGTATACTAATAACAAAAATCACTTTTAAAACGTTCGCTACCAAGCGTCTCGTATTTGAGTCACTACAATTTATCAACTAGACTGTTGTTTCATATATGAGCCAGTAGGGAAATGAGGGGGGAAACCGGATAAGGGGTGAAATCAGATCGTTGCTATTTCATTATTTCGCGTATAGCTGTCTCGTTCTAGCTAGTGGAGAAATACTCGCGAAAGCTTACTCAGTGCGGTTATAAATACCAGTGACTGTAAACTATCAGCGGGTGCGTCTATAAACGAAAATTGAAAACAAAGGTAAGTTATCTAATATTTTGATTTTTTTAATTGTTATCATTAAGTTTGCCTATGGGCTATCATATACACTTGTATTTCTTAAGAAGTAATACACATTTAACCTTTTAAAACGGTATTTCGTGTTGCTATTGAGTGAAACATAACCTGTAAGTTACTACAATTTCAAACATGGTACCTATGGGGTACAAGCGGACGGGGTGATTTTGACTATCCGGTCTCACCCCGATTGATTTTTTATGTAGGTATAGTAGGCGTTTGTTTTATTCCTCTTTTTAATTACTTACTATTTTTTTTACTTTTTCATTCATTTTTCATTCGCTCGATATGTCCTATCCATCTTAACCTAGCAATTTTTATAGTACGAACCGTGTGTTCGTAAAGGTGGTACAGTTCATGGTTGTATCGCCTTCTCCATTCTCCGCTTTCCTGAACGCCTTTATATATGTGTTTTAGAATCTTTCTTTCGAAACATCCCAAAATTTTTTCTTCCTCCTTGGTTAGGGTCAAGGTTTCGACTGCGTATATCAGTACAGGTCTTTTTAGGCCCCTATAGTTTTCACGTTTGGTTCTTCTGGATATAGTCTCGGATTTTAGGTATCGCGTTAGTCCATAAAATGTTCTACTTGCAAGGTATAATCTTCTTTTTGCCTCTTTGTTGCAGCTGTTACTGTTCGCAATTTGGGAGGCCAGGTATATGAATTCCGATATGCGTTCGATGTTACGTGTCCCGATAGTTAAGTTTTGTACTTGTGCATCCCGCGTATAAACAAACATATATTTTGTCTTATCTGTGTTTATTCCTAGACCTATTTTTTTTCCTGCTGCTTCAACGGCCGTTAATGCTTGGATCATCTTATTTTCGAGATAGATATTATATCTATATAGTCCGCGTATGCTAGTAGCTGTTCTGACTTGTTGATTATCGTGTCTATTTTGTTGTGTAACGAATGTAGTGTCACCCATACCATATTCGAGTGTTCGAGATGGTACAACGAGAGGGCGATGTTTAAGAACGATTGACTCGATCCCCAAAATATGATGGCGTACCTACTAAAACCGCAGGAAGAATGAAACACTATCCGCAAATTGGTCAAGACATTAATTACGGAAAAAGAACGCGACGAGAGAAAAACAAAACTTAAAGTAGCAACATGTCAACCAACACCCTAGAGAAACGCGAAAAGCGGTTCCGGAGTATTCGGGTTAATTTCAGGGGGGTCACTTGTATGGTTAATCAAAAGGTACCATCTACACCTCATAAAAAAGGTCTGTGTGCAGCTAGTGGTTAGATATTTGTCTATGGACTATTACATATGTTTACAATAATATTAATCCAAATAAAATTAGTTAGTTCAGAGTAAGCCCTGCAGATGTTATTTTACGAAAAAATCACCAAAAGATAATCATTACATTAAGAAAATTTAAAAGAGAATTTGGTTGACGTAATTGTTCTTCTAACAAACAAAGAAGTCAAATATATTTTGTTTGCGAAATTTGTAAGGATAGAAATGGAGGAACCAACGTGTAGTTGATACCTGCTGCAAATAGTATCATTCAGGTTAGCTTCAAATCTAAATTATGTTGTCTTTCAAGAAATAATTTCATATATTTTTATATTTATGAATATTAGGTAATTATATTTTTCAAGTATATATTTACATTTTTGTATGGCAAATATAGACCAGCGTATCGTATATGATCCGGATAAAAATATCCCACAAGGACACGTTCCCTTCATATTGTAAGTACAAATGTCAAAAAAATGGCGATTTGATTAAACTTTCTGGTCTGTAATTCAACCTTACTCTAAAGTCCTTGGGTAGCGAAGGTGTTCCAAATTTAATTAAATTGGTGAATGCGCCGGGTATATAGATTGAATCCCATTAAATATTACATTATTGATATATTATGTATTTCTTTTGTAAATTTTGAATTGGTAAAACCATACAACATTATAGATAATCAGATAAACTTAATAAAAGCGAAACAAAGCTTGAATATATAAATATACTGAACCTTTCCGGAGCTCTCTAATTCTCTTATAATATTATAGAGCTCCGGAAAGGTTGAGTATATTTATATATTCAAGCTTTGTTCCGTCTTTATCGAGTTTATTTCTTTTTTTTTAAATTTAAAATAACAATTATTTGAAACATTAAATTAATAATTTAATAGATTACAAACTATTAACATTAACTGATGATCAGTGGTATATATAAACAATATGGGAAGCATACAATGTAGTATTGGAAAATAATGTACTATAAGAAAAACTTTGATTGAATCAGAAAATTCACCGCCGTCACTCGCTTCCAACCAAGTAATTGGTTTAGGAATAATGAAAATTGACAAATCATTTTGTATGCATCATAAATCTTGACCTTATCTGCAAAAAAAGGCAAAACAATTAATATTTTACATAATTTATTCATATTGGATCGTGCGTTAAAAATATGTTTTTTATATCCGTTTTTTACTTTGTTGACATGCTTTCTCTAATACTAAAGATTCGTCCAAACCATCACGCCACAGAGTAGAATCAAAGATATGTTGAAATCTTGAAATATTTCAGCTTAGAATTTGTAGCTGCGTTGTTTTAGTTGTTTTTTAGATACTCTAGTCATTGCCAGACAATTTATTATAATATTGCAAAATATAGTAACTTTTTTACATTCATAAAGTGACAATAATAATCATATTATAGAATACCATCAATCACATGATATTAAAAAAAGTGTAACTTAAATTCCTTAGTATCCCAAATGTAAATAGTATCGAAATAGTATCCCAAAAATAAATCTGTTAATTTTAATATGTAGCTACAAAAATGAAGTGTTAATATATTTAGGACATGATTAATATAATTACTAATTGATTGTATTCACGCTTATCAAAGAAAGAAAGGAAAAATAGATTTTTATTGTTTCTAGTAAAAAATGAAAAACCTAATTCACTTCTTGCGGTTGCATTCATGGCATGTCAGAAAGTTGCGCAATATAAATCACAGCCACTTGTTATTATGGTAACGGCGTAATAAGCCGTCAGAAGTATTAACAAGTCATCAATTAATGATTGATTTCACGCGCGGTACGCACGATGATTAAAAAGCTTTCTTTCCTCGCCGAAAAATGAACTGAAAAAAAACTCGTTCGACTCGTTTAATTAAGACGTGAATAATTGAATGGCATTAAAGTTTAGCAGAAGTAACTGGCGGATTAGATTACCATTTCGAAATATACCTAATTGTTATTCTGTCGGGAATTGTGTCTGCGAGATCTAGTTCGGATCATAAGCCGCTACAACTTATATATTATTCTTGGAACATTTTCCGGCGGAATTGGGGGAATTATAAATTTCATAGTGTCCTAATTTGCACACAACTTGAGAATTAGTTAATTAGGGAAGGAAGTTTTAATGAGTGCTCCTCGAGCACAGGATTTTTAACTTGTTATTTTTGCGTCTTTCGTGCAAATCGTAACTTATGTTTCCAATAAACACATTCTAACAATCACAAAGTTTCCCAAACAGAAACTTACAATCAATTAGTTCAAGGAAGTTATAATAAGCTATGACCTAACTAGTAAGTTTGCAACAGCTATTTAAACCTTCGTTTACTACAATGCAACTGCGTAATTAAGAACAACAGCCGTATTTCACTGGCTTATAATCTTAGATCATTTAATTTAGTATTTATTTTTTGTTTTTCTTTGAGAAAAAACATTCCAGTTGAAGCTGGTTGACAATGGTTCATATATTCGCTATGTGCGAAGTGCATGGTGACCCCCACCCCATAGCAAAGCGATCACAGCGCATGCCGTGGTAGAAATCCGCCACAATTCGGGGTGTCAATTTGTTTATTTTAAAATGGGTCACATCATATGAAATGAAAATTTAAGATTTGTTTATAGAATAATAAAGGATTTTTTTCATTACGCAAGCCATACAGGATTACAAAAAAATCAACTTTCCTTGAATTTAAAATACTTGACACTAAACTTTGAATGGTTTTGGTTGCGCGAGTTTTTATGTCTATTTTTACTTGCAGTTAAATGTGAATAACATCTTCAGCTACATGTTTCTCATAATAGACTATTAGATTTGCTCCTAGTGTGAGGTTCTTCTGTTTCGCCCAGGATCTTGGAAAATGTTTGAACTTTCCACAGGATTTTATTTCCAAGATTGTTTCTGACAATCTTTTTGATTTTTCTGATTTTCAAAAATTTCAATAAAAAAATTCAATAAAAACAACAAAATTATCTTTAAATTGATCTAAAAAAGTCCGTTAAAGTCCTTCTGTCTCATCCTGGATTTTGCAAAATGTTCGAACTATCCACAGGACCTTTTCTTAATATTGTTTCTGTCGCAGTTCGACTTTGAGGAAAATCTTAAAAACATCCACAATTTTCAAAAAATTTTAATTTTGAAAAAAGATCATTAGAGATAATAAAATTATCTTTAAATTGATGAAAAATAGTCCGTTGAGGTCCTTCTGTCTTGACCAGGAACTTGCAAAATGTTTGAACTTTCCACAGTATTTTCTTGTTCAAGTCGCAGTTTGATTTTTAGGAAAATCTTACTAACATCCAAGAATTTCAAAACTTTTACATTTTTCGAAAAGATCAATAAAGGCAATAAAGTTATCTTTAGATTGACATAAAATAGTCCGTTGAGGTCTTTCTGACTCCGCCAGGATCTTGCAAAAAATATTTTGTAAGATTGTGTCTGCCAAATTGTATCCACAAATTTCAATTTTTTTCAATTTTGCGCAAAAATCATTAAAGACAATAAAATGATCATCCACACATGATGATGAACAACCACAATTTTAATTTTTTTTCCATTTCTGCAAAAAGTTAAACATAAACAACAAAATTATCTTTAAATTGATCTAAAATAGTCTGTTAAAGTCCTTATGTCTCATCCAGGATCTTGCAAAATGTTCGAACTTTCCACAGGATCTTTTCTTAAGATTGTCGCAGTTCGACTTTGAGGAAAACCTTAATAACATCCACAATTTTCAAAAATTTTTAATTTTGAAAAAAGATCATTAGAGACAATAAAATTATCTTTAAATTGATGAAAAATAGTCTGTTGAGGTCCTTCTGTCTTGGCCAAGAACTTGCAAAATGTTTGAACATTCCACAGTATTTTCTAGTTCATGTTTGCTTCTGCCGCAGTTTGATTTTGAGGAAAATCTTACTAACATCCATGATTTTCAAAACTTTAAAATTTTTCGAAAAGATCAAAGGCAATAAAATCATCTTTAGATTGATATAAAACAGTCCGTTGAGGTCTTTCTGACTCCACCAGGATCTTGCAACAAATGTTTTGTAAGATTGAGTCTGCCAAATTGTATCCACAAATTTCAATTTTTTTTAATTTTGCGCAAAAATTATTAAATACAATAAAATAATCTTTAAATTGATCTAAAATAGTCCGTTAATGTCCTTCTGTCTCGTCCAAGATCTTGCTTCGAACTTTCCACAGATATTTTTTTTTAATTGTTTCTGTCGCAGTTTGACTTTGAAGAAAATATTTATAACATCCACAATTTTGAAAATGTTGTAATTTTGCAAAAAAAAATCATTAAAGGCAACAAAATTATCTTAAATTGATGTAAAATAGTACGTTGAGGTCCTTCTATCTCGTCCCGGAAGTTTAAAAATGTTCCACAGTATTTTCTTTTTCATGATTGTTTCTGTCGCAGTTCGACTTTGCGGAAAATCTTAATAACATCCACAATTTAAAAAAAAATCAATTTTGCAAAAAACCCATTGAAGACAACAAAATTATCTTTAAATTGATGTAAGTAGTCCGTTGAGTTCCTTCTATCTCGTCCAGGATCCTACAAAATGTTTGAACTTTACACAATATTTTCTTTTTCATGATTGTTTCTGTCGCAGTTCGACTTTGAAGAAAATCTTAAAAACATCAAAAAAAAATTTCTTAACTTTGCAAAACGATCATTAAAGACAATAAAATTATCGTTAAATTAATGTAAAATAGTCCATTGAGGTCCTTCTGTCTCGTCTATGATCTTGCAAAATGATTAAACTTTCCACAGGATGAGGACTGTGATATATGGTAATTCAAATTCGCTTCTGATCATAAAAAAAAGTTAAAGATGCAAAACTGTCTTCTCGATCCAACAGGGATTCAACTTGTCCAATATTTCAGATTTTGCTTCTGTAATTAAACTTATCACTTGAGTCTGCACTACTACCTCTAATACTTTAAAGCTGACGATACTGGTCGAAACATGCCTTAAAGGTGATTTGACGAATAGTGTGGGTTCGTATTCAATAACTTTTGTCATTATTTCATAGCTCTTTGGGTCATATTTCTCAATATTTCTTTGTGGTTGGATGTTTGTGTTTTACTCTTTCAAAACCGTTTTTTATAATAACGTCCATTTTCTATATATTGTTTTCTAACGAAATCCTTCTAAAAATACTATCTGCCGACTATCTATCTTTCTTTTAATTACATTCTATTATAAAACGATGATACATTTGTATGTCATTATTTGACTTAATCCCGAATAGTTGCGCATACTAGATGGCGGTATCGTCGTGCACAAAGCCAATTCATTAAGAAAATAAAGCAATGCAAAGACGAACTATTTTCAATTGGTAATTAAAAATAATGTAAGAGTGTGAAATTTGTAAGATTGTAGGTTTCGTTGGTGACTTGTTGAGAGACGAACCATTTTCAATTGGTAATTAAAAATAATGCGAGAATTGATTCACGATACACGAATATTATAGAAAATCTCCAACTTAAGATCGAAGAAGAAATGTTTACAGACAAATACCAGTAAAGACAGGTGTTCGGCAGAGGGAGACAATATCCCCAAAATTATTTACATTGGCGCTTGAAGACGTTTTTAAAACTTTATCGTGGCAAGAAATATTGACGGAACTCGCCTAAATCACCTGCGGTTTGCGGACATCATTATCCTTATAAGCAACAAAGCAGAGGAGCTCAAAACGATGATGGAACAAGCATCTAAAACCGTCGGCCTAAATATGAACCTTGCCGAAACCAAAATAATGAGCAACGACCAAATCCAGGTTACTATCAACAACAATATTCTAGAAAATACTTCAGAATTTGTATATCCCGGACACAAGATCACACTTGGGATACAAAATTAGACCGCGAAAATAACTCGAAGGGTAGGACTGAGCTCGGCTGCGTTTGGAAAGCTATGATTCATTCTGAAAAAAAATTGCAGATATCCCTCGCAACCTTAAGCGAAAAGTCTACGAAACATGTAACCTAAAAGCAACAACATATAGCCTCAAGACAATGGCTCTAACTATAAAAAGTGCAAATAAACTCAGAACAACACAGAGAGCAATGGAAAGAACATTGTTAAGGCCGATCCAGACGCTACGTTTTGCACAACCTTTTGCCTGCACAGTTCAACACGTTGCACACCGTTGTACAGTTGCAGCGATAACTGAGCTAGAGAGTATAGATATTACCTGTGCAGACAAGCTTCGCATGTAGACGGTAGCTCCGTTTTACGATTCATTTTGTTCAAAAATGACCAGACTAATACCTCCTCCATGACGATTTCACTAAAACTGTGCGAAATATACAGATATATCTGCACCGTATAGACGCTCTAAAATTGCAACGTTTCCATTCCGTCCTAAGACTGCGCAAACAAAAGGTTGTGCAAAACGTAGCTTCTGGATCGACCTTTAGGTATTAGCTTAAATGATAAAATAAGAAACGAGGAAATACGCAAAAGATCCAAGGTTACAGATGTTATACAACGCACTGCTGAACTCAAATGGCATTGGGCAGGACCCGGGGCCCGACAAGATTCAGCCAGATGGACCAACAAAATAATAAAATGGCGACTCAGAGAAAGTAAGAGTTCTACAGGAAGACCTCAAAAAACGGTGGAGAGACGACATCGTCCAAACCGCGGGAAAAGCCTGGATAGGAACTGTACAGGACTTGGAAAGAACTGGAAGAGGCCTACATCCAAGGGTGGATGCACTTGGCTCAGGAAGTAGCATTGTAAGGTTTTTAACATTGTAGGTTTCGTTGGTGACTTGTTGAAATAATTAAAAGTAGAATGAATTAATGTTACTAGCTAATTATAAGTTAGTAATAAAAGATTGATCTATGCACCTTTTAATTGCTCAGCAAACCTAAATATATTACATTGCAAGTCACTATCAATCATAAATTGATTTATTAAATATTTAATCTGAATGTATGAAACGTAAAAGTTAGACAAAAATTGGGTATCGAAAACCACAACTTCGCGAAGTGTTAAAATATTAATGTGTGGAATGTTTCGAGCGATTGCGGTCGCGCGTTAAGCGTATCGTCGTGTAAATTATATAAATATAAAACGAATGTAAACAGGAATCTATTAAATTTACATAATATATTTAACTACGTATTAATTTGTTTACTGAAATATGTTGATTTCAAACTATTTATTGATGCATTACGCAAATAAACGGAAATTTCACCGAATTTATTGATATTATAAATATACGCAATATATTTTATTCGGGCAAATCTATTTATATTAACAGCTAGTTTATGTGCAAGAAAAATATTATCAGTTTTTAAAATAATCTTTATCATTTTCCTAATACACTGCTACAAGAAATTAACGCAAAACTAACAACGTAACATTGTTTAGTATTGCAAAATAAATATTGCACGTAACGATTTAATCCTAGATACCTATTGCTTTAAATTAAATAACGCATATTTTATCCAAATTCATAATCAACGGAAAAAAAATTGAAAACTGTAAGTTTACAGGTTCAGTACAATGTTTCCGACTCAAATTATTCAGACAGCTTTACGACGACGGTCCATGCTTAAAATTAACACACTTAACAGCTCTTGTTTAAGATTATCCAACATTTCCACTAATGAATTCCCTAGGTCGTTAAGAGTTGTACGCGGTGGTTAAAGGGATCGCACTTCCAAGAATATCCCAGAGGTGCTCAATAGGATTCAAGTCGGGTCTTGTTGGCCGTTGCATAACAGGAATACTAACGTCGTCTAGGTATTCCTGTACAGTTCTGGCGTTGTGGGACCGTTATGGGAGTTGTCGTGCATTAATTGGAAATTGTCTCCGATGCATGGAACATATGGCACAAAAATCTGTTTTAAAATATCTGTAATGTATCTCTGTCATAATGTCAGAGGACTACGCCAGACATCATCTTGGAGAACGAAATGAAGCAAGAGAATGTAATGATATGTGGCCTAGTTGACACCTGTTGGAGAGGAAACGGGCATTGCGAAACGACGGACCACTGCATATAATTCTCGAGCGCAGAAAATGGCGGACGTAATGGGGTTGCGTTTATGGTTGAGAAACAGCTGGCCAAATGGGTGGAAAGTTACCGACCAGTTAACGATAGAATAATAATAATGACCCTAAACACCAAACCAGTAAAGATGCACTTCATTCAAGCATATTTCCCAACCTTTGATGCACCTGATCACAGGGGCGGATCCAGGATTGTCATTTGGGGGGGGCTTGACCCCGCTGAGAGTAGGTAAAGTAAAGACTAGCAAAGAAAACACTAAAAACACACATTTCATTTTGCTTAACGCATTATAAGTCTCCTCGGATAACTTTTCGCAAATTCCTCAATGACTTCGTTAGGTTGTAGATTAGCAGAGATATCTCGGTGAATATACATGGACGCCAAACCGGTTAACCTGTATTGGGCCATTGCCGTACGAAGGTACGATTTTATTAGTTTAAGCGAAGAGAAGCTGCGCTCCATACTACAAGTGGTTACTGGTAATGTAGCGAGAATTTGTAGCAAAATTTTTATATTTGGAAAAAACTCATTTGTGTCTTGATGCGCTTCAGCTGCTGTTTGTTCAGCTCCTTCCAAACAGATATTTCTCCCGATAACGAGAGAGGATGAGGTAAATCGTCACTGTAAACGCGTGCAGCTGCTACATCGTGGTCAGATTTTCTGTGTTTACGATAGAGTCCTGTGAAGTTAGCAACCGAATTTGCAAAAATATAATATTACATCGGAGTTCCCGGCAGATATGAAATAGTTCTAGAGTACTTTGTGCAAAATTTCAATATTTCTGCAGAATTTCGCGAAAAAAAATGGAAAATACCAAAATTGAGCTAGGTTAGGTTAGGTTAAATCAATTTTGCAAAAAGTTCTACAAAAATTGACATTTTGCAAAAAAAAATTGAATTTTGAAACTTGCAAAAACAGTTCTATTCGCGGATCTGAATAGCACCCTAAGAGTTCTATCAAAGATCCCTTTGTAATTTTTTGATAAAAACCTTAGTTTTTCCCGGGTAAAAGGTACCCGTTATTTTGAATGAAAATTTAAAAAAATCGCGGAACAGTTCTGTTTGCAGTTCGCGATAGAACTCTTAGAGTTCAATCGAAAATCCTTATAATTTTTTTCTGTAAAGTTAAAAATTAGGAAGATTTGCGAAAAATTAGATTTCACCAATGCGACGAAGTGAAGATGAAAAAAAAATCGCGCGACAGTTCTGTTTGTAGTTCCCAGTAGAACTCTTAGAGTTCTATCGAAAATCCTTATAACATTTTTCTGTAAAATTAAAAATTTTGCGAAAAATTGGACTTTACCGACGCGACGAAGTGTAGAGAAAAAAATCGCGCAACAGTTATGTTTGCAGATCCCGGTAGAACTCTTAGAGTTCTATGGAAAGTTCTTACTAGATTTTTTCTGTAAAATTAAAAATTAGAAAGAAATGCGAGAATTTCGACTTCCCCGATGTTGTTGTGATCTCGCGATTTTGGTTTCAAAGAATTTGAGTTTCTCACGAGTCGGCAAAGAAAACTAAGTGGACACCCGTTTAGTTTTTGTTTATTTAGGACCATTAGTCTGGTATATATAAAATATGCGGGCAGGCGCTCGAACTTAGGGATCGTGCCGAGACGCCGAGAGGATTTTGTTTTATGAGTTCTAGAAATTTTCCATAAAGATTAGGGGAGGACTCACACCAAGACCGAGGTGATGAGGTAGAGGGGAAGTTAAAAAGGGGCAGTCAGAATTGAGCTAGCAAGAGAGTAATTTGAGTTTGGAAGACGAACCTCCGTATTTTCGTTGAAGTAAATTCCGGGTTTCGACCATAAGTTTCGTAGAATTAAGTGTATTGTTTATTATTTATTATTTTCAAGTTAGTTAGTAATTATTGTAATAAGTTAGCGATTAGTTGTACATATTGTAAGATATTAGCAGATAAGTAGTATTTAATTACATATAAAGGACATATTTGCGTGTAATTAATTCATCCATTGTCCTGATCCTGGAGCAGCACCATACCAAATTACCAGTTCGCAACAATGTAACGAAATGAAGAGAAAAAAATCGCACAACAGTTCTGTTTGCAGTTCCCGGTAGAACTCTTAGAGTTCTATCGAAAGTCCTTATAACATTTTTCGTCAAACTTAAAAATTCTAAAGATACGCGAAAATTAGACTTCACCGATGCGACGAAGCAAGGAGAAAATAATCGCGCAATAGTTCTGTTTGCAGTTCCTGGTAGAACTCTTAGAGTTTTATCGAAAATCCTTTTATCATTTTTCTCCAAAGTTAAAAATTCGAGAGATATGGGAAAATTTTTCACTTCAATGGTGAATTCGAAATTCAATCGTGAACTTGTATTTTTCGTAAATCTTTCCAATTTTTAACTTCGCATCGGTGAAATATAATTTTCCCATATTTCTCGAATTTTTAACTTTAGAGAAAAATGTTATAAGGATTTTCGATAGAACTCTAAGAGTTCCACCAGGAACTGCAAACAGAACTATTGCGGGATTATTTTCTCCTTGCTTCATCGCATCGGTGAAGTCTAATTTTCCCATATCTTTCGAATTTTTAACTTTGGAGAAAAATGTAATAAAGATTTTCGATAGAACTCTAAGAGTTCTACCAGGAACTGCAAACAGAACTATTGCGCGAGTTTTTCCTCTTCACTTCGTCGCGTCGATTTTTCTTGCAAAATGTCAATTTTTGCAATATTGATCAAGTACTCCAGAACTATGGTCGAGGAACAGGAATATGTAAAAAACGCACAGTTTTTCTCAAAAGTGGTTGCTAGCTCAATTTTGGTATTTTCCATTTTTTTCGGGAAATTCTGCAGAAATATTGAAATTTTGCACAAAGTACTCTAAAACTATTTCATATCTGCCGGGAACTCTGATGTAATATTATATTTTTGCAAATTCGGTTGCTAACTTCACAGGACTTACGATAGCACTTGGAGAAGGTGGAACAGATCGAGAATCGAAGATAGCTCTGCTCTCGAAAAGCGACTCGTCTCGTTCTTACTACACTTTCTAACATCTCATAACAAAGGTTAAGATCTAATGCAACCTAAGATCTAATCTAATGCTGTGAAAACGAAACACTAGGCAAGCTGCATGCCTTCAGGACAGCTAGGTTTAGATTATGCGCGGCAGAGTGCATGTAAGGCGCTAGCGGTTTGACCCGGGATCAAATCGCGTATTATAATAATCCACCGTCCTCTTATGGATGACTCTGGTAAAGTCATCAGAGCAATTTGCCGAGAATACCTCCCTCAAATCTGGCTCGCCGCCCACGTTAAAAAACGTAAGGGCCCGCTTGTGTCTAAGACCTAGACACCAAACACAAGTATACGAAAAGGGAGGGGAGGAGACCTAGGTTCCAGTTAAGCTGTTGCACCAAAAAGAAGAACTATGAAAATATATTTTCCGATGAGTTCACTTTGATTTGCCACCGAAGAACTCAGATGCTTTTGGGGGGGGCTTGAGCCCCTTAGCCCCCCCCCCCTGGATCCGCCACTGCCTGATCAGGATATTGAAGATATGTACGGTCTCATCGAGGAGCTAATGGAGAGAATATCCTCCAGGGATATCACTATTATCTTAGGTGACTTTAATGCGAAGATCGGGGCAACAAAGACTCATGCAATTCGCAACTGACAACAGCGTAACAATTCTGAACCCCCTGTTTCAACATCATGCCCGACGCCTATCTACTTGGACATCTCCTGTTAAGAAGACCAAAAACCAGATTGACTACTTACTAGTAGATGAGAGGTGGAGATCATCATTCCGAAACTTCTCGATCGATCGTCTTCGAACGATCATCTTCTCGAAAACCAAGCCAAGTGCCGAATGCGGCTCTGACCACAGACTGTTAATTGCAGACTTTGGACTAAAGCTACACTCATCAAACCAGATAGCAAGAGGAAAGTAAATGCGCAGCAACCAACGACCTTCCAGCAAGCCCTATGTGAACTACCACATCCGAGCAATCACAATGAACCAAACCAACTATGGGAAGAAACAAAAAGATGGATAACTGGCCGCAGAGAAATGTCCAAAACAAGAGCCCAAACCAAAAAAGGAAACATTGGATGACGAATGAAGCACTGGAACTGGTAGAACAGCGAAGAAATACTAAGCTCTGTGACACGGGCCCAATAGAGAAAGCTATAAAGACTCGACAACTCAAGAGACAAATAAAAACGGAGTCACGCAGGGACAAAAACCAATGCATACACTATATATGCATGGAAATAGAAAACCATGCGAACCAGAACAATACGCATGACCTATACAACAGAATGAAATATATATCTCGTGATTTCAAGCAAAAAACGCAAATAATCCAGGATGATCAGGGACACATTATAACAGACCTAAAGGGAATAGCGGAAGTATGAAAAAATTACTGCACCAAATTGTACCATAATAACCCCACAACATATGTGGAATTGGAGAACAGACAATATGAAATGGAGCCGAGTATTCTTGTCGAGAAAGCTATAAGGAAACTTGGAGATAGAAAGGCAACAGGACCAGACAACATAAATACTGAAACGATTGAAGCAATGGGAGAAGCAGGAATAGACAGTATGCATACTATTTGCCAATGTATATGGACATACGGGAAATGGCCAGAAGAGTGGGCAAAATCTCTGCTAATACCCACATACAAGAAAGGTTCCCCTGCAGACTGTGCTAACTATAGAACCATAGCGCTGGTATCACATGCCAGCAAGATTATGCTACATATACTTAATGCCAGACTAAAATACATCCTGTTGCCAGAGATTGCAGACGAACAATCAGGATTTTTTCCGGGATAGGGTACACGGGAGCAGATCTTATACATAAGGCAAATAATAGAAAATACCAGAGAATTTCAAGTGAAGGCATACCTGTGCTTCGTGGATTATAGTAAAGCGTTTGATAAAGTGAAGTGGCGCAAACTATGGCAAATACTAGAGAAAATGGGAACACAACCGCATCTAATAAGATTAATCAAACAGCTCTACGAGACCAGTACTGCATGCGTCAGCGTAAGTAACACATGTTCCGAACCATTCAAAATACTAGCGGAAGTGCGGCAAGGATGCATATTGTCGCCAATACTGTTTAACAATTACACAGAATTCATTATGCGAAATGTACCAGAAGATTGGAACGGAGGGATCCTTGTTGGAGGCAAACGAATAACGAATTTGAGATATGCAGGTGATACTGTGATTCTGCCTTCGGAGGAAGCCGAAATGGAGGCTATAATGGGCAGACTCATAGAAAAAAAAAGCTCATATAGACTGGAGATTAATAGAGCCAAACAAAGATCATGATAATGGACAGACCTGCCCCAAGACGACACCGTGGCTGGATTTGCAGTGGTGGAACGATTTGATTATCTAGGAGCAGTAGTTACCAATAAAGGTGGATCGGAGGAAGAAATGCGCAAACGAATAGCGATTGCCAGAACGTCTATGGCAAAACTGGTAAAAATTTGGAAAGATCGAGCCAAGATTACCAAAAACACAAAAATTCGGCTAATACATAGCCTGGTCTTTTCCATTGCAACTTATTGCTGCGAAACGTGGACTATTCGGACCTCATACCAACGCAGAATAGAAGCGTTTGAAATGTGGTGCTATAGAAAAATGCCGCAAATACCATAGACAGCCCACCGCACAAATGACTCGCAACTCGGTATAAAGACCAGACAATAAACCAACGGTATTTGGGATCCCTGGCTCATGTGGCAAGGAGGTTCGACAATATTGAACGACCCATAGTAGAAGGCAAAGTCCAAGGCCGCCGGCCAAGAGGAAGATCGCCGGCACGATGGATAAACCGGACAAGAACACTGACGGAACAAGGGATGCAGGAAGTAATGAGATCAGCCCAAGATAGAGAGCGCTGGCGAGGAGTCGTTGCGAGCGTAGCAAATTGATGTCACCACACACGGAAGAAGGGCTATGGACTGAAGAGGGAGAATGCATCTCTGGCTGTTTAAAGTGCAGTTGGGAAAGATGCGTAGGCCTATGCTTGTATGCTTGCCTGTACTAATACCATTATTGAGCTACCAGGAAATGCAGCCCTGAGGGCAAAATTGCATTGAACATAGTAGGGAAACATAGTTCCTTCTAGATCCACCACCTCCTTATGGGATTTACATGTAATCTAGTCCCTTATGGGGGAATTACATGTAAAATCTAGCACGATGCCCCTTATGGAGATTTACATGTAAATCTAGCACGAAGCCCCTTATGGGGAATCCTATGCAAAATAGTTCTGAACGTGTCCGAGCGAGAATGTCTAGATTACGCTGCAAGATACGTGTACGTTGGATGGCGGGAAAATTCAAAATGAGGGGTGGACATATTTCCTGATAAGGGTTGATTCAATTGAGATTATGGGGGATTTAGATTGACAAGACTAGACAGACAAGACTGGACAGACAAGACTAGACAGACAAGACTAGTTAGATGAAGCTAGACAGAGGGGGGCTAAATACATGAGACTAGATAAGACTGAACTAAAATATATAAGGGATTGTTTAATTCAACTAAAATAAGCCTGGGGTAAGACCTCACACGCTGTTTAGCGTGGGGTCACATAGACCTCACACCCTGTTTAGCGTGAGGTCACATAGACCTCACACCCTGTTTAGCGTGATGAAAAGTGGATGCAAGTAGATGAAAAGTGGATGCCAGAAAATTCCAGGATGCCAGAAAAAAACCCTTTGGTGTTTATATAAACGAAATTAATTAATAATAATATATTAATACGATCTGGGTCACAGACAAGTTTAAGAAATTACGCTTACTCATAGGAAATTATGCGGATAAATATGTGGTCTGTATAGTCTTGTCCGTTCTTGCTCGACCTTGTTCGGTATTGTACGATCTTGTCCGGCCTAAAACCAATAATCTCATTTTAATCAATCCGTAATATGTTTGCAATCAATTATATATGCATACAGGATTGTCTGCTACCTACCCGCAACTCATTTTGAATTTTCTCCGATCGCGCACCGCTGATAAGATAGCAGGAGTTGTTATCAGCGCTAGACGGCCAGCTGCGCCTAATCGCCAAGCCAGGGAAGTAGATCGAAATAAAAAGAAATATAAAAACAAATCTAAGAAATTGATTACACTGACATACACAAACATCCTGCAACGCTTAACTGTCTACTGATAAATTCAAATCTTATTATGTTTATTAAGTTAAACGAAAAAAACAATCGAAAATATATTTTAGTTGAATGAAACAATCCCTTATATATTTTAGTTCAGTCTTATCTAGCCTAATGTATTTAGCCCCGTCTGTCTAGCTTCATCTAACTAGTCTAACTTGTCTGTCTAGCCTCGTCCATTACATATAAATTGAGGAGAAAGGTCAACTGTAATTATTTATTCGATAATCAATCAATCAGCATCGAGATAATTAGTTTAGCAATATCTGCCGCGGCGGATGACGTCATCCACTGAGGGGTAGGCGGTCGGGCGGTATCTCCCTTAGGGCACATGCTAGAGCCGTTCTGACACCAGATTTGATTTTTCTCATCAAATGGTTTAATTTTCCCGCCATCCAACGTACACGTATCTTGCAGCGTCATCTAGACATTCTCGTTCGGACACGTTCAGAACTATTTTGCATAGGATTCCCCATAAGGGGCTTCGTGGTAGATTTACATGTAAACCTCCATAAGGGGCATCGTGCTAGATTTTACATGTAATTCCTCCATAAGAGGCTAGATTACATGTAAATCCCATAAGGAGGTGGCGGATCTAGAAAGAACTATCTTTCCCTACTGAACATATATTGGAATGTCTAAAAAGTCGAATGCGCCTATCACACCTCTCCAAACAAAGCCTGGAATCTGTGAACAAAATCTGTCTCCCATCTTCATTTTCCCAATTTAAGTGGATTCTAGCAAAATCAAATTTGTGTCTATGGTTGTCTGCAGACAACTGTGGGTCAGTAGCTGATAATATGTCTGTCTGTAATAAGTGAACGAACGTTTTCAATTCTAACCTGCACATTATGTACTGCTGAAACTTGTTTTGGGGGGCTCTTGGAGCGCTCTCTAAGTGTACGCATTCGAAGGAAACGATCATCTACAGCGGTAGTAACACGTGGTCGCCCTTGCTTTGATTGCCGGTCATGTTTGTTAGTTTTTCTGGAAAGCTGGATGGGTCGAGAAATGGTTGTGTGGCTAACCTCGAGGCTGTCCGCGATAGCGCAGAAGGAATAATCTTCTTCGGACAAAGCAAGAGCTGTGACACACTCATCACGTCTCAAATTTCTCGAGATATATATCGTTTTGAATTAAAACTGATTGCTTAAACAATAATTTGATGACGGCTTCACATTTGAAACATTTAAAGTATAACGAAACTGCAAGTAAATTGTTAAATGTGCCTGTAAAATTGATTCATATTTTTGAACAAAGTTAAAGATGTAGAAACAGACCAGGAGTAACATGTGTGTGTATCGGATATTCATTCCACATACCATTTAAACATACTTTGCAAAATTGCACAGAAGAGATTTCAAACTTTTTACTTCGTTTTAACATAGTAAAAAATATAAATGCTGTTGAAAGTGTTTCAATTAATTTAAAAAAAAATTATATAAAATACCAATTAAATTTGACCTGTTTGAACGGTCCCATTTTTCGCGCGCTTTCCATGACGTCACAGCTCGCTATTGTCATTCAGTGTTGTTTACTATTTGCAATGTTGACAGTTACTTACACTTTTGACAGTTAAGTATTTTCAGTTTGAATCGCTATTTCGATAATGGAAAAAGCTAAAAAACTATGTAATAGGTATTGTGTTGTACCGGAATGCAAAAACATTAATATAAGTACCTACACCAGATAATTTGTTTTTTTTTTGTTCCAAGAAATGCGTAGAGTTGTGTAAAGTTGTAAGAAGAGATGAAATATCTCCAAAATCGTGTATATATTGTTGTGAAGATCACTTTAATGTAAGTATTCTGTATTTCGATAGTTTACATGGTGTGAATTTCTTCCAGGGTTTTACTAAATGTTGAATTTATTTCAGATTGAGGAAGATACAACATTATGTTCAATACATCATGAAACAACAAGCCAAAAAGTTATACTACGGTTCAAGGAAAGAGTTCCTCATATATTTCAGTGCCAAAAAGAAAATATGCCACCACCACAAGAGGGAATATGTTCTATTAAAAGACAAGGATTGTCACTCGTAGCTGTCAAAAGTACAAATGCTTTAGAAATTGAAACACCAAAAACAAGTTACTATGAAGCCGGGCAAAGTAGTTTCAAATTATATTGAAGGAAGTGATGATTATCGAGCAAGGCCCAGTACCTCTGGCATGAATGTCTCTGAAACAGAGCAGATTGAAGCCTCTACTAATACTAATGACAAAGCTCTGCAAGTAAATATTAAGTCAAAGCACAGAATTAAAGGTGTTAGAAGTTGGCGTAAAAAGGTGTAAAAAGAAGTAAATTTAAGAATGGAAAAGAAAAATGTTGCTCTATCTCCTCTTCGTCTTTCATTACAAAATATTGCAACGTCACCAATAAAATCAGCTGGGAAGTTATTTGCAGATAACACAGTTGATAGTGACATGGCATCTATTTCTTCTGATTCTTCAGTGATATCCCCTGATTATGCATCATGTAGCTCATCTGAATTAAGTTGGATGCAAGATGATTTGGAGGATGAAAAACATTTAAAAAATGTAATGCGAATTGGTACAATAACTGCTATAGGAAAAGAGCCTAAAATGTTGATATTATTACCCAAACAATCACAAGATTTAATAAAACTTTTAAGTGAAAGCATCCCACTTCCAACTATAGACACACTAATTACATTAAAGAAATTAAAATTAAATGAATCATTTAACATTTAAAGTACCACTTGGTTGACAGAGACCGAGAAGGATATTAAAGAACTGGGAATAACAGATCTCAAAAACAGACAGTGTGTGAGAAGCACCTTAAAGGAAGTCCGTGGATTTCAGGAAAAACCTCGAAGGAAAGGTACCCCCTGGACAGAAGAGAGAAAGGAGTTACACCGGCAGAAGATGCGACAATACTGTGCAAAGGTCAAAGCCCAACAGTTGAACAAGCGTGGTCCAAAGTAGGCCTATTCGAAAGAAGAAGAAGAAGAATCATTTAACATATTAGCAATGCAGTTTGGTTATTCTCAGAGCACAATATAAATGCATGTATTTTTGGTAAATTGTCCGATTGTGCTTTAACAAAACCACTTTCCGTCATTGTTCTTGATAATTTATAATGTCGCTATAGACCAAAATGGCACTAGGTACTAACACACAAGAAAAACAATACAGTAATATTGCACGGCAAATCAACACAGTGAATATTAACGTCTATAAATGTCATAACGTGTGCGTCACAGTCCTTAGTTTCGGGTCGACCAATGGTGATGCGTTTCGTAAATTTGAATTCCGCTCGCATATTTTGGACTTTTTGATTTTAATTTTTGGAACGAAATACAAACTAAATAAGAAAATAATGGTATAGGTGTAATTGCAAGATCACAAATTATCGGTGCTAAAAAAATCAAGTAATTCTAAATCTTTTGCATATTCCCTATTGTCCGCCTTTATCCGCCATTTTGTTTTTTATCCATTCAAAGTTAATGTATATAAAACATGCATATAAAATATGAATTATTTCAACATTGTAGTTTTTTCTCCTGTAGATTCTTCTGAAACCGACAGGAAGTTTACTAGAAGAGCATTAAAAGACATCCTGAAAGAATTTAAGGGGAAGAAAATGGAAGAAAAGTTTTCTTTAATGGAAGAAAAACTTGTGCGAATAACTAAATGTCCAGCTGATAAAAAACTGCTTTAAATCGGGCCTTAAGGTGTTTCAAGAGTGATTTTAAGAAAAAATGGACAGCCAGTAATAAGAATCAACGTTTTTTGAAGAACAATGAAAATGGCTCACATCTTCGATCGAATTGCCTTATTGGTCTGCAGAACCTACACAAAAACCAGGACGACCAACTAAAACATTCGAAGAGTTAAGTGATCGCAGCAAACGTCGAAACACAAAAGAAATACGGGAACAGGTGTTTAGGAACTGACGTATGTGACGCGTCAAAATTAATAAAAGAAATAACTTCCACGCCAACCAGAGCTACAAAATTTCGTAAAGTTATTTCTTCTGCTAACAAGCAAATCAAGCAAGTTGTTAGGAAACATAAACCGGAAGAGGCACTGGCAATCTTTGTAGAAGGCGACTTCAGTCGAAGACAGTGGGAAGTAATTCGCGGGGCTAACAAGAGCATCTACCCTTGATATTCTCCTAAAAAAAGGCCAAAAACCAATGTTACCCCAATGAGCAATCGATTCGAGTGACTGAAACTGCTCTGAGGTTGAACTACAAGCTCTACTTGATCACACTGCATTATAATTATTGCATTATATGTAAATACGTAGCAGAGGTTATAGAAACTTCTTCACAGGAAGAGAAGCAAAACATAGTTTTAATTTCAAAATGAGGCTGTGATGGAGCGCAGCAGTCGCTATATAAACAAAAATTTAAAAATATTACTGACACTGACGCAAATATTTTTCAAAGCTAATTTGTGACCTAAAGATTAGTCATAATGATTGATAGAGATAAAAAAAAAACATATGGCAAAACCCAGCCACGTCCAATGTCAGATTCTGCAGACCCATACGCATACACTTTATTAATGAATCAAACGATGTAACTAAAAACGAAATAGCGTACATCAAAAACCAAGCTGCAAATTTAAAAGAAACACAATTGTCTACACCTAATGGATTAGCTAAAATAACGCATAAAATGATAATAACAATGATTGACGGAAAAGTATGCAATGCTGCAACTGGTACTGCATCCACTATGAGAGGTTATATTTGCGGACAGACTTACAAAGTTTTTAATAAATTAATTGTAGCAGAGGAAGTCAATGAGGAAGCACTTAAGTTTGGACTCTCGATTCTTCATACTAAAATTCGTTCCTCCGAGCTATTACATTTGGCTTACAAATTATCCCTGAAAAAGTGCCAAGCGTGAATGTATACAAATTTGTATGGTATTTGGACATAGGATGCCATGTCGCCAACTATACATAAAATTTTGATGCATTGATTGTGCCAAAATCATATCTACTGCAATCCTGCCTATCGGCCAATTATCGGAAGAGGCAGCTGAAGCCCGCAACAAGCACATACGGTATTACCGAATTTTGCCAGAAAATTTTCACGAGTTGATTGTAACAGGGATATATTAAACAGGCTGTGGCTAACTTCAGACCCATAGTTAAGTTGTAGTAGACCAAAGCAGCACAAAAAAAGTAAGCCGTTTTTAATGGAGGCAATCAATTTAATGGTCGCGAGCACACCACACTTACCTCCAAATGAAAATGATAGCGACGAAAGTATAGAAGACGAAGAATATGAAGACGAACAGTTACTAATGTCTGACTAATAACATGTTTTGATCGCAAATATGTGAAGCTTTTTTTTTAAATAAATATCTAATATCAATAAACTTTGTCTTTCATTCTTTTACTCTTTCATTTGTTTTATTATGCGAATACATCTGTGCTTGGTGCCAAAAAAAATTAAATGATTTCCGATATTTAAATAATATAAATCTACTTGTTTCTTAAATAATAACTTAAATTTTATACAAATTCCGTGCGTAAATGATTTTACAACGCTCCAGCTAATGGGGAACAAACGAGGTGTCGCGTTGTAAAATCAACTTTTCCGCACTTTAATGTAAATAACTATTGAGCCATCCTTATTTTAAAATATAAGGCTTTAAACATTTACGCTATAAAACTAAAAATTGAAAATATGTCACTTGAACCACTCTGGTTATGGTGGCTTTAATTATCGTTCATCATTAAAATGATTTCCTCTGCGAACACGCAATTATTTGCACATTGCCTCTACGTAGAAGAAAATACGACTATCAATTATATTCATCGACAAATAATTACTATAAAAATGTTAATATATTTAATGTATAGATTGGCTATAAAATAAATAGTCTAGAAAAGTATTCGATGAAAAGAAAATGTATGAATAGTTATATCAATATTGAGCACTTAAAAGTTAATTGGCAATTATCAATTGATGTAACGATACTATAATTGGATAGAAGTATCCAATTCCCTAGATGAACTTTTTAATTACATCCTCGTTTCCCTAAACAGCTGAAAAATCACGCTGTGCGCCGATTCGCTATCTCTGCATTGTGCGGGAAACGTAAATAGCGTATCTCAGCCGAGAGACATTCCGTATTCATTTCATGTACATATACACGCCGCATTCAGTTGTCAGATTTAAATTTCGTCGCTGGTTTCCTTCTTTCGATCTGAAAACGCTCACCGAATATCACATCCTATTGTTGCCGCAACTGATTTCTAAAGGGTTGAACAACACGCAAAGAATAACTTGTGGCCATTCAAATCTAAAAAACGGCTAGTGAGTTAGCAAATTCAAAATTTAATGCGAATTATATTAAGTCGGAGAATCTAGAATACTTTCGTAATTGATTCAAACGTATGGATTTTTTAACGGTTTATTTAATGGGTATCTGAAACAAGTCCGTTATTTTTTATAGGTTATCGCAAATTGCAATATATTTTATAAATAGCTTCGATAAACACGAATTATTATGGCCTTACTCCGCATAACCCCAATCGACTCTACTTTTATTATTTAACACAGTTATACTCCTAATATTTTTTCTGCCGCTCGAGCTAAAACAAGATTAAACACAATTACATTATTCGCCACAGTGGAGTACTGAAAATTTAAGACGTTTTTTTGTTACTTAGTATATAATTCAGCTCTCCATGTAATTGTGTTTGTGTGTATAGACTTACAACTCCACAAAGCATTCAGCTTCAACTAGAGCGTTATTAATTAGATCGCAATGGGGGTTAGTTGACGAAATGGTAAGCTCTTATAAAATTACCCGAATTCAAGCAAGTAATGCATTCAAAAACCCCTACATTATTCAATATCATCTCGAACATGTGTGTCAAGGTCACATCGTGTGATTTCCTTTATTGGATATTACCTCAACATGTATGAACATCCGAAGCGGCAGTTTATCTTGTATTGATTATCCTCGAGTCTATAAATTCCATAGCAAAAAATAGGACCTTATAGATTATGGATTGACCTCAGAATATAAAAGTTATCGTAAATTTCAGATAGATGAACTAATGCAGAGAGGTGTGTTACAATACAAATGCTTTCAGAGATAGAGATAACCTTTTACTAATTCAAACACGCTTTAAAAATGTTGCAATGGTTTATAATATTGAAAATATTAAATATTTCAAATAAATTAAGATTAATCGTTATTCATTTTAAATAAATTAGGATTAAAAGTTTCAGATAGATGAACTAAAGCAGATAGGTCCAATTCTAAAAGAATGTAAATGAATTCAAAAATATTTTCTATAACCTTGTACTTATTCAAAAAAGTTTTAAAAATGTTTCAACGCATTATAACATTCAAAATAAAGGGTCGGTAGTATTAACATATAAAATATAAATATAAAATAAAAATAAATATAAAATGTAGCGGTGGTAGCGCTACATTTTTAAATGCCGCCAATCTACACCTAGAATTTTTGTGATATATCATAAAATAAAACATTTTATTTAAAATTAAAACATTTTACCAAAATTCAAAACGTTTTATTCAAAAATTTTCAAAATGTTGGTGGAAAATGGGTCGATATAGAATTAAATAAAGAATCAAAATTATCTCTATTTTCTTTCACCTGATGCTCTCGCCATTTGAAATCAGATAAATAAGATTTCAAATGATGTCTCGCTGTCCCCCTATGTTTATTGTTCCTCCATTTAGAACTGCCCCCACGTTCTTTAAACTGTTGTGAAAACTAAAATTGATAAACTCCGAAAATCGAGTTTCTCGTTTTTTAACTTCATTTAAATGATCGTCTTGAATTGAATTTAATTGAATTGAAATGAATCGTCTTTTAAGGGGTTACATGGGTTTACTCGGAGGAAGAAAGGTCTATTTTCAACAATTTTTTTTTTATATAAAAAACAAAATATTCTATTCATACTTTTTATTGTCATAAAGATTTATATTTAAAAAGGAATTTCAGAAATTTTCAAAGAAAATATTAAAAACTCCGCCATTGTGACTCACTTCCCGTGACCGGAAAAGGTGCTTCCGCGTTGACAGTAGAACTGATGACAGGATCATCTCAAGTGAAAAAAAAATCGCCTTTTAGTTAAGACCATAAACTAGAACTTGGACGAAGGAAAAAAAGGGAAAATTGGATTTTTGGCAGACTTTTTTTACAAAAAAATGCAAATTTTGGTAAAATTTGCTGATTTTTTTTAAATAGTTGCGATTGAAAAAAATTCCTTCGTCCAAGTCCTCGTGAATTGTATCTCGAAGAAGCTGTGTAAAATTTCATCTATATATACTGACGTCTACAATACTGACGTCTTTGAAAACACAGTTTCGAGAAAAACGCGTTTAAAGCTTAGAGTAAAAATAAATCTGTTTTTTTTTTGTAACTTATATTGAATCGTCGATTCCTGAGCCATAAAGTAAAGAATCTGCAGCAGCTGCATTGTCCAGGGCATCATTTTGCTCCTGTCTTTTTTCCTGTTTTTTTTTCAGCTGCACACACACGGTTTTCATCTCAAATTCGGGCATATTCGTGGAAATTTCGGCCAAGTTTTAAATCCATACAGTGAATAAAAAATAATAATGCTGATGTTCCTTCATTAAAAGTGCAAGCAGCGACCAATGCAGCAATATTAACGATCTTTGAACCAGCAGGAAGTATTTTTAGAGTAACCTTCCAGATTAACTGGTTCAAGCTTTCATTATTATTTTGTGTGAAACCACCAATACAGCGCTCCAGAAGCTCATCTTTACTGAGATCATAGATAAGTTTCATTGCCAAAACATCATTTGGTAATGGAGTATAATCATGTTTTAATGATGAAAGAGTGTTCGTAGCTGATGCTCACTGCCAAGCGCACCAGGAATCTGGACCTTTCGGGCAATTTTCGTGCTGAGGATTTTTGTCTGTAGAGCTGTAGTGATAATACGTATCCCATATAGCGTCTTTCATTCGAAGTTCTCGAAACTTTTAGGCATTTTTTAATAAATTTTACAACAGACACTTTAGATAACCTCAAATAAACCTCGTGATTCAAGAAGTAATCACCAACTGAAGTATTTCAAACTAGTTGCCTTTAGAAAGTGAAAGCAATGTACAATAAAGACAGACAAACAAGAGACGAGCAGCTGCTCCGATACACCTGCGGCGCGCTGAGCCTATCTGACTTTGAGCACGCACCTTCCCAGGGTTGTATCTCCAAAACTTTTATTCGGATCGACTTAAAAATTTAGGATAATTTTCTCGAGATGTAGAAATTAATGAGACAATAAAAAAAAACGATATTTTGAAGCTGTGAAACCCATGTAACCCCTTAAGTAAGCGCAAAAATGTAAAATGAAGTTTTATTTAATGAAATGAAGATTTTTATGATAAATATATTTGACATTTGACATTTTTAACACAACAGATGTGCATTACTGGTCACATAACTAAAAATATGCCCATGTTGCTAAACCTGCGTTGTCAATTTTAACTCTTTTAACGAAAAAATTGCAAAAAAAGGAGCTTTTGCAAAAACTGTAACAAATGTAATGTAAATTTAAAAAATATTTTAATTAAAACATATACTAATAATGAAACTAAAACGATACAAAGAAGATTAATATGAGACACCTGCGCAAGAATAAAAGTGAGATTAAATGAATTTTATACATATAGAAATACTGAAATTGATACGATACAGAGAAGATTGGCACAAGACCCCTACGCAAGAATAAAAGTAAGAATACATATATTAATACTGAAATTGATATGGTAAAGAGAAAATTTGCATCAGACCCTTGCGCAAGAATAAAAGTAAGAATAAATGTAAGCATTAATACATATATTAATACTGACATTGATACTACACAGAGAAGATCAGCAAGAAACCCCTGCGCAAGAATAAAAGTAAGAACGGGTAATCTGACCGCCTAGCGACAGACAACCAAATCTCGCAACAGCGCAAATTCTCGATTCAATATAGGACAATGTGGCAAGCACTGTTGGTTTAACCCCGGCTAGATAAGGTTGCCCGCCGCGAAGTGGGCAGATAAACCAAGACAGTAACGCGCGGCAGCGCGAACTCTCGATCCAATATAGAACAATGTGGCAAGGACCGTTGGTTTAACCCCGGTTAGATTAGGTTGCCCGCCGCGAAGCGGGTAGATAAATCAAAACAACATACGCGCGGTAGCGCAAACTCTCGATCCAATATAGGACAATGTGGCAAGGATCGTTGGATTAGGTTGTCCGCCGCGAAGCGGGCAGATAAATCAAGACAACATACGCGCGAGTTAAGACCTTCATCCAAGGCCAACGCTAGAACTTATGCGCTGAGTCAACATATCCCATGGATGGAAACGCTGAATTGCAGATCCCACGGGAAAATGCCAGAGTCGCATCTTTTACGACTATAAGTTAATATTATTTTAAACAACATGATCATTATTGTACATATCGTATTCGCTGTCACACTGTTAGTTTATAAAATTATATTTTAAGTCTTGAGTAAACTACATTCCTTTCTTAAATAAAAATCAGTTTTGTTTTTAGAAACCCTTTCGGCAAACACCGAAAAATAACTGGCGCAGTCGGTAGGATTAGGCAAAACACTGTATCGAACAATTGTTTTTGGGTCTCAACCCTTAAGCCTAATCGAAGAAGAAACAAAAACGCTCTGAAGATATCCAAGCCATCCATCGAGGACTAGCAGAAGTATCCGAAGACAACTAATTTCAACTTTAAGAAGTCCAGAAGAAATTCCAACTTTTGTCCGACTCTACTCTGGAATGGAATTGTGATTAACTCAATTAGAATAGGAAGACCTGGGAAAGGACAACTTCTCCACACCTATAGGCACTATAATAAGAACCAGAAAGAAACAAGAATGTAGAAAATCTTCATATGCTTATTACTGTAAGTGTCCATTCCTTTTTTAACTTTTTGCCAAATGCATTGATTTTCTCAAAGTAAACTTAATTAAAACTATATGAACAAAGAATTAACAGAAATAATTGAAGATTTAAATAAAATTAGTTTAAGAGATAACATTAGAAATTGATAACTTAGAAACAAATAAAATGGCATTAAACGTCCCATTGTTAAGATATCAAGCTGATAATATTCCCCATTTTGACGGCAATCCCCGGCAATTGCATAGATATCAAAGATATGCAGTCTTATCAAAATTAAGAGATCGTGCTGCTGACTTAAGCGGCACTAGAACACAATTGAATTGAATTAAACAATTGGCAATTAATTAAAGATGCTCTAAATCAAACATTTTCGGATCAGAGAGGTACAGATTGTCTCATTCAAGATTTAATATCTATGAAAACTTTAAAAAATGAAACTCCAATTTAATTTGGCATGAGAATACAAGACGCACGCAGTCTATTGTTTTCCAAATTAAATTCAACTATTGATAATGAAGGCGAAAATTTAATAAAGATAAACCATTACGATGATTTTGCCCTTAAAACATTTATTCACGGATTACCTTACCAAATTCAATTAGTCATCAGACTTAGAAATCCCAGCTCACTCGAACAAGCTCTAGCTTTCGTTACCGAAGATGAAAATTTTAAATACATTAATACAGGACATACCCCGAATTTACAACAAATATTACAGACCACAACCATTACTTAATCCAAATTACTCTAAACCCAATTATACACCCAAACTTCAACCAAATTTCTAACAGAAATTTCAACCAAATTTACAACAGAAACTTCAACCAAATTTCCCACAGAAATTCCAACCAAATTTCCAACAGAAATTTCAACCCAATTCTCCACAGAAGTTTCAACCAAATTTGCAACAAAAATTCCAACCAAATTTTCAACTAAAACCCACTAACTTTCAAAATTCAAGACCCAATTATCAGTCATTTAATAATCAACAAAGACCATTCACATATAACTCAAAACCCAGTCACATGAGTAAAAATTTCTCACAGACAAGCTTTAGACCTGAGCCAATGGACACCAGCGCTGGAAACACTGTTAGATCTAAACAAAACTTTACTATGGAAGAATTATTTGCTGAAGAAATAAATCAAGAACAAGGACAATATTTTTCAGTTTAAGACGAATTATGCTTTAACAACGAAAAATGCACGAACGAAAACTATTACAGTCACCAAGAAGAATTTGAATTCCTTCATAATAACTCTAAAATACAATCTAAAATATGACTTTCCAAATTACCAACCAGAAGAAAATCCTCAACAGTCAAATTTTCACGAGATCCACCAAGATCCCGACCAGACATAATTCATCTAAATAGCATACGCACAAACCTTCCTTACATTGATATTCCTGAACTCAAAGCTAAATTTTTGATAGACACAGGTAGTTCAGGCAGCCTCATTGGCCCATCATTAGCCCATAATTTTTATAAAAGTTATATTACTAAAGAAAAATTTAACATCCAAACAGCACACGCAATGACAATTCATGACGAAATAGCTAACATTCCCGTATTTAACATTTTCAAAACTAAAGACTTCCATAAATTCTATTTATTTAAATTCTTAAAAAAATATGACGGACTTATAGGAGCTGACTTACTAAACCAATTAGAAGCTAACATTAACATAAAAACCCGAAAACTGACAACACCCTTGATAGAAATACCAATCATCTATAATATTCAAACTGTTCAATTTCACTACCACCACGAATTTTAAATTATACGATTTTCACAACTAATAACGAAATGTAACACCAAGAAATAAATAAAGAAATCCCTTGCGAGATACAGATGCTAAAAATCACAACAAATATTACCAAATGGCCATCAATATCAAAAACCCTAAAGTGCAAAAAATAGAGAACAATAAATGGATATTAATCTTTCCCAAAGAAGTAATAAATAAGTAAATAATTAAATATAATAATAATAATATAATATAAATAAGTAAATAATTGCGCAACAGCGCGGAAAAAAATAAAGACACCTTCCCCATGAACGGAACGTACAAATTAGAATTAAATTCAAATTGTGAGATTAACATCGGAAACATTAAAGTCAAATCTTACCAAAATTCAAGAACAAACTATAGGACTATTGAAACATCAAAATTAAGTTTTGAAAATCAAATTAGAATAAATAAAAAGTTAATAATAAAGCCTATACATGTAGAATCCGTCAACTTAAACGAAGTCAATAACTTTCAACACATCTTGGACCTACAAAACATGAACCTGGAAGACATCATGGACAGACAAACAAACCAAGTGTTTGGACATTGATATTGTATTTAATAATCATTGTAATTAATCTTTTATTTGTTTTATAAATTGTGTAAAAGAACCCACCAAACAGAACCTAAAGAAACCCAAATCGTCATCTAATTTCGCACCTGCTACACACCGGATGCTCAATCTTAGCCCGGGAGAAGTTAAGATCTTCATCCAAGGCCAACGCTAGAAGTTATGCGCTGAGTCGACATATCCCATGGATGGAAACGCTGTATTGCAGATCCCACGGGAAAACGGCAGAGTCGCATCTTTTACGACTATAAGTTAATATTATTTTAAACGACATGATCATTATTGTACATATCCTATTAGCTGTCACACTGTTAGTTTATAAAATTATATTTTAAGTCTTGAGTAAACTACATTCCTTTCTTAAATAAAAATTAGATTTGTTTTTAAAAACCCTTTCGGCAAACACCGAAAAAAAAAACACCACGCAAACAGCGCGAACTCTCGATCCAATAGAGAACAATGTGGCACGGACTGCTGGTTTAACCCCGGTTAGATTAGAACAAATAATTTTTGGAAGCCAATTTTGTATATACTTTACACAAATATTTGACACAAAAAAATTATACAATTTATAAGTTGTTATTTATAAATTTGGCAACGCTGACCCAATTATATCTACATTCCTAATGTGACCAGTCATAAACGTCAGATTTTACATACGCGTCAGAATTAATGTGGAGAAAACGTTAATTTTGTTATTACAAAAACCCAAATATTTCTCCGAAATAATAAAAAATATTACACCTTCTAGCTATATAACAAACCATTTACAAAATATATTCATTTTTTACAAGGCCCATGTCTTTCCACTAGAATGTGGATGCAATTTATGTGGTGATGGTATTGATCCTGATATAGGAGTTCATACACAAACAGTTGAGAGAATGTGGGACAGTGCTAAATGGAGGAACAAGAGACATAGGGGGACAGCGTGATATCATTCGCAATCTTATTTATCAGATTTCATATGGCGACAGCATCAGGTGAAAGAAAATAGAGATAATTTTGAATCTATGTTAAACTCTTTAAACGAAAATTTTTTAATTTTGAAAATGTTTTAATTTTGTGTAAGTGTTTTATTTTATAATCTATTACAAAAATTTTAGGTGTAGATTGCCGGCATTTAAAAATGTAGCGGTGGTAGCGTTAATACGTAAGTACAAAAGGTTCTTCCAATAAGAGATTTTATTTTTATATGAAGAATAAAACGAGTATTTTAAGCGAAATCATCTGTTGTTTATTTAATTTTAAAGAGGAGAGTATGCCATTATTAATGGAAAACAACATTAGCCAAATGGCCGCTACGGCTGCGCTAGCAAGTATGTTAAGGTAATTAAGGAAGGATCAATTGAAATTATAACTAAGTGTATTAGGAAACGTTTAAATTATTTAATTTGTGGAATGGTTTAAAGGACCTTTTTTAAATTTCTGTGTGAATAGCACAATACGAATTATCTGATCTAGGGTCAATCCCGAATCCATGATCTATTGGCACGAACATTTCTTATAGAATTTAATTTATAGATTTGGGATAATTGGATTGAACCGCGGCTTTGGAACTATTCACATGTGTTCTACAAATATATTAAATACTTGCATAGTTCATTGTTCTCTAATTACTTTCACACAAATTGAAATTTACAAATTGGAATTTATTCGGTATTTTCGGTATACATTAAACCATATTTACACAATTTTTTAGAAAAACAAGACGTGGATCGCAAAGATTTTGTTACAACGTTCTTTATACGATGGGAACAAATCAAACTTTTTACTAGCCTGTTCGAATAATCCGCATAAAGAAAATATCAAACCGACGATCCTTTTTATAAGAACTGGCTTTTAAACTTATCACTCCTGCAATATAGAATCGTTTACAAATACGAAATTTGCAAACAGAACTCAGTTCGGTCATAAAAAGAATCCTCACAATTCCTCTGGATTCTGAGAAACTGTTGCCTTGTCAATCCTCTTGTAAGACTTGTTTACTTCACAAAAAAATGCTAGAAATATATTTTTTTTCTGTTAAAATAAAACTCAGATCGAAGCAAATTAGTTTTGTAATGTGTGCAGGTAAGCCATTGTATTTCAAACTTATTGATACAATAACTTTTTATTTCGCTTTCGAACAATGTTTTTGTTAAATAAAATCAATTTTTATAACCAAAAGCTGCGCCAAGTGCTAAAAATTAATTTGTTTACTGTTACCATAAAACTCTGTCCATGTTGCAGCAAAATTGGTTTTATGACGTGTAAATATAAGCCATTGTATTTCAAACTTATTGATTATGAACTTTTTATTTCGTTTTCGAACAATTTTTCTGTTACAAATTATTTTTGTTGAGGCGTACTGTGCGATTCTCTCGAGTATCGAAAGCAAACAATTTAAAATATGTAGCAAATCCGGGATAAAATACGTGATAAACTCAAGTTTCCTAACTCTTTTGAACTTCCTCTGTTGGAACAATATAATTGATAAATAAGGATAAATGATAAAATATGACCAAGGGATTAACTGTATTGGAGTAAGGTTGCCAGATGGTATCCAGGAGGATATATCCTCCTTTTCCATAAATTGCCCTGCCATACTCCATTGCCTATTGTATGTACTCCTTATTGAAATACGTCTTTAAAACGTGATGAAAAAGCCGTGCGTCTTAAAAAGCCGTTTACACCAGGCGATTTTTGAGGCGATTTTTGGTTGAATAAGAATATCGCTTCGTATAAACGGCCTTTTACGTAATGACTTTCAAGAAAAAAAGTTAGTTGCCACTATCGTTTTGGCCATTTACTTTTTTCTCGCCTATGTTTCCTTCCTGTATACATAAAACCGAGGAGACTCCGCGATTTAATAAATATTTGACTCTAAAGTAGTTTAAGAGTTTGCAGTTTTTTTTTAACGAAATGTAAGTTTACGGAAGTATTAATAGCCGGCGTCCTACTCTTCCGCTGCATCGGCACTTCCGGGTTCCGGACAGGGTGCGACTGCCAAGGGGATGTAAGCACTTATGGCTTTAGATAGGGCTTCACACGAGAGTCTCGTTTCTGCTCTCGTTTCGGGCAGCCGTAACATTTTCTTCATAAATTTGAACCCGGACTTGCCCGAGCTCAGAACGAGCAGAACATTTTCTTCATAAATTTGAATCCGAGCAAAGACGAGATCAGAAACGATACTCTCGTGTGAAGCCCTAGCTTGAGAAAGGCAAGTAGCTACGAAAAGCATAAGAAGATGATAGGAGCAGCGGGTTCGTTTTCCAAGGTAACCAGCTATTTTTAACATTCTACTTTAATGACTCTCAAAAATGTCCATGCTGCAGAGGGAACACTAGTAGTCCACATGGTAAAGCACCCTCCTTTTTTGGTAATTACCCCCTTTTAGAAATTTACTTTATTCTCATGCAACTCTGCGTTTGTTTACTTTCTGTATACATATATCCGAGGCGAATCTGTAATTTACTAAATATTTAAGCCTTGTCGCATACTAGATCCGCTCCGCTCACCTCAGATCCGATTGGATCCGCTCCTCTCAGCTCCTTCATTCTTCCACATATCACTTTCCCACACACTCAATCCCGTCCCACTGAACGCTTTGTGAGCTTTATGTATAGCTGTCGAACTATGTTGAAATTCATATAACACATATGAATATGAATAGTAGCGACACTGCTGAAGAAGATTTTATATTTTAATGAAATTCAATAGTAAAATGAAAAAATAAAAACTGTGCGTTATAGGTTAAGAAAAGTTAGTGTTGCGACTGCGTGAACCATCCGGCCTAGTATTCATGACAAACAGAAAATACGGAGCGAAACGGAGCCGAGCTGAGCTGAGCAGACGCAGTATGTTCGTTTCTAAAATATTTAAATGCACGGGTTTTATATTTTTCTTGGCTGAAAGGCTGAACTTAGCGGTGACGAGCGGATTCAGTGTGAGACAAGCCTAAGAGTTCGCTATTTGCGCTCGCTAATTATGAGTAAGCGGAGGAGAGAGTTTGCGTAACTATTAAGAATTTACGTGTTTTAATCAGAGACGAGAGGACGTTGATGCCAAATGTTCTATTTGCGATTTACGATTTTGTAAGTTATATTTGCGATATAATGTAAGTTTTTTACAATTTTGTCTTAAATTAAAACAAATTTACTCGAAAACTGTCACATTTCATGAATTTTTGCCGAAAATTTTTTACAATTTTTGTCTAAAATTAACTAAAATTTAGTCAAAAACTGTAAAACTTTGTGTAAATCTTGTCCCATTTCTCCTGTTTGGGGCCTGAGTTGTCTAAATCAGCCACGGACCAAACCAACCAAAGATCCTTTGCAGCTTGAATTGACTTTATTTGTTATGTAATTCGATTATATAAGAGAGATTTATTAATAAAAGTTATGAAAATATTAAGAGGAAAAAAATATAAAAGAAAAAAAAAAGAAAAAATCGTAAATACGAGGTATTGCGATGTCATGTAGATGTAAGCAACAAAGGCTTTAGAAAGGCATGTAACTACGGAAAGGCATAAGAAGATGATACGAGCAACAGGTTCGTTTTCCAAGGTAACCAACAATTTTCAACATTCTAATTCTCAAAAATACCCATGTTATAGAGGGAACACTAGCATTCCACAAGCACCATCAATGGTACAACTCCATGGAATGTAGGCGAGACCGGGGCAAGTTGGTACAGGGGCAGGTTGATACAACGTTTGTCTGGAGTTGATTGTAGTGTGCAGGTGCTCCCCACCACAGGTATCAATTCGTGAAGTTATAGGCCTCAGTTAGACAGTGTTCCCATCAAGATCTTATGTTTAGTTTCAATTCTATGTTAACAAAACTGTTTATTATCACCATAATAAATATTTCTTCTCTCAATTGTTGTCTATTTATTTTGATGATACAAGTTGTATCAAACGTCCAAATATATTCTGTGCTTTGTTACTAATAGGTAAGTAATTTCACATGTCCTTGAATTCTTAGTTTGCTTCGTTTCGTGGTTACGTTTGGTGAAGTTTCATGGCGTCCTCCAGGGCAACTTCGTTCAATAAGACTAGTCTTTTTTTTAAATAATTTGAATTAGATGTTAGAACTATATAATCTGGAGGCTAAAGATATTCGGAATGTTGATGAGACAGGTTGTCAAAATCTCCAACTTCCTTGCAAAATGTGGCTCAGAAAGGGTCACGACAAGTTGGGAAGGCAACATCGGCAGAAAGGGGGACAAATGTAACAATGGCATTGGAAGTGGGCGCAATTGAAAAAAACAGTGCCACGCAAGTTTATTTTTCCCAGGGTTCACTTCTAAGAATTCATGGTTAGAGACGGCCCTCCTGGTTGCATCGGCACAGCTCATCCATCGGACTTGATGACTGCGTCATCATTCATGGAGTTCATCGAACATTTCCATAAGCATGGTAACTCCACCAAGGACAAACCATGCTTATTGTAGTTAGATAACCACGACTCTCACCTGTCTATACCATTCCTAAATTTCTGCAAGAATAATGGTATCATACTGGTATCTTTCTCGCCGCACACATCCGACCGCCTACAACCTCTTGATAAGTCGGTTTACGGACTCTATTACTTTGCTGGAGTGGATCAGTGGATGACAAACAATCCAGGAAAAACATACTCCATATACGACATTCCTGGGGTAGTGAAGCAAGCTCTCCCCAATACTACAAACCCTGCCATTGTTATGTCTGGAGTCTCTACCACTGGCATCATGCCGTTCAATCCAGAAGTCTTTACAGAAGCAGACTTTCTGTCATCATATGTCACAGATGATCCTCAACAACTAACGTCTCCAGAAACCACCAACCAGCTGCCGGTCCCATCTACCAGCAGTGGTTCTGGGACCAGATATGTCAGTCTACAAGAGTTGAAACCGTATCCGAAGGCGGGGGAGCGGAAGGGAAATTTTAAAGGTCGCGAGAGAGTCTGTCTAGTCGTAAAAACATAAACGAGAAGCCACCCCCCGATCCGATTTCCTTCAGTTTCTGACGAACTATCAGAAAATGAACCAGATCCCAAGAGATATGGGTCAAGACCTGAACAAAAGGAAGGGAAAAAGGAAGGTTGAAAAATCATGGACAATCCACGGACAAAACAAATAATACCTAAACATCTCAATCAAAGCTTATCTGAAAACCACATAGAGCAATAATATAAATTTTCAAAGCTCATCAACGAACTATTCGTCCAAACCACCGACACAATGAACCACCGAATCAGGTGCCTGCAACTTAATCTAGCTAAAAGAAAATCAGCAACTATTGCTCTTTTAGAAAAGATATCTCGGGACGATTGGCACATCCCTGATGACAACACCCTGTCAGACCACAAGTTCTTTTGCTGGTCCATCGGTCTAGAAACAGAATTACCAGAAAGTTTCCACGGTTTCTGCACGAAGAAGGCAAACTGAAATTTGTTCAGTGAAATAGTTACAAAACGGATTCTTGATATCACCCCAGATTGACAATTGCGGTTCTCCCCAAGAAATTGCATGCTTTGCTGGAGCCGGTAATAACTCTATTGTAAGCGCGGCCGTTGAATCTATGCCACGCCGAAAATACTTTCAAAAATCGGTCCTTTGGTGGACCCCTGAGCTTACTTCCTGTCGGAAAGAAAATAAACGACTAGGACGTTTATACCAGCGCAGCACAGGACAAGACAGAGAAGTAAACCGTACGAAGTACAAAAAAAAACTCAACGAATATAAATGTTTAATCGTGGAAACCAAAACCCAAAAATGGCAAGATTTCTGTGCTAATCATTCCAACGGGTACGCCGATAGCAAATCTACTCTAGATGCCCTTCAAAACATGGCCTCGCCAACCGAGATACAATTCGACACATGGCAGCTCTATAACGAGGTCTCACAAAAAAACTAATCTAAGCTTCCATTGGGTGATGGCACATCACGGCCTCACAGGTAACGAAAGAGCGGACAGTCTGGCTAGACAAGCCTCTGGTCAAAACTCCACAGGCCTAGAGCCTCACAATACTGCAGTTATTTTCAAAAAAGTGCCAAGCCAGGCAATAAAACACGGGATCAACACCTACCTTAACAGTGAGTGGCAACAGCGATGGATTGCGTCAAAAACTGGTCTTTGGACTAAAAACTTAATCTCTTCAATCCACAAGTGGACTAATATGGAGATCTGTCTCTCGCACCACGCGATCCAACTGATCACTGAAGTCGGCTATTCTGAATGAGACGCCGGTTAAAGAACAATTAGAAAAAGAGTTGAGTAAGAGAACGCAAAGGAAAAAAGAACTTATTTTCTTTTACTTCCATGTATCAACTTGCCCCAAACTTGTATCAACTTGCCCCTGGACGGGGCAAATTGTTACATTTTGAGTTGATTCGAAAATCAGTCAGTCACGATTGACCGGTTTTAATTCGGGGCTTGGAAAAAATTGGGATGGCAAACAATGTCGGTGGTATAATTTGGCTTGAATTTGATGAATCTAAGTCAACTATCAGAATAGCAAAAATTACGGCGAGCTTAATAAGAAGAATGTTTCTTAATTATTAAACAACAAAAACTTTTAAATGCAGACTGAAGCTATAATAAATGAAGCTGTTGCTCCACAGGCCATTATGACAATTATTGAAACTTTGGGGAATGTGTCACGTATTCCTGTTGTCATAGACACCAGCTACCATAGTGCTGAGAAACTATTTCCTATATTGATTCAATATTTCGACTGGACTGGAAATTGAATTGAAATAAACATTATTGCTATACAAGGATTACCAGGCGTAAAGCTTGTATGCGAAACCCGGGTTAAAACGGCTTCACGCGCCGAAAAGAAATGTTGGAGAAAGAATACCTCATAGGAGTTGGCTGTCCAACACATATACATAACGGCCTAAGCAATGGTGTCAATTTGATGCAACTGGATATTGAGTCAAAAATATTGAAAATTTTTCGTGGGCGCGCGTGCAAAATAAGTATATATAATAAGTCATTTTTTTTATATGTGCGTTTTTATCATCATTCCAAAGAAAAAAGATTTCTCCATCATTGTGCAAGAGGAGACAGTCAATTTGACAGTCAACAGTCAAATGTGACCCAATCATATTTAATTTGGTTGTGAACGAGGAGGTAGTTTGGACTTGCCCCAATGTTGTTTGTGCAAAAGGGGAAAATTCATTCTACTAATGTAATGTTATGACTTATCTTTCTAAGCCCTGATTGCTGCGCTTAAGAGGTTTGACCACTAACAAATCTGACTTAACTCCGTAAACATATCAATCTGAGAAGGTGACTTATGATGCTCAAAGTTCAGAGAAAAAAAAACATTTTGAATTGTGGACCTCTTGTGGAACAAAATAATAGAAAAGGTGCGTTTCTTTATGGAGGTTTCCTATCGTGGTCAGGTTGATTACGGTCTATAAGTTCATTCATAGATATATAACATTCTGCTATAATAAACTGTCATTGATTTAATGTGTCATTGTCACTGTCATTGTTTGGTTGGTTAAAGAACGTCAACATGAACGAGAATATAATTGATTGTCCGGATAGTGATGTTGCAGTTTTGGAGATACATGTGAATCAAGCTGTTTTAGAAAGTGTAGCCATGGAGGTAGAACATGCGGTAATGGAGGTGTCCTAAATAGATATGAACCAGGTTATTGCATTTTAAAATGCAGACCAAGAGGCGAAAACTGCAGATTTATTAAAATGTTTTGCAATAACAAACAAGTTTGTTGAAATCATTGTAGCTAAAAAACGTTCATCGGGATGCGATACAGTACATAGAGATAAAAGAGGAAGTTCAGTGCCATGGAACAAGACATCTGACGATAGATTGGCCGCAGTTCGACAGCATCTAATCTCCATTCCTGCCTACGAGAGCCACTATACAAGAAGAGACAAACAAAAAAAATATTTGCCTCCTCATTTGACTTTTGAGGAATTGAATAATTAATACAAACGTATAGAAGGCAGCTAAGTAGTATCATTCAAAATTTACTCCTCAGTTTTCCATACGTTAAATTTTTCCATTAAACAACCTAATAAAGACACTTGCCAGACCTGTGATAATAATAATAATACTCTTTATTAGCAAATTGCTATTACATTTCAAATAGTAATAAATATAAATATAGAAGTGGATAAAACTATACTACTATTAAAATTTAATTTTACATTACATTTCCTTTTTTACCATATAGGCTTTTAGATACCTCTTAAAAGGTAAAAAAGCCTTCATAAAATAAGAATTTAAATTTTCTATTAGTTCTACAATATTTTATGTCAAAGTCTGTTGTGTTCCTTAGTGTATAGTCGTGTCTTTCACATATAAAGCTAATCTTTTCTTTAATATATTCTGGCATCAAATTACATTTTATTTTGTGAATTAGAAGTAGGGTGTTGAAAACAATCAGCTGACCAATAGACATTACTTCTAGTATGCGTAACATAGTGGTGATAGGTGTATACATATTGCATTTAAGAATAGCTCTTAAACATCTTGTACCACTTGAAATTCTTTCATTTTATACGCAGGTAAATTATATAATATAGTGCTGCAAAACATAACTTGTGGAAGAATCAACGATTTATATAACAGCAATTTTGTATACATAGTCAGATTTTTTCCTATTCTATTTAAAAAGTAAATTTTCTTAGACATCTTACGTATTACATAGTTTGCATGTGATATAAAATTTAACTTATTGTCTAAGATAACACCCAGATACTTGATTTCATCTACTTGTTCTAAGATTACATTATGTACACAGACTTTGTCTTTACAACCAATATTTGAAGCAATCTTATTTCCTAAAACCATATATTTACAATTGTTTACATTGATAGCCATATTATTGAGGCATAAGTATGAATATATAGCCTCCAGATCACAATTAATTTTTTCTGTCATTTCGGGGTAATTGGTGCCTGTTATGCATATCATGGTGTCATCCGCAAACAGATGAATGTCACTATATTGAACACATTTGACTATATCATTATTAGATAAAATAAAAAGGAGCGGACCCAGTACAGTTCCCTGCGGGGCACCATATTTTACTTGCACATTTTCTAATCTGAAAATACATTTTTAAACTTAACCCTTTGTCGTCTGTTTTCTAGGTAAGACTCGAACCACTTCAAAACTTTGCCAGAGAGTCCATATAGATGCAATTTATTCAAAAGCAACTCTCGGTTGATAGTCTCGAAAGCTTTTTTAAAGTCTAAGAAGATCACAATTTGCCTTTTGTCACCTGCATTTATCCACTGGTCACATACATTTAACACCGTTGACTCACAGGAATTATTTTCAACAAAACCCGATTGAACGCTTGTTATAATGTGATGGTTCTTGCAGTATTCCAACAACTGATTTTTTTACCACCGTTTCAAGAAGTTTTTCGTAAACAGGCACTATATTTATGGGACGGAATTCCTCACACTTTATCGTATATGTTACTTTAGGCACTGGCACAACCGTTGAAGTTTTCCAATCCTCCGGGAATTGTCCTTTCTGCAATGAGCTATTAATGACGTCTAGGAACCTGTACCCAATTACCTGGAAAGCATCTATTAATATTTTTGTTGTTATTCCGGAATCATCACCACTGCCTGTATGTTTCATATGTCTAACTTCTTTCTTCAAGCTTGCCATCTCTACCATCTTGAATATTGCAAAGGAATCGTTACTAGTTTTATTCATGTGATACTCATATCTATTCGTTGGTTGGTTCTGTGTTGTATCGGAGACAATGTTATTAATACTCTCCACAAAATATATGTTAAAATTGTTGCTGATCTCAATAGGCGTTTCACTATGCTCGTTATTAAATCAAATTTTCTCTGGTAAACCTTGCTTCTCTGATATCATGGCTTTTATGTTTTTCCACATTTCCCTGGGTCTGTTCTTGTTATTGTCAATAACATCACGAAAATACTGATCTTTAGCAGTTTCTAAAATGTACAACTGTGTTTCTTAAATGTTTGTATTCCTCCCATAAATTTCCATTCCCTGTAATTTTTGCTTCTTGGAATTTCTTGTCCCTAAGTTTTATATGTCCAAGAATATCATTATTGAACTATTTTCTGTCGCGACTGTAGGAAAAGAGTTTTTTAGTGACCTTTGGGCAAATCCGATTTATTGACGATGTAATGCAGTTAACGAGTTTTTTTGCTAAATAGTGTTACTAATATTGTTATTCCATGTGGTGTCTTTTATTAATAATTCTTGGAAAAGCTCTGTCCGGTGGCTTTTGTAATTTTGTGTTTCTATAGTCATTTTCTCTTTTTTGTGTAATGTATCTTTATTCAGTATATCGAGACTTATGATACAGTGATCTGCTATCCTTGGTATTTGTAGAACATTGCATTTTAATGATTTTTCATTGGTAAGTACATGATCAATTAACGTCGAGCTGTTCTTGGTAATGCGCATCGGCTCTAACAATTTGAATAAATCCATTTACGTATATTAAGTCTTTATACTTTTTTGTATAGAAGGTATCATTGAGTAAGTCAAAGTTAAAATCTCCAACGATAATGTTTTGCCCATCAAAAACACCAACATCATTTAAGAAATTTTCAAAGTATTCAATGAATATTGCCTCATTTTTACTTGGAGAGCGATAAACCGTTGTTAGTAAAACACGTTTTTTTTTGTATTGATATTTCTACAGTCACTATCCACGCTGTTGTTTCAATGCTCTGTGACTTAACCAGTTTATGACCTGTCCCTTTTCTTATGAAAATCATTACTCCTCCTGTTCTATTGTTGGTCGTACAGCACTGTTCAAACTTGTATCCCTCGAGATGCAACTCAACCCTACTAATTTCACTTTTTACATAGGTTTCCGTCAGACAAATTACCATAGGATTTCTATTTTCAATAAAATGTGCAACTTGGTCCTTATTATTTAGATAACCTTGACAGTTCATATAGATTACGGAGCTGTTACGTTCTATCATTGCTAATTGCTATATATCATTTATCGGGGGTTGATATTGGAAATATTTTCTTTTTTGTGATTCTGTGATTCTTTTCAGTGATGGACATATTTTACTCCACACGGTGTGCTCTGTATTTGAGATCAATTTAAATTTAATGTTTGCTGTGTCGCAGTTGACACATTTTTCAGTTTCACTAGTGCAGTCTTCAAGTTTATGATTACCACTCCATATAGAGCACACCATGGTGCTCTTGCAGTTCTTTTGTGTGTGGCCGAAACTTTGACAATTATAACAGCGTACTACCCCATAATCTTCTGAGAATTCGCACAATTACATATTCCATCCTATATTTATTTTATCTCTTATTATTAATTTTTTGAAAACATATTCATTTACCTATTATATAGAAAAACTTCTTGGTTACCTTACTTCTTTACAGTATTGTTATTTCGGACTTTGTATTTTCTAGATTATTTTGTTGTATTATGTTTTCAATTAGCTCCTCATCTAATTCTTGATGTTCGTCATCATGAATTCTAATTATTTTAAGCCTGTTTTTTAATAGTTTTGGCCGTCTGATTTCATAATTTTGTCCTACTTTCTATTCAATCTTTTCTTGAACAGTGGTTAAGTCCTTTTCTGTATCACACTGTATAACTAGACCTCCATTTTTTGTCGTTTTTCCCATGCTAACTCCTACACCGATTTCTGATGGTTTGACAGTGTTCATTAAATCCTGTTTGGTTTGTTTTGGGTCTTCTTGTTTATTTTTCGGATTCATTATTAATGTTTGATTTTTTACTAATTTTTATGTCTTTCTTAGTGCTTTGACGAACGACATTGATTCTTCCATTATTTATTTGGGTTTTTTCATCTCGTATCTCCGTTATCTCCTCGCGCAACTTTTTGTTCTCCTCTATCAGCTGATTAATTTTATCATATATTCTCACTATCATAGACTTTAAACATTTTAACGATTCAAATAGATTTCCTAGTAAACTTTCTTCTATATTTATTTCATCTTTTCCACTGTGGCATCTTGTTATATCTGATTCTTCTTCAGTTACTGTTTTTGTGCCACCCCCTATGTTATCACATTTAATACATTTCCAAGTTGCTTTTATCCTGTGAAACCCACGTAATTGCACATTTTGGCACTTCGTATGATAACTTTGTTGACACTCCGTGCACAGTATTATTGTTTTTGTTTCACCAAGGTACCGAAAACAGCCCCCGCAGACGAAGTGTAATCCGTCCGCGTTCATTTCACCTGTTTTCGGTGCGTAGGAACGAAATTTCGCCTATTTTAGGAGCGTAAAACTAACACGTCCGCTCGCTGCGGTGTCTCGACTTGAACTAATGTCTAGTCTAATGTCTAGTAGTGAATCGTCTACAAATGGAAATTAAAATGAGCAATACGGATAATGAAAAACATGTATCTGAAGAAAAATATGAAAAACATCTAATTCTTGCAGATAATGCATACACACACACTTCAGAAGCAAAAGATAAGATTGATCTTCAGGCATGCCTGCCAACCCCAATCCTGAAAAACTGTATTTCCTTCTATAAACGCCAGTTATGGGTTTTCAATTTGTCTGTGCATGACTGCGATAACTCACAAGGATATTGTTACCTTTGGAATGAAACAATAGCAGCAAGAGGGACAAACGAAATTGCATCGTGTGTTTACAATTATATCGAAAATCTTCCAGAAAACATCGCGACATTGACAATGTACGTGACACATGTGGAGGCCAGAATAGAAACACCCACTTTGCTGCAATGTGCTTAACGGCAATACAAAAATCAAAAAGCTTGGTTGAAACAAGGGAATTTGTAAAGAATATGGGAATGGCCATTTTTTTTGGAGTTGGCGGATTTTTACCTTGAATAACTGTTACTAATCGTCCTCCGTAGTGTATTTGCAAACTTAGAGAGCCAAAACGAAGCTTCTACGTCGATTTATTAAAAAAATATACGGGTTTTTATGAAAAAAATGACATTTTTTTGACGCAACAGTTAATATTTTCCTTCACTACCTAACCTCTCTAATTACTTGTCAAACAAAAAGTGCAGGAGAAGCCCAACCGACGTTGCCAATTTTATCTTTTTATTTTACCTTGTTCTGGTAAACATTCAATATACAATTTCTTCACATGCACTTACAACAACATTGAAATATAAATTTAATTTTTAATTCTAATTTCATTCTAATTGGTTTAACTCAGGTTAACTCAATACTTCTTGCAACTTTATCTTATTTTAGACCATATAGGCGGTACTCTTAAGACCATATAAAAACCTAATCTAACCAAGGTAAAACCACCGGTCGTTGCCACTTTGTCCTACATTGGACCGAGAGTTCGCGCTGCCGCGCGTATGTTGTCTTGATTTATCTTCCCGCTTCGCGGCGGACAACCTAATCTAACCAAGGTAAAACCACCGGTCGTTGCCACTTTGTTCTACATTGGACCGAGAGTACCATAAAAGTTTGGATCTACGAAGTTAAAGTTTAAACCACATGCGTGCGGCAGCGCGAACTCTCGATCAAACCACATGCGCGCTGCGCGCGCATGTGATCGAGAGTTCGCGCTGCCGCGCGTATGTTGTCTTGATTTATCTTCCCGCTTCGCGGCGGACAACCTAATCTAACCAAGGTGAAACCACCGGTCGTTGCAACTTTGTCGTGCGGCAGCGCGAACTCTAGATCAAACCACATGCGCGCTGCGCGCGCATGTGATCGAGAGTTCGCGCTGCCGCGCGTATGTTGTCTTGATTTATCTTCCCGCTTCGCGGCGGACAACCTAATCTAACCAAGGTGAAACCACCGGTCGTTGCAACTTTGTCGTGCGGCAGCGCGAACTCTCGATCAAACCACCGAGAGTACCATTGGACCGAGAGTACCATAAAAGTTTGGATCTACGAAGTTAAAGTTTAAACCACATGCGTGCGGCAGCGCGAACTCTCGATCAAACCACATGCGCGCTGCGCGCGCATGTGATCGAGAGTTTGCGCTGCCGTGCTATATGCGGTCTTGATCTATTCTCTCTCGGACAACCTAATCTAATTTATACCCATGGTAATTTCATACCCATGGAGGAAGATAACGGGAAATCACCTCCATTATACTTCCCAAGAGAACCACATGATGACGACATTCAAGTCATTATCGTGGTCGCAAACATTCATTAGTGAATATGCATAAGAATAAGAAGAATACATAGAAGATTAACATGACCCCTGCGCAAGAATTAAAATAAAATTAAATATATTTAATACATATAATACTTAAATTGTAGCGACACAGAAAAAAAGTATAATCTCTGCAAAAGAATTGAACTTGGCAACAGCGTATCTGCTGTATAAATATATTTTCTGTCAAATAACCGGACAGAAGTTGCAGTTATATTTGTTGTTGTATTAAAAAATGTCAGTTTTTTGGATTACAAAAGCCCGTATATTTCTTGAACCAGCCGACGTAGAAGATTCATTTTTACTTTCCACGTTTAGAAATACAGTTTGGAAGACGATTAGCAACAGTTAGTGAAGGTAACTCCACCATTCCCATATTCTTAATAATAGCCGAAACGAGTCATAAGTTTCTTGTCCCTGGACACTCACACGTGGAATGTGACACGGACCACAGCGTCATTGAGAAAATGGAAAAAAAAATGCTCATATTTCAATCAAACACCCGCTAGACTGGGCTCAACTTATAAGAGTTGCAGAAGAAAAAGGCTTTTATAATGACACAGATGGCTCAAGAAGATTTCTTTTCTTACTTACATTTACTAAAATCATCCTTGCAATTGCGTAAAACAGACGTCGAAAATAATAAAATCAACTGGAGACCAATTAGATGGATAAGATATTTGAAAACGGTGGGCCCTTAATTTCTTGTTAATTATTCTGTTGACGACGAGGACAGCTTTAGAACATTGAGGTTTTCAAAATTAACTCCAAGAGTTATCTCTACACAGCCACTACCAATTTCAAATGAAAAAAATAAAGATCTGATAGATCAGCTGCCATTTATCTCGAACATCTTCAAGGAGTAATATAGAAACATAAAAGTAGCTAAAAGCAACAATGGAAAGGAGCTAAAGAAAAAGAACAAGAGGGCTCATGTAGATGACTTGCCAAGCGACAGTGAAAGTGGATCAATAACAATAAGTAACACAGTAATAATAATAGTAATAGTTTTAATATTAATTTAAAATAAATGATCAAATCGTTTTTGTCTAATAAAATTTACATAAATTGGGGTATCTTTATGTAAAAAAAAAATCTAGAATATTTTACTTATTTTTGATAGAAATTATGTTTTTATTTTCATTTCAAAAATATATAATTTTTTTAACGAAAGGTTTGGTTTGATTTGATTTCTATTTTGAAATGAATTCCTAAATTTGATGTTTAATTAATTTGACATCTGATAAAAGAAACCTACTACAAATTATGAATAAACAAACAAATCTAAAACAGATCTGGACCTAGTAATATAATAATACGTATCCCTTGAACATCTTTGGTAAACAATGGCACGGAGCCTAACACCTGGGAAGAGTGGGGTGGACAGGACTCCTTAGCCGTAGAGAAGGCGACTTGTCTAGGGGTGACAACCCCGAATAATAAGCCTCCCAAGCTAACAACTTGGGTAGTATCTTGGACAGTGGCTCGCCACTGTCCCATGAAGAATATTCTTCAACTAAGCATGAAGGCAAATCTCGCTAAATGCACTACCCCAGGTGGTAACTAATCCACCGTCACCTATGGTGACGTTAGCGGACCTTCGGATTCTGGGGAGTCCGCACCAACATGCTTTAAGGATGTCCTGAAATCCTGAAATCGGAGCATCCTGAAATCACCGGACGTAAACTCAGACCAAGACGGCAAAGCTTCTTCGCAACATTTAATGCCAACTCATTGCTAAAAGTGGGAAAACTGAAACATTTGACTGATTCACTAACACGACACAACATAATACTGACAGCAGCACAGGAAACCAGATTTACGGACGAACATGCCTTCGAGTCCCAAGGTTACAGAATCCTCAAAAGAAAAGTGGGTCAGCGGGTAATGAAGAACGTACCCCACTTAGGTACAGGATTTATAATCAGTAACAGAATACTGGATTCAGTCACCGACTTTACCTCCCCGAGTAGTCGTGTATCCATCCTCTCTCTCAAATGCGCAAACAAAGGCTACAGTATAGTCAATGTACATGCATCAACAACCAGGTACATCAACCAGGACAACAGACGCAATCCAGACAGAACTGATAAATTCTGGGAAGACTTAGAAGATATTATCTCTAACCTTCCAGAGAGACACACCGTCATACTGCTTGGTGACTTCAATGCTCAATTGGGAAGAGAGAAAAAATACAGAAACATAGTGGGCAATTATCCGGCGCATAAGCGAACCAACCGCAACGGAGAACGATTGGTGGATCTGTGTAGGACTTTTGGGTTGATCATGAACTCTACAGCCTTCAAACACTTGCCAAGGAAGCAGAAGACTTGGATTTCACCTAATACCCACCTGGGTGAATTCCAGATAGATCATGTGGCCATTTCACGCAAATCTCAAAAGGAAATACAAAACGTGAAGGTACTAAGAATCGCCAATCTGGACTCAGACCACTACCTACCTCTCAAAGATCAAAATAAGACTCCAGCCTAGAAACACTAGATTACACAGAACCTCCAAAATAGTAAAATTTGACGTCGAGCGACTCAAGAACAGTCAAGAACTTAGTCAGAGACTGAACAACACAGACCTAAACAACTGGGACCAACTGAAGGAGACTCTTGTCAAGGCGGCCAATGAACTCGCCCCTCTCGCTAGAAGGAGGAAGCATCCGTGGTGAACTGAAGACTGTGACAATGCAATAGCTCAAAGACAGATAGCTTGGCTCAAGTGGAATTCTAAAAAAACCAAGGAAAATTGGCATAAATTTTTGGAACAAAGAAAGGTTACAGCCAAGATAATTCGAGGAACCAAACGAACCTTCACATAAAACCAACTAACCCAAATCGAAGAGAGCTTTGCTAAGAATAATTCCAGAGATTTCTTTGGAACCTTTAAGCAAGTACTCAGAAAATACGCTCTGACAAGCCTCCACTTCAGGGACTCACAAGGCAAACTGGCTTATAACGACAAGGACAACTGCCACCTTTTGGCTCAGTACTTTAAAAATCTACTCAACTGTGACCCACCCAGTGAAGATTTTGACTATAAACAAACCACACCCAACCCGGACTCGCTTCCCACTTAATTGGAAGAAGTTGGCCAGATCATTAAACTTCTTAAGAATAATAAGGCAGCTGGAGAGGACTCTATCGTTGCTGAACTGTGGAAAGGTGCTGGAAACAATGCCGTGCGCAAGCTAACCGAGATCATACAGGACATCTGGGAAACAGAGAAATTACCACCCGATTGGAAATCTGCTTTGATCCATTCGCTTCACAAAAAGGGAGATTTTACGGATCTAAAGAACTACCGTGGAATTTCTCTCGTCCCGGTAACATACAAGATTCTGCCGAAGGCGTTACAAACAAGGGCAGAAAATCAGTTGGATAGTCAACTGGGAGAATACCAGGGGGGCTTTAGGAAGACCCGATCCTGTGTTGAACAGATCCTCAACCTTAAAACTGTACTTGCATACTCCAAGATAAGAAACCGCAAGGTGGTCGTCACCTTTGTTGATTTTAGGAAGGCCTACGATTCCATTGATAGAGAAACGCTTAACAATCTACTCCAGGAACTAGGGCTAGACAACAAAACCCGCAGACTAATCCTAGAAACATTGACCAACACCCATGTGTCACCCTTGTGAACCACAACCCAAAGCTTCGAAATAAAAACTGGAGTGCGACAAGGAGATGGACTTTCCCCACTTCTCTTCAACTGTGTCCTTGAAAAGGTTATGAGAGAATGGCGCAAGGAACTGAACAATTTGGGTGCTCAGAGTAGATTGCCTGGCTTTTGCAGATGACATGGCACTCTTTGCTGATTCTCTTGAGATGGCAACAATGCAGGTAAACTGTCTGAGAAAACAGGCTGCCAAAGTAGGTCTTCAAGTGTCGCTGGAGAAAACAGAATTCTTCACCAACATTAGAGAAGCAAACAGAGAGATGTTACTAGAACAGGGAAACATCAAGAGGACTGAGAAATTTAAGTATCTCGGCGAATGGATTGAACCCAACTTATCAGAATGAGCATCATTATCCAAGAGAGTCAGCAAGTTAAAACTAGCCTATCGGCTGACTAAGAACACTTACAATAAGAAATGCCTGTCACGCAACCTGAAACTTAAGCACTACACATCAGTCTTACGACCAGAAGCCCTATATGCCATGGAGTGTCTTTCCTTGAACCGAAGGGGTCTAATAGAGGAATTGAAAATCAGAGAGAGGAAAATCCTCAGGAAGATTCTAGGCCCGGTAAAGGAAGATGGGGAATTCCGAAGACGGCATAACTCTGAGCTCTACGAACATATTGAGATGCTCTCTGACTGTGCAAGGAAAAGAAGGGTAGCTTTCTATGGCCACATTGCAACATTGCCTCCAAACCGACTAACCAACCTGTCTGTTCACCTTCTGGCAAAACAAGAAGCTTCGTACCACTTGGTTGACAGAGACCGAGAAGGATATTAAAGAACTGGGAATAACAGATCTCAAAAACAGACAGTCTGTGAGACGCACCCTAAAGGAAGTCCGGGGATTTCAGGAAAAACCTCGAAGGAAAGGTACCCCCTGGACAGAAGAGAGAAAGGGGTTACACCGGCAGAAGATGCGACAATACTGCGCAAAGGTCAAAGCCCAACAGTTGAACAAGCGTGGTCCAAAGTAGGCCTATTCGAAAGAAGAAGAAGAAAGGTTTGGTACGAATTGTGTTTATTTACAATGAAAAGCAATTAAACATTTTCAATTTATTTTTGATCAGTTTGCTTTATTACTAAATTACTACAAATCGGCTTGAAAATATTCAAAAGCCATTTCATAACATGATTTATAATGAAATCAGGAAAACATAAAGGTAAAAATTGCTTGGAAAAAAATTAGAATTTGGAGGTGACATCAAACTTTCTTTTTGTTTTCCCAAAATTCTCGTTATCTGACATATCTCCTTTTGCACGAGCGCCCACGATTAAATCGTTTTTCTGTATACACGGTGAGAACAGAGACAACAAAAGAGTTTTGCGATTACGTCGAAATGAATTACCAGCCTTTGCTAAAGTACAGCAGCGCAAGGTGGCTACCAGTAAGAGAATATTTCAGAAGCCAAAGCACAATATACAACAGACCTAATAATTTCGGAAGCACAACTTCAGAAGCATATTTAATGTTGACGGATTTACCAAGCGAATTTGGCGAAAGTCGAAGAAAAACATAATTCCGTTCTGGAAATTTCAAAGATACTTGAAGCAACGCATTTATTTCGAAATCGAAGAAACAATTTTGTCAGTAAGAGTAAGATAGCTGCTTGCAAACTGGCTTATAACGACAAGGACAACTGCCACCTTTTGGCTCAGTACTTTAAACATTTACTCAACTGTGACCCACCCAGCGAAGACTTTGACTATAAACAAACCACACCAAACCCGGACTCGCTTCCCCCTTAATTGAAAGAAGTTGGCCAGATCATTCAACTTCTTCAGAATAATAAGGCAGCTGGAGAGGACTCTATCGATGCAGAACTGTGGAAAGGTGCTGGAAACAATGCCGTGCGCAAGCTAACCGAGATCATCCAGGACATCTGGGAAACAGAGAAATTACCACCCGATTGGAAATCTGCTTTGATCGATCCGCTTCACAAAAAGGGAGATTTTACGGATCTAAACAACTACCGTGGAATTTCTCTCGTCCCGGTAACATACAATATTCTGCCGAAGGCGTTACAAACAAGGGCAGAAAATCAGTTGGATAGTAAACTGGGAGAATACCAGGGGGGCTTTAGGAAGACCCAATCCTGTGTTGAACAGATCCTCAACCTTAAAACTGTACTTGCATACTCTAAGATGAAAAATCGCAAGGTGGTCGTCACCTTTGTTGATTTTAGGAAGGCCTACGATTCCATTGATAGAGAAACGCTTAACAATCTACTCCAGGAACTAGGGCTAGACAACAAAACCCGCAGACTAATCCTAGAAACTTTGACCAACACCCATGTGTCACCCTTGTGACCCACAACCCAAAGCTTCCAAATAAAAACTGTAGTGCGACAAGGAGATGGACTTTCCCCACTTCTCTTCAACTGTGTCCTTGAAAAGGTTATGAGAGAATGGCGCAAGGAACTGAACAATTTGGGTGCTCAGAGTAGATTGCCTGGCTTTTGCAGATGACATGCCACTCTTTGCTGTTTCTCTTGAGATGGCAACAATGCAGTTAAACTATCTCAGAAAACAGGCTGCCAAAGTGGGTCTTCAAGTGTCGCTGGAGAAAACAGAATTCTTCACCAACATAAGAGAAGCAAACAGAGAGATGTTACTAGAACAGGGAAACATCCAGAGGACTGAGAAATTTAAGTATCTCGGCGAATGGATTGAACCCAACTTATCAGAAAGAGAATCATTATCCAAGAGAGTCAGCAAGTTAGAACTAGCCTATCGGCTGACTAAGAACACTTACAATAAGAAATGCCTGTCACGCAACCTAAAACTTAAGCACTACACATCAGTCTTACGACCAGAAGCCCTATATGCCATGGAGTGTCTTTCCTTGACCCGAAGGGGTCTAATAGAGGAATTGGAAATCAGAGAGAGGAGAATCCTCAGGAAGATTCTAGGCCCGGTAAAGGAAGATGGGGAATTCCGAAGGCGGCATAACTCTGAGCTCTACGAACATATTGAGATGCTCTCTGACTGTGCAAGGAAAAGAAGGGTAGCTTTCTATGGCCACATTGCAAAATTGCCTCCAAACCGACTAACCAACCGTCTGTTCACCTTCTGGCAAAACAAGAAGCTTCGTACCACTTGGTTGACAGAGACCGAGAAGGATATTAAAGAACTGGGAATAACAGATCTCAAGGAAAGGTACCCCCTGGACAGAAGAGAGAAAGGAGTTACACCGGCGGAAGATGCGACAATACTGGGCAAAGGTCAAAGCCCAACAGTTGAACAAGCGTGGTCCAAAGTAGGCCTATTCGAAAAAAGAAGAAAGGTTTGGTACGAATTGTGTTTATTTACAATGAAAAGTAATTAAACATTTTCAATTTATTTTTGATCAGTTTGCTTTATTACTAAATTACTACAAAGCGGCTTGAAAATATTCAAAAGCCATTTCATAACATGATTTATAATGAAATCAGGAAAACATAAAGGTAAAAATTGCTTGGAAAAAAATTAGATTTTGGAGGTGACATCAAACTTTCTTTTTGTTTTCCCAAAATTCTCGTTATCTGACATATCTCCTTTTGCACGAGCGCCTACGATTAAATCGTTTTTCTGTATACACGGTGAGAACAGAGACAACAAAAGAGTTTTGCGATTGCGTCGAAATGAATTACCAGCCTTTGCTAAAGTACAGCAGCGCAAGGTGGCTACCAGTAAGAGAATATTTCTGAAGCCAAAGCACAATATACAACAGACCTAATAATTTCGGAAGCACAACTTCAGAAGCATATTTAATGTTGACGGATTTACCAAGCGAATTTGGCGAAAGTCGAAGAAAAACATAATTCCGTTCTGGAAATTTCAAAGATACTTGAAGCAATGCATATATTTCGAAATCGAAGAAACAATTTTGTCAGTAAGAGTAAGATAGCTGCTTCGTGGTAATGAAGAGAACGAATGCATTTCCAACATTTTTTTCAGTGTTTACAAGATATATGAAGATTATTTAATGGAATGGATAAACCCCTTGGAAGATTTCAAATATTATGAGTGGATGACGTTGCTGAAGGAGAATGTAAATTTAAAATATTAAGATTTACTACAAAAGTGCTATAAACATTTAATGCTTCTCAGAACAGCTCAAGATCTGAGAATTTTATTTTTGTATAAGTGAAAAGAGTATTCTCGCTAACTAATACTCAGTGGAGCAAAGAAAGAAACAGATTAAGTGTTTTAGAATACTGTTTCTTGTACAGGCTATTACCTTTTTCTATAAAACATAGAATTATACCACAAGAACAACATGCCTTTCAAAATGGTAAATCTACAACTACGGCAATTCTTCAGTTATACAGCAAAATACTAGCAGAAGTCGATAAAGGCAAATTCCCGATAGGTATCTTCTGTGATCTGGGCAAGGCTTTTGATTGCATAGATCATGGACAATTAATGAACAAAATATATAGATATGGCATAAGGGGGAAGGCAGGAAACTGGTGAAACATTCCTTCCTAAAGGACAGAACCCAATTTGTTCAAATAACATCGCATTTTAAAACCAGCTCTTCTGCAGAACTGCCTATCAAAGCAGGTGTTCCCCAAGGAAGTGTGCTTTCGCCGACACTCTTTCTACTTTACCTTGCTGATTTAGTTCCGTACATCAATGGAAATTTTTGCACGAATATATGCGGAGGACTCAAGTTTTCTTTTATAAGAATCCAACTTAATGGATAGCCAGCAAGAGTCAAATAACCTCCTACAAACTCTAGATTCTTGGTTCTCAGCCAATAGACTGTTCCTTAACTTGGAAAAAACAGAAGTTGTCGTATTCCAAACACACAGAGCCAAGTATGTAGAAGATATATCGATAGGATTTAATAACTCACAATTAAAAAGAGTTAAATACACCAATTTCCTTGGTTTAACTGTTCATGAACATTTATTTATCCTGGCACAGTCATGTTGAGAATTTATGCAAATCGTTAAACAAAAAAGCATTCTGCCTTCGCTACCTGAGGAATTTCCTTGATATTCCAGAGCTCTTAAATTATTATTATGCAGAAATCCAATCCAAACTTAGTTATGGAATAATAGTGTGGGGAGCATCTCCAGAAGTGGTAAAGATTTCAAAAACACAAAAGAGAATAATCCGGATTATTCTAAGACTGCCTACATACACTTCATGCAAACAGTATTTTGTGCAACTGAAGATATTAACGGTCCTGGGCCTATACATTCTGGAAGCCACCAGCCACATCCATAAAAAGAAAAACAGCCTACTTAAAAATTTGGACAAGCACAATCATCCTACTAGAGGACACCTAAAACTATGTATTCCAAGATATAAACTGACATTATGCAGCGAGGCACCAGACATTCACGGAATTTATCTCTACAACAAACTTCCAACTAGTCTTACCGAGGAAAAATCCTACAAGCAGTTTAGGAGAAAGCTCAAGGAAATACTGGTTTTTACAAGTGTGTACGACTACCAGGATTTTGAAAATTTAATGCATTCTTTGTGACGTACCTATATGTATTTTGTATATATACATCCTATAGTGAATAAATGAATTTGAATTTAAATTTGAAGTGTGGAGTTAGTTACAACATATCATGGACTTTCCTCACTTCTCTTCAACTGTGTCCTAGAAAAGGTTATGAGAGAATGGCGCAAGGAACTGAACAATTTGGGTGCTCAGAGTGGTATCTACTTGGGACGTAGGAACGATGGACTCGTTGCAGATTGCCTGGCCTTTGCAGATGACATGGCACTGTTTGCTGATTCTCTTGAGATGAGTAAATTGCTTCAAGAAACAGGCTGCCAAAGTGGGTCTTTAAGTGCCGCTGGAGAAAACAGAATTCTTCACCAACATCAGAGAAGCAAACAGAGAGATATTACTAGAGCAGGGAAACATCAAGAGGACTGAGAAATTCAAGTATCTCGGCGAGTGGATTGAACCCAACTTATCAGAAAAAGCATCATTATGTAAGAGATCAACAAGTTTGAACTAGCCTATCGACTAACAAGGAACATTTACAACTAGATATGCCTATCACGAAACCTGAAACTTAAGCACTACACATCAGTCTCACGACCAGAAACCCTATATGCCATGAAGTGTCTTTCCTTGAACCGAAGAGTTCTGGTAGAAAAATTGGAAATCAGAGAGAGGAGAATCCTCAGGAAGATCTTTGGCCCGGTAAAGGAAGATGGGGAAATCCGAAGGCGGTATAACTCTGAACTCTACGAACATATTGAGATTCTCTCTGACTGTGCAAGGAAAAGAAGGGTAGCTTTCTATGGCCACGTTGCAAGACTGCCTTCAAACCGACTAACCAACCGTCTGTTCACCTTCTGACAAAACAATAAATTCGTACCACTTGGTTGACAGAAACCGAGAAGGATATTAAAGAACTAGGAATAACAGATGTCCAAAACAGACAGTCTGTGAGACGCACCCTGAAGGAATTCCGTGGATTTCAGGAAAAATCCCAAAGGAAAGGTACCCTCTGGACAGAAGAGAGAAAGGAGTTACACCGGCAGAAGATGCGACAATAGTGAGCAAAGATCAAAGCTCAACAGTTGAACAAGCGTTGTCCAAAGTAGGCCCATTCGCAACAAGAAGAAGAAAACTCGGATCGAAGCAAATTAGTTTTATAATGTGTTAGCTAAGCCATTGTATTTCAAACTTATCGATATAATAACTATTTATTTCGTTCTCGAACAATACACGCCAATAAAATCGATTCTTAGAACCAAAAGCCGCGCGAAGTGCTAAAAATAAATATTTAGTAATGTATTAAATATACTAAAAGTATATTGATTTAAGATACTTTTAATAAACAACTTAAATTAAATATTAAAAGGACAACACCAATAATGCAATATATGTTTATATTGTATAATATTTGTTAGTAGAGACAAACAGCTGGTTGAGAAATGTTAATTATCTATATAGACGAATATTGGTTTAGGGAAAATTGCTTTGTAGTAATGTGATTAAGATGGTAAAAATGCTCATAGATTACATCAACAAGAATAAGTCTATCTAAGTTATTAATATTAATTGTAAAAAAAGGAAATTTTGTTAGAAATTTATTGATTGATCGATAGCACTAATAATCTCTGGACCCCAAATATGAAACTTTTCGTCTGAAGTTTCAATCTAAAGGGTTTATTAAGCGGTATCGGCTGCCATGACCAGGCAGGTTCTTATTCACACCGAAGTTTTGATCTCTATGCTGTAGTATGCGAAAAAATATTTTTTCTCATAATTATTTCAAAATATACCTTCGAGATTACTTCCGGTGCCAAGTTTCAATAGGCGTCAATTGCGCCAATCGTCATGTTTAAATGTAAATTGGTAGCATGAGGTTAAATCTTATTCTTCAGTATATTCAAAACTTCAGCGCATGCAATCAAAACTACATCTTTATTCTTCTAACTTAAGTTATATATATATATATATATATATATATATATATATATATATATATATATATGAAATTGCGTAATATTTATTTATTTACTCCTTACTCTTGCTATTACTCCTGTTATTACTCCTTGTTACTGCACGAGTAAATAACAGTTAAAATATTTTAGACATGTTTAACAATCATAATGTTTATTAATAGTTTTACTGAGTTTTATTATAATTTGCTACTAAATTCACTTTAAGCCTAATAAAATATTGGACCGGACAAGACAGAATCCAATCTCTATAAATAGGAAATAAGGTACATAAAGTGAAATAAAAGCTTGGGAATACACCAAGTATTACGTTAATTTATTTATTACAGGGAATTACAGTGGCTGTAAAACATTACATTGCACACATTAGTGTTCCGGTTTTTAGTGGATTCTGGTCAAAGGAGTGAACTATTATAAATAAATTATAAGAATAAGTTGTGTAGGTCATTCGAAGATTTATGTTCATTTTAGCGTAGATGAAGCTTTTGTATAATTTATTGGGTTACTATACAATTCTCTTATATATTTTCATAATATCAATATAAATATATTTAAAAAACATAGTTGTATAATAACCCGTATCACTTATTCTTATTTTGAAAGTTTATTTTTTTGAAAAAATGTTTCGACATTATTATAAAACAAATATATTGTTTATATGTTACGGTAAAAGTACAAAATCGGCAAATGTGAACATTTACCGGTATATGTAAACATCTACCAATGTGATAGGTAAATGTGAGTTTAAATCTGAGATCAGCTTTTTTGAAACACGGACCAAGGAGTCTAGCATGTGCGCGAGTCATTGGGACTTGTAAACCTATTGGCGAAATGAAAGTAAAGGCCGCCTTGCGCGCGCCTAGGGAAGATGGGTCGCACCGCGGTGCGGCCCCGCACTCCTGGGGCGTCTCGTGCCCATTGCGGGCTGAGGCGCACCGAGAGCGCAAATGCTGGGACCCGAAAGATGGTGAACTATGCCTGGTCAGAACGAAGTCAGGGGAAACCCTGATGGAGGTTCGTAGCGATTCTGACGTGTCGAGTGTGTAAGGTGTCCTCTTCGGCCGCCATTTTTTGCGGTTTCCTCTGACTTTTCGCAAGTTTTTCCCGGAAAATATTTAAGCGCAAATTTGTGAAAATCGGTTGAAAACTGCCTGAGCAATGAACTAAAATGTAAGAGTTTTCCAGCCGATTGGTGGCTGGTTCCACGGGATTTCTTAATTGACAGCTTCCCAGGAATATGATATATGCTTTCCGACTAATTTTCAGAGGCTAAATCTATTGGCGCAAACTAGAAGTCTCTGTGATAAGCGGTTCTAAAGTTGCGAGAGTAAAATCTGCCGAACATGCGAGAAAATGTATTTCCTTAAAATCGTTATTTATCGAGCGAATGGAAAATTTCAAATTGTGTCTGAAAGTGTTTTCCCTGCTGACTGTAATAGTATATTAAAAGACACACGTCTAAGTTGGAAAACGACGAGCGTAGCGAGGAGTTTTCTAATGGACAAGTACTGAAAAACGCCTTACAAACGAGTTTTTTATAGTATTTTTTCGCTTTTTTGCCCTTTTGTGCCCTTTTATGCCATTTCTAAATAAAAAATCGTCGATGCATATTGAGAAAACTGTATCGCACTCGGCGAGCATTAAACACACACATATGAGTGCTGTTATGAGTCTATTACAGACGCAAAATAGAAAAATAAACGAATTCCATTCTGCTAGCTGCAGAATGCGATGTAGTGTCTAATTTATAGTTTTCTGACTTAAAAGTAACCACTTTTATGCCTAGTTACAATTGGCAAACAAACCCAACGACAAGAGTTTAACATTACTGGAAAGTTTTTCTACGAAAAATAATTGTATGAAATGGGAGATCTCATGGAGGGGACAATATTATAAATTGGAAAGTGTATAGTTAACAAGGCCTTAATTTTTCTTTTTGGAAATTGTCCCTACACCTGCGTATCGGAACTTATTAGTTACTATTATTGGTATAAGGGTTATTATAAATTAAAATTGAATAACAATTTTAATGGATTTGTAATTTATACGGTGCAATAAGAAAGCTAATTGGATGTCATGGACAGTTTATAGCTCAGGCGATTACGTTAGAAATCCACTTAACCTTCTCGTCCTTCTGTGTGTTGAAACTTCCCTGGAATTAATAACTTTACACATTGTTCGGGCTGCTCCGGCATGTTCCTAGTTCGGTAATATATTTCTTACAGCGTTTTAAGTCCGCCGAATTTACATCTGCCGGCTCGGAGCCGGATAACATGCCCGACAGTTGTTAGTTAATTAACAGACTTAAAGTTAAGTTCAGAAGATAATACGGAAGCGTCTTCGTCCTCTCTTTCCATAAATTCTAAACGATCTTCGATTTATAAACAATCGAAAATTATGAGCCACTTAATCAACTTTCTGGGCGTCCCTTTTGTGTCTCGAATTTTCAGGTAATTAATTAGCAGATTTATCTCTTTGATACACTGCCGAGTAACAAATTGCTACTTGTACGCGCGATATATTTTATTTGCGCCATTATTAGAAGATTGCAGTAGCATCTATTATATATTGCACAGAGTCATCCGCAAATGTCAATATTTTTCCTCCGGAATTGCTTTCAGATGATATTCTAGAAACATGTGCGTCTGAAGGCTCGAGAAAATTCGATTTTTAATAAAAGGACGAACAAATGTCCTATCAAAGAATCACTTCAACACCACAATAAATTAAATTACTCGATAAATATGGAACATAGGATTTTCTCATTACCTTCATCCGAATTATTCAAACACAATCTTCAAACACAATTCTTCTCTCATAAAAAGAACAAGCATGTAATTTAACCATAATAAATACAATAAGTTATTAATATCCCATGCTATTATCTTTTCTTTTTAATTTAATATGAATTCTAATTTGATTAAAATTTTAATTAAAACTTCTTCAGTTTTTATTAAGAAATACGCAGTGTTACAAAGTTTTTGTACTTTTTAAGCAAAACTACTTAACACATTACAGGCGGGAGTCGTAGTACGAGGATGTAGTACTACGCGGGGCGGTCTTAGCGCCCGCGTTACTTAGCAAACTTTCGTCAAGATCCCCCGCCTTTAATGTGTTAACTACTCTTTAAACAAAATATATTCAAAAGATAAGAAGAAATGTTATTATTGTATTTACCGAATTTATCAAATAAGTTTGAATATATTAAATTACCATAAAATGGTAAAATATTAGCGAAAAAGTACTAGCGATATATTAAGATGATCTAAACTAGGCTGAACGATATAAATACACGAGGGTTATCAAATGTACAATAAAAGAAATGTCTATATGTCTCACTTCAGGGAACGAAGCATTTGAAGGGATGAGAAAGAAACTGTGAGAATAGTGAAGGGTAAAAAATGTAAATGAAGATGGTAAAAATATGAGTGAAATAGAGTGGAAAAATATATACAGTAGTTCGTCAGTAAATTCAAAATGGAACAGTAATAAATAGGAAATAAACACGGAAATATTTTGAATAATGATAAATCGTTAGCCTAGAGACTGACTGAAATATTTCCAAGTTCTTTGAAAACGTCCGCAGTTCATGAACAAAGGAAAGAATTCGCTCGGAATGGAAACAATTTGAAATAAACTAGAGTGAGATCGACACACGCGAAATTAGCATAGCAGTCGGTTAGATAAGGAGGAGAGAAGTTACACTGTAAGTTAAACTCTCGTTATTTTATCATGTACGGGGTAAATTATGAAAAAATAATGTTAAGTTATATGTTAAGTTGGTGAGACGAAATTCGTTTTTATTCCTACTTCACTTCGAGAATCGTATTTTAGAGTTGAAGAAACATAAAATATATATATATGGAAGTTGATGGAAATGCAATTTATCGATTTTACGAATCATTGAAATTATTATAAAACAACTAAATTAGTTATTAAAATAATGACTTATACTTCATCATTAATAAATGTTAGGTTAGGTTAGGTTAGGTAAAAAAACCTAAAAAGTTAGGTTGTTACGGTAACAACAAAATCGTTGTAAAATTGCTCCGTTAAAAAAAATAATATAAGTGATTAATAAACTAACTTTGGAGGTGATAGACGGTGAGGGACCTAAGGAGAAACGTGGGGCATCGGAGAGGTTGTGAGGATGTGCTAAGGGAAGGGACAGCTGTGCGTGTACAAATAGGTTTTCATTTTGGAAAAACTGACAAATAAATCAGACATTAGTGAAAATTCTAATTTCCAAAGAAAACGTGACATTAAACTTTTTTTATACTTTAGTATTTTATGCGTTTTTTAATGCTTATCATATGTTGTATTGCTTTATGTGTTTTGAGTTAAAGTGTGTGCCCCATTTGTTTGTTACTATTAGGCATATGAGACAAAAATTTCCTATTAGAGGTATATTTTCACTTACGCGAAAACTATGATAGAAATGAACGAAATACAGGAGACCGGCGAAATACAAAGTGCCCTTACTACCCAGAGGTAAATATGTAAAAATCCCATCGCGTTTTCTATTACGGAATACTCAAATGAAACCAACAAAAAAATCAAAGAATGGCTAGAGACAACCAAAAAGTTAAAGAACGTCGTAGATCAAATGAACGAGTTTGCAAAAATTACAAAGAATGCTCACATATATTTAAAGAAGGCCATCGCCGAAACCGCAATACTGGCGAGACGTGTGGAACGCTACAACACCGACATGACAGCCCTCTTGAACACTAGGACGCAGGAGCAGGAGAGATTTCAGGCATTACAGGCGACAGAGACAGAATTAGAAATTAGGAGGATCCCAGAAAAGGAGTATGTGAACTGCACGGTTCACACAACTGAACCAACGATTGAAGGAAGGAAACGACCCCAAAAGGCGATCCAACAAAATGAGAGGATGAAGAACATGGTGAAGACTCCAACCTACACAACCGAAACAACACAGTCCAGAAGATCGCTTCACACAGAGAGCGAACATCCAGAATGTAATCAAGAATGTAACTCATAAATTGAAGATGAGGGATGGCAATTAGTCAGACACAGTAGACTCGCAAAAGTCAGATCTGAACCAACTAAAGAACCTGAGATCCAAAAACAAAAGATGACAGCACTGCGACCACGAGAAAGACGGCACCGCAAACCTGATCCACCTACTGCAGTGATAGTTAAGAGCACAAATGGAACATACGCAGATATACTGAAAAAGATCAGAAAAAATATAGACCCAGCTGATCTACTCATGGAACTGGAGAAGGGTTGTGACGGTGCGGTGGAAGCTTTAAGGGATGCAGTGTCCTCTAACGTGGGTGAATCAGCCGCGGTCCACACTCTCCAGCCTCGAATGACGATTGAAATCAGAGACCTTGACGGTGCGACAGATGAAGAAGAGCTACGAAATGCCCTAACGAATCTTCTTCGAGACACGGGTGGACTGCCGGACTCCGCGGAAATTAACCTCCGCCCAGCGTACAGAGGATCACAATTAGCGATTTTCCGGTTACAAAGTGATGTGGGACAGAATATCCTGAAGACGGGATGGCTGAAAGTGGGATGGATAAATGCAAGACTAAAAGAAAGGATTGAAGTAATAAGGTGCTATCGATGCTTGGGATTTGGACATCGCAGTCACGCCTGCACACACCCGACAGACAGATCAGTTATCTGCAGGAGGTGTGGAAAAACCGACCACAAGGCTGCACAGTGTGAGGCGGCTCCCTACTGCTGCCTGTGTGCTGAGGACGGCGGTGCGGAGGCACCCAGTCATATGTTGGGCAGTTACCGTTGCCCGGCTTTCAAGAGGGAAATAGCTAGATTATGCCCAAGTACATCCAGCTAAATTTAAATAGATGTAGAGGTGCCCAAGACTTGGTGTACCAAACAGCTAGAGAAGAAAAAGCCGGAGTTCTTCTACTATCCGAATACAACAGAGCCGGCGGACCGGGAATTTGGATGATTGACACAACAGCTAGTGCGGCGATCGTCATCCTTGACCAAAACATAATAATCAGTCCTGGGGGATGCGGTGTTGGCTTCATATGGGCGAGAGTTTCGGGAGTCAGAACCTACAGCTGCTACCTGTCGCCCAACATCACCTTAGAGAATTTCGGCGCACATTTAGATGATCTGGAAGCAAGCATTCGGTCAACTGATGGTGAAGTACTGATTGCGGGAGACTTCAATGCGAAATGCACGGAATGGGGCTCGTCTCGCACAGACGCCAGGGGACTTCTACTGGCAGAGTTAATGGCGAGACTTGATATACGTCCCCTTAATGAAGGAACAGTACCGACCTGGGTCCGAGAGAGCACGGGCTCGGCTTCGGTGATCGACGTGACCTTTGCCAGTGCGGGGCTTGCTCAACTTATTAGCGGATGGAAAGTGAGAGGCGGGGTAACTCTGAGTGACCACCGTTACATAACATACAGTAGATCTGATCCGGCTACTAGAAGATTGAGACCACAACTTCAGACAAGGGGCTGGGCAACCAACAAAATGGACATAGAAGCCTTTACAACAAGCATAGGCTGGAGGAACAAATAGAAGACATTGAAATAGCTAGAGGCGTAAGGCAGGGGTGCATTATTTCTCCGATTCTGTTCAATCTATACTCCGAACAGATCTTTATTGAAGCGCTAGAAGGCATTTTACTGAACGGAGTCAGATTGAATAACATCCGATATGCCGACGACACAATGGTATTCGCTGACTCTCTTGAAGGACTCCAAACACTAATGAACAGAATTGTAGCGGCTAGTAAAAAATATGGACTTAACATTAATAACAACAAAACAAAATTCATGGCCATTAGCAAAGACAATATAGCTAATGCAAATCTCTACGTTCACAACCAACAAATAGAGAGAGTGAGACAAACAACATACTTAGGTACACTTGTGAACGAAAACTGGGACAATAGCCAAGGGATAAAATGTAGAATTGGGAAAGCCCGAGCTGCCTTCAATACAATGAATAACCTCTACAAAAATCACGAACTACATCTTGAAACCAAAGTACGCATGTTGAGGTGCTACATTTTCCCAATATTACTTTACGGAGTCGAGTCCTGGACACTAAATGATGCAACAACAAAAAAGCTTGAAGCCTTTGAGATGTGGCTATATCGACGTATCCTGCAAATATCTTGGAAAGACCGGGTAACAAACATCGAAGTACTCCACAGGATGAAGAAAGAGAAGGAGATCATGGACACCATCAAAACCCGCAAGCTCCAATATCTAGGCCACATCATGCGGAACGAGGACAGATACGCCCTATTACAAGCCATCATTCAAGGCAAGATACACGGAAAACGAAGACCTGGACGGAGGAGAATTTCATGGTTGCAGAATCTCAGGGCGTGGTACGGGAAGACTTCGAACGAGCTCTTCAGAATAGCAACCAATAAAGTGAAAATAGTCATGCTCATCGCAAACATCCGAAATCGGATATGCACATGAAGAAGAAGAATTTAGTTGTTTTATAATAATTTCAAAGATTCGTAAAATCGATAAATTGCATTTCTCATCAACTTCCATATATATATTTTATGTTTCTTCAACTCTAAAATACGATTCTCGAAGTGAAATAAGAATAAAAACGAATTTCGTCTCACCAACTTAACATATAACAACATTATTTTTTCATAATTTACCCCGTACATGATAAAATAAAAACCTAACCTAAGTTAATCTAGTCTGGTCTAATTATTTTCACATATTATTTCTCTTCTCGTAGAAAAATAACCTATCGCAATAAATTTTAATCCTATATTCATTTGGATTTGGATGGGGGGAAATGGGATAGTAAGCGAACATATAAGGCCGCCTCCGGATAGCCTCATCTAGCCTCTGCTGCTCAAACCCGACTCTCAAATCACCTACTCGCTGGTGCCCCCTGTTAAGCCCCCTGTTAACCCCTGTTAAAGGAAAATCTCCAACATTAGTATAATTGTACATGCACCTACTGAAGATAAATCAGAAGAATAGAAAGCCTAAGATCAAACCGCAACCCACGACATTAAGATAATTATCGGTGAAATGAATGCTAAGATTGGCAAGGAGGAAATATACCAAGAGCATATTGGTAGACACATCCAACATTATGAAAGTAATGACAACGGAAGCAGGGTTATTAATTTTGCGGCCTCTAAGAACATATTAGTGGGAAGTACAACGTTCGAACATAAAAGAATACACATGGTTACATGGATATCCCCCAATGCAGAAACTGAAAACCAAATCGACCATGTACTTATAGACAGCAGACACTACTCCAATCTCATAGATGTTAGAACGTACAGGGGAGCAAACATTGACTCGGACCATTACCTGATTGGTGCAAAACTAAGAGCCAAAATTTCCAACGCGAAAAAGGCCAAAGGAAGTAAAGAACTAAGATACAACACAGATGCCCTGAAAGAAGAAGAAACACTTAACGCATACAAGAACTATATTGAAGAGAATATAAACATCAGGGATGATGAGCCAGTGAACACCATGTGGCAACACGTTAGCGATGTCATAAAACAAGCGACAGAAAACATCCTGGGCTATGAGAATAAAACGCCTCGAAATGATTGGTTCGACGCAGAATGCCAGGAAGTGACAGACAGAAAGAATAAAGCTTACCAAAGAAAACAGCAATGAAAAACAAGAGAGGCAAGAAACTTACAAGAATCTCAGAAGAGAAGAAAAGAGGATGCATAAAAGAAAGCAAAGAGAAAATGAAGAAAAACTCTTGGATGAAATAGAACGACTCAAAAATCAGTCGGAATCACGAAAGTTTTACCAGAATATAAGAAAGGAGTTCAAACAAAAAGTTAATATTGGTAAGAACAAGAACGGACAGGTTCTTGCCAATAAGGAGAAAATACTCCACAGGTGGGTGGAGCATTTCTCCGAACTCATAGGCTCAGATAACCAAGAAGCAGAAGAGCTAGAAGAATAAATGATAACTTGGTCGAACCGCCCAACTTGCAGGAAATCCAGGATGCCATAAAGAAGCTGAAAAACCACAACGCTCCTGGAAAAAATAGCAGAACTCATCAAAGCTAGTGAAGAAGTATTGGAAGAAACCATGCTACAAATCATCCGAAAAGTCTGGCGTGAAAAACAAACGCCAGAAGAGTGGAACGTAGGGGTTATATTCCCTTTACACAAAAAAGGTGATCAGTTGGAATGCAGTAACTATCGAGCTATTATACTACTAAACACTGCTTATAACATACTGTCACATATCCTGATATCTAGAATAAGGACGTACGCAGAACCTAGAATCGAACAATACCAATGCGGATTCCGAAATGGTCGATCGAAACAGACCAGATTTTTCTACTACGCCAGATGCTCGAGAAGTGCTACGAGTACAATATCGACACGTTCCACCTTTTCATTGACTTTAAGGCAGCTTATGATAGTGTTCTAAGACCCAAGTTATACCAAGCTAAGAATGAGCTACACATTCCAAAAACCTTAATTGAATTGACAAAAACGACAATGTCAAAAGTTGTGTGCCACGTAAAAATACAGAATGAGAGCTCAGATTCATTTGAAACAACTGTAGGCGTGGGGCAGAGTGACGCGCTAGCGTGTCTTCTGTTTACCATAGCACTATAAAAAGTTGTTCGAGATGCGGAACTGGATACTAGAGATACTATCTTTAATAAGTCATCACAGGCACAGGTATGCGCAGACGACATGGACCTGCCGACCCCTGGAACTCTTCGAAAAACAAAAGAAATCTTTGTAAATTTTGAGATTCCCGCAAGAAATATGGGACTACAAATAAATGCAAATAAGACGAAGTTTATGGCGGCCACAAAGCAACGCAGGGCGAGAGACGCGGGTCAAAATATCACAATTGGAGAATATAACATCGAAGCAGTGGATGAGTTCATATATCTAGGAGTCTTGATAAACCCGAGTAATGATGACAGGAAATAAATGAAAAGGCGCATAATGCTTGCCAATTGCTGTTATTTTGGGCTGTCAAAATACTTACGTAAATCGAGCCTTTCGAGAAGCACAAATATCAGAATCTATAAGACCTTAATTGTACCAGTTTTAATCTATGGCTCGGAAACCTGGACACCAACAAAAGCAGATGAGACGTTCCTATCAACATTTGAACGAAAAATCCTAAGAAAGATTTATGGTGCTGTCGAAGAGGATAACGTCTGGAGGAGAAGATATAATTTTGAGCTTTATAACTTATACAGAGAGTCAGGAAACAGAGACATAATAACAACAATCAAGATTGGCAGGTTAATATGGGCAGGACCTGTAGCACGCTATTACAACAACGTGCGATCGCGAGGAAACTTTGAGACCATACCAACCGGCAGTAGAGGCAGAGGGAGACCTATGAGATGGAAAGACGGCGTTTCTGACGATGGCAGAAAAATTGGTGCAGCTGACTGGAAGGTCCGTACCAGAGACCGGAAAACATGGCGGACGAGGCTGGAGAAAGCCGAGACCCTGTAGAGCTATAGCACTATTGATGATGATGATTCATTTGGAATTGTCTAGAAAGGTAAAATAAAACTGTACACAGAAAGTAGATAATTAATTCAATAATAATGGTAAATTTAAAAAAGATAATTAACTAGACTAATAATTCGGAAAAATATAACTGCAAATTAAAATTGTAACAAGTACATATTGCAAATTAATTTAAATCTTTCAATTAGTAAAAATAATAATTGCATCGTATAGAAGGAACAACGGAGAAGATCATGCAGGATAGCCAAATGTTAACAGAGTGGATCGCATCAAATGACTTGGTAATTGTAAACGAAGTTTTCCCCTTCTAACCTAACCTAACCTAACCAAATTCCCATACAACGTGTTCTTATCCGTTCACTTTAAATCCCAAACAGCCAGAGTGCCCAGGAAGATACCACCAGCAAGCCCAGGAAACTTCCCACACACCCAATTCTCTAAGAAAATCGATTCAATTCCAAGTTTTCTGAGAAGCAATTTTACCGAGAAGCAATTTCACCATGTTGCTTATAGTTAATCTCAACAAGCTTTTTTGCCGTGAATTTGAGCTTTAAATAACTGTTTGAATCATGTCTCTACCTTAACTAGCTTCCGAGATATCGTTGAAAACTTAAGTTGCCTAGGTTTTTAAACAATCTAGCGGTTGAATCGCCTTAGCGGGTAGTTGGTAAGCTACCAACTACCCGCTATGCTATCGCCATGGCGGCGATATTATTGCGAAATGTCGTCGGGGACAAAGCCCGGGTCGACTTGAATGCAGGCGAAATCGCAGAAAAGAATCGCGAAGAAACCGCGCCTCGATACGAAACAAAAACGCAAATTATTCATAAACGTAATTAATTTCTTATTTCCCTTTCGGCCAACTTTTCAAAGAAAGGATTACTCATCAATACTCGACTTGACCAAAGTTCAGAATTCTCCAACCAGTACCTCAATCCTATCTGATTCTATGTTTGCACTTTTACTATTGTACAAAAAATTCAACACAGCCTATTCAACCTAGGCATCATAGTAAACACAATTCCAAAATATCAATTTGGTTGTAAGCCCTTCCACTCTACTGCCAACCCTTTATTCATTCTTTCCAATAACCTACAGGCTTCAAACCTTCAACACCAACACTCAGCTATCTTATTCCTTGATACCAACAAAGCCTTCGACTCCTTTACAAAATGAAACAACTCAATATCTCTCCTTACCTCCTCTACCAAATTATTTTCCTTGAAGAGAGATCCCTCCAAATCAAAATAAACAATTTACCTAAATTTACCCCACACCAAGGTCTTCCCCAAGGTTCTCCTCTCTCCCCACTACTCTATAACTTATACTGCCACGACATATATAATTATCAGTCCGACGACAAAACTCCAAATCAACCTTTCCTCCTACATAATATAATATGTCGACGACACCGCTCTCACCTCCCATAACAAAAACCTAAAAAAACATATACGAGCTCCAAGCGCTTACTGACAAAACTATACTGTGGCTCAATCACTGGAAACTCTCCGCCAATCCATCCAAATGCCAACTCTTCTTACCTAACCACAGAATCACTTCCAGCTCTCACCACATAAGCTTAGGCACCATCGATATACACCCACTCGTCAAATCAAATACTAAGGCATGATCTTCGACAACAAAATGAAATTCACCAACGACGTGAAACAACGCAAGACAAAAACAATAACAAGAAGTAAATATTTCCGTAGCCTAACCCATGGAAGTTCCATCAAAACGGCAGCTAGAATCTATAAAGCCACCTGCCGCCCACTCCTTGACTATGGACAGATATTATTTTCAAACGCTAACGACAGAACACTAAATATATTGGAAGTGGCAGAACGAGCTTCATTACGACTGTTAAGACACCCAAACCTGAAGTTAAGACACCCAAACAAGATCCTTCATACTCCTCCCAACGATCTTCTATACAGACTCTCCCAACTTACAAAACTCCTAGACAGACATCAACAACTACGGACAAAATTCAAAGACAACAACAACCACTGGAACATAGTAGACCGACCCACTATGCATAAAACGAGCCACAAAAACTACTTCACGAAGACACCCAACTAAGACGCTTTACGAACCAATCTACGACGACTAAACTCATCATTTCATGTAATTTAATTCCCATTACTTTATTGATGTCATTAATACGTACATACGTTTTTTTTTTCCATTTGATATCAATTTGTATTTCCGGACAGAAGGACTTTGTGGTCGATGGTTCTTTGTATAATGCATAAAATATACAATACATATATTCTCGCTCTATCTCAACCTAGGAATTACAGCAACGGTGGATCTCATATGAATTCCTGCACACCTAGGAATCCCGGGCAACGAGAAAGCTGACCAAGCGGCCAAGACTGTCGCCCTAAACAATGATTACCCTACAATAACACCATTGGCTCTTGTTGTATCTCAGAAGCCATAAAGCACGTGAAAACTTGCTTAAGCAACCACTGGAACAAAATATGGATAATCAGTCAATAGCAAACGACCCCACGTCTGATGACCAACCCTAGAGACCAGTCAATTATCGCCAGAGTGAGAACAAGACATACAAACATCACTCGTACCTGATATTGTAAAAATCTGTGTCAGTGCCAGACATTTGATTTTCGCGTTGAACACATTTTCACAGAATGTGCTGTAACATATGACGTAAGTCTAGCACTTAATATTGCATCTGATCTAAAGCATTACCTTTCAAGCACGGTTCAGTGCAAAAAAAAACAATTAATTTCTAAAAAATAGTGGAATGTATAACAAAATTTAAAATCAAAAGACAAATCTTAGAAGAATGACATCCGAAGGAAAAATATAAATATGGTAACGTTGTTGCTAAAAATCAATGAAGTTGATATTGCATTAAATAAAATCTAATAAAAGAATCGCTTTAATTTTATATATCGAAATCCTTAATCTTAAATATCGAAATTATTATAAAATTTTAATCATTCATAGTAAAAACAGTTAAATCTACGTCTCAATAAATATGATAGAAGTATTTTTAGTTTGCTATTTTTATTTTTCTACTGTTATTTTTCCTGCGATTTAAATTTTTGTTGCCGGGTTATTACGGAAGGGCTTGAAACGAAAATCTTTTATTCATAGCGAACAATTTCCAAATGCAATTTTACTTGGAAATGAACGTATTGGTTTATAGGTGATTCAAAACGGATTCTTTACGGCGCTTTTAAATTAATAGTTATACTTGTTACCTCTACAAGAATTATACGGGGTTTACAGATTTTAATGGTGAAAACTTTCTCTCTTATAAAAAAACCCCCTTCTCTGTTCAAATATTATCAAATTTAATTCAGCGGAATTGCAAACGGATGCTCACGCAGATTGTTGAGGGTAGAAAGGATGTGATTAGGAATGGGAAAAATGTCGCATTTATGATATTGGAAAAGAAAATGTTACATTCGTTTTAATCTGAATTATATTAGGATTTAGATATTTTCAATTTTTATTATATTATTTGTTAATAGAAGCCGGATAATAATTCCACTGTATACCTGCAATTTTCTAGAAATCAAGCTTATATTTGTGACATTTACTTGATCACGCGAAATAATATCGCTCAATTTTTTTAAACGATTAAAATCTTAAATTTAGAATTGTTAAAATCATAGAGGAAAGTAACCAAATATGGAATACTGTTTTGTTTTTTACGCATAAAAAACAAATTTAAAAAAATCAAAAACTTTTAATTCGCAATTATCAACAGACATACAGTTGCGCTTTAGATAGTCTTTAACAGTCTTGAATTATATTTATTAATTATAAGTACTATAACTTCTCTAAAACAAAATCAACACAAAGCTATCTAATTATGGAATAGGTACCCCAAATATGGAACACTAGAAAATTATTAGAAAAACTATCCAAAATCTACCTTAATTTCTATGAGATACTTTAGGAAGTTTGGTCAAATACAAAATATAACTTAAACTACTTGCAATAATCGCAAAACCAGATCCAGGTTTGTAAGACATGATGGCTGCAAGAGATGTTTTTCTTCCCCTGTTCAATGTTTGTGTCTTATCTGGTACTGCGCTGATGAACATTGACTATGCAGCCATCTTTAACTACATCCTGTCTTGCAGATAGATCGCCGAACCCGCGAAATATGTTTTTTTTTAATTGGCGATAGTTTTGTGATACGAAACCCATTCGCTGTCATACCGACTTAGTCGCCTGTTATCAGATTTAATCCACGTTCATATTTTTTCAGTGTAATAAGACTGCAGTAGTCCCAAAAAAGTTTTGTCAAGTGGCTGGAGCCTATGACTTGTGTGTGGAGATATAGACACAATTTCTTCAATGTTTTCTGTCGCATCGATGTTACGAGTGTAAGTAAAGTGACCATCTAAATCAACAAGACTTTCGATTCTGCGGCGGGGTTTGTGTGTTTGATGAAATGTTTGAACCATCAGTTAATACATTGAATTGAAATATTCACTATGTTTTTACCACACTTATAATATGTAAAAATCTTATATAAATTATTATTCACAGTTATATAAATTTCTACACATATCACGACTCGAGTTTCGACTGTTAAAGGTCGTTTTCAAGTGAAAACAGTCGAAACTCGAGTCGTGATATGTGTACAAATTTATAAACTGTGAATATTAAGTTATATAACATTTTATTTCTATTATAAGCGTGGTAAGAACATAGTGAATTTTTCAATTTAATGTAAGTATGAATTACCACTTAGTAACAGTCGCAACCATCCTATTCAATCAGTAAATATATTCATTTATATCTACCCTGATGGATGTGCAACGACAACAGCAACTGGGAGACTGCCTCTCATTAGCTGTTCACTCATGTTTTTCCTAGGGAAAATAACGAAAGGAGGCACAAAATGACCAGTGGCGTTTATTGCAACAACGATTGTCACTAACGAGCCTCTTTCAGCTGAAGTAAATGAAGCTATTTGACGTTTCCCTTTGAGGCCGACGACAACTTGCTAAATAAATATTAATTTTAAACTAAACAATGCAATTTATTAATTTTAAACTAAACAATGCAATGCAATAAAACACCTCTAATACTTTTAAACAAACATTTAGACAATGCATAGATGTAATATATATATATATATATATATATATATATATATATATATATATATATATATATATATATATATATATATATATATATATATATAAATATATATATATATAATACTATTTTCAATTACATTACAAAAAATATTTAATTTTTATGAACCATGAAAATTTTTCTGACAGCGCCAAAACAAAACAGTCTCACTGCGGCTAAAGCATTCCCTCTGCTGACGAGTTGAAACCTATACGCGTGTATAGTTTTAGAGAGAAATGAATGACTACTGATTTTTGGGTCTGGCGGTATTTGTTTCCGAGAAATGCCGGTATTCCACATTAGGGATACTATTCCATATTTAGCTACTTTCCTCTACTACATTATAGATAATCATATAACTTAATAAAGTCGAAACACAGCCTGAATATAAACACAACAACAAATTGTTTTTCATAAAAGCAAAGCTGTAGTGTTGGGAGATAAATCTCGAAACGCGTCTACAGATGGTATAGGAAAGACATGATCTTAAAAACAATGTTATTTTTCTGGTTTTTGTTGAGTGCCACGAAGGTGGACCGAAAGCTATAAAATAACTGACTAATTTCACATGAGATTTGTTTTTGGTAGTATTAAAAAGACTCATAAGTGTTATAGAGCTCCGGAAAGGTTGAAAATATTTATATATTCAGGCTGTGTTCCGATTTTATTAGGATTAAAACCTTGTTTAAAAATTCTCAGCTTTTAACGAAATCGGTCAAAATATTTTTGAGAAAAAACGATATTTCTGACTTTTTTCAAAAACAATAAGGGCGATAACGGTCCCTTTACAAGCTTACGCACATGCAAATTGTAAGATGAGCCAAGTCGGGCAAGTAAAAGAAGCCGAGCCTTTGTATCAAGCCAAACCTTCGACCACAATCTTAATATATAAAACACAATCGGGTTTGAATTTTGGCCTTTAAAAACTCAAGAACGACTGGACCGATTCTTATGATTTGTTGCATGTGTCTCCTGCTATTATAGTTACCATTAAAATATTGGAAAAATTCACGAAAAAGGGCAATAATAATGAAAATAATTGAATTTTCTAATTTTTTTATGGAGCGTCACATATACTCGCACAGTCGAAACTAAAGCTATAACTTAAGCTATGCCAATAGATGGCGCTATTCATTCCCATTCTAAAAGTCACTGGATATACTAAATTCCGCAATAAATATGGAACGTGTGCTAGAGAGAGAAAGTAGATTTTGCCCTACAATGGCGGACACGTAACAGTTAGGTAAAATCTCTGAAAAGTTGAGTACAGCGTAATACAAGTGAAATCCCTTCATGCCATGGGATTACACTATTACACTATTTAGTTAAAATGTTTGTAAATAGCAGATTTTGTTTTTCTCTGCGTGAGGTGAATAAGCAGAACAAATAGATTTTAAAATCTTCTTAGTTTAGTAGAATTCTTCTTAGTTACTATTAAAACATGGGAAAAATTTACGAAAAAAGGTAATAATAATGAAATTATTTTTTATCGAATAATTTTATCGAGCGCCACATGTATTCGCACAGTCGAAACTACTTAAGCTATAACTTAAGCTATGACAATAGGTGGCGCTATTCATTCCCATTCTAAAAGTCACTGGATATACAAAATTCCGCAATAAATATTGAACGTGTGCTAGAGAGAGAAAGTAGATTTTGCCCTACAATGGCGGACACGTAACAGTTAGGTAAAATCTCTGACAAGTTGAGTACAGCGTAATACAAGTGAAATCCCTTCATGCCATGGGATTTTACACTATTTAGTTAAAATGTTTGTAAATAGCAGATTTTATTTTTCTCTGCATTAGGTGAATAAGCAGAATAAACAGATTTTAAAATCTTCTTTAGGCAGTCGTAGCTTCTTTCTTGCAATAAGAGAATTTGTTAGTAGAAAAAAAAAGTAAAAATGTTTGTTAGTATTTCTGCTGTATACCTTTGTAAATAAATAAATATAATTATATTAAATTCGTACTACTTTTTTTGAGGCAAAGTTGCACTTTGCACCTACTTTGAAACATTATACCATAATGGCACGTATACATACCATGAAGGGCACATCTTTTTCAGTCGCAGAATGTATGATCTCTGTACTAAGCATAAGCAGACAGCTATGTTAATCGGGAATAAACGTTTAAATTTCCCGCTCGCTGGTTGCCCTACAATGGCCGCCCTCATTGCGGTACTTTGTATATCCAGTGACTTTACCCATTCATTAACGTCACATTTGGCAGTGCATCTAGAAAATGGTCCGCGAGTTCATTTCAACGCATCAAATGTTGCTCAACGTGCTGCAACACTACCAGCGACAACATTGACAAGTTTCTTTTTAATTTGCCAAAGCGATCAATTTGCACGAACGTTTCTCTACTCTCTAATGTTCGTGGGCCAATATTCTTTGAATCACTTCGAACTGTCAATGGTGCAGTGTGCCCGACATTTCGTGCTGCATGTCAACAGCTCAATTAGCTTGAGAACGAAACTCATTGGAACATTACAATAGCTAAATCAGATCTTTTAGCATCTCCAAATCAGATGCGTACATTATTTGCTATCATTATTTCGACATGTATCCGAACTTTTAGATTTTGGGCATTTGTACTTATCGATTTTGAACTTTCAGATTTTTTGCTTTTATATTTTAAACTTTTGCACTTTTGGATTTTGGCCTTTTTGACTTTTATATTTTGAACTTTGGATTTTGAGCTATTGCAATTTTGGATTTTGGGCTTTTGGATTCTGCACTTTTGGGCTTTTACATTTTACACTTTTGGATTTTGGGCTTTTGAAGTTTTGGATTTTTGACTTTTGAATTTTGGGCTTTGGAACTTTTGGGTTTTGGGCTTTTGGATTTTGACTTTTTGGCTTTTTCTTATACGTCGTACCTTATGCGTGGGAGAGGACAGACATGATTATATTTCCATCTACAGTGAAATTTGTCTTAGAGGGAACCCGTAAAAGTCGGAAACCTGCATTAAACGGAATTTTTTTGCTAACCGTTCATTTTCCCATTTAAAACAACCCGTGAAAAACGAAAAATAATTGTTAAGACGGAAACGGATTTTGTCATATTTAATGGTAGAAGTAGGCAATTCTCAATGCTGGAAGATTCGTCTACTAATAAGGAAGTAAGGAGTAAGAGTTCTCGTAGTCTGATTGGTGTTGTTGCGTATCATGGTATCATCTGAGCAAACAGATCAGTGATAACCTAATAAACATTCTAAACCGTTTTCCCGACAGAATTCCATGAAGAAGATACCAACAGCTAGTTTAAACAATATATTGAAATTAAATTTGACACAGTTTGTGAGGAAAGCGCAGTTATCTGTCAGCAAACAGTCTAGGATTTGAAAAAACAGAATCGTAATAGAAATTGAGGGATGTAAGCCTAAGGACATAGCAAGCGGAGATGAAACGGCGCTTTTTTTCGTGCTTTGCCAAATAAAACTTTTGCACTAAAAAATGAGAAATGCCGATAGAAAATTCAGGAAATTCTAGAACTTTTGGTTATTGGCAAATCTTTGAAACCCAGGTGCTTTAATCAACTGATTATAAATGATTTACCTATTGAATTGCATGCAAATAAGAAGGTTTGGATGACTGGCAGTATATTGTTAAGTTAGCTTAAGGATTTTAATTTAGGAATAATTTAGGATTTACATCAAAAATTGAGAATAAAAGAAAAAAATGATTATTACCCGTTTAAGACGAAAACCTGTTTAATTGTAAGACGGAAATATTTCCCAGTCCCTTGAGGTTCCGTCTTAGACAAGTTTCACTGTATTATATAATCGTGTACGATAATATAACCAGATATCGACACGCGAAACATTTGACTGACTTTAATTTACAATTAGCTAATAAGATATTTTTTAATGATTATAGATTCTGGGCGATACGAAGTTCGCCGGGTCAGCTAGTTAAATATAAATCAACAAATATATTCACAATGCCGTGATGAAAATAATTATTATCTACAACCATATATAATATCCAAAACTTTGAAATGAAATTGAAATGACAATAGCAGTAAAATAGTAATATCTGTATCTAGTCTTATATCAGGATAATATTACGAAACGTTAGGCGGTGATATTTGAAAGGATTAATTTATTCCTTACGCAACTTCCACTACAATGTAATCTATTTGTTTAATTGAAAATCCAAATCATTAACTCTTAATCTAAATTATTGCAGACGTTCTAAATTAACATTGAAATTAAAGTCTGATGAGAGCAATTAAGGAAGAAATGAAGCTTGCAATTAATAAATCAAAATAAACAGTGTGGGTGGGCTTCCCATTGGATCGTATTTAACTTACAAATTTAGCTAAGTAAGCTTAAAATGAGTAAATATTACAAATCCATCAAATGAATATATAATTTCAATGTATTTATAATTAATCCTCATAATTCACAAATTTCTATAATAGATGATTCAGTAATAAAGGAAAAAAATCAATCAATAAATAAGATTTACTGTAGAAGCGTTAATAAAAAAATACTAATATTTTAAATTTTATAAATGTGGGAAAAATTAAATATGCGAGAAGATTTACGTCTATTATCCATCCCATGGTGTAAAAGGTTGTTGTTCAGCCGTGATTTACATCACGTCTCTTATTAAATGTTTGATAGATCAATGATTTTAAAGTGTCTAAGCACTCGTGTTGCAAGGAGACGCCTGTGGAATGAGCACTCGATGTTCAACCCTTAATTTCACTATCAAAATCGGCGGCTGAAGGGACCCTAACGCCATTACCACATCCAATTTAGTATCGATTAGCGCAGCAGTGGAGAGAGCAAAAATGGCACTACAGGTGAAATCTAATGGACTACATTATCAGCCGTGCATTTTTCAATCAAATGAATTATCTCACTAATTTATAGCTAACTTTTAACGTCGTCTTTTAATGAAAACTGATTTTCGATTAAAACCTGTGACATATCAATCTGATATCTTCCTCTAAAATATAATTTATGATTCAAATGAAATTTTGTTTAACAATTTTAATTAATTAAAAAAGTAGCACAGATTATATCCATTTTTTTTTAAGTTTTAATCAATCAAATACTCATAAACTGGTTTTATAGCTTTTATTGTTAAATGAAAAATCAATATTATCCATTAAATTAATACGTAGTTTATTGGGCGTGTAATTTATTATTCAAACATATATTTAAAAAACCTGTTATACAATTTATTTAAAATCCTAATATTGTTCTCCTTTTAATTATTGTCTAACAAATAATATAAGTTATATTTTTCTGGAAATTGCGTAATTTTATTTTGCTCAGAAAAAGTAACATTATGAAACTTCTCTATCGTTTCTAAAGTTTAATACAGTGTTTCCCAACTTGGGACAATAAGAGGATGGCAGTTTGGTTATTTCAGCTGGCACTTGAAAAATGTTGCAGCATTATCGACGATATTTTTCACATTCATATAAGGGTCTATAATGTAGTAAGATAATCAAACTTGGGACTACTCTGCCAACAATTTAATGTTATTTCAAAATTTGTCAGTTCAGTCTAGAAAATCATTGTCTATTGACACATAAAGTAGCAAATTAAGACAAGCTATTGCAAAATTGTTTTAAACTTTAGTGAAACCATCTCTGTCAATATTTTGAAAGTTACACCTGCTAAAAAATTTAAATGATAATCGTGTTTCAATTAATAAACGGAAAATGATTTCCCAATAACGAAAGTTATTCATTATTTAGAATATCACCTTTTGATTTATGTATTCAAATACACATTTTCATATATTAACAATAATGTATTCAAAGACAACGTGTGTTAGATGTGAATAATAGGTTCATTTGTCTACGCGGAAGCCAACAGACTAATATTTCACACTTTGGTGTTTGTATGTATCTGGTAGTGTATGAATGTGTCTATAAATTGGTGTCTATCTTTCTGTATATTTGAATGTTGATTTATGTATGTTGATTCATTGTACTTAATGTTGTTTTATTGTTCACGATTCCAAATGGCTGGATTTTATCAACAGAAATGTTGTTGGATTTATCTATCTTCTCTGGCCTTGTATGGTCTCGTTTGGTTTTTCCTGATCTTGTCTTGCCTTGTCTCGTCTTGTCTGGTCTTGAATGGGCTTTTCTGGTCTTGTCTGGTCTTGTCTCGTCTTGTCTGGTCTTGTCTGGTTTTGTATGGGCTTGTTTGGTCTTGTCTGGTCTTGTCTGATCTTGTCTGATATTGTCTAGTCTTGTCTAGTTTTGTCTAGTCTTGTCTGGTTTTGACACCGACATTGACTAAATGACGTTACAAAATTCTATGGAAATCGTAACTTTTTAATTCGATCTAAAACCTACAGATTCCAGATATTTTGATTTTTGATTTTGAAAATATTCCTATAACTTACACATTTTACTAGATCTGATTCATTAATTTGTTAGGATGAAATAACTAATTAATACAGAATGTTTATTTATAGGATTTGATGGAAACATCGAATATATGAATCGCTATAAACATGTTAATTTTAATTAATCGAATAATTCATTAATTTGATTTTGTAATTTCAATTTATTAGTGATCTATGCACGTTTCCAATTTAGATTTGAGCTTATTCATACATCTTCATTAGTAATTATTTTTTGATGTAACGTCCATCTTGTTTTAATGATTATTGTATTTTGACTCAGGTGTTTGGACAAATTCAAGTATTTTTTATTAAAATTATGCCAACGTTTCGACCTGTATTCGGTCTTTATCAAGGCTACAAAAGAAAAAACAAAATTACAAATTACAAAATAACATAATTATAAAAATACGTATATAAAAGTACAACAATTTACAATAATAATAATTTTTTTTTTTTTTTATTTATGATTAGATAAAAGATTTTGTAATAGAATAAATTAAAAACTATTTGTTCTCACCTAATTTTTTTAAAAATTATATGATTTTGACATTTTTAAAAAATTTGAAATTTATATTAATATTTTTGTTAGTAATTGGTTTCCCCGACATTACTACAATAGTAAATGAAAATAAACAAAAATAAATAAATTGAAGTTAAAATAGAAATCATCACATATCAAAAAGCATGAAATGAAATAAATCGTGATTAATTTGGCGTTTTATCGTAAAAGTCCAAAAATTAACTTAAAAAACAAGACCAAAAAACTCAAATTGTTTGTCGGAGTGCGTATAAATTTTGTGAATAGGAAATTAAAATTTGAATTTATTTTATGGTGGAAAATTGTTTGATTAAATAATGAATTAAAATTAATTTAGTCAAATATAAACTAGAAAATAGTTTAAACTTTTTTAATTAAATTGCAATACATTTTAATTAGGCCGTTGACATCTTCTCTATAATTTACTGTATTGTGTTTTTTAATGAAAATCATTTCGCTAATGTTGCGTTTGTAGAAATGTTTTTCAATGTCGAATATTGAGATATTATCAAAATCAAAATGATGACCAGATTGGAAAATATGAGTTGTTAAAGCGGTTTTATCGGGATTTAAATGAACATTGTTACAATCTGACTTATGTTGGCGTGTTCTGTCTTTTAAATGTTGTTTTGTCTGGCCTATGTAAGATTTATTGCAATTCGAGCAATCGATTTTGTAAATCAAGTTTGAGTTTATCTATATATGGTAAACTAAAAAATGTGTGGGTGTTGGTTTCAATATCTGTCAATGTTTTTAATTTGTTTGTATGCTCGTAATTGTTATTAGTTTTATCTTTACTTAGTTCTAGTTTTTTTTTTTAAATATTTATTAACGCATTGTTTCACAATATAACTCGGACAGTTATTTTTGATTAAAATTTTTTTGATTGTAACTAAATTATCTACATGAAAAGATGAGTGGCTTAATTTAATAGCACGATGTAATAAATTATTAACAACATTAATTTTCTGTTTTGTGTTGTGATGACTGAGGTAATTTAATATTCTATTAGGGTTGGTAGGTTTAGTATACCAATTTGAGATTAACTGTTTGTTATGTCTAATTATTTTTGTGTCTAGGAATGGAATAGAGTTATCACTTTCTATTTCCATTGTAAATTGAATATTTTTATGAAAACTGTTAAATGTGTTAAAAATTAATTTTATTTTTTCTTTTGGAACTAATAATATTGTGTCATCTACATACATTCTAATTAGTGGAAACTGAATTTTTAATTTATCTATTACAAATTTGAAAGTTTCGTTCATAATTAAATTAGCTAAAGTGGGACTTGTTTTGTCCAAAATTTGTCCAAACACCTGAGTCAAAATACAATAATCATTAAAACAAGATGGACGTTACATCAAAAAATAATTACTTAACAGAGGGTTTTTTCAACACCATCAAAGAAAAATATGGTAACCATATACAACAAATTGCAAAAAAATACATAAATTTATCAACAAAATTAGCCTCATATAGTAATAGACTAATCTTCCTCATACAATGTCGGAAAAAGAAAGTAATTCCCAATCATATTACCAACAACATCAAATGCCTATATAACCTGGAGCTTGATAATCATCCTTACCATAGAAAATTGGATAATATAAGAACTAAATTTAAAAAATCCATTCTCAATATAGAGATAAAAATTACTATCTGGAAAATTAACAAATTAAAAAAGGATATTGATGAACACCATAGTGTAATAACAAAGAAAATGGAGTACATAACAAAAAATGACATTGAATCCATCGCCATGAGACAACGAAACCTAAAGTTTGAAGAAACGAAATCCAAAAACATTAAAAAATTGAACAACTTAATAAATATGAACCACAATCCAATAATACCAATAGGGAACAATTCATTTATAAAAAACTACACAAACATACCAATACCACAACCAATTTGTTCATTACTTAGTTTAGGCCCAACATTTGCTTTTGAAGATAATAAAGTTCCCATTCTAAAACTGATAAAAGATGTAGAATTTTGCATCCATAAACAAATTGACTGTGAAGAAGAGAAGAATATAGCAAGAAACAAAATTACAGGATCAATTCACAATTACATAAACAAGAAACCTAGCACAGTTTGGAACCACTCAATAGAAATACAACTTTCAGAAACGATAAAATTCTTAAAAAACAACGATAACTTATTAGTGAGCAAGTCAGATAAAGGTAATATAACTGTAATCATGTTAAACATGAATATGAAACAGAAGTTAATAAAATGGTAAATAATACGAATACTTACACGAAACTAAATAAGGATCCCACTTCAAAATATCAACGTATCTCCAATACCCTAGTGAAAGAACTACATACAGGACACCATATCACAGAAGAACAGTACAAGACAATGATTAGACACAATGCGGTACCACCCAGACTATATTGCCTTAGAAAAACACACAAACCTTAATTAAACCTCAGACCCATCGTTAGTTGTATTGATTCGCCAGGTTATAATCTAGGGAAATACTTACATTTAGTTTTAATCCAATATTTGTCAACCTCACCATACAACATAAAAAATTCGTTCGAGCTAGTTGAATCTTTAAAAAAAATAACAGTTCCTAAGGATTATGTTCTCATTTCTCTAGATGTTGTGTCATTATCCACTAATATCCCTAGGGAATTGGTTATCACAATAGTTAATAACAATTGGTCTTCTATTGAACCATATACAAGTTTAGATAAAAACCTATTCTTAAAGTTAATAAAATTTACATTTGAATCAGCTTATTTTATATACAAAGAAAATTTTTACAAACAAATCGATGGCACAGCAATGGGAGCTCCAACAAGTCCCACTTTAGCTAATTTAATTATGAACGAAACTTTCAAATTTGTAATAGATAAATTAAAAATTCAGTTTCCACTAATTAGAATGTATGTAGATGACACAATATTATTAGTTCCAAAAGAAAAAAGAAAATTAATTTTTAACAGATTTAACAGTTTTCATAAAAATATTCAATTTACAATGGAAATAGAAAGTGATAACTCTATTCCATTCCTAGACACAAAAATAATTAGACATAACAAACAGTTAATCTCAAATTGGTATACTAAACCTACCAACCCTAATAGAATATTAAATTACCTCAGTCATCACAACACAAAACAGAAAATTAATGTTGTTAATAATTTATTACATCGTGCTATTAAATTAAGCCACTCATCTTTTCATGTAGATAATTTAGTTAAAATCAAACAAAATTTAATCAAAAATAACTATCCGAGTTATATTGTGAAACAATGCGTTAATAAATATTTTAAAAAAAGACTAGAACTAAGTAAAGATAAAACTAATAACAATTACGAGCATACAAACAGATTAAAAACATTGACAGATATTGAAACCAACACCCACACATTTTTTAGTTTACCATATATAGGATCACTTACAAAAAACATTGAAAGAATACTTAGTCCTTACAATTGCAAATTTACATATTACAATACAAAAACAATTGGACAGTATTATACAAAACTTAAGGATCCACTACCTAAGACAATAAACTCAAACTTGATTTACAAAATCGATTGCTCGAATTGCAATAAATCTTACATAGGCCAGACAAAACAACATTTAAAAGACAGAACACGCCAACATAAGTCAGATTGTAACAATGTTCATTTAAATCCCGATAAAACCGCTTTAACAACTCATATTTTCCAATCTGGTAATCATTTTGATTTTGATAATATCTCAATATTAGACATTGAAAAACATTTCTACAAACGCTACATTAGCGAAATGATTTTCATTAAAAAACACAATACAGTAAATTATAGAGAAGATGTCAACGGCCTAATTAAAATGTATTGCAATTTAATTAAAAAAGTTTAAACTATTTTCTAGTTTATATTTGACTAAATTAATTTTAATTCATTATTTAATCAAACAATTTTCCACCATAAAATAAATTCAAATTTTAATTTCCTATTCACAAAATTTATACGCACTCCGACAAACAATTTGAGTTTTTTGGTCTTGTTTTTTAAATTAATTTTTGGACTTTTACGATAAAACGCCAAATTAATCACAATTTATTTCATTTCATGCTTTTTGATATGTGATGATTTCTATTTTAACTTCAATTTATTTATTTTTGTTTATTTTCATTTACTATTATAGTAATGTCGGGGAAACCAATTACTAACAAAAAAATTAATATAAATTTCAAATTTTTTAAAAATGTCAAAATCATATAATTTTTAAAAAAATTAGGTGAGAACAAATAGTTTTTAAATTATCCTATTACAAAATCTTTTATCTAATCATAAATAAAAAAAAAAAAAATTATTATTATTGTAAATTGTTGTAATTTTTATATACGTATTTAAGAATTTTTATAATTATGTTATTTTGTAATTTGTAATTTTGTTTTTTCTTTTGTAGCCTTGATAAAGACCGAATACAGGTCGAAACGTTGGCATAATTTTAATAAAAAATACTTACAAAAAATTGTCCAAACACCTGAGTCAAAATACAATAATCTTCATTAGTTATTCATACATCTACATTAGTTATTTTTGTTTCATTTCCTCGAACAAATAAACCACAGTGCCCCATGGGGGGCGGGAACAGGAGGCAACTTTAAAATCTTAAATGGAAACCACTATTTTTAATTGCAGATTTGGATAGAGCGTTAAAAAGTAGGTAAATTTTATGCGGCTTGTTTTCCAAAATTGTTGATTTTTCTCTTTTTGGCGTTTGCAGATCAGAATCTGCAATATAAAATAGGGGTCTTTGAGAGACCCCTATTACCCCTAGACCCCTAGAAAATAGGGGGCGCGATGAGAGAAAAACAAACTTGTAATGTTGTGAGCGAGTCTTAAGTAATAATAACAATTAATTATGTAATGAATTTTGCTATTTAATTAATAAAAAAAACACATTTTCACGTTTGCCGCGCCATGTATCAACAATTTTGAAAGACAATCCGAATAAAAGTTCTATCCAAATCTGCAATAAAAAATAGGGGTTTACATTTAAGATTCTCCTGAGCTCCCTGTTCCCGGTCCCTCTGAGGGGCTGGGGGGGCAAAGTCGACGGCATCAGATGTCCCCCTCATAACCGTTAATTTTTAATTCAGAACACTTTTTGCTTCAATGCACTGGTTCAGAATTATCGCTACTGGCGGATTAAAATGGGACATCACGTTTGCAGCGCCATCAACAATTTTGGAAAACAACCCGAATAAGATTAACCTACTTTTTAATGCTCTATCCGAATCTGCAATAAAAAATAGGGGTTTCCATTTAAGTTTTTAAAGTTGCCCCTGTTCCCGCCTCCCCTGGGGGGCTGGGGGGGGGGGGCAATGTCGACGGCATTAGATGTCCCCTTCATAACCATTAACTTTTATTCAGAACAATTTTTGCTTCAATGCACTGGTTCAGAATTATCGCTACTGGCGGATTAAAATGGGACACCCGGTATAAGGTTGCAGACATATCCAAATATTATAAATTGCAGGTCTTATTGAAACGGATATCTCAGGGCTATGCATAAAAAGTCAAAGATTTTAGAAGAAGAAGGAATTCATAAATTTATAAGGGACGCAGATGATATGTCTTCCCTGGCTATGAAGGTGGGTAAATTTGTATGTATATCGCAGCTTTGTACGTAACGGTATTCATTTTAGATTGTATTCAGTTACAATTTGATAGCAACAGTAATAGTAGCACTATATATAATGTCCCTGGTGTGAGTGTTACTGCTCAAGAATCATCCAATGTCACTACAAATGTATTTAATAGTTATAAATGTGTTTATTACCATTAATTAACTAAATTTGTGTATTCGGGATTTCCACACATCTCATAACCTCAAAACTATCTCGCTGAAAATTTAACACTGACAGCTCTGAATTTCGGTGCCAACCTTGAAAAAAATCAACTTATAACAGCACTCGGCGAGCCATAACCGCACGCATATGAGTGCTGTTATGAGTCCATTACAGACGCAAACTAGAAAAAATATATAAAAAGTTACTAACTGTGTTACTATTTAAATTTAAATAATTTCATTTTCATTGAAAATTTTGCTATATGTCAGAACCTCAGAACATGCTACATGTCAGAACCAGCACCACATTTTCTTAAATAATTCAAAAATATGAACAATAACATCGAATTATTCATACAGTAAATCCTCGTAACTGATACAATATGAGTACGATATTACAAAAAATCTCCGCTATCGAGAACGAAATGGCTAGGACCCAAAAGAACAAAGCTACAGCTGGTCACTTGGGTCTACTAAAAGCTCGGTTAGCTAAGCTACGAAAAGAGCTCATTACCCCCAAAGTGGGTGGCGGTGGAACAGGATTTCCATCTGTAGGAAAGTCAACATTGCTAAGTACTCTAGCAGGTGTTTACTCAGAAGTGGCTGCATATTAATTCACAACTCTTACTACTATCCCTGGTTGCATTAAATACAAAGGTGCTAAAATACAGTTGTTGGATATGCCGGGTATCATTGAAGGGGCTAAATATGGTAAAGGTAGAGGTAGACAGGTAATTTGCTGTTGCAAGAACATGCAGTTTGATTTTTATGGTTTCGGATGTTTTGAAACCTTTGGGCCATAAGAAACTTATTGAACATGAATTGGAAGGTTTTGGTTTACGGTTGAATAAACATTAATTTTAGGAAAAAAGATAAAGGCGGTGTCAACCTAAATGCCATGGTACCTCAATCGGAATTAGATAATGATACAGTAAAAACTATTTTATCAGAATATAAGATTCATAATGCTGACATTACTTTGAGATGTGATGCTACCAGTAATGATTTGTTTGATGTTATTGAAGGAAATCGGATTTATCTTCCATGCATTTATTTGCTCAACAAAGTAGATCAAATCAGCATTGAAGAACTGGATGTGATTTATTACATCCCGCATTGTGTGCAGATTTGCGCTCATCATCGGTGGAACTTTGACTATTTATTAGAAAAAAATGTGGGAATATTTGAAACTATTTCGAATCTACACCAAGCCTAAAGGACAACTTTCTGATTACAACTCACCAATTGTTTTGCACTCTGAAAGGACAACAGTTGAAGATTTTTGCAACTTCATAGGACTATCACCAAGGAATTCAAATGTGGTTTAGTTTGAGGATCCTCTGTTAAGCATCAACCTCAGAAGGTTTGTAAAGATCATGTGTTATCAGACGAAGATGCTGTGCAGATTGTGAAAAGGTTTGAAGGGATTTGCTGAGAAGATTTTTGATAATTGGCTTGGATGGAGAAAAGAGTTTTGAAATAAATCGTGGATTCTAAGTTTTAACATTTCTTTTTTTAATGTTTCAATAAAAAAATTTAAATTATCTTTATGTTTATTTAAGAATTAAGAGAAATATTGAGATTTTGTTTGGATTTTCTTATTAATTCTCTTGTTTTGTCTTCGTATATTTAATATAGCAATTGGGTTGTTGAATAAAAAAAAATTATCGATTTTTTTTATGTATTTTAAAACCTTATTAAAAATAATTTGGATGTGCGATGCGAAAAAGTTAAAAAAAATTGTTCAATTTATTATAAACTATTTAAAAGTGATAAAATTTTGAAAATAATCACGTGACTCCAAACGCGCAATAATTTGTTTGTAAAGTCGAAAGGGTGAAACTTCATTCTAACATTCAAACATAAACATTCTTTATAAAATCGTCGTTTTATAATTTTTTTGGCGCACTGTTTAAAACCATTGGTTTCGACGTTTAACAATGTGGGACATTTAAAAACATTTTTTGAGTTCTTTTTATAGTACCTACTCCTACACGATGGTACGAAACAAGCACGATAACTTGTAATATTTGACTTTTTATATTTGACATATTTGACATATCTACTACAACTACTGTATCAACAAAGTCAGGAGCGGGTAGAAAGTACATTTTTACGTCACAACGGTACATTTGTCCGTTTTCGGTACCGAGTTTAAAAATATATTTTCAATTTGTTATAACTTTTTAATTACAACGAAAAAAAAAACAATGATTCAAATACCCAATTGCAAAAAATTAATAGTTAGTTTTTTGTAACCAGAAAGAATTACGTAATATATGTCTACAACAATATATTTTAATTTATTTCTTGACGCACAACGAACAAATAAATTACTTTCACATTTGTCAGTGCGTAGGAAGCAAAGAAAAAATCAGTTTGACCTAATCTGATAATAATTACTGTACATTATATTTATTATTTAAGTAACCAAACACAAGTACACAATGTAACCAAAAAAACTACAAATCAATAAATACAATGTTTTTAAATAATTAATGTTTTTAATTTTTTAGTCTATTTGACTTAAGATATCCATATCCATCACCATACAAATATTCTACAAACTTTACAATTCGATATAGACAATAGAGAGAGAGAGGGAATATATTTATTGTATTCTTTATACAAAGGGCTATAGATATGTGTATAGATGATGATGTGTATAGATGAGATTGAATTAAAAAAATTGTATTTATACAATTTCTATTTTGAGAGTTTACGGAACTCTTCCCATTAGTAGAAGCACTTTCTTCGTCGCTAGAAGGTATTGGCAAGGCTTTGTTTCTTCTTGGTCGAATCAATTCTTCCTCGTCACTTTCGCTATCAAATTCGGGAATCTCTACATCGCTTGAAATTTGCGACAAATCATCTGCATAGACATCACTATCGTAATCCATTGCAAATAAAATTATTCAATTTGTATATATATATATATATATATATATATATATATATATATATATATATATGTGCTTTTTTAAAACTTTTAATGAAATATTGTTGCATTGAAATAGTGGTCATTGAAACAAACTGATTTATTTTGACGAGATAGGCCGTTTATATACAAATAAATGTAGGGGAGGGTGAGAATAACAAATTGGTTTAAGACCCAAAATATGACAAACAATAAACGTTAAATACTGTGTAAGTTGTAAAATGAAATAATTTAACAAATGTTTATGGAACACAAAGAATGAGTGGTAATATTTAATTGCAGGGCGATATCCGGATTAAATATGCTAAATAATCAATAATCTCGAAAATAAATACTAAATTCATTACTCCTTTATGGCCATATGCCCTTTTTAAGCAGGTAATAATATCTTGTCCCGCTTTTAACGCACGTACTTTTAAACGGGTACTAATACCCGGCCCGCTGATAGACAGCAGTCGGCGAAACGGGTACTAATACCCGCACCCGCCTTTAATGTGATAAGAGATTAAAATATACGTATTTTAATCATGGACGAGAAGACGTTGATGCCACATGTTCCATTTCCGACTGTCATATGAATGTAAGCAACAATGGCTTTGGAAATGCAAGTAGCTACGGAAAAGCATAAGAAGATGATACGAGCAGTTCTAAAAAATACCCATGTTATAGAGCAGCGCTGTCCAACTGGCGGCCCGCAGGCCGCATCCGGCCTTCGATTTATAGTAGGTAAACCTTTTTTTACGGCCCGCGAGTTATAGTAGGTAATAAAAAATTTAAAAAATATATGAGAATATTCAACCATATACAACAAGAATTATAAAAATGCTAATGATGAATAATTATGTTTGTTTTATAGTCATTCGATAAAATTAAACCATGTTCTATGCAAGTGTACGCATTATCCATTTTTGTCCGTCTCGAATTTACGTGGTGGCAGAAGTAGCGGTGGGGATTGTAGCCGCGGCTGCATTCTGGTATCACTGTTGCCGAGAGTCGCTTACCTTGTCCAACAGTAGTTAACGGCAGACCGTTCAAAATAACAGCAGAACTATCAAACAAATTATTTTACCCAAGTAACAAATTCTCAAGAAGCAACAGTAGCTGCATCGTTTGCAGTTTCCTTAGAAATTGCATAAGCAAAAAAGCCTTTTTCGAATGGAGAATTAATTAAAAAATGTGTCATAAAAATGACTGAAGCTCTTAATAATAAAGAAATGGCAAAAAAATTTCAAACAATTTCTTTTTCTCATCAAACTGTAAGCCGACGTGTACAAAACCTAATCAATAATTGCTGCTATTTTTCCGTAGCATTGGGCGAAAGTACAGACATTTCCGACACAAGTCAAATGCTTATTTTTATAGAAAGAACCGTAAATGAAAACTATGATTATTCAGAAAAACTTTAAAATTACGATCATTACACGGAACAACAAAAGGGGCTCGCAGGACTCTTACAAAAAAAAAGGAATAAATTGTTGAATGTTCCATTGTACTGTAGTCTCTCACTAAAACTAAACGATCGTAATGCACATCGTTTGCAAAATAACAAATTTAAATCGTGGCTGAAATCGTCCTCTTACACATCGAAAATTTAAAACTTTTTTTGAAGAACTGCAAGCTGATGAAGGAAAACTGCAACGAAAAAACTGCAAATGAAGGACTGTAACATAGAAGTGAATTTTGACAATTTTTACCGACATTAGATATGCTTATTGAAGATTTTAACAGAAGATTTTCTCAATTTGATGATTTATAGATGAGTATTAATTTATTCGGTGATCCAATCAATATTGATATTACCTCCGTTGAACCTAAATATCAAATGGAATTATGCGACCTTCAGGCTGACTCATTCATTCCATCTAGTGGAGCAACTGGAATACAAGTGTTCAAACATTTGGAAAATAAAAAATATCAAAAAATGTGAGATTTTGGACTTCAAATCATTTCTATGCTCGGAAGTACATATATCTGCAAGCGTGCATTCTCTGACATGAAATAAATAAAATCAAAATTTATGAACAGCTTGAAAGACTCCACTTTTGAGAATATATTTAGAGTTGCCACAACAAATATTGATATGGACATAAAGGAAATTGTTGCTCAACAAGTACGGCCACAATGCTCCCATTAAATAGTTTAGGCTTAATATTATTCTAGTTTTATTGTGTTTTTATTATCTCTTGTATTATTTTTAAGAATAACATTGTTTTGTCCGTTACTATGTGATATTTCATTTTAACAATAAATATAACGCAATATTTATTATGCAAAAATATAAACTTTATTGTTAAAAAATTTTATTATCTTTGACTTTATTTTTATGAACTGACTTTTCATTTACCTATCCTTTTCGGCCCGCGAAAAATTTGCCAGAGAAAAAATGGCCCGCTGGCTAAGAGAAGTTGGACAGCGCTGTTATAGAGGAAACACTAGCATCCCACATGGTACAGCACCATCAATCGTAAAATTCCATGAAATGTACGGCGAACTTACAGAGGGAACACTAGCATTCCACATGGCAAAGCACCATCAATTGTCTAATTTTATGGAATGTACGGCGAGCTTAAGAAAGTGTTTCTTAATTCTAAAACAACAAAAACTCTATACTCTGACTGTATTTTTAGATCCGGCTCAGTGCGAAAGCGGAGAGCCGGCATTGTATTTAACAAATAAATAAAATAAGATGTATTTTTAGATTCATATAAGGGTCTATAATGTAGTAAGAACATCAAACTTGGGACTACTCTGCTAACAATTTAATGTAATTTCAAAATTTGTCAATTCAGTCTAGAAAATCAGAGTGTCCATTGACACATTAAGTATTTAAGAACAACAAAAACTCTTAAAGGCATAAAAACTACGACTGAAGCTATAACAAATGAAGTTGAATGAAGTTATTGCTTCAAATTGCCATTGTGAACACCATTGAAACTTTGAGGAACATTTAATGTATTTCTGTTGTCATAGACGCCAGCTATCATGGTGCTGAGAAACTATTTCCTATACTGATTCAATATTTCAACTGGACTGGAAATGGAATTGATTGATTTACAAAGATTACCAGACGTAAAGCTGTGTGCGAAACACAGGTTAAAACGGCTAAACGCCGTTAAACCTAAAGAAAAACCTAAAAGAAATTTGAAAGAATACCTCATAGGAGTTGGCTGTCCAGCACATATACATAACCGCCTTCGCAATGATGTCGATTTGATGAAATTGGATGTTGAGTCAAAATTATTGAAAGCATTTAATCGCTTGTCTGTACGTGGTCTGTTAGAAAAGTATCCGACCATTAGCCGGTAAAAAAACAGGCATACCTGGAGCGTTGGAAACCTAATCGCCCTCAAAGTAGTCTCCTTGAGACTCCACACTCTTCTCCCAGCGGTGCCGCCATTGTTGGAAGCATTCCGAAAAAGCCTCTTTCGGAATCGGCTTTAGCTCGGCTGTCGTTGCAGCCATAATGTCCTCTCTTGTCTAAAATCGCGTTCCTTTCATTGCCCTCTTAACTTTGGGGAATAGCCAGAAGTCGCAGGGGGCCATATCAGGAGAGTAAGGAGCCTGTCGAACCAAAGAAGTCTGTTTTTCCGCCAAAAAATTGTGAACCCAGTGCAAAGAATGTGCCGAAGCATTGTCGTGATGGATTCGCCAATTTACTGATGACCACAACTCCAGACGCTTGCGCCGTACAGCATCACGTAGGCGACGTAGGACATCCCTTATTCATCGAGTGACACTACGTCACTCGAACACTGCTCGACAACAACTGACGCTATCTACAGGCGGGAAAAAATTCACGCATGCGCAAGGAGGTTCAAGGTCGGTTCAAGCAAGCGCGCTTGATTCAAATCTATCAGGTTTTCAAAATAAAAAATATGGTCGGATACTTTTCTAACAGACCACATATACAATGTGAGAACAGAGAGACTACAAGAGTTTGCGATTACGTCGACATTAATTACCAGCCTTTGCTAAAGCACAGCAAATCAAGCTAGCTACCATTAAGAATATTTCTTAAGGCGAGACACAATGTATAACAGACCTAATAAAGATAGTCTTCGAAAGCACAACTTCATAAGCATATTTATTAGTGTTTTTTTTCGATTTTCGCCAAATTCGCTTGGTAAACAGATATAAAAGAATGCGTTTCTTTTATATCTGTTTACCTAGCGAATTTGGCAAAAATCAAAGAACATAATTCCCTTCTGAAGATTTGTAAGATACTTCAAGCCATTCTGCATAAGCTTCGAAAAGCTTCGAAGAAAGAACAATTTTGCCAGTAAGAGTAAGACAGCTGCCCGAATCCGGGGCCGCGTCCATTTCTAACGATTTTTTCAGTGTTTACAACACTTATGAAGATTATTTGATGGAATGGATAAAACCCTTAGAAGATTTCCCTTAAGAAAAACCCTTAGGAAAACCCTTAGAAAATGTTATGAGTGAATGACTGTGCTGAAAGAGAACGAAAATCTAAAAACGCTAAAAATAATTTAATGTTTCTCAGAACTGCTCAAGATTGGCGAGGTTTATTCTTGTATAAGCGCACATCACGCGAAGGCATAATGTAAAGGGAGTATTCTCGCTAATTAATAATCAGTGGAGCAAAGAAAAAAACAGATTAAATGTCTGTTTAAATCTTTAATTCTTGTCCAATACAACTTTAATAAAATGTCATGTGGAAATGAAAGAAAAACGCGTCATGTGAATCAATCTTTTTGTAAAAATTGTCAGCTCAGATAAATGCACAGCTCTACAAATAAAAATTGTTTTCTGGTGCAGCTCTGTATCTGTAGTCAGCAAGTTAGGTAGCCATTGTCAGCTGACAGCTCTGGTTTACCTTACCTTACCTGTTGAAAACAATCAACATTGCTGTAACTCCTCAACAAGTGAGATAAGGTGCCTTACAGTGTTGCTGCAATTGGAAGAACGAACACGAAAATCTTCAAAGTTTGAAGTACCCATTATTTGGCGTGAACAAAAAATCATCATGACGACTGTTATTTTTGTATGAATTAAAAGAAAGAAATTTTGTATGAATTTTTAAAGAAGTTGCAGCAGCGTCTCACTTTATTTGCGGAGTATAAACCAAATACAACTACACTTCGGCAGTTTATGTCAATAACAGATGCATTCTGCAAGCTGCTGTCGCATAAGGCTTGGGGTTATATTCTTAGTAATTATTATTCTATATTTCGCCTTTCTGCGTTGACAAATCATCTGTGATCTAGCGACATTGATCTAGGTCTGCACATGACTAGATTCTATCTATAAATTCGATCTAGATATTTCAATTTCCCCACGTGTATGTAACATAATAAATATAATGTTATTTATTAACTTTTCCTCTAAGTCTATTTTTTAAGTTTGGTCTAATGTGGATAGCGGGCTTCAAACACCGCGACCAAGTGACCTATAGTTTTTTGCCCACATTCTTCAATTTATAAACCTAGTTGTTATTTTGATTGACGTTAATTAATTACACATTTTGTCTGCTGGTACAAATGCGGAACCACCAGATTTGTTGTCGCTCTAACTCTGTAGACTACGAGGGCGACGTTTGATTAAATCATATACTAATCCAGCAGTAGTTGCAAGAAATCTACAGACCAAACTTGATAATATTTAGGACTGGTTAAACAGACTTATTAAATGGTTCATTAAAGCTAATGTAACTAACAGGTGTCATTTACCGTACGCAAAGAAATAAAATCAATTGCCAGCTTGCATAAGCCAAAGATGTTACATTTCTCGCAGTATTACTTAATTAATGAAATACACTTATACAAAATATAACTTTGGATGTCATGGGGATCACGGTATATTTAGTCACTAAGTTTGTTTGTTGAGCCGCTGGGGATACCGTTTACCGTAACTACGATTGTTTCTGGAACCGCGGGGGGTGACCGGTGACCGGCAAAGCCCGAATTACTTGGAACACATAATTTGAGTGGACGCCACAGGCAAGTCAGGTGAAATTAGTATGATAATATAAAGCCAAAACTTGGAGGAAGTTTCTCTCTCTCTCACACTCATTAAATAATCTACCATTTGCCATTAAATTTCCTTTGCGTCAAGGTATACTGACTGCTTGTTGCCCATTGGACAGATGGATTTCCTCACAATAAATACATTGCACAAATTGAAGTAATAAAAATATTGCTTTTATATACAATTAAACTTTGTAATAGGTTTGTATAATAAAATTATTATTTTTCGTTTTTAATTGCACATAATATTACGTAAAAATTGCATTACAAACAAATCAACAAAAACATTTTATATTTCCGGTAGCTATAATAAAGCTTAGTAAAATCGCTATTAATTCTCTACTCGGTATATACTATACCGCACAAATTATTTTTAAATTAATTATAAACAGAATGACAAAGTAATCTCGTATTCCTTATTAAATTAAATTGGCTTTAACTTTTCAGACAGACGTGAGGGAAGATTGAGATATGAATAATTTATAAAATATAAATTTAAGTTCTATTGCTCTAGTGTTCTATAGCATGCAAGTAAATTAATCTAATTTACCAAATGATATATATATATATATATATATATATATATATATATATATATATATATATATATATATATATATATATATATATTATATTTGATTTGATTGTGATTTTTTTTTTCGAATTTTAATTTCAGAAATTCATGCGTTCATTCAAGTGATTGGAAATTTTATTATTAAAATATATTTGGAATATAGTTTATCTAATTACATAATCACTAGAAACTATTGATAATAATATTAATATATAATATAAATACACTGTAAATATAATATAAATATAAAATACATATAATATACACCTAAATATAATATACCTAAATGTAAATATAATGTACATAAATATAATACAATTTTTATCACTCATGCACAATATTACTATCTTGATGCACGTTTGTTAGTGCGTTAATGTAAAATGTTAGTTGTATTTTACATAGTTTGAATAATAGGCAAATATTCAATATCGCTCGGTTACATTAAAATAAACAAATACATAAAAATAAAATGAATACAATCAAGTCCTCGGTTTTAAAAAAGTGACGTGTAGTGTCAGAATTTTTTTTCATAAAAAAGCAAAAATAAAAATTAAAGAAAACGTTTTAAAGTGAGTGTATATTCTTTGGTTATTTTAAATACCGGCATCATATTTGAATAGAGTCAAATATTTATTAAACCACGAATACGTCTCGATTTTAAGTATACAGGAAGGAAACATAGGCGAGAAAAAGGTAAATGGCCAAAACGATGGTGGCAACTAACTTTCTTGAAACCGATTAGGTGCAAGGCCGTTTATATGTTGTTCATTGTTTTTTTAACATATGTTACTACCTTAAACATACCTTATGTCTACTGCAGTGGTACCCAACCTTTTGAAAAATTGTACCTCCTAAAATAAACCGCTAAAAATTCTATAGCCCTCCCCTTTTTCTAGAGGAAAGGGAAAAAGTTTATTTAGGCAAAAAGAAACAAAAAAAAAATAATCTTATGATAAAAAACAACGCAATTATTAAGAATATGGGAATTGTAGAGTTACCTTCACTAACTGTTGCTAATCGTCTTCCAAAGTGTATTTCTAAACGTGGAAAGTAAAAATGAATCTTCTACGTTGGCTGGTTCAAGAAATATCCGGGTTTTTGTAATCCAAAAAACTGACATTTTTTAATACAACAACAAATATAACTGCAACTTCTGTCCACTTAATTGACAGAAAATGTGTTTATGCAGCAGATCCGCTGTTGCCAAGTTCAATTCTTTTGCAGGGGTTATACTTTTTTTCTGTGTCGCTACAATTTAAGTATTATATGTATTAAATATATTTAATTTTATTTTAATTCTTGCGCAGGGGTCATGTTAATCTTCTATGTATTCTTCTTCTTCTTATGCATATTCACTAATGAATGTTTGCGACCACGATAATGACTTGAATGTCGTCATCATGTGGTTCTCCTCCATGGGTATGAAATTACATTTCCTTAATTTCAGTTCTAACGGTTATACCGCCGTGACTCGGTCGCCAGAGCCTCATCTGTTATCTAGCAGGGTGTGTCGGATGGTCTCTACTAGGCCATCATGCCGCACGCATTTGGTTTAATTGAAAGTTGGTTAGGTTAGGTTGTCCAAAAGGTTTGATCGAGAGTTCGCGCTGCCACACGCATGTGGTTTAATTGAGAGTTGGTTAGGTTAGGTTGTCCGAGAGAGAATAGATCAAGACCGGATACAGCGCGGCAGCGCGAAATCTCGATCTATAAATTATTGTGGTCTGAACCAGAGTTCGCGCTGCCGCACACATGTTGTTTAATTGAGAGTTGGTTAGGTTAGGTTGTCCGAGAGAGCATAGATCAAGACCGCATACAGCGCGAACTCTCGCTGCGCGCGCATGTGGTTTGATCGAGAGTTCGCGCTGCCGCACGCATGTGGTTTAATTGAGAGTTGGTTAGGTTAGGTTGTCTGAGAGAGAATAGATCAAGACCACATACAGCGCGGCAGTGCGAACTCTCGATCAATCCACATACGCACGGTAGCGAAAATGTGGCAGTGTAAATTTTGTAAAATAATTGAAATAAAAAACATAGTCGTAGTGAAAATTAATTATCTGAGAAATATTGAAATACTTAAACTATTATTTTTAATTATATTTACAGCTTAATTTAATATACTTACGTCAGAAAATTTATTTTTACTACGCTTATGTTTATTTCAAAGTTTCTGTAATGCGCGTGCGTTATTTTACGCATGTTATTTGTATGTTTATTTATCTAGAAGGTTAAACAAAATATTTTGTTTAAACAAAATATTTTGTTTAAACAAAATAAGTTTTGAGAAGAGCTTTTTTAAGTAGCAAGGAGTTACAAAAATAATGGCTTCTTCAAACATAGATTATTTATGTTTATTACAAATTAATGAAATTTGAAATGACTCCAAAAAAAGTTACAAAATTAGTAGAGTGGTGATTAATTCCAGCAGAGGGGAGTTACAAATGTTTGAAGTGTGGTGGTGTCTTAAAATTAACTAAAGACGTTGAAAGGTTAGTAGTTGTTTATTTTTATTATTATATTTTGAATATTTTTTAATGTATCCTTAAATTTTGATGTAAAGATATAGTAATTTTTTTATTGTAGAGTGGATGGTGTTCGTTGGCTCTGCTCCAAGAAAATTAGTCAGGAAGGTGAAAAGAAGAAAACCTGTGGTAATAGAGTTGAATTCCGACGTGGCACCTTCTTTGCCAAGTCAAAATTGCCATTATTGAAGAAACTTGGGTTCGTTTCTTTTTGGGTTCAAAATGCATCATTGACATTGATCGGCAGACAATTGAAGATGTCCATGCCTACATTAGCTGATTGGGCATCTTTTTGCCGAGAAATTGTTTTTGATAATTTTTTTACCCAACCTGAGAAACTCGGTGGTCTTAATAAGATCGTTGAGATTGACGAATCCAAGTTCGGAAAGCGCAAATATCATAGGGGTCACAGAGTGGAAGAACAGTGGGTTTTCGGCGGTTACGAACGTAGCACTGGTCGCGTTTTTATGGTAACCGTTGAGAAACGCGACTCTGATACTCTTGTACCTTTAATCGAGACATGGATAGCTCCGGGTACGATGGTTATCAGTGACTGTTGGAAGGCCTATAGCGGTCTCAGTGACTATGGCTACAAGCATTTATCAGTTAATCATTCAATTAACTTCGTAGATCCCGTAACTGGGGCACATACAAATGCCATAGAGTCATCTTGGAGGGCCGCTAAATCTTCCATGTCGTCATCTGGTCGTACCAAATCACACGTACCCGGTAATCTTGCTCGATACATGTTTCAGAAGAGGTGTAAAGAGCTTCGGCTCGATCCCACTCTGGAACTTTTCCGTATGGCAGGTAAGTTGTACAATCCCGTACATCCCCTGCCAGAAGGAGGACTTGGTAAGGATCGTGACACAGATGAGGAATACGAGGATGACGAAAACTCAATCACAGTTAATTAGTAGGTTTTTTAACAGTTAAAATTGCAGTTTTTCTGTTAATTTTTTTCCTTTTTATAGTGGTCTTTAATGCCCTCTGGTTCTCAATCGTCATCCCTTTGTCTGTCCGCTCTCCAGGTTTTAAACTGAGTTCGGACATTGTTCTCGTATGGATTTTTTGCATTTTAATTTCTTAGATAGAGGATTTTTTTGTGATTGTGATGTGGTTGATGCAAACGAGAATATTGAATATATATTTTATTTATTTTTTTGATTTGTATTTTTTTATCAGAATGGTATTATGTTTTTTTATTATCAAAATTTCAAATAATTTGTATTTTTTTGTCTAAATGGTAATTTTTTTATAAAATTTTTGGTAAAACTGTGTTTTGTTTTTAATATTTTGCAAAAATTACAATTTTTTTGTCAAATTCAGTTTATAATATTGAAATATAATAAAATTACAATTTGTTAATTTTATCAAATTCATAATGTATTTTTTTAATAATACCGTCAAGGGCCATACATTTAAACGCACTGCTGCGCCTATATGGTCTAAAATAAGATAAAGTTGCAAGAAGTATTGGGTTAACCTGAGTTAAACCAATTAGAATGAAATTAGATTTAAAAATTAAATTTATATTTCAATGTTGTAAGTGCATGTGCAGAAATTGTATATTGAAGTGTTTACCAGAACAAGGTAAAATAAAAAGATAAAATTGGCAACGTCGGTTGGGCTTCTCCTGCAATTTTTGTTTGACAAGTAATTAGAGAGAAGTTAGGCAGTGAAGGAAAATATTAACTGTTGCGTCAAAAAAATGTAAATTTTTTCATAAAAACCCGTATATTTTTTGAATAAATCGAAGTAGAAGCTTCATTTTGGCTCTCTAAGTTTGCAAATACACTACGGAGGACGATTAGTAACAGTTATTCAAGGTAAAAATCCGCCAACCCCAAAAAATGGAAATTCCCATATACTTTACAAATTCCTAAAACATAGTTTTATTATAATTATAATTTATAATACATATAAATTATAATTATATATTATAATTAATTAATAAAACTATAAACCCCTCAGAAGGCAACGGGAAACTACTGAAGCAATATTCCAGAAAAAGTCACATGGAAGTTACAACTAACACACGGCCCTCAGTCTCCGAGTCATCGAGGGTGCTAAGAATCCCCGGAGGCAAAACAAAAAACACATTCAAATCGGGCCATGGAATGTCCGCAGCCTTTACGAAGCAGGTAAGCTCGCAAACACCATCAGAGAAATCAAAAAATTAAACATTGACATTCTTCGAGTAAGTGAAACATTCTGGCCAGGTTCAGGTAAATTTCAATCAGAAAAGAAAACTATATATTACTCAGGAAATGATACTCATAGACATAGAAGAGGTGTTGGTATAATTGTATCAAACTACATAGCTGATTCTATGACTGCTTTTATACCACACACAGATACTCTTAAGATGCTCTTAAAAATAAAGGCAAAACCCTTCTCTATGAACATCATATAGGTGTATGCTCCAACTTCAGAATCCAGTGAGGATGAAATCGAAGAATTTTTTTCCCAAATCTCCCAATAATTACAAGACACAAAATCGCACGAACTGTGATTATAGGATTATAGGGGACGCAAAAGTTGGATCTAATAAAATAGATGGAATAGTTGCTGCGTTTGGACTAGGAGATAGAAACGAAAAAGTAGACAAATTAATATAATTCTGCCAGGAAAAGAACTTCAAAATAAGCAATACTTGGTTCCGGCTCCCGCCCAGAAGTGTATTTCCTATAAACCTAGAAATCTCCACAAGACAACCAACAACATATCGTACCTAACCAAATCGATTACATACTAATAAATAAAATATTTGAATCAGCAATAATCAGTGCATGCACATATCCAGGAGCTGACGTGCCTTCAGATCACACCCTACTGAACACGAAACAACAACAACAAAAAAAAGATCTTGAACAACTATACAAATATTCAACAACATATTTCAAGGAAGATCAACAAGTTGAACGAGCTTGATTGTTAGAACATAAGCTATCTGGAATTGTAGTCAAACAACCGAAATTTTACAAAGCGCATTAAAAGAATTCCCTACTAGAAGATATCAGCCTAAAACTAAATGGATAACTGACGAAATTCTTGAATTAATGTATGAAAGACGAGTCTACAAGAACAAAGATTGTGCAAAGTACAATAATTAGATTGCATAGAATCATAAGATCCAAAATTCGACAAGCAAAGAACACCTGGCTTGAACAAGAATGCTCGGAGATAGAATGGCTCGAAAACTTGCACGATGATTTTAACTTACACAAAAAGATAAAAGAGGCATCCGGCATATACAAGAATAAAACCACGAATATACTATTCGATAACTACAACAAATTGATTGATAACTGGTGTACTACATTAACAAGCTATTTGAAATTACGCAAAAAATTACGCGCTTCATAAGAAATTTCATGAAATTTTTATTGTACCCCTTGCAACAACGCAATGTACCACCAGGGGAACATGTACCTCAGGTTGGGAACCTATGGTCTAGTGTATTATATTAATAATGAACAATAAATGCTAATAATAATAATTATATGAAGCGATTTTCTCATTCAACTAAAAATCATCTCAAAAATAGCCTGGTGTAAACTTTTTATGACGCACGGTATTTTCAGCACGTTTTAAAGACACAAAAAATGGAAAAGGAGGATATGTCTTTCTTTTGGATACCATCTGGCAACCCTACTTCAATACAGTTAATTCCTTGGTCATATTTTTCTATTTGTCCTTATTTATCAATTATATTGTTCATATTTATCAATGTCCTTATTTATCAATTATATTGAACAGAAGTTCCAAACAATTAGGAAACTTGAGTTTATAACGTATTGATTATTTTATCCCTGGATTTGCTAATATTTTAAATTGTTTGCTTTCGATACTCGAGAGAATTGCGAAGTACGCCTCAACAAAAATAATTATTTCTAACACAAGATTTTTTCGAAATCGAAATAAAAAGTTCCTACAACAATATGTTTGAAATACAATGGCTTATATTCACGTATCATAAAACCAATTTGCTGCAACATGGGCAGAGTTTTATGGTAACAGTAAACAAATTTATTTGATCTGTTCCATTGGTATTTTTATCAAAGAAATTATTGCAATTTGTGTTTTGTGAAGCATTGTCGATTTCTTAATATTGGTAACTCAATATGAATTATCGATATTCTCTGTCAGTATATGCAGTTGCAACTATGCTCGTCATGTTTATTCGGTTATGTCCATATGGTACAATAATCTATTAGTTATTATACCAAGAGAATTACCAAACTACACAGTGTTGGGTAAACAATTAAGCTTCATGTTAACAGAGTGCTAATTAATCCACAATTATTAATTAATTAAAAAAAATTATGTGTTATATTATTCTGGCAGATATAAATAACTTCTTATGAGAGAGGAACCTCGAATTTATTAAAGTCAGCTTGAAGATCAGATCTTTATCAATGTTCCATTTCTGATGTAAACAACGAACACTCCGTTTTTTTCCCCTTTAGATAAACACAAACATACATATTTAACTACAATCTTGCTGGTATCAATAATAATCTCTATGATTTGAATTTTATTATTTTATGGGAACTTTATTATTGTTAATAGTATTTGTAACTATATCTACTTTCATCAAGTTTGCTTGAGACTTGCTTTGCTCTGAATGAGGTCGAGAACAAAGTCAACAAGACTTGATTTATCATTACCTTTTCAGGACATTTTTCTTCTTGTCGCCCGCCCGGTGTTTTTCTCAATATTTTCGTCAAACTATTGAGTTATAAGTGTCAACGTATTGTAAGAATCTTCTTTATATAGATGTTATTTAGCATTATTAAATGAGAGAAGCGAGTGTAGGGACTATAGTAGTGAATTGCTATACTAACTACTTTCCTCAACCAAATATGTAGTCTATCACTGCTTCAGCCTCTTAGCAGCTGACATATAATTAGTGTTAATAGACTCCTTATTGTTATACTATCCCTCATTATTGTTTAAATATGAAGTTTGTATGCATTTGGTCATATATTACCTCGCTCAGAATATTTGGCAACGGGGATTAAAAGGAGTAGAAAGCCATGTCTAGTAAAAGTCTCGCCATAATTTTTTACCTCGAGGATAAAAAACAAGTTAAAAGTAAAATATTGAATCTAAATACCACGTCGAGAGAAACTTAAAAATTACTCTTATTCTTGTGCTAGGTTAGTTTTGGAGGTTAGTTTATACATAATCTAGTTAAAACACTGGCTAGAAGCAGAGAGTGACAACATGTTTAACTAAGAAAGGAAGTGGACAAAGACATCCTCGCAAAGTCGCCAGACTCGGTGCTATCTTTTTTAGAATCAAACACTCACATCGAAGGTGATCTAAACTAATTATATTTCTAGCCCCTAAACAACACGATTCCCTATATACAATATAAAGGTGCTCACAAACCGAAGCGGAAGTTTCGCTGCCGCAACCGGTGCGATATCGCGGCGGACCGACTGACACGGCGGCTTATGTACATGTTCAGATCAAAAAGCGCGATTTCCGTCATAGTCGCGGTAGTGCAGCGTTGCACGGTTGCATCCGCGCTTAGTTTCGCTGCCGCTGTATTTTGAAAAGGTGATCTCTTTAATCACATTGATTTTATGATCCCATGTTTAATTCTGAAATGAGTTTTATGTGTCTTAGAAATTCAAAATAAATACAAAATAACATATTTCAACTTATGCAATCAATGCTTAAAATAGCATAGCTTCTTGCACTGAGGACATCATGACTACTATATACACGTAAAAATCGCGTTTTGATGTGGGCATTGCTATTTCGCTGCCGCGCCGCTAGCGATTTTTTCGTTGCGAAAATTTCGCGACGCATACGTTCCGCGTCGATCTGAAGGAGCCTTTAATGTTTTAATTCGCGCCGCATTCTTATTTCGAGCATTATGTCTTTGAATTATATTTTAATAATTTATTCTTTACGCGGCTGTAACCATTGTCTGATAATTGCGCATCAGTTCAAAGAAAACGTCTACACGCTGTATGCTCGAGCTCATACATAGATGAGTTTTCTGTGATAAATAATGAATCTGTAGTCTAGCAAGGAATTTAACTGTAATTTGTCTAGTCATGTCTACTCTTGCCTATCGATTCTTCTCATTATCATCTATCCCAGTGGTGCGCAAACTATTTTCATTTACGACCCAACATTTTCTGTAAAATTTTATCGCGACCCCTAGATAGAATAACGTGAACATTGTAACCCCCAATCAGTTGTACCAACATCTCCACAAAAGCTTAAATAAATCCCCAAATTAGTTTTTGAGCAAATTAAGTTTGAAAATGTTGTTCCAGCCACTTTTGTTGGTCTAATTGGTTTTCGGCCTCTATCCAAAGCAGGGCGACAGGTGCCCCGACCGGTGTCAAGACCGCGCTAAATTAGCCGAAAATCACGCCGCGATATGAGATATTGGGCAGTGGGTTTTGAGAGTTCGGCGAGTCCGCGACATTTTCGTGCGTCTGACCTCAGCCGACATGTTTGCCAAGCTCGCGTTTGGCAGTTAATTTGACGTCAATCCTTATCGGGTGGTACGGTCACCGCATGCAAGGTAGCATCGGCTTTTCTTCCGTCCGGAACAATTTGATTTAAGGATTTCCATCCTTGTATTGCCCTGCTCATACAGTTTCTTCCTATTTCCTCCTTTAAATAGGCTACGCAAGGTCGTTCCACGGAGCGGATCAGAGACGCTTGCAGCCTGAAGGTAAGTGACGAAACCGTCCCGATTTGATAAACAATAGCTAAATTTATCGTTAAATACAGTCCGTTCAAATGTCAATTTTTACAAATTTGATTTTCAAGGTGGAATTTACAAAAAACTGCAATATTTGCTGAAATATATAATAAAATATTGGGAAAATTTGCTAAATAGTCCTGAACAGTTCTACCAATATCTCCATAAAATTTGAAACAAATCCCTAAATTAGTTTTTGAGAAAATTAAGTTTGAAAATTTAAATTTTTACAAATTTAATTTTTAAGGTGGAATTTACAAAAAACTGCAATATTTGCTGAAATTAATATTAAAATATTGGGAAAATTTACTAAATATTCCGGAACAGTTCTACCAACATCTCAAAATTTCATACCACAAAATTTGAAACAAATCCCCAAATTAGTTTTTGAGAAAATTATGTTGAAAAATATCAATGTTTTTTAAATTACTTTATATTGACATTTCACTATTTACTGCTACCCAATACTTACACACAAATTGCATTAATTTTTTATGAATTCAACTACCCAAATAGATTCTCTATCGACCCCTTTGAGGGTCGCGACCCATTGTTTGCGCACCACTGATCTAGCCTTAAATGTCTAGTCTTATCAAACTGGTATCGTCTATAATAATTTTGTTTTGCGATCCTGCCAAAATATTACTTCTCTGAGAAAGCAATTACAAATTTATCTACACTAGTACCCACATGAATGATTTTAATTCGTATTCCAACATAAAAAAGCTAAGAAATCCCCAAAGCTTGATAATAAAAAAAATAAAATAAAGCATGATATGCTCATTATGTTTACCAGGCCTGATGTTTCTTTATAAATCCCCAAAGCATGCCTGTGATATGCTTATTATGTTTACCAGGCCTAATGTTTACTCTATTATCTACCTCCTACTATTTCATAGACATATAGACAAAACTATTGAAATTTAAATTTTTGTAATGTGGCATGCGGTCTAATTTGCAACCACAATGTGGCCCGAGAACCAAAAAATTTGCCCACCCCTGGTCTATCTAACTTATATATAGACTAAAACTAATTAACGTATATATAGATCTGAATGTCTATTCTTGTATGCCTAGACATGCCATTTTCATCTACTACTACTACTCTGGATCCATACAACATTACCTAATGGTGCTACAGTCCTGGTAGGACCTCCTCCCACAGCCAGTTACATCTAGTCTTGCTAATTTATTCTATTTATGTATGCCCGAACTCCATTGTCTTGTATGTCTATTAATATGCAGTATAATTTGTTTCTTCTTCTTCTGGTACCATGACCGTTCAACGATAGTTGATTATCATGCTGGCTCCTTGTTGACGATGATTGTTTTGTTGGCAGCGGCCAGGAAAAGCTGAACCGTAGACTTCCCATACCACTTCAAGTTCTTTAATCACGATGTTCTTCTTCTTCCTGGGCCCGATTGCCTGTCGCTTGCTTGCTAGTCTGTTTTTTTTTTCTTTATAGGGGGCGTAGCAAGCACAGCTGGGTTAACTTGACAAGTGCCCCCCCGGAAACCCTGGCATCCTAGTATTGCTCCTCACATGACTTCAGGATGCTGGTGTATTAATATATTTAGGCACGTACCTTACTTCCTCCATCCAGTCATGCTGATTAGGCGTTCGGGTTTTGTCGTTATTTTTCTATTTTCTGCCTGGTTCTCTCGTCTTGCTCCTTATAGGTGATTATATTACGTATAATATTTTGAACGTTTTCCCAATTGTCTTCAGACTGCAGCATGTAGGGTACTGTCGTTCGCGGTTCGATATCTTTTGGTAGGGTGCTCCTCTCGGTGTCCCAGCTATAGCACGAGTATATAGTGTGTAACACACTGTCTTCCTCCCCGCAGTACTGGGACAGGCTGTCAGAGGCTCTATTTTGTGGAGATAGTCCCGGAAACACCCATGGCCACTGAGTGCCTGAGTGAGGTGGTAATTTACTTCTCCGTGCTTCCTGGTGATCCATTTTTCCACGTCATTTATCAGGAGTTTGGTCCACTGTCCCTTGGTGCTTGCTTCCCAGTGCTTCTGCCATTTCCGAAGTAGGTCTCTTCTAGCTGTCTTTTTAATTTCTTTTTTGTTGACTTCTGCAACTGAGTCTCTCTGATTCTGTGAGTATATGTTTAGCCTCTCTATGACTGGCAGCTCTATTGGGGGCATGCCCGTAATTACCAGTGACGCCTCCTTAGACACGGTCCTGTAGGCACTGCTGGCTCGAATTGCGAGCGTTATCTGGACCGCTCCCAGCTTGTGCTTGGTGACTTCCACGTTCATGGCTCTTGCCCATACTGGGGCAGCATATAACATTGCCGAGTGCGCCACCGAGCACAGCAGTTTTCTTTTGCTGCTTCTAGGTCCTCCGACGTTAGGCATTACCATTTCCAACGCGCACAGGGATTTTTAGGCTCTATCGGCTGTTTTTGTAACGTGCTCCCGGAATGATAGATTTTTATCTATTTCAACCCTTAAGTATCTTATAGCACTCTTTGGAGCGATGACAGTGTTCCTCAGCTTAAATTTTATTTACCCAATTTTCCGCTTTCCTGTTAATAGTACCGTTTCCGTTTTTTCCGGAGCCAGCTTGAGCATTTTGTTGCCCATCCACAGGTCAATCAAGAGCATCGCTTTATTGGCCCTTCTCATTACTCCCTGCTCGGTTTTGTCTCGTACTACAAGTGCGAGATCGTCTGCAAAGCCGACGGACTCTACGCCTTCAGGCAGCTAGAGTTTGAGGACTCCGTCCTAAACAATGTTCCATAGTGTCGAGCCCATCACTGATCCCTGCGGCACTTCACTGAAGATCTCCTTTGTAGTGCAGCCGTTGTCTGATTCGACGACGATCTCTCTTTCAGCTAGGTAGCTGTCTATCATCGCCAGAAGGCATGGGGCGAATCTACGCCGCGTCGCCTCATCGAGGATGTCTTGCCAGCAGGCCGAGTTGAAGGCGTTGCGCACATCCAGTGTGATAAGGGCGCATATTTTGCGAGTACTCCTGGTTCCTTTTCTGGCCTCGTCGGCGATGGCCACCACTCTCTTTAAGCCGTCAATGGTTGATCGGCCTTCCCTGAAGCCGTATGGGTTCCTTGAGAGGTCTTTTCATCCTTTTGAGAAGTAGCTCCTCAAGCAGTTTACATGCAGTGTCCATGCAGGCATAGAGGTATGTAGGAAGTTGCCTCATGGGCCGGTTTGTCGCCGTTTCGCATTAGCTTGGCCTTTTTCCATATTTTTGGGAAGACGCCCTGTTTGAGCGTACCATTCATGACATCGAGGAAATAATGTGGAACGACCCCACATGCCTTGACGATTTACGCAGATATCAAGTCCAGTCCTGGAGCTCTGCCGTTACTGAGTCGGTCGCTGGCAGCTGCGAGTTCTTCATTTGTAAATTCCGGCACCTTGCATTGTGCTGGTCTCTCTCTCCGAGTTCGGGCAGGATGGGTAGGAAATAAGTAGCGAACAATTTTTTCCGTCGCGTCAGGGTGAGGGCGCGTGCCAGAGCTTCTGCACTTTAGCTCTCTGGTGGCTATCTGATATGCGTCGCCCCGGGGATTTTCATCGATACTCACGCAGAGGTTTGTCCAGCATCGCCTTTTCTCATTGTTGATCAACTTCCGCATTGTGTTCGCCTTGCCTCTACATAATTTAATCTCAGGATTCCTTGCTAGTCTCCTCCCCTGCGGTTTTCTTTCTGGCTCTCTGGTACACTTGCCTGGCCTGTCCACATATCTTTCTGGTGTTGCTTATTTCTTTCGTCCACCAGTAGACTTGTTTCTTTCTGGTAGAGCTTTTCTTGGCCGGCAGATAGTTTCCATATGGCCGTATGATAATCGATCAATCCTTCGGGCGAGTCCACCACCGCCAAGTTCATCAAGCGTCGCTCCAGTGCATCTGCTATTTTTTCCTCCTTAATATTTTTGTTGACCATCCGCCGTTGTGGTGCCGGCTTCCAGCTGGGCTAAAGTCCGTTTTGCTCCCTAGTTCCAGGTAGACGTAATTGTGGTCGCTGAGGGTTTCTCGATCGAGAACTTCCCATTTCTTGACCATGACTACAAGCGGAGTGGTGAGAAGTGTAAGATCAATTATGGAGCTCGACTCCCGTCATTGCGCTTTTGCTCAAAGCTTTTTGCTCTTTTGAGCTTTGATAGTCTGTTTAGTCATGTCAATCTAATCTAATCAACCAAGTCTTCTCTGTTTAGTTTTGTCTAACAACTCGCATCTGTCTAATCTTATTTGTGTAAACCTCTCTATCTAGTCTACCGTGTTTCGTTAATTTTGCATGGTTTATCATAATACCTTGAAAAACTTTGAATCTAGGTAAAACGCGAAGCGGATTTAGTTTAAAGGGGTCGCGTAACCTTTTGCGTAAGAAGTTTTAGGGATTACGGCAATCTCTAATTAGTTCCTGAAAGTCGTATATCTTAAAACCCGTGAAAATATCCAGACGAGCTTTTAAACTTTTAGTATTCCAACCGTTTTATATTTACCTTTTTTTATTTCCCGCTCTATTCATAATTGAATTCAGGTGGAAAACAAATTTCGAACCGAAAGATTTTTTTTTAAAACTTTCCTGTATAGAGCTTAATAAATTATTCAATATTTACTTAATGAAGTGGGACGATATCCTCGATTAAACATCGCGATTAAATACGTGTTGTGCAGCCGTGTAACAATTACGTGTAAGAAATTAAGTAAGTTTCTCATAGCTGGTGCAGTTTCAGGCAAAGTTGACTTCGTGCCGCTGTTCGTGCCTCACACAATTATATTCCGACAACTGTTGCTTACGATTTAGATTTAATCATAGAACATTTTTCGCTATCTCGCATTACACTCGATTTTTAGCATCAAAAGGATCGAAAACTTCAATCATCAAAAAGATCAAAAATCTTTTATTCATATCAGCTAACAACATTTTCAATTCAATCTGATTCTACTGAATGTTCCAGTTTGTTGCAACGGAAATGTACATTGGATATTAGACAAATTGGATTACGTTCGAATTTTTACTAAAACGAACAATCCAATGCAATCCGACTAGAATATAGAAATTTCATTTTAATTAATTGTGTAATATTGAATAAGAATTGTCACACAGATAGTCACAGATGGGACAGACAACATTAGTAATAATGGTAATGAATCATTACATACATGTTTGAAATAAATTTCTTCTTGATATTCATCTGAGATAGTATATATATATATATATATATATATATATATATATATATATATAGAAGTATATATATATATATATATATATATATATATATATATATATATATATATATATATATATATATATATATATACATATATACTATATCAGTGGTGGCGAACCTATGGCACACAGCTGACACGTAGGAAAAGTATTGGTACGCGAAATATTTCTAACGCGTGAGTAGGAAAAGATAGTATGTTCTGGACCCTCCACCTCCACTTCCAGCTTTAATCAGCTTTAAACTGGTTTTAATCAGGTAATCAGCTTTAAATCAGCTTCAATCAATTTTTATTCATGTTTAATCAGCATTCAATCAGGTTTAATCAGCGATTAATCAACGTTAAACAGCTTTTAGTCAGCTTTTAATCAGCATCTAATCAGCTTTTAGAATCCAGAACATACTATCTTTCCCTACTCGCGTGCCTTCAAAACGCCTTAAACTTAAACCGTCTATAGTATAAAATTGATAACACATATGGGAACACATGGGACACATATGGGAACGGAGAACCGCCGGATTATCAAGCTTAAAACAAAACAATAACAATTTTACATATTTCATGTACAATTGTATTTTAGAAAGAATAAAATATGTATCTAAAGAGATAAACGTGTACATACAAAAAAAAAATAAACAGAAGAGACAGTAAGACAATTGTAGAGAGGAATTAACTTGGTCAGAATCCTCAATCCAGTCAGAGTTTAAAGCAGGGTGTGTTGGCCAGATCTTCTTCCAAGAACACTGGATGGTGTTGTTTATGAATGCATTTGTTTATGAGTGCACAAGGTTTATATCGCGCACGGGGTAGCGTAAAGAAAAGACACGTGTTTTTCCAGATTAACGCCGAATTAACGAACCGCCGGATTATCAAGATTATACTGTACATTTCTAAGAGAAAATTTTAAGTTTCGTAATCTACTTTTGTGCAACATCAAATGCGCAAAATATAAGATTTTATATTCAGGCTAATACGGTAACTGATTTTCACTATGAGAAATGTTCATTTATCGTAAAAGTTACCTGGCACGTTAGCATTACAAAATGTGAGAATTAAAAAAAATTGTCACGCGGCCGGAAAAAGGTTCGCCGCCGCTGTACTATATAGTAGGAGTACTATTTTAATAGTTTTGTTCAGAGAATTAATTCTAATAAATATTACATAGCCTAGCCTAGCATCTTGTGAGTAGGGAAAGATAGTATGTTCTGGATCCTCCTCACTCCTCATCAACACCCTCACCCGTACACCTGGTCCCCACCCCCACTTTCTGTCGACCACTTCCTGTCCACCACCCCCACCCTCACTGAACTGCTAACGGATTTTCGTGAAATTCCCACGGGTTAACATATTTCTTGTTTATCTTATCAGCTGCTGATTTGTGAAAATTCGAAGATTTGTAAAATAGTTATCCTAGTCAGCATTTTCCGGTTTCAACTTGTCTGTAAACGCGCGTGAGCATAGAAATAATAAATAAAAAATGCTGCATAATTCGTTTCTTGGAATTGCTGTGTTTATCCAAATAGGCATATTAAGAGTTTGACCTAGTTGATATCTTTAATCAGTTTCGTCCGTTTTTGACCTAGTTGATATCTATAATCAGTTTCTTTAATCAGTCAGATATATTTAATCAGTTTCTTGGAATTGCTGTGTTTACCCAAATAAAAACATTAAGAGTTTGACCTAGTTTTGATGAGTCATTGTACAAGCGCAAGTATGGGATCGTGGGAAAGTTAGAACCGTCGAGTCAGCATTTTCCGGTTTCAACTAGTCTGGATGAGTCATTGAACAGGTAATACATCCGTCGCGTATATAAGCTCGAGAGTAGGGAAAGATCCTATGATCTAAATCCTCCTCACTTCTCAACTTAATTTTTTGATTATCATCACATACTTCCTTATGGCTACCAAGATTATCCTTGGTTGCGAAAACTTTTACACATTGATTGCAGAGATACAGTTTTGATTGTTGATATGAAATACGAAAATGCAAACTCGGCGGTTCTAATCAACTATTTCACAATCCATACATTCAATTCTCGCGCGCGTTTACAAGTTTAAGTTCAAACACTAAATCAGTTTGAATCCAAGAAATTGATTAGACCGCGTTTCATAAATTATTATTTACACACTTGTAAACACAGATTAATTCCAAGAAATTGATTACACTACGTTTCGGGATTTATTATTTCTTCGCTTGCACGCGTTTACAGACAAGTTAGGTTTTTTAGGTTTTTTTAGTTGTGTTTTAGGACACGAAATTATTATCAGTGCTACACTAAACACAGATTAATTCCAAGAAAATTGAGGAAAAAATGAGGAGTGAAGAGGATTTAAAACATAGGATCTTTCCCTACTCTCCAGCGTTAAATTCATCGTCAGTAGTTAAAAGGACACCATTACGACAAGTCGACATTGAGACAGCTTAAAAATGTTCTCCTGAAATCAATGCGAAAAAGTTTTTCGAAGAAAAAACCATATCTAGAGCCATTTGAATTGCAAGCGGTGCATTTATAATACACAATTTTATTTTCACCACATGATTTCAAAGGGCGCTGGAGATAGTCTTTCCCTCCAAAAACTTTATCATAACGGTCGACTTGTCGTAACGGTGTCTTTTTAACAACTGACAATGAATTTAGGGCTCGAGCTTATATACGCACCGGATATATCACGTGTTCAATGACTCATCCAGACAAGTTAAAACAGGAAAATGCTGACTCGACGGTTCTAACTTTCCCACGATTATATACTTGCGCGTGTTCAATGACTCATCAAAACTAGGTCAAACTCTTATTATGCTTACTAGGATAAACATGGGAATTCCAAGAAACTAATTACGTGGCGTTTCTTATTTATTATTTCTACGCTCACGCGCGTTTACAGACAAGTTGAACAGGAAAATACTGACTCGGCTAACTATTTCACAAATCAGACATGCGCTCACGTCTAGCAGCTGATAAGAAAACAGGAAATATGTTAACCCTTGGGAATTTCACGAAAATCCATTAGCAGTTCAGTGACCTTGCACGTGTTCAAATCTCACGCATGCGCAGATCCAAACCGCGGGCAGTAAACGGGGGTGGGAGCAGGAAGTGGGGAAGTGGGGGTGGTGGACAGAAAGTGGGGTGGGGACCGGAAGTGGAGGGTGGGGTTGAGGGTGAGGAGTGAGGATGTTCCAGAACATACTGTCTTTCCCTGCTCTTGTGTTTTTCCTAATGTATGTTTCATCGTTTTGTGTGTCTAGTTTTCTATCTATCCCGTATTTTACCAACTAATTAATCTTCTAAGTAATTTTATAATCTACAAGTTGTAGATATTAAAGCATATTAATTTTAAAATATAGTAGTTTACAAGAGGAAAGGAGTTTTCGCGGAAAAAGTGAAGAAATGTTAACACGCATCTACAGCTGCCCCTTGCGGGGGCGAACTATTGTGAAACTTTTTTTTTGCTCGATCTATTGGAAAAAAAATCTCGAGAAAATTTTGCATTTTTACCAATTTTTTTATCATTTTCAAAAAAATCTCAATTTTCGTGCCCCCTTTTTCAATGAAGGCTCGTTATTCGTTTAGTACAACGTAATGATACAGCTTGAGTGCGTAACTGCATAACTTGAGAGAGTGGTATGATACCACATCCCAATAGTTATTCCGAGCTGCCGCTTCCAAGAAAGCGACGATGATTGCAAACCTCCTGAAAGGAGATGACATATAAAGAAGAAGAATGATACAAATAATTAAGGGCTTTTGTACATGAGTTGCGAAGTTTTAATCGCAATTATTGCACAAAAGCCTTTCACACACGTGTATGATACATTATTCTATCTACGAAGCCTGTTAAAATACTGTAGAATCTTCAAAAAAATCATTGTTTCTTGCCGATAATATTGAAATAATGTAATTTTGACAGAGAAAATACTTCAAACGACTGACACAATAAGGTTAGAACGTTCTATTGTGACTAAAACTGCGTTGCAGATATATAACAAGTTTTCAACTAGTTGATACTTTGCAAGTAAACATATTTTTACCAAAATGTACACATTAATAAATAACTTATTGTATGCAAAGGATGCCATTATTATAATCGTTTGCAAAAGTATCCAAATCGTACCAAAAGTACCCAAAGTATGTTAAAAGATGCCTTAGGATGCTTTAGCGAAGGAATCTTATTATAATCGTGTATAAAAGTATCCAAATCGTGCATAAACGTTTCATTATTAAACAATTTCTGTTTATTGTTACTATGGCCACAACTCGCTTAACTAAACAAAAAACTTATACCTAGTGAAAAAATTGCTAACGTGGTTAGCAATTTGTCTGTTTAGTGCAATTTGTCTGTTTATTAAAAGACAAGTCACTTTACCATGCATACTAGCCGTATTATGCAACATTGTGCCAAAAAAATTAAATAATTTCCAATATTGTTAATAATCTAAATCTATTTGTTTCTTAAACAATAATTGTCGGCCAAACAAAATTATACAAATTTCATGCGTAAATGATTTTACAACGCTCCAGCTAGTGGGACGAAAATGTAAAGTGCTTCGTGGCAAAAAATGCTAACTAGTAAAAACGCACAGTGACGGAAACATACATTGTCGATGTAATCTAGATTAACCTCGATAAGATCTAGATTAGGTTATAGTTAGGTTAAGTTAGATCAGAGCCAGATAAATTTAGACCGAGAGACCGAGACTTCTTGATTCAAAATAAGAAAAATTTATTTATTTTCAACCCTTTTTAGTGCCGGGCGAAAAAGAGGTGCTTATGTGAAGATAACCGAATAAGTAAAGCACTACTAGGTGCGGGCACAGTGATAAATAACGCCCTCCAGCACTAAAAGGGTTAATGTCAGAAAATTTATTTTTTGGCAGCCTGAATTGTAAAGCTAGCTTAGACATCGCGTATACGTCAAACGAAACCAGATTTTAACACACAATGTTGCAAAGTACGGCTACAATGCGGTAAAGTCACTTTACCGCATAGTAGCCGTACTTTTCAACATTGTGCCAAAAATATTTAATAATTTCCAATATTGTAAATAATCTAAATCTATTTGTTTCTTAAGTAATAAATGTCGGCCAAAAAAATGTATACAAATTTCGTGCGTAAATAATTTTATCTACGACCACTATTGTAAATGCCCATTATTGTAAAGTTCGTGGACTATGTAAATACATCATACCACACACATATGTAACAATCCGCGATTTATGTTATGGAATGATTCAAAATCACCCTTGAACGTTTGGTTTACGATTCGTTGATTGGTTGAGAGCTGCACATTGATACTATTTTTAAATATAGTACTCCATGATTTCCAAACAATCATTAAACGTTACATCATTCACAAAGCAGCTGACATTCATTTCGTTTTTTCACGTTTAAATCTAACGAAAACTATAAATATGAATGTATTTCTTTTCATTTCTATCAAGTTAAATAAGGTCGTAGGTGTTACATCAAACATATTTTTCTTATTAAACAGAAACAAATTAGTGTTGTCGTATATAAAGTATATTACATAACTCGAGTTTTAAGGCAATGACGTACTCGCGGAAATAACTGTTCCGCTCGTACGTAATGGGACTCCAGCTAATGGGACGAATAAACGAGATGTCGCGTTGTAAAATCAACTTTTCCGCACTCTAATGTATATAACTATTTACTATGATTCAGGTTTAAAATTAAACCAGGTGTTTCGACAATTCTTGGAAGTAGTTTTATTAAAATTACGCCAACGTTTCGACCCACATTGGGTCTTTCGCAAGGCGAGAAATTACAAAAATAACATAATTACAAAAATAACATAATTACAAAAATGTACAATACATATATGAAAAATACAACAATTTATTAAATGTATTGTATATTTATTAAATTTGCAATATGTGCAATGCACATAATTATTGTGCATGCACCATAATGCAATAAATTAAATGTATTGTACATTTTTATAATTATGTTATTTTTGTAATTTGTAGACTTGAGAAAGAGCCAATGAGGGTCGAAACGATGGCGTAATTTGAATAAAACTATTTCCAAGAATTGTCCAAACACCTGACTTAACTTTAAACCTGAATCATTAAAACAAGATGGACTTTATATCTACAAAGAATTATTATTTACTATGTTCATGTTTTTTGTTTAGTGAAGCAAGTTGTTGGCCATAGTAACAACAAACAGAAATCGTTTAATAATGAAACTTTTATGTACGATTTGGATACTTTTACACACTATTATAATAATGGCGTCCTTCGCATAGAATAATTTCCTTATTAATGTGTTCATTTTGGTGCTTGAGTAGATTAGGTTAAGTTATATTAGTGCCAGATAAATCCAGAATGCGAGGCCGAAACTTGTCGATTCAAAATAAGAGAAATTAATTCAATTTTAATATACGTCAGAAAATTTATTTTCACTAGGTCTATGTATTTTGTTTAGTGAAACGAGTTGTTGCCATAGTAACAACAAACAGAAATCATTTGATAATGAAACATTTATGCACGATTCGGAAACTTTTATACAAGATTATAATAATGGCATCCTTGGCATAGAACAATTTACTTATTAATGTGTTCATTTTGGTGTGTGAGTGGATTAGGTTAAGTTATATTAGAGCCAGATATATCCAGACTGAGAAGCCAAAACTTCTCGATTCAAAATCAGAAAATTTAATTCAATTTTAATATACGTCAGAAAAAATATTTTTGCCCTCCTGAATTGTAAAGCTAGCTTTGACATCGAGTATACATACGTTCAGCGAAACAAGATTTTAATAATAATTGTCGGCCAAAAAAATCTTAGACAAATTTCGTGCGGAAATGATTTTACAATGCTCCAGCAAATCGAGCATTTCGGTTGTAAAATCAACGTTTCCGCACTCTAATGTAAATAACTATTTCACTACGTCTATGTTTTTTGTTTATTGAAGCGAGTTGTTACCATAGTAACAACAAACAGAAATCGTTTAATAATGAAACGTTTATGCACGATTTGGATTGTATAAACGATTATAATAAGATTCCCTCGCTAAAGCATCCTAAGGCATCCTTCGCATACAATAAGTTATTTATTAATGTGTTCATTTTGGTGAAAATATGTTTACTTTTAAAGAATGTGTTGACTTAACATCAACAAGTTGAAAACTGTTGATAAATTTGCAAGGCACTTTTAGTCCCTATTCCTATGTATCTTTTTCATTTCATATCCTAAGCAGGATATTATAAGCTGGATCTTACGATATGTCCATTTTATGCCGAACTAGCAGCATAATCGCACATTTCGTCGAAATTGGATTTCTATCGTATTCCCGTATACGTGCACAATATAATAATTGTTAGGACGAAAGTAAAAATGCGTTTTGATGTAAACTAAAATGGAAAACGAGGTATATTTTCGATTTTGTATGTCGAGTTTTATGGAAATTTGGTGTATATCTACACCTGGCAAGAAGTCGCTTTGAAATTGAATTTAGATACATATTTTCTGTATTTAAAAAAATATATAAGCTATCTAATTTTACCAATCTTGCAAAATAATGTCTATCCAAAGATGTTGCGTACTCCCTTCTAGAGAGATACATTGTCTTCCTAAAGAGATACTTCGTTTTTGTTTGTTCAGGCTAACTCTCATCCAGCAAACCAATTTATTTAAACACGTGTTTTTCATTTTTCTTGTTTCTTTTCTTGTCCATGACATAGTATGTACTGTTAAGTCATTTATAACCAAATTATTTACCAAATTTCCATAATAAATGTAAATAACAAATTTGAAACAACGCACTATTTTCATCTTTTCAAACTTATATAGTTTTGGATTTATTTCAAAAGATTTATTAAAGTCTTTATTTGCAATGATACATAATCATTTCCGGAAATTTTTATGAAAAAAATGGGTAAGATTATTTTATTACTAATGATTAATAAAATACAAATATTAATTGAAGAAGTGCTTCTGCAAGTTTATAGTAAATATTTGCATATCAAGTATCAAGTGAGATTAATTAAATAAATATATTACCAATTATCTAAGAAATCTTTTGATTTTTTCGTTGCACATTTCATTATCAAGATAACATAAGATAATATATCATAAGATAACATATATATCATAAGATAACATATAAGTTTTGTTGCGAAATATCAACATTGTTAGTAGTTAATGTAGTAATGGAAATATATGTTTTAGTTGAATATAATTGTATTATAAAAGCTCTTACCAATACATAGACAGCAAAGGGCATCACGACAACGGCAACTAGTAGATCTGCTAGAGCTAAACTAACTATGAAATAGTTGGTGACAGTTTGCAGAGTTCGTTCTCTATAAACACTGAGTATCACCAACACGTTACCGAAGAGTGTAAAAATCGGAAAGAGGACGAGAATTAGCGCCCAATAGTTGCGATAAATGTACGGGTCGGAGGCGGCGTTCGTCGCATTCAAGCAGATCGTCGAAGTATTGGTACCATTCAAGTACGTGCAATTGATCAGCTGTCGATCGTAGCTTTCGCTCTCGTTCCCTGTGAAATTTAAATGACTGAAGTACTGATCGATATCTTCAAACAGCAGCATGAAATTCTCCGGCGATTCTTCCCTCGCTTTCTCGGTACCATTCTCCAACCAAAATCTCCCACCCTCCAAACTACCGTTCAAAATATCTTTATCTGGTATCATCTTCAATATTTATTTATTGTCACTGACTAATTATTAATCTACGTTAAATCTAACAATACACACACATTAAATTCAAACATCTTTATATATAAATAATTTTTTAATTAAGATTATTTGCTCACGTATCACACAAATCTATGTCTTTTTTATTTATACCAAACATTTATTATTAAGGGAATGCTTTGTGTTGAGTTATGATAGAAGGTGCGAATGTCCCGGCGGAAGACCGCGCGTGCATCGCGTTTCATAAGGGAAAACCGTCTGTGCTTTTGGTTTCAGGACGTCGGCGTTGTAATAGGACACGCGTCGGCGCCGCCTCGTCTCCTGAAACCTCCGACAGAGGCGTCCTTCCACATCTTTCTCACCTAAACGCGGTTTTTTTTTCTATTTTTTTATTTATCACCATCCACGCGAAACAATTTTCTTATAAATAAAAACGCCATGAATACTGAATACAGCGAACGTATTAAATTCACCGAAAATAAATGATTCGTTTTCAATGGAGATAAAGAATTATTTCCAATAAAAAAGGAAATATTCGGTAAGAAAAGATTTACGCGTAGTAAAATGTATTTCAAAACCATAAATATTCTTTTAGTTTCATTGAAAGTTTTCATACTACTTCCTCGGCAAAATTCTCAGAAACAATTTAATTTATATTAGTAATTAAAATGAAAAAAACGTCTCCTTGGAGCACAGTATCATTCATTAAAATATTTCATTACACACTAATTGTATTCTCCCAAGTCTATTTCAGTCACATCTGTCTAGAGGCACAAATATTTATTAACTAATAATGAACATTAAAATATCGCAAATGAAATTGGAGAATCTAGGCTTGATTGACTGACTCATTAACGTACTCACTAAAGCATGACACTTGGAAGCTTTTAGGAAGTCTATCTCAGAAACAGAAAATGTTAATGATATGAAATTATGTATGAAGATTCGTTTTTAAAAATTAAGTTGTGGGTTGAAAATTAGGGTAAACTTTTTGTAACCTATATCTCCGAAACCGAATATGCCTCAATATTTTATTAGTCTACGGTTACTTTTGCCTTTCTTGCCTTTCTTACATTTCTGATCTTTGCCCTTATTAACTTTCTTGTCACCTCCAGCAATTCAATTTTCGAAAATCGTCATAAACAAATGCTCACTAGCCGGGTCGACCAGCGGAAACATGTAAACATAATTCCCCAGCAACTTCTACTTCTCCTCCTCGAACAAACTTGCCTCCCTCTTCAATCGCTCTAAATCCGCCTTCTCCTCTTTCGTCAGCTTCTTCTTCTTATCCTTTTTCTTATTCTTGTCCTTCTTCTTATTCTTCTTCTTCTTATCTTTCTTCTGTAGTGTACTGTAATCTTAATATTGTTCGTTTGTCCTCCTCTAGAGTGCATTGTATTTTAAGTGATAACAGTCGAGTCAGGTGATCGCAGACGAGACTTCGCTCTCTCTGCTCTCACCCATCGTAGTGTTAAGTCGTACTCGTACAAGCTCTTAGTCCTTGTTAATATATATGTTCATAAGCCTATATAGTTGTTTTTATACCTATCCACTGGGCACCCACTTGACCACCTCAATACATATTATTTGGCGAAGAGGATAAAAATTATCGCTTAAAGAGGATAGATAAAGATGTCAGTTTCGATTGCCATTTGATCTTAAGGTTAGTTGAGTGTCATACATTGTTCTAACAATTAATTAATTAATAATATAAGTCGATATATTTAAAATATATAGTGAATAAAACTTTTTTATAAAGCGTGTTAAGAAAAAGTTAAGAGTACACGTGTGCGGCGTAGATTTTTTTTGCGGCATTGTTATCAGCAGTATTTTAAGAACAGTATTTTATTTATTATCTTGAGAATATTTTTGCGTTTATTAATTTAATTTAAATTTGTAGTTTTGAAATTGATTTTTGAGTTAGTAATATTAAGTTTTATTATTATGTAAAAACTAGTCCAATTATTGGAATTTAAGTTGAATTATTTTGGTTAGTAATTTGTTTAAAAAAATATATATATTTATTTTAGTTATGTTTTACAAGTTTGTTATTATACTACACGTCTCGTTCTAGATGATTTGTAGTAGTATGCTCGTCATTGCTTACATTTCACACTCTTTAGAGTTTGAAATTTGGCTCCTAGTCCAGTGTGGACTAGCCGGCCCGGAACTGTACAGTCATATTTGTTCGTTGTGTTTGACGTTTCACACGTACTGAGTACTTTTAGTATACAAAAAATACCAAATCTAATTAAGAATAGAAGGTTTAAATGTCAGGAAATAATAAGAAGAGAAATTCATGTTCCAGATCACGAAAAAAGATAGGAAGAAACAAAAAACGGATGGAAGACTGGCAAAAAATGGAAAACAGATCGATAACCTCAAAAACATCATTTGTAAACTGGCAGAATTAAATAAAAACCACTGATAAAAATCAGAATGGAAATGCAAGTATCACATAAAAAGTATTTAGCCTCCTTACGAGACAATTAAAAAATGATTAAGTGTGGATTCATTCACAATTAAATATGTTTTTTTATTTTTTCTTTGTACAAAAGCAACATGTACAAAAAACTGTCTATATAACAAACTGTCCATACGACAAACGGTCTATATGACAAACTGTTTACATGACAGACTGTCCAAACGACTTTATTACAAAAAAGATATATATGTTTCCGCACGAAACATTATAACAAAAAAGTATTTAGTCTCCATACGAGACATTTACTTAAAAAATGCTTAAGTGTGTTGATTCAAACACATTTAAGTGTGTTTTTGCATAACAACTTGTAGAAAAACTGTCTATATGACAAATTGTCCAGACGACAAACTGTCTATACAACAAACTGTTTATACGACAAACTGTCTGCATAACAAAGATATTAGAGTTTCCACACGAAACCTATAGCACATAAATAAAAGTATTTAGTCTCCATACGAGACACTTACTTAGCAAATGTTTAAGTGTGCTCATTCATTCACACTTAACTATGTTTTTACACAAAAACAACATGTACAAAAACTGTCTATACGACAAATTGCCCAGGTGACAAACTGTCCAGGTGACAAATAAAAGTATTTAGTCTCCATACGAGACATTTACTTAAGAAATGCTTAAGTGTTCATGAACACTTAAGTATGTTTTTGTACAAAAACTGTCTATATGACAAACTGCCTATACGACAAACTGTCCATACGACAAACTGTCTGTAGAACAAACAAGATATATGAGTTTCCATATGAAACCAGTATCACATAAAGAGTATTTAGTCTCCATACGAGACATTTACTTAAAACATGCTTAAGTGTGGTGATTCATTCACACTTAAGTATGTTTTTCTTGTACAAAAACAACATGTACAAAAACTGTCTATATGACAGACTATCCATTCGATAAACTGTCTATGACAAACAGTTTATACGACAAACTGTCTATATGACAAACTGTCCATACGACAAACTGTCTGTAGAACAAGTAGACAAACTGTCTGTAGAACATGGAGTATTTAGCCTCTATACGGGACACTTACTTAAAAAATGCTTAGGTGTGGTGATTCATTCACACTTAAGTATGTCTTTGTACAGAAATAACTTGTACAAAGAGCTGTCTATACGACAAACTGTTTATACGAAAAATTGCCCATATGACAAACTGTCAATACGACAAACTGTCCAAACGACAAACTGTCCAAACGACAAACTGTCTGTAAGACAAACTGTGCATACAACAAACTGTTCATACGACTAACAGTCCATACGACAAACTGTCCATTAGACGAAGTTACAAAAATACTTACAATAAAGGTCTATATTATAAAACAATTTCATTTTTTAGAAAAAAAAAAAAAAATCTGGATAAAATTCCGATAAATTTCTTCCCAAAAGCAAGAAATAGCTCTTACTGAAGACGTAGAAGCAACTAATGCTAGGAGAGCATTCTGACTCTAAAAAGGAAATTCCAATAAAAACAAAACCTCAATGAAAGAGGTACAATAAGACAGAAGCATCGAGTCGGTCATCAAATCACCAGCAGCCCCTAAGGAAGTAGATGAGTCAGCAGGCAGTCAGTGTCTTAAATACTTTACGCAAAACTAGGAATAAATTACTTAGGATAAATTTGTCCTAGATTGTCTGAAGGGTTATAAAATACCGTCCAGAGAAATCCATATCAAACAAAACCACTAAAAGACCAAAATTGGGCTAAAAATGGTATTATAAAAAGTAGGCATGAAATAAATAAGCTCTTAGCTAAAAATGTAATAGAGCCCTGTCAAAATGAAGATAATGAATACATTTCTTCTTTGTTCTTAGTTGACAAGCCAGATGGCTCCAGTAGATTTATTATTAATTAAAAAAAAAAAAAAATCTAAACACATTTATCGATAGTATTCATTTTAAAAATAGAAGATATTAAGTCCACCAAACACTTGATATCTATTGGATCATAAATGTGTTCGATAGATCTAAAAGATATTTACTACATTATTCCTATTTTTAAAAATTTTAATTTAAGAGGCAGCTCTTCAGTTTTTTATGCCTTCCCCTTGGTTTATGCACAAGTCCTTTTGTTTATACAGACAACTAGGTACTTTATCAATTATTTACCTTGATGATCTATTAATTGTGGGAAATTCGTATGAGTCCTGTAAAAATTCATCAAATTTGGTGAAAAACAATTGGGCCTTGTCATAAACCACCAAAAAAGTTCACAAACACCAAGTCAGATATGCTTTTATTATAAAATCAGTAGATTTTAGACTTGTGTTGACACACGGCAGCTTGCCCAGGGGTGGCATATGGATCCATCTACTGTAAAAGACTCGAAGGGCAAAAATAACTAGCCTTAATTTTAAGTGACAACGACTACGACAGTATAAATTATGTCAATAAACTAATAATGGAAGTACTGTATTGGTGGAAAATAAATACACCAACAGGTTCTAACCTAAATAGAACACTTCAGTTTAAACTTGAGATATCTTCAGATGCATCTCTGACCGGGTGGAGTGCACACTGTAATGACGTAAACGCTCATGGTTTCTGGACGAAAGTGGAAAAAAAAATTTATCATAAACTATCTACAAATATTAGCAACGTTCTTTGTTCTAAGATGTTTCGCGAACAAAGTATCAGAGGCAAAATTCTCTTAAGAATTGATAATACGTCTCCAATCCCTATATCAATAGGACAGGCGTCATTCAATATCACCACTTAAATTCATTAGCAATAGAGGTCTGGCAATGGTGCGAGAGGAGAAAAATCTGGATTTACGCGTCATACATCCCGTCAGTTATGAATAAAGAGGCTGGTTTAGCATCGAGAATCACTAATATAGATACTGAATGGGAGCTATGTAAAGAGTCATTTGAAAAAATCAATCAAGTTTGTAATTTTCTCAATTAACCTTTTTTACATCAAGGTTGAATAAAAAATGCCCTAGATTTTGTTCTCGTTTCCCAGATCCAAACGTGATGACAGTAGATGTATTTACTATTATGTGAACCAATGAAAAATTTATGTTTTTTTCCCTCCTTTCGCACTTACCCTTAGAACTCGCGAAAAATAATAATCGATAAAGCTGAGGGATCAGTCATGGTACCATTGTGGTCAACCCACCCTTGGAACCCTCTCTTTAAATCACTACTTACCGAACAGCGTTTAGTTAAAACCTCACAAAAATTTATTATTGTCTCCTTCCAAGAAAGAAATACATCCACTGGCACACAAACTTTCATTGGTTGCAGGTAACTTGTCCGCAAAGCGCTCCTAAGTAAAGAGATAAATGAAGCATCTACAGAAATCATGATCAAGGCCATAAAACCATCAACACTCAAACAATACCAAGGTACATTAAAGCTATGGCGGAAATTTTCTACATCAAAAAATATTCCAATATTTAACGCAATTACAGTAAATATACTATAATAATAATACGTTTTCTAACGGAAAGTTAGACGTTTAGTTAGCTCCGATCGAAAACGGAGCAAGCTATGGGACTTTGAACTGCAAAAGATCAGCTATATCACTCATCTCTACTCGGTAAGGATAAACTGCTGTCCCGATTCTTCAGGGGAATGTTTGAGGAACGACTACAAGGTTTAAATATACAAGTACAGCGGACACCAGTTTTGAATGACTTGGCCTGATTAAATCAGCTAAAAGTAGCTAAAAGCAGCTAAAGGGTGCAGCAGATAAAGTATCAACGATGCTTATTTTATCTACAGCACAGCAAACTATCGCACTAATTAATATAAAAAACATATCCAGGAACAAATAGAAAATAACAATAAAAATACCAGACCTGATAAAAATGTTCAAGCCAGGAAGAAATAAGTCAGAGCTTATACTACCTTTCGTATAAAGAACAACCTGGCCTATGTGCTACAGCTGTAATTCACTACGTGAATAAGACAAAAGACCTAAGAAATGAGCAAAACCACAAATTACTCATATCAAACATCAAGCCATACAAAAACGTAACTTCTCAAACGATTGGTCACTGGGAAAAATCCTTGCTGTCTAAAGCAGGCATTGATACAAATCACTTCACAGCACATAGTACAAAATATGCTGCAGTATCAGTGGCTGGTTTTGGAATTGGATATATACACAACCAGACGTACTGCTGGTTGACCTCGACGTTCACAGACCTTCGCAAAAATTTATAATCGCCGGATCCAAGATAATAACGATACGTTCGCAAAATCTGTATTATCTAACGCACGGTAACTCTTTTCTTTATGGTTTCCAGTCCTGTAACATGATAAATGAATGAGTTTTCCTATACGCTAAAAGTCTACAAATCATCGAGAACGAGACGTGTAGTATAATTGAACGATCAAACGAGCCCGCCGAAGGCGGGCGAAGTTCGATCGTGCTTATACGAAACGTCTAGTTCGAAGATGATCAATTTCCCTCCCTACATGTACCCGTTAATAAACATACCCTAGATCATCTTGCAGGGAAAACTCAACTACAAAAATCTCTAAAAATATGACTGTACAGGTCCGGGCCGGCTAGTCCACTAGCCTAGGCGCCAAATTTCAAACTCTAAAAAGTGTGAAATGTAAGCAATGACGAGCATACTACTACAAATCATCTTCGAACGAGACGTTTCGTATAATCACGATCGAACTTCGCCCGCCTTCGGCGGGCTCGTTTGATCGTTCAATTAATTTCACTGTATTTGAAATTTTCTTTTCGGTTATAATGGCTGAATGTAAGAGTAAAGTATGAAATTAGTAGATTAAGATCTGAAGCAATGATATTTCCAGTATTTAATCCAGCAATTGAAGAGTTTGATCTTTTTGTGAAACGCCTATCCATGTTCTTAAATTGTTCAAAGTTTTCAGAGGAGGAAAAAGTGTGTCAATTGTGTATGTCTATAGGTCCAGACAAATTCAAACTTTTAGTGGAATCTTTGTGTCCTAGAGACTTACAGGAGTGTTCATATCAAGACTGTATTAGTGTGTTACTTCATAATTTTGCACCGAAGAAACTTCTATCACAGAACGTTTTAAATTTCACAGAAGTTACCAATTACCTGGCGGGTCACTGTCTGATTTGATTTTATTTCAGCAATTAAAAGTTTGTCAATAAAGGCGTGTATTGGTGAAGCAACCGATTTGTCATTAAGAGACAGGTTTGTGTTGGATCTTAACAGTGAATCAATCCAAACAAGACTTCTGGCAGAAGACATTAATTTACCGTTTGAATTACATTAATTTGCCCTGGATGTAGAAGCTATAATGGTAGGGACCAGACAGCTTCGTAAAGCTTCGTATTGTCCAGACAATAGTCCAGAGGAAACATCCAAGGTGGAAGGCAACCCAAGTTCGCCAAGAGTGAGTACCCGTTCAAGTTTTAGAATCCCCAGTAGCCATAGAATTTCCGGCAGTTTTTCACCATCTGGTAGAACTTCCAGTAGCCATAGAAGATCCGGCGGTCGTTAACCATCTGGTAGCCGTAATGGTTCCGGTAGCTGTTCCCCAAAAAGGAATCAAGCAAGCAGAAGATGCAACGAGTGTTGGAAAAGTCATCAACCAGCCGATTGCCCAGCAAGGAGTTGGAAATGTTTTACATGTCAGAAGAAAGTACATATTTCTAGATTTTGTTGTAAGCAAATTCAGAATTTAATTCCATCATCTTGTGCTGTAACGTCAGATTTTTTTGCTAGTCCTCTAATGACCAGTATTTTAGTCGATAAAGTTTGCCTTAATTTTTTGTTAGATTCTGGTAGTTCAACCACCCATATTAGTGAAAATTGTTACTTATCCAAATTTACTCATAAACCGTTAGAAACGTTTATTGGGATGTTGAGAGCTGCAAACAAAGAAGAGTTGAATGTTTCTAGATATATTGTTGTTAAAGTAGCTAACAGAGAGTTACCAATAATTGTAGTTAAGCATTTGTCGTGTCCAGCTATTTTAGGTCGAAATTGGTTATATGTTCTGTACCCCTCATGGAGAGTTGTTTTTGAAGAAAGTCACGCACCTAAGGTTGATACTGTTGTTGCGTCTTCACAACAGGAGGAAATCATTGAAAGTCTAAAACGTAAGTTTCCAAGAACTTTTTCTATTAAAGACAATGAGTTGCCAATTCAGAATACGGTTGTTGATATCACTCTAAAAGAGGATACCACACCAGTATATCACCAGTATATCGTACGAGGTACCGTATGCCTTAATATCAGAAGTTTCTCAGGAATTGTCTCTATTAGAATCACAGGAAATTATTTCTAAGGTCAAAACCAGTCGATGGGCCCCAACATTTTATGTGTTCCATATGAATGTTATATGTTCTCCTCATTTTATGTGAGAAAGCGCTGGCTGGATACTATGCGGGAGGACTTGGAACTAGTAAATGCCACAACGAGAGACGCTCAAGATCGATCATTATGGAAAAAAGTGCAGAAAAGCAGGCCCTGCAAGAAAGCGTCATTAATGCTAGGAAGATGATGACTTAAATTAATCTAAAAACAAATAAGATGAACATGAAAGCTAAAATGTGCAGTTATGAGCGATTTTGCGAAGGAAAGTCAACAAATCATATTCAAGAAGTCTTTCTTCAAGAGATGCTATTTTGGAGCTACCCTCCCCATACTCCTTTTTTTCTGGCTGGTCTAACCCATAAATGCAAAATATATGACAAATTTGCTAATTAATGTATACCAAACAAAAATATGTACGGCGAACAAATTACTGGACGGCAAATGACTGGGGAACAAGTTACAGGCGAACTAGTCCCATGAAACAAATTTCTGGGAACAATTTGTCTAGAGGAAATACCCGGGAACAAATGATCAGGGAACAAATGACCGGAAACAAATGTCTGGGAACCCAATGGTTGACCGATTGGATTTCAGCATTCGAGAGAAGCGAGAATCTATGAAAGAATTGCATGACAAGAGTTACAGATTCCTCATTCTACAATACATAATGCTTTGCAAAGCGTTTGCAAGTTAATAAAAATAACAAAATTTGAAAACATATTTTAATATCTTCTACCAATTTGTAATAACCAAAATGCATTTAATTTTTCCGATGTAAAGAGATATGTAAGTAAACTTTCCAGATTTTCAATACTTGACATTTAAAATATAATCCTAAATACAGAGTTCAACCTGTGCACGCTTTCTCTTCGTACCTATCTGTTATCACAGTTGTAACTATGGGACAGCCGTGAATCCTTGTAATCTCTGCAAACGGATAAACTTGCAGTTATATGGATATAAGGGCTCAGATAAGAATTTTAAATACCTCGCCCTGGATGCTCCTGAGCCCCTATCCCGATATTTATACAAGACGATCCGAGCCGAACCGTGTGTCCAATGGAATTATAGAAGCGATTTCGAATCGTATTTATTATGTTTAGGAGGAGACACATTACCTTAAACGAATATCGATTTCTCATGTATTATTGTAGATATGTAAATATTGCATTCGTAAAATAACCATTAAACGTAAATCAGTTATTTATCCACCGTGTTTAAATACCACACGTAAATTTTAAGAGTTTTAACCGAATTCTAAAAACAGGTTGAAATGAAATTTCAACCTGTAATTTAATTTTACATTAAATACATTCATGCTCTTGTAATCAAAATATGCCGATAGGCATTCTAATACTTTTTTTTGTTTTAGGATACACCTTCTACGCCCTTAAGACAAATCTAATTAATGACTTGTCTTGTCTTGAAGAGTTATAGAAGACTTTGTAGTTTGGAGAAGAAGAAGAGAGACAAGACTTTGTAGTTCAAGTCATAAACTTGACTTGTCGCTTACTTCTTATCCAATTCTCCTATTTGTCTAGTTTTGTCTATCTTGCATTTGTCTTGTTATTTTTGTGGTGCAGCTAATATTTAGCGCGGTTAAGTGATGCTGAAGGATTCAAAAGCCATTGTAGGCCTATAGGGACCCAGGATGAATTGAGGTATTTTTAAATCAAATTCTCGTGACTTCCTAGGGACTAGAATTCATACCCAGGCCATTCCTCAAACTACGAAACTTGTCTGCAATTGTCTTTTGTTAAAATCTTAAAAAAAGAAACCGCGAATGAATACATTTTATAAAACATTAGGAGTCATTAAAATCTCATTGTTATATCAAGTAAGAAAAATGAGTTTCCAGCGATGATAATCCCCTTTGGTATCCCCGTAATTTATAAAAGGCGCAACTGAGTTATCAATTTCATACTGTCGCCGTTTATTTTTTGTGCCTTTTTCTTATTGGCCATAAAAATTTGCAGAATATTTTCTGAGATGTTTGAGCGTGGATTGATCGAGGCGATTCTCGCTAACCCCCGAGAAACGATTTCTATCCTATCTATCAGACCTATCAGAGTATTTATAGTTGGCAATAAATTTGGAATTCAAATTTTCTCGAGAAACGTGCGTGGCTTCAATTAGCCTGGCAGAATTGCTTACAAACTATAACGGGATAAGTACACACTAAACCGCACCTATTCTAATCTTGTAAAAGTCTTAGATAATAATAGTAAATATCATTTAATATAATTAATAACATAATGCCGTTGCAGTTATGTGGATATAAGGGCTCAGATAAGAATATAAGGGCTCTTGTCTATAGGATACCTTACTACATTCACTCAATTTTCTTCACATGTTATCATTTAATTATTATTTGTTTCGTTCTTTGAAAAAATCAATTATTTACGGGCGTGGAAGGAATCATCTTAAAATAATATGCAATTATTAATTAAAATACGATGGAATGAAAATGATCCTTAGTCCTTAACGACAAGAGTTTAATTGTACAGAAATAAATTGGCAATATTTAGATAGTTCTGGTTCGTTAAAAGTTCATTACAGTTCAGTCCATAATTAAACGGTTTTAGAGTATTTGAACTAAAATTACGTTCGTTTATGTTCCCCAGTTTGTGGCATTTTCTAAAATATCCCCTAAATTTATCGAGAGTCTCTCTGATAAAGGAAATTTAGTTGTCTATCGAATATGGCTTCAGTTACTAAAACTAGACTTAATATTAAATACTTAAATATATATTAGTTGGTGTGATATTTTTGTCACCTATTTATAAGTAATTCTAAATGTTACCGCTAGGTGAGTTATATTGGTAGTATGGCGTATATTTTATTAGTCAGTATTTAAAAGCAGTGCCTAAATAATTTAAATTATTCTTAAACCATTTTGAAAGATTTGTATAATTAATAGTTACCTATCATTAATGAATATTAGTTTACCAGACTTTACATGGCGCAGTCGGTATGATAAAAGTAAGAATTAACTATAAATAATAAGTTTGTGTAAAATAAAGCGTGAAAAGTGCAGGGGCGCGTTTACATTACTTGTGGCCCTAGGCGCAAGGTGACTATGTGGCCCTAGTCTAGGGAGTTCCAATTCTCAATATACGAGATTATAGTAAAACCACATTAAAAAATAAAAATTAAGTACGTTAGAGTATTTTACGATACGTGTCGTACATATCGTAAATATCGTACAAAGTTTTAGCTACAATATAAATTCATAATTTACTTAGATTTTTAAAAAAGAAAGTAATAGTGTCAAACATGACATTTAATAAATTAATCAATGAAACGTAAATATTTCAATAGCGAATTGTTCTGACATATTTTGCATCTGTAATGGACTCATAACACTCATGCATTCATATGCGTGCGGTTATGGCTCGCCGAGTGCTATTATGAGTTAATTTTTTCAAGGTTAACACTGAAATTCAGAGCTGTCAGTGTCAAATTTTCAACGAGTTAGTTTTGAGGTTATGTGATGTGTGGAAATCGCGAATACACAAATTTAATTAATTAATTGAAATAAACTATATAACACATATTTTATTTAAATTCTGTCCATCAATGGTACTATCATTAAAAACGTTTATGGTGACACTGAATGTTTCGTGTCATTAGAAAACTCCTCGCTACTAACGTCGATTTCTAAAATTGGACGACGTGGTGGAAGGGACATGAACTACATTCTTTGGGTTTGAATCCTCTGTAATATTCTGTGTGTGTCCTCCAGTAAAAACAGACATGCGATTAATTTTCAATAACAATACAAAAAATAACAACAATGCAATGATACTTCTTTAGTTTTTTTTTTCTAAATATTTTTGTGCCAATTTATTCACCACATTTTGTCAAATTTTGCCGCTTATTGTCGTTAACCGCCAAAAGTTGGTTTGACCTTGTTTATTTGGCAATTTGTAGCCCCCTAAAATCGGAGGCCCTAGGCGCGCCTAGTACGCCTATGCCTAAAAGCGCCGCTGGAAAAGTGCCGACATGGAATCATCAATGAAACCGCCCGTCTTCCTCCTTGATACTTGAGGACAATGCGAGTGAGAATTGGAAAAAGTGGAAACAACGTTTTCAGCTATATTTCAAGACCACAGGGCTTGATTCATAGCCGGAAGAAAGACAAATCGCTGTGTTTCTCCATGTCATCGGGGACGAGGCTCTAGACAAATATAACACCTTTACTTTGACCGAAGAGGTACAAAAGAGCGTACAAAGTGCTATTAATGCTTTTGAGTCGTTTTGTATCCTGCGAGTGAATCCGTCAACAGACATTTATTTTTTACAAAATCACAACAAGAGGACGAAAGTTTCGTGAATTTTTTGACCGATTTAAAAAAGTTGAGCAGTCAGTGCGGATATGGCGAGCTACCGTGACACTCTAATAAAAGACTTGGAATACTTGATAACGAACTGAAAAACCGTCTTTTGCGAAAAGAAGAGTTGAATTTGAAAAAATTTGTGAACATTTGTAAAGCCAGTGAGGTCGCACAAATACAAATAAAAACGCTCAGTGATGAGCAGAAAATTCACGCCATAAAATCAAGTTCCGTGAAGCAGCAGCGAACAAACCAAGCAAGAAAGTGGGAGGGAAACGACGTTTTGCAAAATCAAACCAATAGAATGGAGCAAGAAATACCAGCACCATCAGATGGCAATAAAAATAGATGGAACCAACAGATGCCTGCATCGTCTGGATATCATCAACAAACAGGACAACAAACGTTTCGTAATCTGTGCCAAAGGTGTGGTAAAAATCACAGGAAAAATCAGTGCCAGCATTTGGCAAGGTCTGTAATAAATGTCAACGCTTAAACCACTTTGCTATGCAAATTTAATAGGGCGAACAGAAATGTGAATGTTTTGGAGTCGAATAATGAAAAGTTTGAAGAAACTGTAGCGGCAACGGCCCGTTCTATTTTTACTTCATAGTTTACGACGGCATTATAATAATTACCCAAATATTTTCGAACAGTTTCCGAAAATATTTGATTAGGGTCGGTTATGTAATCCTCGAGCAGATTAAGAAATATTTGTACTTTTAGTTTTACGAGAGCATTACGGTGATTACCTAAATATTTTCAAAAGAATTTCCGAAAATATTTTATTAGGGTCAATGGTGTAATCCCCGGGGAAATTACGACAAGATGTTTTTCCCGACAATCGGTAATCGCCAAAACAACAAATTGCCGAATAATCACCCCCCAGATGAGGGACCGGTATACCTGGACACAGTATAAATACCTGGACCCCCGAATAAAGAAGACAGTTCGATCCGAAGAGTTCCGTCAAGACAGTCAGACGCAACCAGTCAGCAAGTCGACTTCAGTTCAGTTCAACAGTCAGGCGCAACCAACCAACGAGTCCAGTTCAGTCCAACCAGTGGACTCATTCACGTCGGTCCACACAGCGAGACGAGTTCATCAAGTCCGACACAAGTTCTCGTCCGAACACAGCCTCTCGTCCGCCTCATGATGCCGCTTCCGCACTGCAACAATAAAACGACGTCTACGATGACGCCTTCAGCCGTCTAAGAGGACGCCGGCAACTACAACGTCTGCGATAACGCCTTCAACCGTCTACGAGGACGCATGCAACAACAACCTCTACGATGACTCCTTCAACTATCTACGACGACACCTTCTACCGTCTACGAGACCGTTATAGACTTGTTAACCTTCCGGATCGACCCATACTGATAGGTGAAAGCTGGTTTTGCTTAGGAAACGAAGACGCTTTGCAATAAATTTGCAACAACAACGCCTACAATGACGCATTCAACCGTCTACGACAACGACTGCAAGGACTGCAACAACAACTTCTACGATGACGTCTTCAACCGCCTACGACGACGTCTGCAACAACAAACAACGTCTACGGTAACGACTTCAACCGTCTACCAGACGTCCACGAACACACCCCGCAACAGCAACAGCAACGACGATGACGAATTCAACCGTCTACCAGGACACCGGCAACAACAAACAACGTCTACGGTAACGCATTTAACCGTCTACCAGACGTCCACGAACAAACCCCGCAACAGCGACGACGATGACGAGCTCAACCATCTAAAAGGACGCCGGCAACAACAAACAACTTCTAAGGTAACGCATTCAACCGTCTACCTGACGTCTACGAACAAACCATCTACCAGGACGTTGGCACCAAAAAACAACGTCTACGGTAACGACTTCAACCGTCTACCAGACGTCTATGAACAAACAAACAACAACAGCAACAAACGCTACATAGCGTTATCACTGGCAAGGGGGTGATGTAGCGGGAACGAGCCGTTCCATTTTTATTTCTTAGTTTACGAGGGCATTATAATAATTACCCAAATATTTTGGAACAATTTCCGAATATATTTGATTAGGGTCGGTAATGTAATCCTCGAGCAGATTAAGAAATATTTGTACTTTTAGTTTTACGAGGGCATTACGGTGATTACAAAAATATTTTCAAAACAATTTCCGAAAATATTTTATTAGGGTCAATTGTGTAATCCCCGGAGAAATGACGACATGATGTTTTTCCCGAGAATCAGTAATCGCCAAAACAACAAATTGCCGAATAATCACCCCCAGATGGGGACCAGTATACCTGGAGACAGTATAAATACCTGGAACCCAGAATAAACAAGACAGTTCGATACGAAGAGTTCCGTCAAGACAGTCAGGCGCAACCAGTCAGCAAGTCGACTCTAGTTCAGTTCAACAGTCAGGCGCAACCAACCAACGAGTCCAGTTCAGTCCAGCCAGTGGACTCATTCACACCGGTCCAGCCAGTGGATCCAGTCAGCGAAGTGGACCAGTCTGTTCAGCCTTCAGTTCAGCGCGGGTTTCTTCAAGATATACCTATTCCACGGCGTCTCTCATCACAAATTGGTGATCCTGACCTGATTGACCAGAGGAATTCGGTCACACACAAAAACATAGACACATTGTTTATCGGCTCGGTATTTAAAAAGACAAACGAAACGGCATGGATTGAAATGGTACGAGTCGATTATAAAAAATATCATGTCGCTGAATATGTACAAAAAGATTGGAATTGTAGAAAATTTGGAAAGAAAAACAGTCAGTCTGAGCGCATATAAGGGAATTCTTTGAAAGTGTTGGGAAAGTATAATTTCAGGTCCAAATTTCCGGACAGAAACAGTAAAATATTGGAATTTATTGTTGTGCCAGAGGAAACGAATTCAGCAATAATCATTGGATTTCCATCTCTCTTAAAGTTGAAACTAGTGAAAAACGTGAATTTGATAGAAAAAAAAAACGAATGAATTAGAAAATTTGATAAAAATCAACGAAAATGTATTCACGGAAATTGAAAGCATCAAAGGGTTCATTTACGATATTAAGTTGGAAGACATTACGAAAGGCATAATTTTACCATGTAGATCGGTCCATATAACGTCGAAATCCTGAACCGGTTCGATACAGGAAACGACCACAGGATTGTCTGAGCAAAGCTACCTATAGACCTCAAACACGAGAGAAACAAACTAATGAAGAGAGTGAAGTTCTCCACACGCATAGAGTTAGAAAACAACAAAGAAGAATTACAGAAAGAAGTGGAGAAACACTTACAACTCACAAATATGGCAAACATAGGCATAGTCAAACTTGCAAGGAAGATAAAAATCGCCACCCAAGTTGTTACAAAGAAAATAAGTGGGAGAGTAAAACGTGTAGGGTACCACAAACTCAGTGCAACTACCAAGAAAAATATAGAGCAACGAAGAGGCATGGTAAAGGGAACTAATGACTACAAGATACTGAGAAGATATGAGAAAAGACATCCGTAGAGACTAAGATCATACAACACCAACATGATTCAAACGATAATCGGAGAAAACGCCAATATGAAAGTGCTCAGATCCAAACTCGCCAAGGGAAAAACAAGAATAACCAAACCTTAGAACAAAGACGGAGTCGAAATCTCAGCCTTACAACAACTACCAAAAGTAATACAAGAGCTCTACACCGACCTATACTCGTCAAAAACACCCGACAACGAAACGATAACACCATGTAAAGTACTAAACGTAGGATCAAAGGATATACCGGAAATATCCGTCCAAGAAATAAGAGGCGCTCGTAAGAAAATGAAAAATGGCAAATGTCCAGGAGAATCACAACTAAAATGTTAAAACTGGGAGGAAACAGTATGGAAAACGCAGTCCAGGTACTGCAGGTACGGCCAAATCTCAACCGAATGGTGTAACGCAGAATTGATAATTCTGTTCAAAAAGGGAGACACTACCAATATCGAAAACTATCACCCGATTAGCCTGCTACCACACCTCTACAAGCTGTTCACAAAAATCAGCTGCAGCCGAGCTACAGAGAAATTGGATTTCTATCAGCCAGTGGAACAAGCAGGATTCTGCAGAGGGTTCAGCACTACCGATCACGCACAAACATTACGGAATCTAATCGAGAAAGCCACCTAATATAATGTCCCTTTCCACCTACCGTTCATCGATTACCACAAAGCATTCGATTCAGTTGAGACTTGGTCAATCCTAAAAGCTATGAGAAATGCAAGAATGTTTTCAAGATTCCATAATAGAAAATATCGATAAGAGAGCTATACTGCACGTCAAGATCGAGGAAGAACTCACCACCAACAGCATAAATATAAAGACAGGAGTGCGTCAAGGGGATATAATCTCACCCAAGCTGTTTACCCTATGCCTAAAAGACGCTTTCAAAGAACTAAGATGGGAAGAGATAGGTATAAAGATTGACATACCTTAATCCACCTTCGTTTCGCTGACTATATCGTTATCATCTCAAGCGACCCTGATGAACTAGAGGGAATGCTACAACAACTCAATCAGGCTTCAAGAAGCATTGGGCTTAAAATGAACCTAAGCAAGAGAAGATAATGAACCCTTGCGACATTTGCAAAGACAACAATATCATCGAGTGCATGCAACAATATACCTATCTTGGGCACACTATGATGTTAGGGAAGAGGAACCAGACGGCCAAAGGCACCAGGCGAATCGGACTTTCATGAGCAACGTTTGACAAACTCCGGTACATCTTAGAAAACGAGAACATGCCAATAAATCTCAAGAGCAAAGTATACAACATGTACGTTCTACCTGTAGCGACGTACGGATTCGAAACAATGAGCCTCACAAAAAACAGTTCCAACCGACAACGACACAAAGGGCTATGGAACGCGTGGTGCTGGGAATATCACTAAAGGACAAAATCTGGTGCGAAGCAGTGAGAGAGAGAGAGGTCAAAAGTAACCGAGCGTAGACCGTGTAGCCAAGTTAAAATGGAGCTGGGTAGGTCATGTTGCAAGGCAGAATAATGACAACGGGATGTTAAAAACCACACAATGGCGTCCAAGAACAACAACTAGAAGTAGAGGCCGACCGCAAAGAAGACATAAATAGATGACATAAATTTGACTGCAGGTAGCCGGTGGTAGCCAGTGGGTAGCCAGAAGGCACAAGATCGACAGACGTGGAAGAGAAGCGGTGAGGCCTATATCCAGGAGTGGATGACCCCCAAAAAGGGGCTGAAAAAGAAAATAACGTTAGGAGAGCCATTGAAAAAAGAGCTGGATGAAAAATGCTGTTTATTAAAAAGGTAACGGAACCGACTGACTGGGTGAATCATTTTACAATACTGAAAAATCCAAATAGCAGTTTTAGATTATGTTTGGAGCCAATACAATTAAACGAGAACATCAGACGAGAACACAAAATTCCACTTTTACATTCACTACACTACTTTAATAACACTTTGTTTTAAGACATTTGTTCCATTATAATAGGAGCGAAAGTTTACAGTAGATTAGGTGCAAGCTGTGCTTTTTGGCAAATCGAACTCACAGATAGAATCTCCGATTATACAACCTTCAACACTCCGTTTGGAAGATACAAATGTTTGAGAATGCCGTATGGTATATCGTCTCTGCCTAGAAGTTTTAACGATATATTTAGTAATCTTTAGGGGGTTGAAGTATATATGGATGATTTAATCGTGTGGAGAAGAGAAGTGAAATCACATTTAGAGAAAATAAATGTGAAATTCGGTTTTAGAAAGTGCAAGTTCGGAAATAGTGAAGTAAAATATATGGGCCATATATTCTCTGAAAAGGGTATAACTCTCGACGAAGATAGATTAAAGGCGTTAATCATATCAAAAGCTCCAAAAATAAAAAAAGAATTAGAAACGTTCTTAGGTATGATAACATATGTGAATAGATTCATTTCGAATTTGTCGGAAGTATGCGCTGTAGTGAGAAGTCTCACAAAAAAAGATATTGAGTGACAATGAGACGTGAACGCAGAGAAAGCTTTTCGTTAATTGAAAAGAGTTCTCATGGACAAACCGGTCTTACGTTTTTTCGATGTTAACAAACCAGTAACTGTCAGTGTAAATGCGTCCCAAAATGTCTTGGGATGCGTTCTGCTACAAGAGAATTTATCTATTGCGTACGGGAGCAAATCTTCGAGTGAAACAGAGCAAAAATACGCGTAAATTGAAAAGGATGCACTGGCCATAGCTTGTGGATGTAAAAAAATTCACCAATATATTTATGGAGAGTCTCTTGTAGTGAATCCAACAAACCGTTGGAGGCGAAATTCAAGAAGTCGATTAATGATTGCCCAGCCAGAATACAAAGAATAAGACTGAATGTCCAAAAATAAAATATGAAAGTCAATCTATATTGTAGAGGTATTTCACAAGTGTCCACACTATTGTAATAATTATCCATATATATGTGATGCCATAAGTTTACATATGGCTGAAGAAGATTCAAAATTGTGTGTTGCAGTCGATTTCCTTCACCACAGTATATTCGGAAATTACATATGTAGCCGGTTTTCGCTTCACAAACCATTCTTATGAGAATACCATATTTCGTTATTTTTGAAGCATTGTAGACTTTGAATGCTAGACGACCTCTCCATGGCATGATGCTTTCATCTAAGGACAATTCTCTCTGTGGTTTATAAACTTCTTGAAATTTGGGTAATATGAATGAAATAATGGGGCGGATTTTTTTAAGGCGATCTCTATCATCTTTGTCATCGTTATTGGAAAAATTCCATGAATACCATATTTGCCTAAATCAATCCCTGCTCATTATTTGAGGAAAAATTGGAGTTTCAATTGTTTCATCTGTCGACCAGTATTCATCCCTCGTATCCTTACGAACTCTTCCCATTACTAGAAGCAATCCGAGCATTTTTTTTAATTCTATCACAGATACATCTTTCCACTTTACGGACTTATAGCACGATCTCTAAATAAATGTTCATTCTGTGCATGGTAGAGATTTGTTTCTGTCGCCATATATTCAAATAAATCGTCTCCAATAAATAACTGAACCACATCAATTACATTTTCTGAATTATTTGGCATCAGGAAAACCCCACTTTGTCCTAAGAAATCTTCGATAATTGCCACATTATCACATTCCGACCAGTCCAACACTTCACCATCACTTTCTTCGTCGCTAGAAGGTATTGGCAAGGCTTTGTTTCTTCTTGGTCGAATCAATTCTTCCTCGTCACTTTCGCTATCAAATTCGGGAATCTCTGCATCGCTTGAAATTTGCGACAAATCATCTGCATAGACATCACTATCGTAATCCATTGCAAATAAAATTATTCAATTTGTATATATATATATATATATATATATATATATATATATATATATATATATATATATATATATATATATATATATATATATATATATATATATATATATATATATATATATATATATATATATATATATATATATATATATGTGGTTTTTTAAAACTTTTAATGAAATATTGTTGCATTGAAATAGTGGTACTACAAACTGATTTATTTTGACGAGATAGGCCGTTTATATACAGATAAATGTAGCGGAGGGTGAGAATAACAAATTAGTTTAAGACCCAAAATATGACAAACAATAAACCTTAAATACTGTGTAAGTTGTAAAATGAAATAATTTAACAAATGTTTATGGAACACAAAGAATGAGTGGTAATATTTTATTGCAGGGCGATATTCGGATTAAATATGCTAAATAATCAATAATCTCGAAAATAAATACTAAATTCATTACTCCTTTATGGCCATATGCCTTTTTTAAGCAGGTAATATTATCTTGTCCCGCTTTTAACGCACGTACTTTTAAACGGGTACTAATACCCGGCCCGCTGATAGACAGCAGTCGGCGAGACGGGTACTAATACCCGCACCCGCCTTCAATGTGTTAATAATACATTGGGAGTGGAAGAGTGTAAGATTAGAGCAGGAGAAGTTCTTTACTGGCCCCAAATGAGTAAGCGATTTGGTTCAAAAATGTGTACACTGTGCAAAATACCGAAAAGAAAATGTGAATGAGCCACTCCTTTTAAGAGAAGTTCAAACGCGCCGTGGCAAGTGCTGGGGCCGGACTTGTTTCACTTTAGAGACTCTGAGTGGTTATTAATTGTAGTTTACTTCAGTAGGTACCCGGAAGTTGGAAAACATAAGGGCTTCGACGATTATATCGAAACTGAAGTCAGTCTTTGCACGATTTGGAATACCTCATGAAGTATATTCAGACAACGGAACACATTTTGATAATGTCCAAGCAAGGAATTTTGCAGCTTCATGGAATTTTGAGTGGAAAACGTCAAGCCCTAGATACCCCAAAATCGAATGGTATGGTCGAAGCGCACATAAAAACAATGTTCAAGAAAATACAGGATATTAACTTAGATCCTGCAATTGCCCCTCTCGAATTCTGAAAAACTCCAATTTGTAATTAAATATAAAGTCTCAGAATGAGATAATGTTTGGCCATCAAACTCGTGGCATATTTCCGACAAAAAATTCGAGAATATCAAAGAAAGGAAAACATGGAGATTAAAGAAAAACGAAAAATAACACGGAAGTCCTACCATGACAGAAACACGCACACATTGAGGCATGTAGATGTGTATGATCAAATGTTTGTTCGGTAGGAAACGAGAAAACCCCTGGAACATGCGAAAGTAACGGTTTGTAATCCACGTTCCACAATCGTAATCCACAATCGTCCACGTTCTTACGAGTTTCAGTTGCGGTCGGGAAACAGAATAGAAGAAAACAGAAAACATACACATTTGTATAAACAGAATGAAAACTTGAATGAGCCCACGAACGTTGACTTCGAAAGGAAACGGGAAAATAATTTGAAATCGTCTGCAAAACAAGCTCTTAGGAACAGTTCCTTGCGGAATCTGAATCTCCACGATACAATGAGGAGAAAAACGAGCAGTCTTTGTTAACTGGATCTTTAGTACCTATACAAAATTTTAACTACACAACCAGGTCCGGAAGAACTGTGAAAAGGCCGTCGTTCTTGAAAGACTTATTTGTTAAAAGGGAGGAGATGTGATATTTTAGAATTTAAATATAGTCTACTCCACCTATTAATAGGTAATGTTACCGCTATGTGAGTTATGTTATGTTATTAGTCAGTATCATGGACCTATGAATACTAGGGACGGAGTGTAAAGTATCATTATGGGCGAGGGGACTGGCATTGGTGCGGAGAAATGGTCGCCATATTGGTATGGTCAATTTAGAGGTTATGTTAAATTACAGAACTATATTCAAGATGACAAATCTGTTAAATATATTATATGTGTATTAGCAATAAGTACACTTTACGTTATAATAAAATATTCCAATATTAATTTAAGTTATAATAAAATATTCTAAAAACGGATCCCCCTTGTTTAACTATCTGTCTAAACTTTATAAATTCTTACTTTCTTTTGTATCTCTGACATTTTAACATTAAGTTTTTTTTCTGTTGTTTCTGAATGTTTTTTGAATTATGTAAATTTATTACAACATTTTATTAAGATATATTATTAATAACACATATTAACAACCATAGGTGGGCATCTCGTTAATCCGTTAATAAGTTAACAAAATGCTTAACTAATTAACTTTTAAGTTAACCCAAGAAAATGTTAACGCTCTTGTTAATTTCCGTTAAATTGAACTTCCGTTAACTTTAGTCCGTTATATTCATGTCATGCATGTTTTGTTTCAATTCCGCGCCACGCGGGCACACCGGCGCGACGCTGCGCTGTTGCTCAAAAAAGCGTTAATCCAGAGCCGAAAAAAATAAAGCGACCCTATTGATTATTTTCTCTGAGCGAGTTAATAAGACAAGTTATTATAACCTGACTTTATATATAACCCGGCTTTATTTATATTTTATCGCTCTTCATTTATTTATCTTTTTCGTTTCTGTTGGTTGTTGGTGGAAACAGTTGATGGTGCAACATTTACAAATTTACATTATGGCTTCTACTACTAACACTACTACTTCTACTCAAAGTACGCAAAGCTCTGAAAGTTAAACTGAATCAAATCCTTGGCCACACTTGAGTGATTACTTTGTATTCCAAACAAAACTTAGAGAACAGAAGTTGATTTATGAATGCAAACTGTGTTTGCCTAAAGTTTGTACAATAAAGACCAGGACATTGGGAAGACGTATAGTTGATTCATATGCTCATTGCAGCAATATTTGATTAAGTAAGTACCTTTTATGAAAAACAGGTTCCTTGCACCTTACTTAACCTAATCAATCTGGAGTATAGTTTTTAAAATTACCTTTTGAATTAATTTCAGTACACTTAGCAAAATCGATTGGCTGGCTACAACAGCTGACTGCTGGTCTGCTCATAACAAATGTTACTTATGCCCGCCATACACACAACGGTCCACATGACAGGTGTACCTGTGCAGGTTTGCCTGCACAGGTAGACCGGAGCGTGTGTGGGAATAGACCTGTGCAGTTCCTTGCGTACGGTTGACCTGCGGAGGCAAACCTGCGCATGTAACCTGTACGGTAGACCGTAGCGTGTATGGCGGGCATTAGGATGACTGTTCACTGGATAGATCCTGTTACCAGAGAGAGAATGCATGCAGTGTTAGCTTGCATGAGAATAAAAGGTGTTCATTCATATGATGTACTTGCACAGGCGATGATAAATATTTATTATAAATTTCATATTGAAAAAAAAGTAACTAGGCAAGTGTTCATTTATAAGGTCTTGTGTGTCTTCTTTGTATCTTAACTTCAACACTTATTTTTTAGGACAACAACGAACAATGGCAGCAACTTTGTGAAAGCGTTTGTGCAATTTGGCACAGAGGCTGATACATTTCCACTATTACCAGACATGCCATCAACATCCCATAATTTTAACTCCGATACTTATGATGCTGTTGCTGCCCTTTTAACTGAATCCGACCTTGAACAAGACTTGTTTTATTTCATTAGAAGAGTTGCTTGCTACATCTGGTGATGATAAAATTATGGAAAACAGTGATTTGCCAGTTCACATGAGATGTGCTGCTTAAGCATTTAACTTAACAGCAAGCAAAGATGCTGGTGCTGCTCTAAAAACATATATTTTTAAAACTCCATACAGAGCTGCTATGGGAAAGGCTCGCGCTATTTGGAACTTACAGTCTCGTAGTACAATGGCAAGTAACCGAATCTGAATTGGGAAGGAAACTCGTTCTTCCAAATACAACAAGATGGAACTCCACCTATGATGCTCTTGTAGTCCACAATACAATTTTTGACACAAAAAGACCTTCTCTTCATAGAATTATGACGAATGAACTTGCAAGCTTTCAATGATCAAGATGTAGCTATAATGAAACAGAGATTGAGTAATGTGAAGGCTAATATCTATATATTTCTAATCTAAAATTTATACTATAGATTTTGCATGCGACTTCGTCTGCTAGAGCAGTAATTCTCAACCGCTGGTCCGGCGGACCACCAGTGGTCCGCGGAGAAATTTAAGTAGCCCGCGGACAATTTTTTCTATCCGCGAAAAAATATCCGCGTCTTTTTTACCGATGTATCCAATCCCGAAAGGTACCAAAAGGTTGGTTAACTTTTAATGGTTAACTTTAACTTGCGTTAAATTTTCGAAATTTTAACCCTTTAACGATTAACGAAGTTAACTTTTTAGGGTTCCGTTGTTATCAACAACGAAATTCGATATGTCCGTCCATCCGTCCGTCCGCAGTTTAGCTCAGAGACTATTAGAAATATAAAGCTGTAATTTGGCATGGATATACAGATTAGTCATGCCGACAAAGCGGTAAAATAAAATCTTGAAAAAAAATTTTTTAGGGTACCTCCCTATGACCATTACCCTATAGAAGTGGTTACGTTTTTTTTTCTCGTCTACCCCATGGTGTAGGGCAGTGTTCTTCAACCGGTGTTCCATGGAACCCTAGGGTTGCACTAAAACATCCAGGGGTTCCGCAAATCAATGCTAAAAAAATCTGAACTTAAAGGCTAGCTACACACGTACCGGCACGGGGTGGACATCTTACACACATTCCGGATGGGTTTGTGCCGAACCGGCCCGGTGGCCCACGAGGTCGAGCTACAAGCAGTGTATTTAATTGACTTCAGTACAAAATCGATCGCGAAAGGGTTATTTGTATGTGGTTACTTTATCGGCCGTTAGTTCGCAAGAAAAAAAAGCAATGAAAACATTGGGTGCACCTAATGTTTTTAGCAAGACCTCTTGTATTTTACAATGTTTAAGGAATTACAAGAACATGATAAATTCTTCAATTATTTTCGAATGTCCATCCCTTCTTTCTATGAATTACATTACAAATTGAAAGGACATTACGAATTGAAGGACACTTGACAAGTGAAGACGATAGACTGCCGGACCGGCATGTGTGCAAGCTTCAATAGGCTAGCTACAGACGTACCGTGTGGATGTGTCCGGCGCCGGCGCGGCACCGGGTTGGACATCTTACACACATGCCGGATGGATTTGTGCCGAACCGGCCCGGTGGCCCACGAGGTCGAGCTACAAGCAGTGTATTTAATTGACTTCAGTACAAAATGGATCGCGAAAGAGTTATTTGTATGTGGTTACTTTATCGGCGCTTACTTCGCAAGAAAAAAAAGCAAAGAAAACATTGGGTGCACCCACTCGACAAGTGAAGACGGTAGACTGCCGGACCGGCATGTGTGCAAGCTTCAATACAGTTCCATAGCCCACCGGTACCCGGCAGTCGGACGGCCAGTGGGGGCCGACCGGTGACAACCCGGCAAAATGAGTCGGCCCGGCGCCGGATGGACTCACGCGGCACGTCTGAACTCCTCCATGCTAGACTATGCAACACCACCCCCTCCACCCGGTGACGGGCCTGCGCCGGATACATCCACACGGTACGTGTGTAGCGAGCCATACAGTTCCATAGCCCACCATAGCCGAGCCGGAACCCGGCAATCGGACGGCCAGTGGGGGTCGGCCGGTGACAACCCGACAAAATGAGTCGGGCCGGCGCCGGATTGACTCACCCGGCACGTATGAACTCTTCCATGCTAGACTATACAACACCACCCCTCCACCCGGTGCCGGGCCGGCGCCGCTCTCTGGAACACGTGTGTCGATTCGAGTTTCATATTGGGACTATTCATTTCAAGTTTTAGAAACGTAAACGGTAGTAAGTTAATTATTTTATAATAAATTGAGTTTTGTTTTAACTTATCCTAAAATCCTTTAGAAACCTAATGCAGAATTGACTTAAAACTGGGAAATTGGAATCAAAATCCAAAGAACAAGCTTCTTGCTCTATTAAAAATTCCACCAGTTTTCCACCAACATTGGAGCTGACGGATAATATTGAAGAAGAAAACAAATCAGGATCTACTAGCCAAAAAATACGAAAGTATGATGAAGATTATTTGAATTTTGGACTTACATAGATTGGTGACAAAAATGGGCCAAATGGGTTTTGTGTGGCATGTGAGCAAGTAGTCAACAACATCAATTTAAATCCTGAAAAGTTTAAGCGTCATTTTGAAAATAAACATCCGACTTTAAAAGGTAAAAGCGGATATTTCAAAAGAAAATGTCTTCATCTACAGCAGAAAAAGAATGCGTTTGGAAGGTATGTTCGTGATGATAATAAAATTGTTCTAAATGCATCTTATTTAGTTAGTTTGCGCGAAGCTCATACGATTGCAGAAAAATTAATTAAAGCTTGTATAAAAGATTTAATCAAATGCATGATCGGTCATAAAATTGCAAACAAAATTGACCTCGTCCCATTCCCAGTCTGATACGACAATTTCATGACGAATTAAAGATAAATCAGATTACTGCGAAGTGAAACTAGTAAGTCGTTTGAAAACTCCTAAAAATGGATTCACTCTGCAAAATGGACGAATCTACGGATATGGCTGGATTAGCAATTTTGTTAGTATTCATGAGATACATACACGAATCCAGTTTTCATGAAGTTATGCTTTTTTTGCTCAAAGCTCTGCCAACTCAAACAACAGGTGAAGAAATATTTAATTTACTTAATGCATATTTTGAGAATACATTCAATTTCTTGGAATTTATGTCATCTTATATGCACTGATGGAGCTAAAGCTATGGTTGCTATTATAAAGGGCGTAATAGCAGGTTTAAAGAAACTAGTTTCAGACATCAAAGCCAGCCATTGCTGTCTTCATCGTCATGCTCTCGGTGTTACATGGACACCAAAAGCATTGCAGAAGTTCGCAATGAGGTCGTTAAGATGGTTAATTTTATCATATTCCAGAATCCTAAATACCAGGGTATTTGCCCTATTGTGCGATGATCTGGGAAACTCATATAAAAATCTCCTTCTTCATACTGAAGTAATATGGTTATCCAGTGGAAAGGTTCTGACCAGACTGCGGCAATTGCATGATGAAATTCGAATGTTTTTATCTGAACCTAAATTTTCTGGAAAACTTAATGACACTAATTGGCTTTAAAATCTAGCCTACCTTGCAAATATATTTTCGTACATGAACGAAGTTAATCTTTCACTTCAATAACCAAATACTGCTGTTTTTAAGGCCAATAGCAAAGTAAACTTAATTAAATCTAAAATCAAGCATTGGGTGGAATGCATCACCAAAAGTAATACAGAATGTTTTTCTAATTTAGATGATTTCCTGGAAAACAATAATATCGCATTCGGCCAGAATTAAAAAAAAAACATATTTTGGAACATTTAAACGGGATTGCAAAAGGCATTTTTGGAATATTTAAATCGCGCTTACTGAACTCGTCCTTTAATATACTATTAATGAGTGTTGTTATGCGGATACCTTGCCAATTAAGGAAAGAGAGCAATTTCTAGATATATGTACCGACACTGCATTACAATTTACATGTGGACCGGATGGCATTGGCCCGTTTTGGATAAAATTAATTGAAGAATATCCCGAAATTTCCAAACGAGCGGTTAAGGAATTGATGCCTTTCGAAACAACCTATCTCTGTGAGAAATCCTTTTCCACATACGTTCGCTACAAAAACTAATCGACTTGGTGCCGAAAATGATATGCGTCTCCAATTAACACCGACCCAACCAGATATTGATAATTTATGTAGTCATAAACAAGCACAATGAAGTCATTAATTTTTTAAAGATATTTTTCTTTTGATTATAATTTCATTTCAATTATGCAAATTTATTTATTATGAGACTTTTACAAAAAAAATTATAAGAAATGCAGGGACGAACCTTGTTCATAACATGTAATGCGATTCCCCCCTTAATCAAAGTGCTACTAAACAGAAGGTTCCATAAAAAGAAAATTCTCAAAAAAGGGTTCCGCGGGATGACAAAGGTTGAAGAACACTGGTGTAGGGTATCGTTGGATAGCTCTTTCAAAAATATTACAGGTTTATGAAAATAATATTTCGATTAAGAGATCCGTTTGTGAAATATTAAGCTTTAAAGTGCTAATTTTTGTTAGAGTTAAGTGTAAAAAAAATCAAAAACAGTATAACCAATGAATATGCATGGACATAGGAATAATATATTAATATATTATTCCTATGCCCAATTTCGACACAACGGCGACATAAACAATTAACTTTAGTTATGTGCATGTGTGGTAATCTAAACCACTCTGAATAATTTGAGATTCCGTTCGCAGCACCATCTATTAAATCGGCCTACACATTACAATTTCACTTGTGACCGATAAAGCGCAGCACTAATTCGGTTATTAGTATGGTTTTTAAGAAATCATTTTGATTCTCGTGTATATTTGTTGGTCAATCTTCATTTCAATATTGATTTTAATGCAAACGTATTAGTATGGATATTGGTATGGTTAACCCCCCCGCCGCGAACGTGGTCACACCCCGCGTAGTAACGCTCCGTCCGTAGTATTCATAGGTCCGTAGTCAGTATTTATTGAGATGATATTTGATCATCCATTTCTGTAGCAAATTAAAACTGTTAGTACGAAATGGAATGTTTACAACTGCATTGAATGCAAAAATGGACTGAAATCGTCAATACATCATGAAATAAAATATATGCTATAAAACAATGGTCGTTCAATTTCATGGAAGATAAACGTATTATGTACTTTCTGAACAACTCCATATATTTTTCTTTTTACAAAGACAAGGTTTAAAATGAGTAAAATTCTATTTTCAAATAACCTTATTTGTCTTCGTAAATAGAAGGAATATTAAACTAAACCAGCCCATGCAAGTTATTAATCTCTCAGGATAGTTACGGCCGTTTACATCGCTTGCCCTATACCGTTAACGTAAGATAATAAGGCTTTGGCTTATATTAGTAATAGAACTGATCCTACAATGGACTCTTGAGGTACATTGTATGCACATCACAACAAACTATGTTTGTCTTGAACTCGTAATGGATACGAACTTGAGAACTTGAGACTAATTAACACACATCAATTTATATTACGATAGGAGGTTTATACGTTTGCATTAAAATCAATATTGAAATGAAGATTGACCAACAAATATACACGAGAATCAAAATGATTTCTTAAATAATTACAAAATAGCTTTCAATTTATTATTTATTTATGTAGTTAGATAATTACATACTGAAGTGTCATTGCAATATATAAATAAATATCTTACTAACATCTGTTTTGAATGTTTTGACTTTTTCATCTAGTGTTGTTTATCTTTATCAAACAAGACTTGTCTGATTATTTAACTAATCTTCTAGCTCTTTCGATATGTTTTTTACTTGTCTTATGTCTAATTATTGTGTCTAAGCACCCAACCTAATTAATTATTGTGTAATCTTATTAAACCTAATAATAAAACTATTATTAAACCTAATGTTTACTCTGACCATTTGTTTTGTTTAATATTTCTTAAGTGATTTTCAGCATTTGTTTATGCCACACATTTTATAAAACATTATTGCAATTTAATTTAATTAAAAATCGTCTATTGATTATATAATTTATAGCAAGATTTATATTCACACATAGTAATTCGTCTGTTCACATTCCGGCAGTTTCTAACCACAGATTCAGTCTGCAGGACTTCTTCGTTCCATCTCGTGCCATATTTTCCAGTCACTGATATAATAGAGGAAATCCGTCACTTCTCAGTGGGGGTAAGCTTAAAAAATAAATCGCAGCCGCACGGAAAGTTTTTTCCTTAACGGCTTCGGGACACGCGGTTGCAAGTAATACGCACTTTCAGCTTTAATCTACCCTGTATCTGACCCTATGACTTCTTATGAATATTCCGAAACTTGCAGGTAATTCAAAAAGACGTTAAAAGAAAAGTTTAGTGAAGCTTTGGGAGGATAATCTAAGGTTTTTAGCATAAATTGGCTACATTTGTTAAAATTTAGTAACTAAATTGGAATCTAGAATTATATTATAAATTATTTAGTTTTATCAATTTTTGTACCTACACACTGAACTATTTATCATTTTATTCCATAATTTAAATTGCCTATCTAATTTTGTCTGGCTATTTATATTATATCTTGTCTTCTCTATCTAATATCTTGTAACAATTATTTTCCTTATTACATTCCTTATACTTAAAATAAGTAAGTTAAAATAAGTACACCCCTGTTCGTGTGGCCAATCATCATATCAGTGCTCCTGTAATATTTATTAATTAAATCACATTTATTAGTATCTAATAAATTTCATCACTACACAATGTAAAATCTAGTGCAATAAAGTACTGTGGCAAGAAGATCCATTTCGAAAACCACATCTACAGGCTTAAATATAGCATAAACAAACCGAAATAGGTTAACGATAAGAGCTGCGCGTCGTCGCGCTCGTCGACTCTGTCTCGACGAGGCAGGACCGTACTGAGTGCATACTACATGCACAAACTACAGCAATATAATGGAGAAGCCATTCCAAAAAAAGTAAAAAGATGGAAAGATCACCAATGAGAGGTAGGAGTTACTCTTTAACTGAACCTAACTACAGCGAACCTGACCAACAACTAAACATTGAAACAAAGCTAACAACACAACAAAAAATGCAGCAGCCAATACTACAAAACGCTCTTGCCGAAATTGCTCAGATGTCTCCAAACGAGCAAGCATTGTATAATGCACTGCAACAATCAGAAGATATGAAAAAACAACAAGAACAGACGATTAACATACTAAAAAATAAAATTCTTGCCCTAGAAGCACAGATAAATACTATAGTACCCAGAACCCAGTACTCCAAACAGGAAATAAACGGGCTGCTATTAATTACGAAACAGAAAAGGAAGAACTCGCCCGAGAAACAGAATGGATTCGCGTGAAACATAGTAAGAAAATGATGAAGCACTCGGGAAGTACCCGACCTACACAAATAGCTGGGGTATCTGGCGCTACATCCGAAAATGAGCCAACGACATCTCGAACACATGAACATCGTAAAACTATACACAAACCTCCACCGATAATAGTAGAAAATGTTAAAGACTAGCCGGTAATGACCAATGCCCTAACCAACGCAGGAATTAATACAGAATGCTACCAGATTAAGACTTTAAAAAATAACAACTTTAAAGTAAATCCAACCGATTCAGATACATACCGCGCAATCTCGGAAATAATGAACCAAAAAAACGCTCAGTGGCACTCGTTTGAAGATAAACAGACAAAAGACATAAAGGTAATGATCAAAGACCTTCATCATTCTATTAACCCAATCGATATCATACATCACCTAAACCAACGAGGTTTTTAAACAAAAAATGCGACAACAAACGAAAGTGGCTCAAGGCAGAACAGAAGCAAGATCGATTATCAAAAGGACTACAAGCTGAATTTCCGCTGGACATGTTTATTGTGTCCTTCGACCGAGAAACAGCGGTTGATAAAATTTATAACATTGATACTATCCTTAACTGCAAAGTACAAGTAGAACCACTGAGAACCAACAAAATCATACCCCAGTGTAAACGCTGTCAAGACTATGGTCACACATATAATTATTGCAATAAAGCGCCACGGTGCGTCAAGTGCGCCAAAGGACACGCCACACAAGACTGCACAAAAGATCCAAAAGATCCGCCAAAATGCATACACTGCGGAGATAACCATCTTGCAAATTATCGAGGCTGTCTCGTATTCAAAGAGTTATTAAAACTCAGAAACCGTTCCACCAAGAATAAACGAGAGACTCGAGCTCAACAAACAACAAATGTAAATATAGAGCAAGCAATCCAACAAACTAACTTGCAGTCCAACAAACGAACGGAACAAGAAACAGATGAAGATCAAGCCCCACCGCCAACTTATAGCCAAGCCCTAGTTAAGAATCAAACGATAAACCAGCCGAATTCGATAGAATCAATGTTGCAGCAAATATTGCAGCGACTCGACAATCTAGAAAAAAGACCATAATGTGCAACTTTATACGCATTATGGAATGGAATGCTAATAGATTGCTGCAACATAAGGACGAACTGCAAGTAATCTTAAGCACCGAGAACATCGATACCCACTTAACAAATGAATCTCACATCAAATTCCGAAGTTATACAACCTATCACACAGTCCATCCTGCAAACACGGCACGTGGTGGCAGCGCGATCTTAATCAAAGACAGTAAAAAACCTAAAACATCACGAAGAAGAGAAATATACAACTTGTGATATTCAAGCAACAACAATAACATTAATGACATCAGAACAAACACTCACTGTGAGCGCAATCTACTGTCCCCCGCGGTACAACATATACGCGGATAAATATACTGAATTCTTCGAGAAGCTAAACGGTAGATTCATCATTGGCGGCGACTTCAATGCGAAGCACACGCACTAGGATCACGACTAATCACACCAAAAGGCCGCCAACTGTACCAGGCTGCTAAGGACTACGGATGCAAGTTTGCCTCCACTGGCAAACCTTCTTACTGGCCAACGGACTATAATAAAACACCAGACCTGATAGATTTTTTCATAATCAAAAACGTCGCAGCAAATTACATTAAGGTTGGGTTTTTGACCCGAAGGCTTTGATCTCAACTCAGACCACTCTCCAATCGTGCTAACAATCAGCAACATCATTATAACTATAAATCAGAACCCAGTGCTTGTGACCAACCACACCGACTGGAACTACTTCAACCATCTTCTGGAAAGAACCATAAACTTGCATATACCACTTAAAACAATCGAACAGTTAGAAAATGAAGTGCATCAATTCACTACGGCTATTCAAGACGCAGCTTGGAAAAGTACGCCTACTATAAAGCGAAAACTTAAGGGTCTCAACTTCCCTAAAGAAATAAAAGACCTGGTCACCTTAAAACGCAGACTTAGAAGACGTTGGCATCAAACACGAGCACCGCAAGACAAAACCAACCTAAATAGAATAACGAAACAATTGACAAGGGAGATTAAAACACAAAAAACAACTCTATCAACAACTTCCTCTCGGGCCTAACCGCTGACAATACCACAGAATATTCTCTGTGGAAGGCAACAAAGTACCTGAAGCGACCGATCATCAAATACCCCCGATTCGCAAACCAAACGGCAAGTGGGCTCGTAACAGCAGAGATAAAGCAGACACTTTTTGTCTGTTTTTTGCATTTGGAAAGCAGATTTCTTCCTAACCCGGGACCGGATGAACTTCCAACACTCCCAACAAACAACTACGAAGACACAATCTCACCAGTAACACCCAAAGAGGTAGCCAAAGAGATTCGCACGAATCTAAACCCAAAGAAACCACCCGGGTTCGACCTAATTACCGGTGCAATCCTCAAAAAAATACAGAGAAAAGCCTTGGTCAAACTCACTAATATATTCAATGCCGCAATTCGCCTAAAGCATATACCAACCGCGTGGAAGGTATCGGAAATAATTGTGCTACCAAAACCTGGCTAGAATCACAATGATGTGGAGTCGTATCGTCCAATCGCATTACTTCCGATCATGTCCAAACTCTTTGAGAAGCTGATTATGAAACGTCTCAAGCTAATTATAGACAAATATGAGCTGGTGCCGGCCCATCTGTTTGGATTTCGAACCAACCACTCAAAATTGATCAAGTTCATAGAATTACCAACGTCATCGAAAAATCGTTAGAAGATAAAAATGTTTGCTCTACAGTGTTCCTCGGCGTCGCACAGGCGTTTGATCTGGTATGGCATGAAGGCCTATTGCACAAACTCAAATCCATTCTGCCTGACCCATACTACAAACTATTAAAATCTTCCTTATCCGAAAGAAAATTTCGCATTAAACACGAGGACGCGTTCTCCGATCTTTGGAACATCGGTGCTGGTGTCCCTCAGGGAAGCGTATTGGGCCCGGTGTTATATCTACTTTATACAAACGATACACATAATACTAATAACACGATAACTGCCACCTTTGCGGATGACACTGCACTGATGGCAACTGGAAAAACTGTAGAGCAATCATTAGAGATACTGCAACTAGCAGTAAGTAACGTGGATTCGTAAATGGCGAATCAAACTTAACGAAGCAAAGTCGACATACATCAACTTTACCAATAAAAAGATTGAAAACAGACCACTCAATATTAATGGCATAACTATCCAGCCTACCAACACAGCAAAGTACCTGGGCATGATGCTTGACACAAAACTCCGATGGAAGGAGCACATCAAGAAAAAACAAGAGGAACTGCAATTAAAATCACGTAAAATGTATTGGCTACTAGGACATCGTTCCGAACTAACAATGCACAACAAGCTAACCCTATACAAACAGGTGTTGCGCCCAATCTGGACATATGGTATCCAATTATGGGGATGTGCTAAAAAACAATATATTAATGTAATCCAACGCTACCAAAACAAAATGCTACGTACCATCGCCAATGTGCATGGTATGTGCGCAATAGCGACTTACACCGCGAACTCGGTGTAGAAACAGTCGACACCATCATTAGAAGATATGCTATCTCGCAAGAATCACGACTCCAGCACCACATCAACGAGGACTTAAGACGACTTAAACGGACCAAACCACATGAGCTATGTAGAATAGACCTGCCAAACAACTGAGGATCCAGTGGGAGCAACTCAGTATAATATTATATTAATAATTTATTTGTTAAAGAAAAACAGATCGTTAGTTCATAACAACTAGTTTTTGTAAGTTATGTAAAATAATAAAAAAAAAACCTTATACTATCTAATCTCTCTTTTATATCTAGTATTGTAGATATAAAGTAGGTTTTTGTAGCTTTAAAGGCACAAGAATGTATAAACTTATCTACCTAATCTTGTACTTTTGTACGTCACTTCTATTATATTGTAGTTTAATATGTTTTATCTATGACCACTAATGTAAATACCCATTATTGTATAGTTCGTGAATTATGTAAATACATCATAACACACACGTATGTAACAGTTCGTGATTAATGATAAGTTGTGATTGATAACACACACGTGCGTTTGGTTTACGATTCGTTGATTGGTTGAGAGCTGCTATACGTGCTCATACGTTCAGCGCCCCCTGTGCCAGAATTCAAACTAACAGAAATTTACATTGCGCACATTGGGTTACCTATATCTATGATCAGTCTTATTCCAGTTTAACCTAAATAAGTACTAAATAATGAGGTATGTAACCATTAAGAATGTATTTCTTTTCATTTCTATCAAGTTAAATAATGTCGAGTAACAGTTATATATAAAAATACAACTGTTTGTTTATTATAATGTTAAATAATGTACCTAATAAGAAATAAATTTGTTACAACAAACATATTGTCCTTATTGAACAGAAACAACTTAGTGTGGTCGTAGACAAAGTATAGTACATAACTCGGGTTGTAAGGCAAATACGTACTCGCGTAATTACGCACTCCTTGCTACGCCGGTCGTGCGTAACTGTTCCGCTTGTACGTTATATGCTTCTTACAACGGGCATGATGACAGTAATGAAGAATCACAAAAATACTGTGTTTATCTAATGTGATCGGAATAATAGATTGTGAAAAATATATTTATGTTCATATTTCGTACGAGATTGATAATATTTTTAACAAAATATACAGCAGCACGCCATGATAAGTTGAACACCAATCAGAGTGAATTACGTCACGCATTAGTAAACCTCGTATGAACTTGATGATGAATGAACTATGATGAACTATGACGATCTCTGCACTTTTAAGTTAATAAAATATTTTGTTGTTATAATGTTGTCAGTTAATAAAATACCAGAAAAACTATGTTTGTGATACATTAGAAAGATTATCCATGCATAAATTGCTGGTCAAATGCAAAGAAAAATCCTGTGACACTTTCTTTCAAAAACTTGTATTGACTGATGCAGATATAATATAAGTTGAGGAAGAAATAAGAGACCAACATAAAAGCTGCCTTCGGCATGAATTAATATATGGCAGGGTGACGGCTTCACAAGCATATGAATTTAGTAGGTGCAAAACCAGCGATGGAACGCTGATTGGTTTAATAATGGGAGGAAAAATCGCAGACATGTCTGCCATGAAATGCGGTAGAATGTTGCAGGATGAAGTGAGGAAAACCGTCAGTACAACACTGGGAAAAAAAATTAAAAATGTGGCCTAATGGTCTGTAAAAAATATCCCATGATCACCTGATGGGATCTGTGAATCCAGCATAATAGAAATAAAGTGTCTAGTAAGTGTGAAGACGAAGAAAAATTATGTAGGAAATTGGATACCGACTAACGGAAAAGTATTAAGTGTAGATGCGGGTATAGTAAAGAATATAAAGCTCCGAAAATCGGCTTTTTCGTTTTTTTTTTTACCTGTTTTAATTGATACAAGTCATCTTCCACAGTGCTTTAGTAAGCGCGGAAAAGTAAAATGAAGCTTCTAAGTAGCCCGGTCTAAGAAATATTTTGGTTTTTGTAATAAAAAAACATTTTCAACAGAATAACTGACGTATATGACTGGTCACATAACTAAGAATGTGCATACAACTGGGTAAGCGGTGACAAATTTAATTTTGACAACATATTATAAATAATTTGAATTTGTCACATGTTTGCGTAAAGTACATACAAAAATGGTTTTCAGAAATTATTTGTCCATTCTGGATATTCAGAATATTTTAAGAGAGCCCGACCAAACAATTCAAAAATTAGTTGAATGGAAGTTGATGGAAGCGACCGAGGGGCAGTATATGTAAGTGACCACACGTCCCGATTTTGGCGGGACAGTCCCGCTTTTTGGAGGACAGTCCCGCGTCCCGCCGATTTTTAAAAAGTCCCTCTTTTTAAAAAATATCTGCATTTCTTATTTTAAATGTACTGTAATAAATAAAAATAGATTTTTTTCACATATTCCCATAAATTCTCCTTTTTTTTGTATCATCCAATGAAATTTTTTAATAACCTCCAATTGAACTGTCCATTCTTCAAGATATTGCAAGCAGTTATTATAAAAAATTTATAGTTTTTTCAGAAAATCCGGTCGTATAATTTATCTCTCATTAGTACAGCTTAGCTTTTATGTGTTTAACAATGGTTTACAAATTGTTGTTCATAAAAGCAAAGCTGTACTGATGAGAAAAAAAATAATTTAACCAATTCATGTGAGAAATTTCACATTTTAATAAATGGTCCGAGTATTCACTCGGATCAAAAATTTGACCGTAAAAGAAAATCATATTTTGTTTATTATGAAATTTTTTTTTTAGTATAAAAAATTTAAAATAATTAAAAATCATAATTTTCAAATTATTGTTTTTTACAAATATTAATCATAATAATCATAATCATAATTTTCAAATTATTGTTTTTTACAAATATTTTTATAGTTACCAATAATTAATAATAAATTCATTTTTGTATATTTATAGACATAATAATAATAGTTTATGATTCAAGTGTGTGAAGAAGGGCTTTAATGCATGAGGTGCGAGTTTTTTGTAATCGCAATGAGTGCACGTCGGAAATTTATTTTCTATGTAACTATTTAAGTCTATTTTTTTGTTTAGTCATGCAATTGTTGCCATAGTAATAATAAACTGAAAACGTTTAATAATGAAACTCCATTTGATTTACATTAGATTTTTACGCACAATTTGGTTACTTTTACACACGATTATAATAATGGGTATCCTTCACATACAATAATATATTAGAGTAGGCATGACCAAACTTTTTGGAACTATAACTAAATTACCATTATTTGTTCGAGTATAGGGGCTACACAAAGTAAGGCGGGTATATTGGTCCCGTTTATTAAAAGTAGTTTTTAGTGGAGGGAAACCGGCACAGGCACTGTATGCGGCCCGCGGGCCGCAAGTTTCTCAGCTCTGTATTAGTGTTCATTTTGGTGGGTGAGTAGATAAAATATATATTATGTAATTATTGGTCTGATTTCATAACTGAATTATAATTCTCATTTCATTCCATTTGTCCCGCTTTGTCTCAATGAAAATGTGGTGACTTTAAGTATATGTGTCAAAAATGTGAGAACGGTATTTTGAGTCGGGATATTTATAGGTTATTTTTTGATTATCATATGTTTAGTGGCCAACCAGTTTTAGTGGTAAAACCAGTAGTAGCATATGCAAGCGAAATGTGGGTTTTAAAATAAGAAGGCGAGAAAAACCTGTGTATCTTTGAAAGTTTGAAAGAAAAATATTAAGACGAGTATATGGACCAGTGCAAGAAGGAGGGGAATGGAGGATACGAATGAATCACGAATTAAGAAACCTATTTGAAGACCCAGATATAGTTGAAACAGTAAAGTCACAACGATTAAAATGGTTGGGACACGTAATAAGAATGAAAAATAAATGGCATTTGACAAAAAAATAGATGGGACGCGGAAGCGAGTCCGACCCAGAAGAAGATGGAGCGATGATGTGGAAAATGACCTAAGAGAAATGAAAATAAGAATAAATGGAGGAGAAAAGCTCTAGATAGAGAGGAATGGAAGGAAGTATATAATTGAGCAGGTCAAGGTTCTACATGGACCGTAGTGCCGACAGAAGAAGAAGATGTTTAGTGGATTCTAATATTTTCCTTAATTTTGATTGGAAGACATAGTAATAGTTTTATTTCAGCCAACGCCAACCACCCAAGGGTGGTTTTCGATGGGTCTGTCGTCATAAGATGATAAAGCGAACACTGACACACACTACACACTGTACCCAAAAAGAGACAAACCCAAGTATCTTCAATAATAGGAATTTAGACCTGGCAAAGATGGTACCCTTGCGGAATTCAACGGTGCTTTCTCTTTATCATCTTATGACGACAGACCTTATACACACTTATACTCTTTAGAATTCAAATTTAACACGCAAAACAGCTGATTTCTTTCTTTGGCTCCCTAATGTTTTCGGTCTATTTACTAACACCTGACGTCTCAAGCAGACGCGATGACACTAGCGATCGTTTTCGACCTCATTTTAAACTTTGAATTTCAGTTGCTTTTTTTTCTAATAAAACTTTGTTTCCTGCAGAAATAATATAAATTTTTGGACATAGTAGGTACTTTAGAATATCACAGAACACTTTTTCAAAATCAGTCATCATGCCCACTCTCGGTACGTAATATACTATTATTTGACTATCTATCTACTCGCACACCAAAATGGTTATATTAATAAGTAAATTATTGTATGTGAAGGATGGCATTATAATCGTATGTAAAGTGTATTATATGAGTTTAATTAGGTAGAGCAGGTAAGGAAGGATATTGACTTGTTTCATTTTGTGAAGGAGTCCGGTATGCCACAAAATGTCGAAGGCTTTGTTAATATCAAGAAATGGAGCAGCTGAGTGTAGGTGTTGAAGATATGAAGCTTGTAAGTTATTGGAAAAGATGAATACAGGATTGGTAGTAGAGTGGTAGGGCTTAAAACTAAATTGTTGTTTTGGTATCGTGTTTACTAGAAAGCTCTGGAGTCTGGTTTTAAAAATATGTTCTGGGATTTTTTCCAGCACTTGAGGAACGATCTTTTGTTGAGGCAAACGTTGAAGATTTTATTATAATTCTAGTTGCATATTTCTGAAGAGTTTAGAAATAAAATATAATATAAATATGAATTGATATAACCTCTTGAAATTTATACAAAAGCGAACTTTCAGAGATACGAATAAATACTTAGTTTGCCACCTAAGATTACTTTACTTCTGCAACTATTGGCTCAATATGAAATTGCAAACTTTAAGAAACATTCTACTTGTCGCACATAACGACATGCGACTGGATGATGTGACTGGATAGATGAAATGAGACTTATGGTGTGAAGCAGACTGGCTGGATATATTCGAGAGCTAAACCTTATAACTTAAAGGTGGACGACGAAGAGTTATTTGACGCCCAACTCTTGGATGAGTTACCAAGTGGAGACTTGATAAAGCAGGAGGAAACGTTATTCATAAGAAGATTCTTGAACAGATTCTGTTCAAGAAACTGTTCTGTGTCCGAGGGATTTTTATAAAGATAAATTTCTTTCGAGAATCAACACCCAAATTCTGAGCAATTTTACAATTAAAGCAATGAATATTAACAACATTATTATCATTCAATTCACGATAAAAAAAAGAAAACATCTTATTATTTAATTCAAAATTATTTATCCAAATTTCTCATACCAGTGCCTTCAACTTCAAGAGGTTTCTCTTCTCCGTTACCTTCGTCAGCAGAAGGAGAATAAATTGATGAAGAAGATAATGTTTGTAAAGAAATTAAAGACGTAAACGTTAACAACCGTCCTCCACTGTAACTCTCATCTCATTACCCAATATTAAAGCGGGAATTATTTTTAGAATTTATTTGTGTTTGATTTTTTTCAATTCTTCTCAATTTTATTGAGATTTGGATTTTTTTTTATATGTATAAAAAAGTATCCAAATCGTGCGTAGGGCTTCACACGAGAGTCTCGTTTCTGATCTCGTTCCGGGCAGCCGTAACATTTTCTTCATAAATTTGAAGCCGAGCAACGCAAACTTGCCCGAGCCCAGAACGAGCAATTCAAATGTATGAAGAAAATGTTACGGCTGCCCGTGCCAGAGTCAAAGATTGAAGACGAGATCAGAAACGAGACTCTAGTGCAATGGTTCTCAACCTTTTTTTGCCGCGGCACCCTTGTCGAGCTGAAAAAATCTCGCGGCTCCCTTGTGGCCGTCCGTTAATCACGTGATGTTTTTTTAGCAACTTTTTAAAGTTTGTTCAACTTTCTAAAGCGAACCGTTTTTGCTGAATAAACTTCTTACCGCGTTCTCCATTTAAATCCATGTAAAGTGAAAATCAAAATTATTTTTTGTACTCATCATAATCAAAAGTATTTTTATATTTTACTTTTGTGACTAAATCGAACGATTTTACAAAATTTGCAAAGAATGCTTACTTACCCGGACAAACTACATACGGAGATCCTGGTTGTAATTTTCTATTTTAAGGCGTTGGCGAGATATTTGCAAAAAACCTTTCAAGCAAAAATAATTCGCCACGCCGTCCCCATTGGGGGCATAGCTTTCAAATTTGGTCAGCGGATATTTCTGCTAGATACCCATATTCAGTAAAAGTTTTATTGAAATCTATGAAGGGTTAATGCATTTTTTCGCTTTTTTTGAATATTTTGATATTTTCTAGTTCGGTTTTGGTTGGAATTCGTGATGGATTGGTTAAAAAAAGTTTCACACTACGTGGAACAATAAAACTTTACACATTTGTAGAGAAAGGATCATTCTATCAAATCCCATTATGTATTTTGCAAAATATTTGATCTGGCGGCAACCGCCGTTCTTCAAATTCAAAGCCGCCCAGATGGTAAGATATTTAAATATACATTAAAAAGATACATAAAAAAATCTTTCACTTCTAGATAGCGCATACGTTGATGTCTATTGCAATTGACATTGCATTTTTTTTAAAAACCTCCAACCGCGTTCTCCAGTTAAACCGACGTAAATTAATATATGAAATTCAAAGAAGGGGTATTTTTTTACTTTTGTAACTAAACCGAATCCAAAATATTGGAAGGTCTGGTTTAACCCAGGTTAGATTAGGTTTAGGTCCGCGTTTACCACCTCGAAGCGGCGGATAAATCAAGATATCACAGACGCGCGAACTTCCGATCCAAAATGAGGTCAATATGGCAATTTACATTTTTCAATCAAATCTAAATTCATACAGTCAGCACATTTACAATTCACTATAGTCTTCCATATGCGGCAGCAGGTGGCCATGAAAGCGCCAATGGCCAAGCGCCAACCTTTAAATTCGGTATCAGCATCCTTAAATTGCCATGAAACCATGTAGGTCTTTTAGCGTCACCAGTGGCGTGCACTTCTAACTTCTCCACATTATTCAATCCTCATCAACTATTCCACCCTGAACAACTATTCTACCATCACCCAACCCCCTAACAAATTTCCATCTTTACCATTATTCCACCACAAAAAAAAAAGATTAATATGTACTAGTTCTTGTTCTATTTGCATTTCGAATGAAAACCTTACAAACACAAGAAAAACTGCAAGTTCCGCAACGTCGGTACTTTCATCAAGCTGTAAACTAAAAAAAATACAATTTTCATAAAATTATCTCCACCATGGATGACCCTGCCTGAAGAGGTAAAGTGCGGCGTTTGAAGATTTCTTCACTTTTAAGTACTACTTTAGATGGAACCAAGCAGCTGTTAGAAACAATTTTATGACAGATAAATAAATATGACAGATAAATATATAACGCAATGCCCTTCCGGTGCTTATTCGTTCCCAACAGAAACAAAGCCAAACAATGTGAAGTAGCTAGGATCATATTTCCTTATTTAGCTCGGATTATCTTTTGCTCGTGAGTTGCGTTTTCACGAACTGAGGCAGACGAACTTGAATCATTTAGACTCGGAGGTGTCTGGTGGGATATTTCGTCTCCTCCGACGATGCTGGTGTTTTTCTCATTTTGAATCAAAATAAAGTCTCTCAATCTGGATTTATCTGGCTCTAATATAACTTAACCTAACCACAACCTAATCTAAATTAAACCTAGATTAACCTAGATTACATCGACAACGACCAAATAGGGTTTCTGTCACGTCCCGAGCGTTTTTACTGCGTTATCAATTTTTGTCACGAAGGCGCTGAACGTTATAACCTTATTCTTTTAGTGATCTGAAGCATTTTGTCTGCCAAATTACAATTTTTCAATATTATCGGTAAGAAACAATTCTTTATTTTTTTGTAGATTCAACAGTATTTTAGCATGCTTTGTAGATAAAATAATCTATGATACAAGTGTGTGAAGGTGTACTCATTGCAACTCATGAAACTTCTTGAACATTAAAAAAACTTTGTACAACTGATGCACAAAAGCCTTTCTTCACACAGTTGTTCCATAAACTACTATTATTTCTATAAAAGTTATTGATGTGATTGGATAATGGTTTTAATCACTAACTCTTTAATATCTAAAGTTCTGCCGTTATTTTGGCAGCGATGCATTGCCTGTATAAATACCTGTATAAATATTGCCATGTATAAATAACGCGTTATATGTGGGCTTTACGCAATTTATACACCGCGTTATACCGAAACCGCACTATGTAAGTACCGCGTTATTCGAGGGCTTACTGTACCTGGCTTCAGGAGGCTATTATTTTCGTTTTTTTTTTCTGTACTGGGTTTGAATTAGCAAAACTTCAACATGTCATGTAGTTCTTGGAACTGTTTCTAGGGCTTCACAGGAGACGAGATAGGGCGAGAGTTGCCAAAATCACGTCTCGCTATCGTTAGTTGTGAAAAAAATTACTCTTGTCTCTGTCTCGTTCTCGCTCTAGCAGCCGTTTGTCTCGTCTCGCTTTCGCTCTCGTAAACCATTTGTCTCGTCTCGTCTCATCTCGTCATATATCGCTTTTGCTAGAACTTGCAGCTCAATTTTATGCAAGAAAATATTACGGCTGCCCGTGCCAGAGTCAAAGATTAAAGAAGAAGTATGAACGAGATCAGAAACGAGACTCTCGCAAAAGCGAAACCACATATGCTCTCGTGTCTCGCGAGAGCGAAACTATATGCTTTCGCTCTCGCCTAAATAATTTTCAAAACTGCCCCGTCTCGGTCTCGTCTCACTTTTAGGAGACGTGACGAGGCGAGACGAAACAAATATAGTTTTCGTGTGAAGCCCTAACTATTTCCTAGCAAATGGAAAGAGTAAAACGTATATGAGCGTGAAATTGTGATGTTGCATGAAAGAATGCATAAGATAGTTGCATGAAAGAATGTTAGGTATTTGTCATGGCTTGTCGGATTTTAAGATTTTTGAATTTCCAGCAATCTTTAATTTAACACCGGAATTAATATTTTTAATTCTACCACAAATGCTAATTTCTAAAATCATCCGCGGGTTGCACAAAACCGGAAGGATGATGATTATTAAGCTGGATCAAGTTTTATTACTCTTGTGTGTGTTCTTTAAGAACAAATATTTATCTCTTTAGAACTCCCTCGGAAATCAAACATGATATATAGTTAATTATAATATATAATTAAAATATATAGAATTGGTAGAAGGACGTATGTGCATTAGCCAGTTGTACTTTGTACAATAAAGGTTGTTATTATTATTAAATAATATATTATAAATAATTTGCTAGAATATGTAAACTATAATATAATGCTTAAGGAATCAAATTTGATATATAATTAATTATAACTAAATTAAAAAATATATCGTAAATTATTAACTAAAATATTTATCTTTTGGTAGAAAACTGGGTAAATAAACTATTAATAAAACAATAGAGATCTTCTATATAAACTTCTATATTGTAAAAGCTTTTTTCTGGTTTATCTATCTTTATTGTAGGGCACATGCCGAAAATAAAACATAAAGCAGAGCGATAAACTTGAAATGCATTGCAAATCCATGCTATACTAAACCTAGTACACGGGAATAAAGAGGCTCTGGAAACTATATGGATGTTTGAAACGAATGAAATTTAGGTGCGATGCGGAATATAATAAATAGAATATATAAATAAATTAACTTTTCTATTTCAATTCAAATTAGTTATTAATAATACAGTGGAACCTTGATAAATGGAAAATGATATAAATGATATAAATTAAAATAATTTAAAATAAATTAAAACTGTATTTGTTGGTATTTTGAAACTCAAACTTGTGACAACATTGTGACATCAAGTTAATTGTAGAAAAAAATATGTTGAACATAACATAAACATAAAAAAAATGATAATTTTACAGCTGATAGAGCCAATGTCATGCATGGAAAGAAAAATTGGGTAGCTGTGGTTCTTCAAAAGGATATAATATAGCATTTAACCGAGCAACACTGTGTTGCACATCAAGAAGATCTTGGAATCGGTGATGTATGGAAGAATGTACCTGTTATACAAATCTAGTTTAACCTAGATTACATCGATCAAATAGTGTTCGTGTCACTTTGCGTTTTTACTAGTTAGCAATTTTTCCACGGAGGCGCTGAACGTTCTAACCTTATTGTGTCTGTCATATTATTTTGCCTATCAAAATTAAAATTTTTTCAATATTATCGGTAAGAAACAATTAAGCCGAAACAAGTAAGCCGAAAATCGCGCTTGTTGGTCTGAACATGTACATAAGCCGCCGTATCAATCGGTCCGCCGCGATATCGCAGCGGTCGCGGCAACGAAACTTTCGCGTTGGTCTGTGAGATCCTTTATTCTCGTCTTCGCGAGAAATTATCGGCACTTACTGTGAATTCAGAGCGTTATGAGACAAGGGCGTACCTAGGATCTAGTATCTAGTATAGTACCTAGGGCAGCCCTTATTTGTTTCAAGGAAAGAATGGGGAACTAAAAACTACCGAGAAATTGTATTAATCACTAGACATGCCATGCTACAACTGATACAGTTTGTATAAAAAAATAAAAAAATAATTTTATAAAAAAAAAAATTATAAAAAAATATTAAGGTATTTTTTTATAATTTTTATAATTTTTTTAATATTAAGGTATTAAACAAAAGCAAAAGCTGGGTTATTTTCCTGGGAAAGATTTAACGATGACGTAAATGAATCAAGATATGGAATAATAAGTGCACGTCGCCAGTATTTATTGTCATTGTCTGATGGAGGATTGCTCCTGTGTTTTTGCTTTTGAACAAAACGTGGGACAGAAATTTCTATTTCCAATTCCATTGAATTGTCTTACGCTTTTTTGAGTAATTGGTCAGTGATTCGATCTCCTTCTTGACGGTCTCTTTTGAGAACTTTATAGATTCTTGTAATGTGTTCTCCTACAGCAATCAAATCTATGCTCTTTTCTTGCAAGGCGTTAACTACTGGTTCAAACACTGCCGAGTATTTTGCTATTGTAACTAAGGCTACTATAAACACTGGTTTTGTAACCGTTGAATGAATCTGGAATGCAGATTTTCTTGTAGCATAGTTTCCTTATGAGGATAATTTTTCTAGCGCTTTTACAAGCTCCAGGAAATTTTGAGAAAATTTTCGGATAGATTTATATTTTTCCGACCATCTCGTCTAACTCATTCGTAATAGATTGGGAGCGCAATTCCTACGAGCAGTCGATTCTCTGAAAAAGTTTATTGTGTCCTTTATAGTGGCAACAGTATTTCTAATTTCCGGTGTCTCGTTTGAATCGTTCACTACAAGATTTAGTTTGTGGCTTGAGCAATAAAAATATAATGCTCGAGAATATTTCTTCCTTAAAATTGCTTGTACACCGCCCTCTTTGCCTGCCATTGAAGAGCAGCCATCGAAACCCAATCCTACGCAATATTCTGGTGATAGATTACAGCTAATCAAAAAATTGTCAATTGCTTCAGCGATTGATGAGGCATCTTGTGCCTTTAGTTCCACAAAACCTACATATTTTTCTCGGATTATCCCCTTGCATGCATCGTAGAACCGCAAGCCAATTGATAGCTGTTCTTTTCCAGCTATGTCCGCTGTTTCATCAGCTAAGACCGCGTATGCCAGTGTTTTTTTAACATCACTTATTATACTCTCCCTAATAACTTCGCCACATAAAGAAATTAATTCATTTAGTATTTTTGGCGACGTATAAACTGCATTACGGCCACACTTTTCCAGATGAGTCTTCAATTTCTTATCGCCAGAATCAATTCGTAAATTAAATAAATCTAATAAAACTCCTCCATCTGCTTCCTTTCCTCTATCTGGCATATCATGCATACCGCAAAATACTATACAAGAAAGAATTGATGACAATATTTGCCTGTTTTCTTCGATTGCTTTTTGGTGGCCACTTTGCAGTTGAACATCTACAGGTATATTTTGAAGAAAAGTCTTTGCAGCAGTTGTTGCAGATAAGTCAAGGTTGGTGGTGGCATGATTTCGGCAGTATTCGTGCATATTTTTGAATTTTGTGAATAACCTGATCACAAATAATCCTAAAACTCCTCTAACAGTGCCAGTGATGGGAGGAAACAGTACACAGTGCTTGCAAAAAGCACCTTTTAGTCGCTTTGAATATACTAGCCACGGTTCATATTGATCTATCCAAGTATGGTTGAATTTTCTTATCAAATGACTTGCATCAGTTTCAAAATCGTAATTCCTTGGTGGAACCCTGGGATTTTCTAACAAATTGTTCTTCTTTTTGACTGTTAACTGGGTAGCCAGCCCAACATAACGACCAATATCATTTTCGTGATAGCAATCATTTATTGTAAGTTCTGGATTGACACAGGCTTGTTGAGATGTTGATGGAGAATAATCGACAGGGGCAGCTATGTTGACAGGTACTGCTGTAGAATTTGGTAGTTGCCCGACTTGTCTGGTGTCACAGTGACTTAAATAATCGTGGCACTTCAGTGTTGTCATGGTTATGATCGCTTCCGCTTCCACTGCTACTATCTCGTTCTTTTTTTCTCTTATCCTAATTCCTGAAAAATAAATCTCATTTGTGTCTATTGAAAAATTTTGAGGTGGCCTCCATGTAACTTTATCCGCGCGGGTGGACACACACTACACACAAACAGACATTTTCCAAAAACGATCGGATTCGTTGGAGCACCTCAAAACAGATATTTATGGTGGATTTTAGGGGGGGCAGCTGCCCCCCCTGCCCCCGCTGGGTACGCCCTTGTTATGAGAGGATGTTAGATAAGTATTTGTTGCCTGAACTGCAGAATTTTCCTGGCTATAACCAAAGATCATGGTTCCACCTGGATGGAACAACTTCACACACGTCCAATATGTCTCCACTATTTTCGCTGTCATTCTCTCTACTGTGTCGCAACTATTTTCCAGGCAAATTAATATCCAGCAGATGTGACATTAGAATGGATCAGACCCCATTCTAGTCCAGTCTTGTCTTTTCGTTCTGTCTTGTCTGATATTGCTCGCTATTATTTATAACAATATCTGTCTTCGTGAATAGAGTGTCCGTTAAATTGTTCCTAAGAGTACAATTTTAAAATCAAGTTTCGTTCTAAATTTTGGTGGGACGTATGTGTACCATTCGGGTCGAAAGGGTTAAATAAATTTTTGAACTACACATATTATTGTGAGTAAGACCAAACAAGATCAAACAAAACCAGACAAGACCCAAACAAAACCAGACAAGGCCCACGAAGAACAGAAAAGAGCACACAAGACTAGACAACAGCCGGCAAGATCAGAGAAGTTAATTAGTCAGTTAAACGTTTTTATAAAATTGAAAATAACTTTGGCAATAGACCTTTTCATAGTTGAAAATTTTTTGTGCACATGTGTCAATTTCCGCCATATATTATTATTATATATTTATTATATTATATTATTATTAATATATGCATAATTATTATTACACGTATACACTATATATGATCCCAAAACTTTCATATTCCCGCCTTTCAAGTATGGAGGATGCGCATGCGCTTAACTAACCATAAAAAGGTCTGTCTAAAAACGTCTGAAAACTTACATTTATAATGTTATTCTCCAACATATTCTGTGATATCATGGAACACCGATGATGTTTTTTTTACTTTTTAATAATTCACACATAAATAAAAATAATTTATTAAAAATTCATAAATAAATCATTTATAGGCTTTTAAACTTCATGTGATTCTAAATTAATTAAATCAATATAGGCAACATAGAATAAATGTAGATTTATCAGAAAGCATTTAATTTTAGGTTGGCAGTAATTGTTTCTAGTGACGGCATCGAACTTCATTGCAGCAAAATTCGGGTTGAGGAATAGTTGAACGAGATGAGAAAATACAAAGTGGAAGCGGATAAATCTTTGAACATCACATATGGAGGAACAAGGTTAGTTCATTATGTTTAATGTATCTTATATATGCGGAATAAATAACGTGTTTTAAAAGAATTAACAGAAATATATGACTATATGATATATTTAGATTTGTTTGAAACCATCGTCATTTTTCTTGACACATTATTAATTGTTTCATATTAATTTGGAGCTGAATTTAACTGATGATGAGTAGATGATGAGTAGATTAACTGATGATGAGTAACTAATAATAACTAAATACAGTTACAAGACCTAAGTACAAGACAAACTAAGTACAAGATAATAACTAGTAACTTGTTGGTTTAATGTTTTTGGTTAATACAACTACGTTTACACTGGCTTAGTACTTGTGAGAGTCAACAAGTCAATACAGGGTGTTTCATAATTGTCCTGCAGAAACTCTAGGGCGTGTTCTAGAACCGAAAATAAGAAAAAAATTCCCTATAAGGATGTGTCCGAAAACGGTTATTGACTGAGGTACAGCCCTTAAAAGGGGGTGACCTTACTCAACATTTTTGCTAATATCTCAGACGCGACTAATGATAATTGATTCAAAATTTGTGTGTGCTCGTTACTGGTGCCAAAGTACCGTTTGTGCTTATTTCTGTCTTGACAGCCAACCAGTGGCGGTACATACACTTGCACCTGGTCGGACAGGCGATCGCCTTACAGCACCATATTTTTAGGGCGGCATATTTTTGTAGCATATTTTGTTCCCCCTGGGGGGAAGTCTAACCCCTACAGGGCGCGTCCCCAGGTGGGGGATAGGGGAACGCTCGTCAGGCATGCTTGAAGGGTAGAGGTAAAATAAAATAGGCTCCGCGGACCAAAACAAGACTAGGTAGCAACAGGCTTACAACCTGCTATACCGAAACTCAACTTTGTAAAAGAAACACCAACAAGCCTCGGAAACGGACAGATAAAATCAATGACGACTTTTAGCGCACGATATTGGACACGATTTGGAACATGGAACGTAAGGACGTTGCTGAAGCCAACCACTCTAGCCCAACTGACGAAAGAATTTCGGAGATACAACTTACAAATATTAGGCCTAAGTGAAACCAGATGGGAAGGAAGTGGCGTAAAGAAAACATCAACGGGAGAGGTGCTTCTCTACCCCGGTATACAAATTGGCGAGGCGCACAGAGGTGGTGTCGGATTCATGCTAACAGAGAAATCAAAGCAAAGTTTAGAATATTGGAGCCCAATCTCAGAAAGGATAATAACAGCACGATGCCGAACGCGCTCGAGGTATATATCAATAATTCAAGTTTACGCACCGACAATGGCAGCTACAGAAGAAGAAAAGGATATATTCTACCAACAATTGTCAAGCACAATTCGCCAACTTAAAAAGACGGATATAAAAGTAGTGATGGGAGATTTCAATGCCAAGGTTGGGAAAAGCAGCACTAACTGGGAGACAGTAATGGGAAACTACGGTATAGGGGAAATGAATGAAAATGGAGAATTACTAGCGGACCCCTGCACAAACCACGACTTGCTTATAGGCGGAACAGTTTTTCCACACAAGGAAATACATAAAGTGACATGGTGCTCACCGGATGGCAGAACCCAAAATCAGATAGATCATATTTGCATAAGCAAGAAATGGAGAACATCACCAATCTTCTCTGTGGACAGATACATATTAAACTGATCTCAAACACCAAGCGCCAAGCCACCAGGAAGACAAGATAAAATGACGGCAAATGCCTTCGCAGAGGAAGTAGCCAACAGACTGAAGGACACAGGGAACAAAGACATTACAGAAAGATGGTCAAGCATCGTAGATGCGTTAAGAGGAGCTGGAGACATCCTTGGGTACAAATCCAATGAGAGAAAAGAATGGATATCTGGTGCGACTTGGAAATTAATCCAAGACCGCCGAAACTTGAAGCAACAAATAAACTGTACTGAAAATAAAGATAAACAAAGGCTATCCTAGATTTACAACGCAGCCGATAAGCAAGTGGGAAAGTGCTAGAACTGATGGAGTGGTGGGAGTAGAAGTGATGGGGTGGAGTGCTAGAACTGATAAGAGGAAATGGCTAGCTGATATCGCAACCCGAGCGCAACTAGCTGCTGACAGCATGAACACCAATTAAATATATCGCCTGACACGAAAGCTCACAAACACAGGCTACCCCTCCGAACGACCAATACGCACGACGAACGGCAAGCTATGCACAACCGAGGCACAGCAAATAACCCGCTGGACAGAACACTTCCAAGAGCTCCTAAACACACCGTTGGAAGAGGTACCACAGAGTTCTATGACACCAAGCGGAAACAGAATATTTAGAGACGACCCGCCAAGCATAGAGGAGGTGAAGGCCGCCATCAAACACCTTAAAAACGGCAAGGCGCCTGGCGCTGACGAGACATACTCGGAGATGTTTAAAATAGACATAAAGGGAATCACCGAGATTATAACACCTATAATTAGAGAAGCATGGGAAACAGAAGTAATACCATCCACGTGGAAAGAAGGCCTAATTATCAAACTGGCGAAAAAAGGAGACCTGAGTATATGCTCCAATTGGAGAGCTAACTCTTCTTAACACCAATTAGTATCCAAAATAATTCACGACCGGATCAGCACTGTGGTTGAACCGACACTACGCAAGGAGCAAGCTGGATTCAGGCCTGGCAGGTCCTGTACCGACCACATAAACACCCTCAGAATCATCGTTGAACAGTCGGTCGAGTGGCAGTCAATACTCTATCTACTGTTCATCGACTTCAAGCAAGCGTTCGATAGTGTGGACAGGGAATTTATGTGGATAATACTAGCCAGCTACGGGGTGCCTACAAAGTACATAAACATAATCAAATTACTATACAAAGAAGCAAGCTGCATGGTAATCCACCAAGGACAACGCGGCACACCTTTCACAGTGCATTCGGGAGTAAAACAAGGATGCACGCTCTCCCCACTTCTGTTTACCATAGTCTTAGACTGGGTCATGAAGAAAGCAAATAAAAAAACAAGGGGAATTCGATGGGCGCTCGTGAGGCATTTAGAAGACCTAGATTTTGCCGATGATATCTGTCTCCTGTCCCACACCAAAGTAGATATGGAAAAAAAGTTGGAGGCTCTCAAAAAGTACGCAATGCAGGTGGGAATGAAAATCAATGTCAATAAAACCAAGCTGATAAAGATCAATGCGACAGCCCCCTGCAACCTGGAGATAGATGGCAGGCAAGTACAGGTAATAGATAGTTTTTGCTACCTTGGAAGCCTTATTTCACAGGATGGTGGTGCTGATAAAGACGTAAAACAACGGATACAGAAGGCGCGACAGGCATTCGGAATGCTTAACAATCTGTGGAATTCAACAAAAACTTCCCGTAACTTAAAGCTCCAAATTATCAAATCTAATGTAGTATCAGTTCTTCTTTACGGTAGCGAAACGTGGAAAGTGACTACCACCATAGTATCCCAACTTCAGGTATTCATGAACAAGTGTCTGAGAAGAGTACTTAAAATATTTTGGCCCAATACCATAGCAAATATTGAACTTTGCAAAAAAGCAAACATGGAGCGTCTTGAAACCAAAATAAGAAGAAGGAAGTGGAAATGGATCGGCCACACACTTAGAAGGCCGGAGGGGGATATTGCAAAAGAAGCTCTTGACTGGAACCCCCAAGGTTCAAGAAAGAGAGGCCGCCCAAAAATCACGTGGCGGAGGACAGTCGTACAGGAAGCCAGGGCAAGCGGAAAGGAGTGGCGCGAGGTAAAGGCCCTGGTTCAGAATAGAATCAGATGGAGAGCGTTTGTTGATGCCCTATGCTCCCACGAGGAGTAAAGGAAATGATGATGATGATATTTTTGTAGCAGCGAATTTTTCGCACATAATAATGTAAATTTTTGAAAAATTATTGAATTTTTCGCAAGATTTAATCATGGGCATTTAAACAGAGTTTCAAAAAATCAAAATTGTTCTCATAATTTGAGCGAAGAAATTCAAAATAATATAATAAATTTAATGGGAGAAAAAGTACGTCCTACTATTATTTCCAAAATAATAAAGGCTAAATATTACAGCATTATTTTTGCAGATTGCACCCCAGAAGTTAGTAAAATTGAACAAATGTCTCTAGTTATTCGCGTTCTAAATAAAGATAATGAAGATTTTGTTCCGAAAGAATATTTCATCAAATTTTTACCTGTAACATCATCTACTGAGGAGAGTTCAACTGATTTAATTTTGCAAGAATTAGGTAAATTAGGTCCAGGGCCGGATTTAACCTTAGCGTCGCCCCTGGGCACTTTAAAAAATGCCGCCGTTATCCAAATTTTGCAAAAAAGGATAAAATTTCAATATGCAATTTTTAAATAAATAAAGGAGGTTTTAACCCCCAAACCCCCCCCCTGGCTACGCCCATGGTTGAATTACATCTGATTCCATGCATAGAATAGCTAAGCTATTTAGTCTATTCTCACTTATTATAGAACGTAAGTGATTTTGAACTCTTTTCAAACCCGACAACGAACGTTCTGCGCTAAAGTTTGTTACTCCTAACGTAATAAATATTCGATATGCTATTTCCACGTTCGGAAACTCAGTGTAAAGCTCGTTCTATCATAGTTTCAGTGCAATACGCATGAAAGTGCACAAATTCATCATCCAATGAAGACTGGAGGTCTGAGAAATAAACATTTCTTAAACGTTTAGATAGTTCACGAATTTCTTTATTATCCAAATTGCCAAGTTCAGTGATAACCGAGAATTTTTTTTGAATCTTTTCATATGCTAAACATCTTTTTCGCAATTCAGAATCCAGATTTTCAAGAATGACGTTAAAAGAATTAACTCTGAAATGATCCCAACCCTGACAGTTGCAATTTTTGGCTGACACCATTGAATGAGTAAAAAATGCCAAAGTAATTGCATAAATGCTATTTCAAGTCGCTCCAATTGAATTCGAATACCTTTAGCTTCTTGTCTCGTAATTGCATTTTCTTTAATGTTTTCTTCGAAACTAATCAAAGTATCAATTATTTCGCCGAAGTGTCTTGAGTACTTGAACTGCGTCGTGACGAGCTGACCATCTGGTTGCAGATAGAGACTTCAACGCAATTTTTTTCCCAGTATGTGATTGTAGAACTTCCCAACGGTGTGTCGATGCATTCTACCGCGTGAACTCCGACTACATTTATGGAATGAGCAGCACAAGGAGCATCGTCTGCCAGATCATTAATTTCATTAATTCTTGCCTGTAAACCTGAATAAATTCCTGATGCATTGTTCGCGTTGTCGTACGATTGACTTCGACAATCTGCGATAGGAATATCAAAAAACTCGAGAGCAGATAACACAGCAACTAATGAATCTTCAGCTTTATATCCAGAGTTTTCAACGGTGCGATCTACTATAATTAATTAACTCCAATTTCAGAAAAACTTAAAAATCCGGGTATTATCAATTCGTTGCATCATGTTTTTCACAAGAAACACGTTTTATGGTTGTTAGTTTCATTTGATTATTAATAATAAACATATGAAAGACAAAAAAATTGTATCCTGTAAAAGTTAACCTACTGGAGTTACAAGGTTTTCTTGTGTCGCCGACAATTTGCATCCTTTTTTTCAATATTCAAATTCATGTCGATACCTTTACAACTTTTCCAAACAAATTTTCAAACGTTTTAAGGCATTTGAAAGATCGGTGGCTTTATACTGAAGCGCTTCAGACGCTGCATCGATAATTTGTTATTTATTATATATTTGATAATTTTTCAATGAAAAACCAATAATGAACTTTTATACTAAACTTTTAGTTCCTGATCTTGTTCTTAAGTGAAACAGCTTCATGTGATTTCCAATTTAACAGAATATTTTTCGATAGCACTTTTTGGACTTTTTAAAGCAAAAGCTCCTTTTTTAGGGTTCCGTACCGAAAACGGAACCCTTATAGGATCACTTTGTTGTCCGTCTGTCTGTCTGTCTGTCTGTCTGTCTGTCTGTCTGTCCGTCTGTCTGTCTGTCAAGACCTTTTTCTCAGGAACGCGTAGAGGTAACAAGTTGAAATTTGTATAAAATACTCAAGTCTGCGGTCTCTTTCAGCTGTGAAAAAATCAAACTTGTAAGTCAACGCGATCAAAAGATATGACCGTTTATGTCGCATATTTTGCGATTTCACGAGGTAATCAAAACCTATAGGGTACTTCCCGTTGACCTAGAATCATGAAATTTGGCAAGAAGCGGTGTCTTACAGCACATGTCCAGGGAAAAATCTGAAAACCGTAAATATGTAGTTTAATTACAAGAAAAATGCGAATTTACTATTAGAAACTTATGAAAATTCACTAATGTTGTCGTAGTGGTATTGTCAGGCTCCAGAAGCATATGGGTTGCATACAGTTAGGTCCTATTCTATGTTTATTCTGAATTTTCTTTGTTTATATTTGTTATGCATTTCATCACGTACGCTTTATATACATAATATATACAGGGTATATATTATGTCTAAATTTTGCTTTTTTATAACCGACATGCGACATACTCAAGTCCCGTAACATCCTGTATATATTATATTTCGTCTAATTTTTCTTTATAATCTACATAATATGTTGATAATCTACATAATAATACTATACTATACAAGTTTGTACGGAACCCTCGGTGCACGAGTCACAACTCGCACTTGGCTGTTTTTTTTATTAGATATAAAACTTATAAGATAAGATATTCCATCTTTTAATATTTTGCCCAAAAAAAATATAAATTTGCTGAACTGTTCTTACTGCATCATTAAGTACTAAATTTAAGTTACGAGCAGCACAGTGAACATATCGTCCCTACCATGTCAAACTATCGAATGTGAAAAAGTCGTTTTTTCATATTCAATACCATGCTCTTGCATTGGGGACGATTCGCCTTATGGCAAAACCTGGAATCTGTAGCTCGAAAGGAACGCAATATAACCTTATATAACCCTAAAGTCCCAAATGCAAGAGCAGGGTATTGAATATGAAAAAACGACTTTTTCACATTCGATAGTTTGAACCTAACCTAACATACTCGATATCTTTTATGAGTTTTTCAACTCAACCATAAGTGCCTTTTATTGTGTTAGCGCCATCATATCCTTGTTCGACGATCTGGATCCATACACCATTATCTAATAGTGCTACAGTCCTGTTTATGACCTGGTACCTCCCACATATCCTTGTCCTCGACACTTATCTAGAAGTATATATTTTTGTTATTTATGGATTTATGGACATTTAATGTCTATATAATTATGGATTTTCTCTAATAATTTCTACTCCCAGTGTACTTAATCCGACTACCTTAGACGCAGAAAATAGTGAACCTCCCATTTTAGGAGATGAGGTAAGGTCCGCTATAAATCATCTCAAAAACGGTAAAGCAGTGGGCACTGACGAGATACTCATAGAGGTTATTAAACCTATGGGAAACTTCGGAGTAGATATAATGGCACTGCATCTGCTCCAAGATCTGAGAGTCGGGAGAATGTCCGAAGGAATGGGCAAAGGCACTATTTATACCTCTCCATAAAAAGGGATCAACCAAAAATTGCAATAACTATCGTCTGATTTCCCTGATATCACATAGCAGCAAAATTCTTCTACATATATTGAATACCAGACTTCAAGTTTACTTGAAAAGCAAAATTGCACCAGAACAGGCCGATTTTGTCAAAAGTCGAAGAACTCGGGAGCAAATACTCATCTTGAGACAAATCATCGAATAGGCCCGAGAGTTTAATAAAAAGCTGTACATCTGTTTAATCGACTTTAGTAAAGCCTTCGACACCTTTGTCTGGTCCAAATTATGGGATATACTGCTGAAGATGGGCGTTCCGCGGCATTTAGTACATCTGATCGAGAGGCTCTATAAGAACGGCACAGCATGTATGCGCTTGGAAGGAGGAGGCTCTGAATCCCTTAAAACGCAAGCCGATGTCAGACAAGGTATCACCTATTATCACCTATGTATATTATCACCTTTACTTTTTAACATCCACACCGATTTGAACTTTGGGATTCCATTTTCGTCTTTCTCGATCATACAATAACGGTAACGTTCACACATTTCATCTGTTTTTTGGACATTGCTTAACAATTCTTGTAAAATGAAATATTCAAAAACTTTCCTCGGAAACCATTGCCATCTGCGTTTTCTCTGTGGCTACGAAAGGCTAAATTACACATTGAAAGTGTTAGAGTAACATCAAGGAGACTAGAGAGTACTTGGCGCAAAAAAACGCCAACAATTTGGACATGAAATTAACTTTACTTATCATCATGGACATGGAATTATGGAATCATGGACATGAAATTAACTTTACTTTGCCTGTATTTGCAAGTTCAATAAATCCAAAACTACGAAAAAACAAAGAGACAAATGGCTGATTGTCAAATTGTCATTACAATCAAACGAAGAACGTTTCGCGACCTCAGGAGCCCCGTCAGGCCGGGCCCGTGGCATTTTGCCAGCCTTGTAACCCTATAGTTACGCCACTGCTCATTCCTGTCTTTCGCACGTTCGCATTTTACTCTTAATGACATAATTTATTTATGTCTTACTCTTTTACTCTTAATGACATAATTTATTATTATAGCGGTTCCAAATTATAAAAATATTCAATCAAATGTTTAGAAATATAACGAACTTGCTTAGTGGATTTTTTTTCAATTCTTCTAAACTAAATGGCATTGTATGAAAAAGTCGAAATTATTCGTTAATTTGAACGTGGTTTACAAAAGAACTCAGATGTCTAGAAATTATTTTTTATTACTCATGCGCGCGAAGTACTTTCTGACGCACGTTTTTTAATACGAGAAATGCCACTTCGCATTGTCTTTCTACATAACCTGGGTAACGCAAGCAAATATTCAATATCGCTAGGTTACTTAAAAAAAAAACAAATAAATACAAATAAAATAACAATAACTTTTAACAAATAAAATAAAAACAGTGTCAGAATTTTTTTCATTACAAAATAATAATAAAAATTAAAGAAAACGTTTTAAAATGAGTGTAAATTATATGGTAATACCGGAGACACCGGAGACAATTGAAAAAGCGAATTCTTCATTTTTTTTTCCATTTTTTTTTTGGATGGCCCTCGGATCTTAAACTTGTAAGAAACATCCCCTCGCATGAGTAATAAAAAATATTGTTTGTAACACGGGCGGTGTTGTAAATTGCCCTCTCGAGCGAATGTGCGCAGTCACTTCGTTCGTGCGAAATTGAAAACTTTCCGTCCTAGTTACAAAATATACTTATTTATTGTGGTTTCATATATTTTTGACTTATTATATTCTTTCTCTATTATTTCTTATATTATTTTAACTTTATTTTGTTATTTATAGTAGAAATATTTTTAACAAAAACATAAAGAAGGTTCTCAGCATAAAATAAAAATTTGAAAAAATTACTATGTGAATTTTCATATTATAAGAAAAGTATTAAGGAGACTATGTTCTTTAATTAACAAATTGACTAATAACATAAATAAAATATAATTATTAGTACGGTGTGGCTCCTGCATTTTACTGCTAAGTACTCGCTCGTATAGCACAGCGCAGGTCCGAGAAGACGGCAGACCTTGGCCGTATAAATTAAATAATTTCATTTAAGAACACGACATACTAGGTAAGTTGTTAGTTTATATTTAATTTTGATTCAATTTAAGATTATATGATAAGTCCATACAGATGAAGCCAAAAGGCAGATACGCTATTATTTTCATTTATCAAGTTATGTCAGTTGTCTTGTGACTTGTTACCTCGTGTCCTTTCTTAGCAGTAGAATGCAGGAGCCAAACCGTACTAATAATTATATTTTATTTACGTTATAAGTCAATTTGTGAATTAAAGAACATATTTTCATTAATTCTTTTCTTATAATGTTCGTAGCATTTGTATACCGAGTTAAAAACAATTAATTCTTATGCCCAATGTACAAAATTCTAATTTTCCAATTGTCCAGTAAATCGAAAACCCGCTGAAAGGACATTCGTTTTCCCCGCAGGCAAGAAAACCTGTTGTATTACAGTTAGGTATTGACTTAAATCTAGAGATTATCTTGTATTTGACACGCATTCGCCACGGGGCTTTTTCCGATAATGAGTTAGTTAATTGAGAAATCCTTTACCCTTTTCCTTACACTCCTAAAATACTAATGAACCTTTCAACTTGCAACTTGCTACAGTATTTATAGTCTTAAATAGAGTTAATAGAAATTTCAACAATAAGCAATATACCGAACAATTGTTTCATTGTTTTCGATTTCTATTATATTTATTATCATTTTATCTAATTAATAACTTGAATTATTCGTAATCATGTATAACACAGTTTCATGTTCCGAAGTATTCTTTATATGTTATATACAACTTTTCAACTCAAACACTTAAACATAAAATATTCTTAGGTATATCCAGATCGTGTTTATAATAATATCCATTTCTTAAAAAAAAATATTCTGCGTAAAGTGCGTAATATCTTCAAGGGTTGATTTCTCCTTTTATCAAAATATGCATAAGATATAATTACAATAAATATATTTATCTACGACCACTATTGTAAATGCCCATTATTGTACAGTTCGTGGACTATGTAAATAAATCATACCAACCACACATATGTAACAATCCGCGATTAATGTTAATTTTTATATTATATATTTTTATATTATAATGTTAATTTGATAATTAAAAAACGCCCATGGGCGTTTGGTTTACGTTGTGTGGTCGTAGATAAAGTATAGTACATAATTCGAGTTGTAAGGCAATTACGTACTCGCGGAATTACGCGCTCCCCGCTACGCGGTAACTGTTCCGGTCGTGCGTAATATGCTTCTTACAACTCTCATTACGTAATATACTATTATAATTCATAGTTTATATGGGCTGAGGGTCAAAGGGAAAAAAATACAGAAGATTGGATATTATTATACGTAATTTTGATAAAGATTGGGTGAGATTCTTGCACACGACACTATTTGCACACTGCACTTATCAATGTTTGTTATGAGCTTAGTACGCTGTGTTTGTATCTTGTACGTGATTCCACAGAATCTAAAAAACAGAGAGAGTTCTTATAACAAAATTAAAATACAATGTTTTTTAGATTCTGTGGAATCACGTACAAGATACATGCACAGCGTACTAAGCTCATAACAAACATTGATAAGTGCAGTGTGCAAATAGTATCGTGTGCAAGAATCACCCAATCTTTACCAAAATTACGTATAACATCCCATCTTCTGTTTTTTTTTCCTTTGGCCCTCAGCCCCTGACACCCTAGGTCTTGGCCATTTCAAGTCACTTTCTTTGACGTAGCGAAACGGCTCACACAAAGTATCTTCAGCTGAGTGTGCCAAAAGTGACAGAAGATGTTGTAGTTGCTAGAGTTAGTCTTAGTTTTTGAGTACAAAGATTAGTGGTTTAAATTTGTAATTTACAATTCATAGTTTGTTTTTAATGTCAAAGTGACATATATATATATATATATATATATATATATATATATATATATATATATATATATATGATTTGCTCTCCCTCCTTTTTCGACCTAAATACCGGAAAAGGGCCCTGCTGATGGACCATAACACCATCGTCTAAAACAGCAGACACTAACACAAACTCAAAATCCAGACACGGGAAAACCATACCTATTTAGAGTAGAGAGAGGAAATGTTAGGAAATCTTAGCTAGAAAACATCAAGAGGCAACCTCTAAGGCTCAATACCTTAGTTGTAATCACCGTGATCTTTCTGAAAGATCACCACAACCACTTTCAACTTAAAGTAATCATGATGGAACAAAAGGAAAATCCGCTACCCCAGGCCCCAGTCACCTTGCAGACTTTCCTGGTCATCGGATTCTGGGGGACCAGGAACATCATGAGGAGAAGAGTCGGAGCTTCTCAAAATCTCTACGCAAACAATACATTGGCACTCTCAATATTAATACTCTCTTCAAACTTGGAAAACTAAAACTACTTACAGATATGTTAGAAAAATTTCAAATCGAAATTCTTGCGATTCAGGAGACACGATTTCAAGATGATAATCATTTCAACACGGAAAATTATAGGATTTATAAAGGTAAACCTGATGTCAGAAGAGATACATTATCATTGTTTGGAACGGGATTTGCAATATACAAATCAGTCATGGATAACATTATTGACTTTAATTCAATATCAGAAAATATCTCCACACTCTCCTTCAAATCTGTTAATAAAGGTTACATGCACACGCACCTACTAATGAGCATAACAGAAAGAACACAAGAGGTTCAAGACTTCTGGGAAGACATGGAAGAAGTAAACAACATGTCAGAAAGACTTGTTCAAATTTTAATGGGGGACTTTAATACGCAATTGGGTAAGGTGGTCGGCTACTCAAAACCCAATTCGAATCTTGAGTGCCAAAATCCTATCGGAGCACTCGCGACCGCGATTTAATAAACTTCAAAATTCACTCACTACTTGGCATCTTGGTGCTCAATCTCTTGCAGGATCTACCTTTGTGCAGTGGACGGTAGCCTGCACTTTTCTGAGACCCTGAGCAGCAGGCGTCCTTCCTGCCCAACAGGCGTCTCCTGCAGTCTGCGCCGCTCCCCCAACCATATCCACCAGCCATTGACAGGATCCATCACTACCCTAACCACGGTTTTTTTTTTTTTTACTCGCGAATCTAACACTGTGTCTTTGTTTACGGCACAATTTTATTTGCAAATTTTTACGGAAACGTTCCCTATACATTTTATTTCACGCGGATCTAACACTCCCGACTTTACACTCGCACACTACAAGAATTTTCGGCACGATTTAATTTTACACAAAATGAAAACTTTTTTTAAATTATTTAACCTCATCAGTATATGCGCACATTGTAATGTATTATTGCCTTTCTAATTGTAAGCCATTTTTAATTAATTGTCAGCACTCGAGTCCAATTGTACATCCAATTGTACATTTTCTAAAAAATCTGAAAAAAAAAATTAAAAAAGTCTTAAAATAAAGTGAATGTTGGTATGTATGAAACATTCAGTATCAAATACCAGATCAAACCAAACCAGACCCAACCAGTCCAAACCAGACCAAATCGGAACAAACTAAGGTAAACCAAAGTAAATCAGACCAAACCAGATCAAATCAGATCAAACCAGATCAAACCAAACCAGATCCAATCAGTTCAAACCAGACCAAACCAGAACAAACCAAACCGGAGCAAACCAGATCAAACCAAACCAGACCCAACCAAAACAGACCAAACTAAACCACACTAAACCAAACCAGAACAAACCAGACCATACCTGACCAAACCATAAGAAACCAGACCATACCTGACCAAACCATAAGAAACCCAAAGGTGAAAATAACAATAAGAAAGTCAAAGGTGAAATACAAACCCATAGCGAAGCAACCGGCATCACACAAATAGGAAAGATAAAAAACGGAAACCTGCTGCTGGCTCTCGATAAACAAAAAGGAGACGTTGAAAAATTAGGAGACATCCTCAAAGTAAGGCTGGGGTATAAAAATATCCTTATGAACAACTCGGACAAAAAAACGGTTCTACACATCAGAAGACTAGATGCGATTACCACTCCTGAGGAGGTAAAGCAGGCCCTAGAAACGGCTGCAGAAACAAGAATACAAGGACAGATAAACGTTGAGGTTAGTAACATGAGACCCTCCTACGGGGAATGCCAGGTAGCCACAGTTATGACGACCGGAGAAGTCGCTGAGGAACTATGTAAGATGAAAGAAGTTCTAATAGGGGTCAACTTTTGTAGCATAGAGCAGAGGATAAATGTCAAGAGATGCTTCCGATGCTGGAGGCTTGACCATGTTGCAAAGGATTGTAAAGGGGAAGACAGGACCAAAAGCTGCTTAAACTGCGCAGAGGGAGGACATCTAGCGAAGAACTGCGTAAAGGAAAGCTACTGCCCGCTGTGCGAAAAGAAAGGTCATAGAGCGGACAGCGCCAAGTGCCCTAAATACAGACAGGCGCTGGCACTTTCAAGGTAATACAAACAAACCTAAACAGGTGCAGGGCAGCACAAGATCTACTAATAGCCACAGCTGCTCAGACACAAACCAGCGTATTAATTGTAAGTGAGCCAAATAAAAACATGACTGATGATGACAGGTGGTTCACCGATGTTGATAAGGATGTGGCAATAAGAGTTATGGACAGAATGATAAAAGTAAATAAAGCAGGAAAGGAAACAGGGTGTGTATGGATAAATACAGAGGAGCTACTGATTTTCGGATGCTATAGCTCACCAAATGGGGACAAAATACATCTTGAAAGATTACTTCATACCATAAAAAGTAGGGTTAGATTCATTAAACCAAAATATGTAATCATAGCTGGTGACCTAAATGCTAAATCATGTGTATGGGGATCTCCAAAAGATGATGAAAGAGGGGACATACTATACGAATGGATCTGCGAAATGAATATGATCGTGGCAAATACGGGAACGGAACCAACGTTTAGAAGGGGAAACAGCGAATCATACATAGATATCACCATACATAGCGAAAATATGAACAATAGGATAAAAAACTGGATGGTACATGACGCAGAAAACCTTAGCGACCACCAAAATATTACTTTTGAAATCGCTATAGAAGACCGTGAACAAATAAATAAAAAAAGGAAAATACAACCAGGATGGAAAATAAAAAAGGAAGGAATAGAAAGGTTCACAGAAAACCTAGGAAAAATCATAGAACTCAGGAAAATGAGCTACGATCACAAAATAGATGCAACAAGCTGCCAAGCTGTCCTAACCCAGGCATGCAATGAATCTTTCGCGAAGAAAGGAAACAAACCAAGTAATAAGAAACCCATATACTGGTGGAATAATGAAATAGCCACAATAAGAAAAGAAGTGCTGACTAGAAAGCGAAAAATGACACGCATAAATAAAAAAACTTGGGAAAGACGCGAACTTAAAGAAGAGATCTATAGTAGATACATCGAGGGCAGAAGAAAATTAAAAGAAGAAATCAGAAAAGCCAAGGAACAGGCGTGGAGGAACATTTGCAACGAAATAGACAATAATATATGGGGGGATGGATATAAGATAGTATGTAAAAAAATGAAAATAATGCCAAAGATACAACTTACAGATGACGAACTGATAACACAAACAAAGAAACTCTTCCCAAGAGGGGAGGTACAGAACTGGACCTACCAAGAAATAAACAAAGAAGAAATACCAGCAATCACAACAAAAGAGCTAACTGCAGCATCAAGGAAACTGAAAAGTAAAAAAGCCACAGGAGTAGATGGCATTCCGTCAGAAATAGTAAAACAAGCAATTATAAGCCAACAAAGTTACCTCCTAGAGGTTGCAAACGAAACCCTACGGTCAAACAAATTTCCAGAAGAGTGGAAAAAGGGCAGATTATTACTAATAGAAAAACCAAAGAAAGATCCAATGGCGGAGACAAAATACAGGCCAATATGTCTATTGAACAGTATGGCCAAACTAATGGAAGGCATAATTGGGGATAGAATAGTAAAAGAGCTGGAAAGGAAGGGAGATCTCGCAAACTTACAATTTGGCTTTCGAAAAGGTAGAAGTACAATACACGCCGTGAACAAAATACAGAAGATCGTAAACGACATTAATACAATAAACTATAGAGATAGGCCATACTGCATTATTGTAACAATAGACGTGGCAAATGCGTTTAACACTGCAGCATGGGTAGAAATCATAAAATAAATGGAGGAACGAAAACTATCAACATACCTTATCAACGTAACTAAAAGTTAACTTCAAAACCGGACACTTGAAATAGGGGAGAATAGTGAAATAGAGGTCACACGTGTAGTGCCCCAGGGCTCGGTATTAGGACCTCTATTTTGAAATATCCTATATGACGGTATCCTAAGGCTCCCTGTAGGAAGAAATGTGACTCTAGTCGCATACGCAGACGACCTGGCAGTCATTGTGAAAGGTAGAAATATGGAAGAGATCTCACACATCACAAATAAGACCATAAATAAGATAAGCATATGGATGAGAGACAAAAAACTCAAAATGGCTCCTGAGAAAACAGAAGCCGTAATGCTGGCAGGAAGAAGAAAAATCCCCAATATGGTTATTAAAGTAGAAGGGATAAACATCCACACGGAAAAATATATAAAATATCTGGGAATAATAATAGATAAAGATATGAAAATGAGGAAGCACATTAAGCAGACGGCGAGGAAATCCGGAAAAACTGCTACGGCCCTAGAGAGATTAATGCCTAATATTGGCTGCCTATCTGCTGTGCCTACAGGACAGCGTCCACAGAGGCGCTGCAAGCGATTGCGGGGATACCCCCAATTGAACTAATGACAGAAGAGAGAACCACTGCATTTGCAGACAAGAATAAAACGAAGCTCGAGCTGAAAGCCAACACGTTAGGGAAATGGCAGGACAGATGGGCCAAGGAGACCGGATCGGCAGTATGGACCAAAAGACTAATACCCGATCTGAAAAAATGGGTAAATGGGAAACATGGAAACCTAAATTATTACATTACACAGATACTTACCAACCACGGGGACTTCAGAGCTTACCTGAAGCGTTTTAAAATCATAAGTGAGGAAAACTTCGAGTTGTGCAATCTAAAAGAGGATGCTGAGCACACCTTTTTTGTATGCCCAAGGTGGGTAAAGGAAAGAATGGAGATGATAACGAAAATAAAGTACGAGCTTACACCAGAGAACATAGTTAATTGCATGCTGGAAAATGCCGAAAACTGGGATCAAATAGCAAGAACCATGGAGAATATTCTAAAACAAAAAGAGCAGAGAGCAACCTAGAGGAGAGGACTGATGGAGGAAAACTCACTGAAGAAATGCCAGATGGTAGTACCGGTGCGGTTTTCCCAAAAAAAAAAAAAAAAAACATAAGAAACCAGACCAAACCAAACCAGACCATACCTGACCAAACCATAAGAAACCAGACTATACCTAAGCAAACCATAAGAAAGCAGACCAAACCAAACCAAACCAGGCCAGAGGTACTTTAAAGTGTAAACTTAAAATACACTCATGTGGTATAAAAGAGCTTTTTAGGGTTCCGTTGTTATCAACAACGAACCCTATAGTTTAACTTATAGTTTCGATATGTCCGTCCAGCCGTCCGTCCGTAGTTTAGTTCAGAGACTATTAGAAATATAAAGCTGTAATTTGGCGGGATTTCTTTTTATAGATTAGCACGCCTAGTTTCATATAGTCTCATCGAGTATTTTGTAGTCTCATCTAATCATATCCAAACTGATCTAGCCTCATAAAGTTTCATCCGGTTTCATCCGGTTTTATTTTCATCTCATCTAGTAACACGTAGTCTAATTTAGTCTAAGCTAGTCTAATCTAGTCCAATCCACTCTAAACTAGACTGATCTAGTCCAATATAATCTAATCTAGCCTAATCAAGCCTCATCAAGTCTTATCTATTCTCATCTAGTCTCATCTGGTTTCATCAAGTCGCATCTAGCCTCATCTCATCTTATTTAGTCACAACGAGTCTCATCTGGTCTTATCTAGTCCCATGAATGCTCACCAAATTCATAAAACTTCATCTAATTTAATATAGTATCATCTAATCTTAAACAAACTCATCTAGCCTTATCAAGTCTCGTCCGGTTTCATTTAATCTCATCTAGTCTAATTTAGTCTAATCTGTTCTAATCTAGTATAATCTAGTCTCATCTAGTCTCAATTGGTTTCATCAAATCTCATCTAGCGTTCTCTAATTTTATCTAGTCTTATCTAATCTTATACAAACTCATCTAGCCTTAGCAAGTCTCATTTGGTTTCACTTAAACACATTAAGTCCCATCTAGTCTAATTTAGTGTAATCTAGTCTAATTTATGCTAATCTAGTCTAAAATAGTCCAATCTAGTCTGATCTAGTGTAAATTATTCTAATCTTATATAATCTCGTCTAATCTAATCTTATCCAGACTCATCTGGTTTCATCTAGTCACAACTAATCACATCTAGTGTTATCTGGTTTCATCTAATCTCATTTAGTCTCATGTGTATTCATTCATCTATAGTATCCTCAAATCTCGTCTAGTCTCATATGGTTTCATTTAGTCTCATGTAGTCTCATTTTAATTTCATTTACTCCTATCGTAATAATAATTGCGATATTTATTTATTTTAAATAAAATAAAAAAATCATGTGAAATCGGGTAAAATCAGAAAGGAAAACAATATTGATAAATAAATCGCGTGTTCATATTACGTGAATTATAGCGTGTACTCAATGTTATTTCCAGTGGCATCGGGTGAAGATGAATTTCTAAGAATTTCTGTGGTCGCGTGAACAATTTGTTACCGGTTGTCATGGTGACATGCATAAATTAACTTCGCCGGCCGATCTCGCCATATGCAAGGACCAATCAAAACACAATTATAACCAAAATTTGCATTTTTTCGAATTACAATCTTGTTCAAAATTTTGAAAACTACAATATATCGGGGATAAACTAACCTTTGACCTCGCGCAGATTTCCTGAATCTCGGCACGGTATTTCCGGGAATTCCTCGCGCTTTTCCGGGAACGAAACACAACACAGCTTTGGCACGGCGAGCACTGAGCTCAGTAAGGGTTCACACATGCGCACCAACAAATCAAAGCCTACTCTGATTTAAAAGTCAAGTCTTGTCTGACAAATATTGTCTTTATAATTTTGCTTGTATAGTCTTGTCTGTCTTGCCTTGTCTGTCCAGTCAAGACCGACAAGAGTAGACAGACAAGATTAGACAGACAGACTAGACAGACTAGACAGACTAGACAGACTAGACAGACTAGACAGACTAGACAGACTAGTCAGACTAGACAGACTAGACAGACTAGACAGACTAGACAGACTAGACAGACTAGACAGACTAGACAGACTAGACATACTAGACAGACTAGACAGACTAGACAGACTAGACAGACAAGATTAGACAGATAAGACTAGACAGACAAGAGTAGAAGTAGAGTAGACAAACCAAACCAGACCCAACCAGTCCAAACCAGACCAAACCAGGGAACACCAGATCAAACCAGACAAAATCAGATCAAACCAGGCCTTACCAGTACAAACCAGAACAAATCAGACCAAACCAGACCAAACCGGATCAAACAAAGCCAAACCAGACCCTACCAGTCCAAACCAGACCATATCAGACCAAACCATACTAAACCAGATCAAACCAAGCCAAACCAGACCCAAAAAGTCTAAACCAGGGAAAACCAGATCAAACCAGATCAAACCAAACCAAACCAGACCCTACCAGTCCAAACCAGACCAAATCAGACCAAACCAGACCAAACCAAATCAAACCAAGCCAAACCAGACCCTACCAGTCCGATCCAGACCAAACCAGACCAAATCAGACCAAACCACATCAAACCACATCAAACCAAGCCAAACCAGACTCAACCAGTCGAAACCAGACCAAATCAGACCAAACCAGATCAAACCAAACCAAACCCAACCAGTCCAAACCAGAAGAAACCAAACCAAACCAGGCCAGAGGTAATTTAAAGTGTAAAATTAAAATACTACTCATGTAGTATAAAAGAGCTTTTTTGGATTTCGTTGTTATCAATAACGTATCCTTACATTTTGAGATAAATTTCTAAGAATGTGTGTGGTCACATGACCAATTTGCTACCGGTTGTCATGACAACATGCATAAATTAACTTCGCCGGCCGATCTCGCCACATAGAAAGGACCAATCAAAACGCAATTATAACCAAAATTTACATTTTTTTTCGAATTACAATCATTTTCAAAATTTTGAAGACTACAGTATATCGGGGATAAACTAACCTTTGAGTTTGCGCAGATTTCCTGAATCTCGGCACGGTATTTCCGGGAATTCCTTCCGATTTTCCGGGAACGAAACACAATGCAGCTTTGGCACGGCGAGCACTGAGCTCAGTAAGGGTTCACACATGCGCACCAACAAATAAAAGCCTACTGTATTTAAAAGTCAAGTCTTGTCTGACAAATATTGTCTTTATAATTTTGCTTGTGTAGTCTTGTCTGTCTAGGCTTGTCTGTCTAGTCTTGTCTGTCTTGCCCTGTCTGTCCAGTCAAGACAGACAAAAGTAGACGGACAAGACTAGACAGACAAGATTACAGATAAGACTAAACAATACCAATCCAACCAGTCCAAAAATCCATCCAATCCAACCACCAACCAGTCCAAACTATATCAGATAAGACAGACAAGATTACACAGACAAGAGTAGACAGACAAGAGTAGACAGACAAACCAAACCAGACCCAACCAGTCCAAACCAGACCAAACCAGACCAACCAGGGAAAACCAGATGAAACCAGACCAAACCAGATCAATCCAGGCCTTACCAGTCCAAACCAGACCACATCAGACCAAACCAGATCAAACCAAGCCAAACTAGACCCTACCAGTCCAAACCAGACCAAATCAGACAAAACCAGATCAAACCAAGCCAAACCAGACCCAACCAGTCTAAACCGGGGAAAACCAGATCAAACCAGATCAAACCAAACCAAACCAGACTCTACCAGTCCAAATCATACTAAACTAGATCAAACCAGATCGAACCAAGCCAAACCAGACCCTACCAGACCAAACCAGACCAAATCAGACCAAACCAGATCAAACCAAACCAGACCCGACAGATAAGACTAGACAGACAAGATTACACAGACAAGAGTAGACAGACAAGAGTAGACAGACAAACCAAACCAGACCCAACCAGTCCAACCCAGACCAAACCAGAGCAACCAGGGAAAACCAGATCAAACCAGACCAAACCAGATCAATCCAGGCCTTACCAGTCCAAACCAGACCAAATCAGACCAAACCAGATCAAACCCAGCCAAACTAGACCCTACCAGTCCAAACCAGACCAAATCAGACAAAACCAGATCAAACCAAGCCAAACCAGACCCAACCAGTCTAAACCAGGGAAAACCAGATCAAACCAGACCAAACCAGATCAAACCAAACCAAACCAGACCCTACCAGTCCAAATCATACCAAACTAGATCAAACCAGATCGAACCAAGCCAAACCAGACCCTACCAGTCCAAACCAGACCAAACTAGATCAAACCAAGCCAAACCAGACCCAACCAGTCTAAACCAGGGAAAACCAGATCAAACCAGACGCTACCAGTCCAAACCAGACCAAGCCAGATCAAACCAAATCAAACCAAGCCAAACGAGACCCTACCAGCCCAAACCAGACCAAACCAGACCAAACCAGATAAAACCAAACCAAACCCAACCAGTCCAAACCAGAAGAAACCAGACCAAACCAAACCAATCCAGGCCAGAGGTAATTTAAAGTGTAAAATTAAAATACACTCATGTAGTATAAAAGAGCTTTTTAGGGTTTCGTTGTTATCAACAACGAATCCTTACATTTTGAGATAAATTTCTAAGAATGTGTGTGGTCACATGACCAATTTGCTACCGGTTGTCATGACAACATGCATAAATTAACTTCGCTGGCCGATCTCGCCATATGCAAAGGACCAATCAAAACGCAATTATAACCAAAATTTGCATTTTGTCGAATTACTAATCATTTTCAAAATTTTGAAAACTACAATATATCGGGAATAAACTAACCTTTGAGTTCGCGCAGATTGCCTGAATCTTGGCACGGTATTGCCGGGAATTCCTCGCGATTTTCCGGGAACGAACACAACACAGCTTTGGCACCGCGAGTACTGAGCTCAGTAAGGGTTCACACATGCGCACCAAGAAATCAAAGCCTACTCTGATTTAAAAGTCAAGTCTTGTCTGAAAAGTCTCGTCTTTAGAATGATTTATTTATATTAAAAATTGATACAAATTTAAAGAATAAAATGTTGTCAATGTTTATTATTTAACTTTATATATTGCTTGTAATTTTCCTCTAGGCGAATAATATAAAATATGACTCGACTTCAAACCATTCCAATATAATGTATTTCTAATCAGAGCCCTTCCTGTGTTGAATCCAATTTCAATAGTCTTTATTTTGATATTTTGGTAACAATTTTTCTTTTAATCTACGTTTCATTTAAACTTGACTACTTTAATTTTTGCCCATCGATTATTATATATTAAACAAATTCATCTAGCTTTAGGAAGCCTCGTCTAGTTTCATTTAATCTCATCTAGTCTAATTTAGTCTAATCTGTTCTAATCTAGTATAATCTAGTCTCATCTAGTCAATTGGTTTCATCAAGTCTCGTCTAGCGTCATCTAATTTTATCTAGTCTTATCTAATCTTATACAAACTCATCTAGCCTTAGCAAGTCTCATTTGGTTTCATTTAAACGCATATAGCCCCATCTAGTCTAATTTACTGTAATCTAGTCTAATTTATGCTAATCTATAATAAACTAGTCTGATCTAGTGTAATTTATTCTAATATTATATAATCTCGTCTAATCTTATCCAGACTCATCTGATTTCATCTAGTGTCAACTAATCTTATCCGGTTCCATCTAATCTCATTTAGTCTCATCTGTATTCATCTAGTATCGTCAAATCTCGTTTAGTCTCATATGGTTTCATTTAGTCTCATGTAGTCTCATTTTAATTTCATTTACTCCTATCGTAATAATAATTACGATATTTATTTATTTTAAATAAAATAAAAAATACATTTAAAATCGGGTAAAATCAGAAAGGAAAACAATATTGATAAATAAATCGCGTGTTCAAATTACGTGAATTATAGCGTGTACTCAATTTTATTTGCAATGGCATCGGGTGAAGGTGAATTTCTAAGAATTTCTGTGGTCGCGTGAACAATTTGTTACCGGTTGTCATGGCGACATGCATAAATTAACTACGCCGGCCGATCTCGCCATATGCAAGGACCAATCAAAACACAATTATAACCAAAATTTCCATTTTTTCGAATTACAATCATTTTCAAAATTTTGAAAACTACAATATATCGGGGATAAACTAACCTTTGACCTCGCGCAGATTTCCAGAATCTCGGCACGGTATTTCCGGGAATTCCTCGCGATTTTCCGGGAACGAAACACAACACAGCTTTGGCACGGCGAGCACTGAGCTCAGTAAGGGTTCACACATGCGCACCAACAAATCAAAGCCTACTCTGATTTAAAAGTCAAGTCTTGTCTGACAAATATTGTCTTTATAATTTTGCTTGTATAATCTTGTCTGCCTAGTCTTGTCTGACTAGGCTTGACTGTCTTGTCTTGTCTGTCTTGCCTTGTCTGTCCAGTCAAGACAGACAAGAGTAGACAGACAAGACTAGACAGACAAAATTAGACAGACAAGATTAGACAGACAAGAGTAGAAGACAAGATTAGACAGACAAGAGTAAACAGACAACACTAGACAGACAAGACTAGACAGACAAGATTAGACAGACAAGATTAGAAAGACAAGATTACACAGACAAGAGTAGACAGACAAACCAAACCAGACACAACCAGTCCAAACCAGACCAAACCAGGGAACACCAGATCAAACCAGACCAAATCAGATCAAACCAGGCCTTACCAGTACAAACCAGAACAAACCAGACCAAATCAGATCAAATCAAACCAAACCAGACCAAACCAGATGAAACAAAGCCAAACCAGACCCTACCAGTCCAAACCAGACCAAATCAGACCAAACCAGACTAAACCAGATCAAACCAAGCCAAACCAGACCCAACCAGTCTAAACCAGAGAAAACCAGATGAAACCAGACCAAACCAGATCAAACAAAGCCAAACCAGACCCTACCAGTCCCTACCAGACCAAATCAGACCAAACCAGACTAAACCAGATCAAACCAAGCCAAACCAGACCCAACCAGTCTAAACCAGGGAAAACCAGATCAAACCAGACCAAACCAGATCAAACCAAACCAGACCCTACCAGTCCAAACCAGACCAAATCAGACCAAACCAGACCAAACCAAATCAAACCAAGCCAAACCAGACCCTACCAGTCCGAACCAAACCAAACCACATCAAACCACATCAAACCAGTCCCAACCAGTCCAAACCAGACCAAATCAGACTTAACCAAATCAAACCAAACCAAACCCAACCAGTCCAAACCACAAGAAACCAGACCAAACCAAACCAAACCAGGCCAGAGGTAATTTAAAGTGTAAAATTAAAATACACTCATGTAGTATAAAAGAGCTTTATAGGATTTCGTTGATATCAATAACGAATCCTTACATTTTAAGATAAATTTCTAAGAATGGGTATGGTCACATGACCAATTTGCTACCGGATGTCATTGCAACATGCATAAATTAACTTCGCCGGCCGATCTCGCCACATAGAAAGCACCAATCAAAACGCAATTATAACCAAAATTTGCATTTTTTTCGAATTACAATCATTTTCAAAATTTTGAAGACTACAATATATTGGGGATAAACTAACCTTTGAGTTCGCGCAGATTTGATGAATCTCGGCACGGTATTTCCGGGAAATCCTCGCGATTTTCCGGGAACGAAACACAACACAGCTTTTGCACGGCGAGTACTGAGCTCAGTAAGGGTTCACACATGCGCACCAACAAATCATAGCCTGCTGTGATTTAAAAGTCAAGTCTTGTCTGACAAATATTGTCTTTATAATTTTGCTTGTGAAGTCTTGTCTGTCTAGTCTTGTCTCTCTAGGCTTGTCTGTCTAGTCTTGTCTGTCTTGCCTTGCCTGTCCAGTCAAGACAGACAGGAGTAGACGGATAAGACTAGACAGACAAGATTAGACAGATAAGACTAGACAGATAAGACTAGACAGACAAGATTACACAGACATGAGTAGACAGACAAGAGTAGACAGACAAACTAAACCAGACACAACCAGTCCAAACCAGACCAATCCAGGGAAAACCAGACCAAACCAGATCAATCCAGGCCTTACCAGTCGAAACCAGACCAAACCAGATCAAACCAGATCAAACCAAGCCAAACCAGACCCTACCAGTCCAAACTAGACCAAATCAGACCAAACCAGATCAAACCAAGCTAAACCAGACCCAACCAGTCTAAACCAGGGAAAACCAGATCAAACCAGACCAAACCAGATCAAACCAAACCAAACCAGACCCTACCAGTCCAAACCAGAGCAAATCAGACCAAATCATACCAAACCAGATCAAACCAAGCCAAACCAGACCCTACCAGTCCAAACCAGACCAAATCAGACCAAACCAGATCAAACCAAGCCAAACCAGACCCAACCAGTCTAAACCAGGGAAAACCAGATCAAACCAGACCAAACCAGACCAAACCAGATCAAACCAAACCAAACCAGACGCTACCAGTCCAAACCAGACCAAATCTGACCAAATTTAGATTATTTCTAATTATTAGAAATAACACTTTATATTTAATAATAAACTTAATAAAGACGGAACAAAGCTTGAATATATAAATATACTCAACCTTTCCGGAACTCTATAATTCCGTCTTTATTAAGTTTATCTGATTATCTATAATGTTGTATGGTTTTACCAATTCAAAACTTTATATTTAAAATAACTACAATAGTTTTTTCTTCAAAATAAAAAATTAAAAAAGTTAAAAATATTATTATTATTAATTTCAATAAATATTTTGAGAACTTTTTTTTAATACAATGCTTGATTATTGTTTAATATATTAACGATACAAGAACATTTCATTTAATTTTTCTGTTGAAACTTCACGTCTTTGCTGGCTTGAAATGGGAAAACTTGGGAAATGGGAAAACATTGAACTGCGGAATTTGTCATCATCAATGAGAAACACTGGCGGTCGAAGTATAACTCAAGCACTCATTGAATTTTTAGTCAAGCTTCGCACAGGCAATTCAAATAAGTTGATATCTACAATTTTAGAGATCGAAGAAGAGCAATTCATGACAAAATATTGTGAACGAGTGACTCAATCTTTCGAACAAGACGTATAAAACGTAAAAAACCTCTTCATTTTGGATTTCATGCAATGTCCAGAAATGATCTCAATCAAAATCATACATCTGCGGTTGATAAAAAACTTAACATAATAATCTCAATGGCAAACTGAAACAATCATTACCAGAGAAAGTGATATTCTGGGCAAGTAAACCATTTACGATTTGTACAACTGATGGATACATTATCGATATGTTAGAACCGTATTAAGCTACCCAAAATGATGCTACTATTATGAGAGATATTATAGATAATCCAAATGGTATATGTAATTTATTAAAACCTGGTGATGAATTTGTGGTTGGTCGTGGGCTGCGTGATGTTAAAGAGCACCTAGAAAGTAAGAGTTTTGAACTATTAAGGCCAGCATTAAAAGGAAAACGCAATCAACTAACAGCCGAGTCGAATGCGTCAAGAAACGTAACGAAAAAACTTAACGAAATTGCGTTGGCCAGTGGAAGCAGTCACGGGATGTTAAAACAAAAGTATCTGCTGGATCAGAAAATTGACAACAAAATGTTTCCTAGAATCGGTACTTTTATTAGAATAGCGTCGTTTTTCCATAATAAATACAGCAAACGCCTAACTTCTGATGCCGAGTGCCTGGATGATATTGTAGAAATGATGAAATGCCAAAATGATGTTGAAAATATGTTAGCTGATGAAGTGACGCAAAATGGCTGGCAACTTAGAAAACTACCGTTTCAGACAGATGATTTAGAATATTTTCCAGAAATGAAGGAAAAAGATCTAAGAATATTTTTCACTGGTTCTTACCAATTTAAACAAGCGATATCCTATTTATCAGAAATGATGGATGAATCGGGTGATATCACCATTCGGAAATGGTCTTAGAAAGATTGTTGCCGCGATTGTTAATTTTTTGTCGCACGGGAGATACTTATCAAAAATTCCTAGGCCTGCTGCAATATTAAATAAACTATTTGATAAAGACGATACTTCAGTTGTGATTCAAGAAGACAGATGAGGATTGATAAAATTCTATTCATCTATATTTTTGCTGTATATATCGTATTTGTTATTCTTTTCTCTGTTGTTTATTTATTGAAAATTAACTTAATAATTTGAAAAAATATGTTCTTTTATCATTAATAAATTTAACTGTGGTTATATCAATGAAATTAATTTAGTAGAATATAATAATAATCGAGCTTTGTAATAAAACAATGTTCTCAAAATATTTATTGAAATTAGTATTAGTATTATAATTATTGTTGTTATTTTGAATATAAAGTGTTATTTCTAATAATTAGAAATAATCTAAATATGCATGAAAACAAGGAAATTAAAACTTGAAACATTAAATAAATGCATTACTTGAGCTAAAAATGGTTGGCCGATCTCGCCATATGCAAAGGACCAATCAAAACGCAATTATAACCAAAATTTTCATTTTTTCGAATTACTAATCATTTTCAAAATTTTGAAAACTACAATATATCGGGAATAAACTTACCTTTGAGTTCGCGCAGATTTCCTGAATCTCGGCACGGTATTTCCGGGAATTCCTCGCGATTTTCCGGGAACGAACACAACACTTTGGCACGGCGAGTACTGAGCTCAGTAAGGGTTCGCACATGCGCACCAACAAATCAAAGCCTACTCTGATTTGAAAGTCAAGTCTTGTCTGACAAATCTCGTCTTTATAATCTTGAATGTTTTATTTATATTAAAAATTGATACAAACTTTAAGAATAAAATGTTGTCAATGTTTATTATTTAACTTTAAATATTGCTTGTAATTTTCTTCCAGCCCAATAATATAAAAACAGACTCAATTTCAAACCATTCCAATATAATGCATTTCTAATCGAGTCAAATTTCAATAGCCTTTATTTTGATATTCTTGTAACAATTTTTGTTCCTTTAATCTACGTTTCATTTAAACTTGACTACTTTAATTTTTGCGAATCTATTATGAATCTGACTGACTGCAAGTCTGACTCATGGGTATTGCAATCCTTTGATATATACATATATATATATATATATATATATATATATATATATATATATATATATATATATATATATATATATATATATATATATATATATATATATATCAATAGTTCGCATTGCGGCTCCACAACGTCTTGAGATTGCAGGGTTTACATACACAGGAGTGTCCGGTTTGCTCCTAATAATAGTTGGACATTTTTTTTTATTTTGTGATATATGGGGTGCTTGAGTAGGCATATCTCAACCCATTAGTTTCAAAACTGGACAGTTTTTAGGACTTTTCTTTGATTTACCAACCTCCATAAAATCCTCCTCCGAACTTTCCAAAGGCTGGCATGGACAACTTTTGTTTGTGCCGTAACTGTTGGCTTTGATTGTGTTTTTTTGGAATTCCTCTAATTCGGGCAAATTTTCGATTTTGTTCTGTTGCTGCACGGAGGGACGGGACAAACTGTTTGCGTTCTGGGAAAAAACGGGAAATCCTCATAACACGGAGAAGCGCACAAGTTTTCTTCACCAAACTCACCAAAAACACACAATCGTGTCGCTTATATTTTTGAGCTCTACAGTTTTGGAACGCTTTTTATTGCAATAATAATTTATTGATATTTATTGATATATATATATATATATATATATATATTACTATCGTACATTCCCTTTAAAGAGAGCGTGTAAACTTGAACAAAATTCATGACAACTCAGTTATGCGGCGATGTTCTTCCCAAATCCTTTTCATTCGTGCACTATGTTCTTTCTTCCGTTCGTCCGTCCACTTTTTTCCTGGCATCTTTGGGAGCAGTTCTTTATCAAATTTATGGTGCATTATGGTGTTTCTAAATTTAACCCGATCATTCATGTAGTGTATCGTGATGTTTAGCTGCTAGAGGTCTTCTTCAGTTTTCTGTATCCATTTGGACCTATTTTTACTGTTAAAGGTAATGTTGAAAATTTGTTTCGTAATTCTGTGCTGGTCCCTTCTGTGTATGTGACCAAAAAATTTAGCTCTTCTCTTTCTGAAAGTGTCAGTGAGAGGTTCTACGGTTTTATACATTTTTGACGATGATCTCTTAATCCATATTCCCTCCTTATTCACAGGCCCAAACATTTTTCGGAGAATTTTATGTTCTTGTTTCTCTATTTCTTTGATTTTTGAGTGACCATGAATTAGTGTTGTATCTGCGGCATAAAGTGCTTCAGGAAGAAGCGTTTAGTGTTGTAGTATATACATATATATATATATATATATATATATATATATATATATATATATATATATATATATATATATATAGATATATGTTGTATTTGAGGTTTTCGCGGATAGATACCTGTGTTGTATTGTTTTCTCGGGGATTCCGCGTTGATGCTGAGGGTTGGATCTGAAAAGAACCGGATTCTTTTCGGCGAACTAACATTCGCCATTCTCAAGAGATATATGCGTCCGTACGGGTCAACCGTTAGACGCATACTATATATATATATATATATATATATATATATATATATATATATATATATATATATATATATATATATATATATATATATATATATATATATAGTATGCATATATATATATATATATATATATATATATATATATATATATATATATCTTTTTATTGCAATAATCTTGTTTGTGTAGTCTTGTCTGTCTAGTCTTGTCTGTCTAGCCTTGTCTGTCTAGTCTTGTCTGTCTAGTCTTGTCTATCTAGTCTTGTCTGTCTAGTCTTGTCTGTCTAGTCTTGTCTATGTAGTCTTGTCTGTCTAGTCTTGTCTGTTTAGTAGTGTTGGTCTAGTCCTGTCTAACTTGTCTTGTCCGACTAAACAAGCCAAGCTGCAACTCTCTCCGTCCCCAAGGAAATAGCAGTTAAAGTAGTTACAAACAGCGGAAGAATAAAGACAGAGATGGTAGAATGCAGGATCCAAGAGAGAATAAATGCTATAAATGTTGGGAAACAGGTCACCATGAAAAAGAGTGTAGAGGACCTGACAGGCGAAATCTATGCCTTAGATGCGGAGAAGATGGTCATAAGGCACAGGATTGCAAGAAGGAAGAATATTGTCCAGTCTGCACGGCTAAGGGACACAGAGCTGACTCGGGAATGTGCCCTATCTTCCGGAAAGACTTATCGGAGGCAATGCGAAATTATCAAATATCAAAATGCCCAGTATAATCGAAATAAATAGCATGCGTTGCCGGGCTGCACTTGACCTACTAAACGCCACAGTAGCAGACCTCAACAGCGACATAATTATCATCAGTGAGCCTAAAAAAAAGAAAATTAACACGGGAGACTGGTTTAAAGAAATAAAGGCATATCGCAACCCATTAGTTCCAAAGCTGACAAGTATTGTCTAACTAGTCTTATGTGACTAGTCTTGTGTATCCAGACTTGTTTGTCCAGAATTGCCTATCTTGTCTTGTCTATCTCCTCTTGTCTCTATAGTCTTGTCTGTCTAGTCTTCTTCATCTAATCTTATCTATCTAGACTTGTCTATCTAGTCCTGTCTCTCTAGTCTTGTCTGTCTAGTCTTGTCTATCCAGTTTTGTCTATCTAGTCTTGTCTGTATAGTTTGGTCTGTCTAGTCATCAAAATCGAAAATTTGCCCGAATTCGAGGAATTCGCAAAAACCACAATCAAATCCAACAATTACCGCACAAACAAAAGTTGTCCATGCCAGTCCTCGGAAAGTTCGGAGGACGATTTTATGGAGGTTGGTAAACCAAAGATAAGACCTAAAATTCAAATTCAAACATCTGATCTGTCTTCCGCCTGTCTTATCTGTCTAATCTTATCTGTTTAATCGTATTTGTCTAGGCTTATCTGTTTGGTCTGGTCTGTCTAGTCTTGTCTCTCTGGTCTTGCCTAGTCTAGTCTCATCTAGCCTCATATAATCTTATCTAGTCACATCTTGTCTCATCTGGTCTTATCTAGTCTCATGAACGCTTATCTGATTTCATCTAGTTTCATCTAGTATTTTCTAGTCTAATCTAATCTTATCCAAACTCATCTAGCCGTATTAAGTCTCATCTAGTGTAGTAGTAAAAACTGATCTAGTCTAATCAATTCTAACCTAATATAATCTAGTCTGATCTAATCTTATCCAGTCTCATGTGGTTTCATCTAGTCTCATCTAGTCTCATCTGATTTTATCTAGTCTCATCAAATCTCGTTTGGTCTCATTTGGTCTCATTTTGTCTCGTTATAATTTCGTGCCGTCCTATCGCAATAATAATTACAATATTTATTTATTTTAAATTAAATTAAAAATTTATTTGAAATCGGGTGAAATCAGCAAGGAAAACAATATTGATAAATAAATCGCGTATTCAAATTACGTGAATTATAGCGTGTACTCAATTTTATTTGCAATGGCATCGGGTGAAGATGAATTTCTAAGAATTTCTGTGGTCGCGTTAACAATTTGTTACCGGTTATCATGACAACATGTATAAATTAACTTCGCCGGCCGATCGCGCGATACGCAAGGACCTATCAAAACGCAATTATAACCAAAATTTGTATTTTTTCAAATTGCGGAATTTATTTTCAAAATTTTGGATCAAAATATCGGGAATTAACTTACCTTTGAGTTCTCGCAGTTTTCCAGAATCTCGGGCCGGTTTCTCCAGGAATTCTTCGCGATTTTCCGGGAATGAAACACAACACAGCTTTCACACGGCGAACAGTGAGCTCAGTAGGGGTTCACACATGCGCACCAACAAATCAAAGCCTACTTTGTAAAAAAATAATAACTAGTCTTAAAATAGTCGTAAAATAATAACTAGTCTTGTCTATCTAATCTTGTCTATGTAGTCTTGACTGACTAATCTTGTCTGTCTAGACTTGCCTGTCTAGTCTTGTCCGTCTAGTCTTCTCTGTCTAGGCTTGTCTGTCTAGCCTTGTATGTTTAATCTTGTCTGTCTCAACAGATGGACAGACAAGACTAGACAGACAATACTAGATGGACAAGACTAGACAGACAAGAGTAGACAGACAAGAGTAGATAGACAAGATTAGACAAACAAGAGTAGACAGACAAGAGTAGACATACTAGAGTAGACAGACAAAGCTAAACAGACAAGATTAGACAGACAAGAGTAGACAGACAAGAGTATACAGACACGACAAGACAGACAAGGCTAGACAAACAATATTAGACAGACAAGAGTGGACAGACAAGAGTAAACAGACAAGAGTAGACAGACAAGAGTAGACAGACAAGAGTAGACAGACAAGAGTAGATAGACAAGAGTAGATAGACAAGAGTAGACAGACAAGAGTGGACAGACAAGAGTAGACAGACAAGAGTAGACAGACAAGAGTAGATAGACAAGAGTAGATAGACAAGAGTAGACAGACAAGAGTAGACAGACAAAATTAGACAGACAAGAGTAGACAGACAAGAGTAGGCAGACGAGAGTAGACAGACAAGAGTAGATAGACAAGAGTAGACAGACAAGAGTAGACAGACAAGTGTAGACAGACAAGAGTAGACAGACAAAAGTAGACAGACAAGAGTAGACAGACATGAGTAGACAGACAAGAGTAGACAGACAAGAGTAGATAGACAAGAGAAGACAGACAAGAGTAGACAGACAAGAGTAGACAGACAAGAGTAGATAGACAAGAGTAGACAGACAAGAGAAGACAGACAAGAGTAGACAGACATGAGTAGACAGACAAGAGTAGACAGACAAGAGTAGATAGACAAGTGTAGACAGACAAGAGTAGACAGACAAGAGTAGACAGCCATGAGTAGACAGACAAGAGTAGACAGACAAGAGTAGATGGACAAGAGTAGACAGACAAGAGTAGACAGACAAGAGTAGACGGACAAAATTAGACAGACAAGAGTAAACAGACAAGAGTAGACAGACAAGAGTAGACACACAAGAGTAGATAGATAAGAGTAGACAGACAAGAGTAGACAGGCAAGAGTAGACAGACAAGTGTAGACAGACAAGAGTGGACAGACAAGAGTAGACAGACAAGAGTAGACAGACATGAGAAGACAGACAAGAGTAGACACACAAGAGTAAATAGACAAGAGTAGATAGACAAGGGTAGACAGACAAGAGTAGATAGACAAGAGTAGATAGACAAGAGTAGACAGACAAAAGTAGACAGCCAAGAGTAGACAGACAAGAGTAGATAGACAAGAGTAGACAGACATGAGTAGACAGACAAGAGTAGACAGACAAGAGTAGATGGACAAGAGTAGACAGACAAGAGTAGACAGACAAGAGTAGACGGACAAAATTAGACAGACAAGAGTAAACAGACAAGAGTAGACAGACAAGAGTAGATAGACAAGAGTAGATAGACAAGAGTAGATAGACAAGAGTAGACAGACAAGAGTAGATAGACAAGAGTAGATAGACAAGAGTAGACAAACAAGAGTAGACAGGCAAGAGTAGACAGACAAGAGTAGACAGACAAGACTAAACTGACAAGACTAGACAGACAAGGCTAGACAGACGAGACTAGACAGACAAGACTAGACAGAATAGTCTAGATCAGACCCGGGCAAATAGCGGCCTGCGGGTCGCATGCGGGCCCTGGCAAAATTTTATGCGGCCCACGAAGCATTTTATATTTTACTTTAATTAAAAAATTATACCTATCGAATGACGACGCGCATGATGAGCTCATGCAGGTGTAGTGGGGACGTAATATGGACGTAATGCAAATATAATGTGAACGTAATGCAGGGAATGCAAGAGTCATTCAAGGAATCCAAGTTTACTTTGTGTAATGTGGTGTAATACTTACGTACTGCGAAGGAATGTGCAGTAATGCATCTAAATATTAACATGTATTGCAAGAGTGGATGACCACTCGGTGGGCTCGTAACAGCAGTGATTTGGAAAGAAGATTTCTCTCCAACGTGGGAATGGATGAACTTCCAATACTCTCAACAAACAATTATGAAGATACAATCCCGCTAGTGCATCAATTCTATTCAAGCTATTCAAGATGCAGCTTGGAAAAGTACGCAAAATACCATACAGCGAGAACTCGAGGGTATCAACTTCCCTAAAGAAATAAAAAACCTGATAACCTTAAGACGCAGACTTAGAAGACGTTGGCATCAAACACGAGCACCGCAAGACAAAACCAGCCTACATAGATTAACCCAAAAATTGACAAGAGAGATTAAAATACAAAAAAACAAGTATATCAACATCTTCCTCTCAGGACTAACCGCTGACAACACCCCAGAATATTCTCTGTGGAAGGCAACAAAAGCGACCGATTACTCAAATAACTCCGATACGCAAACCAAACGGTAAGCGGGCTCGTAACAGCAGTGGAAAGCAGACACTTTTGCAGAGCATTTGGAAAGCAGATTTCTCTCCAACGCGGGACTGGATGAACTTCCAATACTCCCAACAAACAACTATGAAGATACAATCCCGCTAGTAACACCCAAAGAGGTAGCCAAAGAAATTCGCACAAATCTAAATCCAAAGATAGCGCCCGGATTCGACCTAATTACCGGTACATTCCTGAAAAAAATAAGGAGAAAAACCTGGGTCAAGCTCACTATATTCAATGCCGCAATTCGTCTAAAGCATATGGTCTAAGGTCTCGGAAGTAATTGTGCTACAAAAGCTCCTCTTGTTTTTTCTTGATGCATTCCTTCCATCGGAGTTTTGCGTAAGAATCTCAATGATGTGGAGTCCTATCAGCCAATCGCATTACTGTCGATCAGATTCAAACTCTTTGAGAAGCTGATCATGAAACGTCTCAAGCTAGTTATAAACAAATATGAGTTGGTGCCTGCGCATTAGTTAGGATTTCGAAACAACCACTTAAAAATTGACCAAGTTCACAGCATTACCAACCCCACCGAAAAACCGCTAGAAGATAAAAACGTTTGCTCTATTATGTTCCCAGACTACGCACAAGCGTTTGAACGGATATGGCATGAAGGCCTACTGCACAAACTCAAATCCATCCTGCTTGACCCGTGCTATAAAATACTAAAATCATACCCATCCGAAAGAAAATATCGTATTGAATATGAGGAAGCGTTTTACGGTCTTCGGAACATCAGATGTTTGAGAATTAACAATTAAAAAAACCGGCCAAGTGCGAGTTGTGACTCGCGCACCGAGGGTTCCGTACAAACTTGTAAGTAAGGTATCTTTTTTTGTGGAGGACGTAGCAAGCACATTCAGTTAACTTGACAAGTGGCCCTCCTGAAATCACGACCATCTTAGTACGGCTGCAAGCATAACCTCAAGATGTCGCTGCCGTACGATGGAATTCTACCCTATATTTTATTACCATACATCCCCCATTCACTATGAGTGTTTAGGGGTTCTGGAACTTCACTATTTGTTTTTACTGCTCAATTTTGCCTGTATACCTATATACCTTGTATAAAGGTATACAGGGTATTTTTTTTTAAATAACGCGAGTATTTTTAAACTTCTAAAAAGAAAACTTTATTTTAGTATTACACTTATCCACTAACTTATATTAAGATTTAACTATATCTAGATCTAATATAAACTAACATGTTAACTATTTCTAGATCTATTTCGATACTCTTAACATTAAGTTGTTCAATTGACTGCTATTGGGCAATTGACTACCAAAAAATATAGGGCGTACGTGATTTAAGTATATGTAGATTATAAAGAAAAATTAGACGAAATATATTATATATACAGGATGTTACAGGACTTGAGTATGTCGTATGTCGGTTATAAACAAGCAAAATTTAGACATAATATATACCCTGTATATATTATGTATATGAGCGTACGTGATGAAATTCATAAGGAATATAAACAAAGAAAATTCAGAATAAACAGCTTGGTGGTGACACATACTTTTTAACTTTCGGACCTAACCGAAGAGGACAGAACCGAGGATGACCTAACTGTATGCAACCCATATGCTTCTGGTGGCTGACAATACCACGCAACAGATTAGTGTATTTTCATAAGCTTCTAATAGTAAATTCACATTTTTCTTGTAATTAAACTACATATTTACGGTTTTCAGATTTTTCCCTTTACATGTGCTGTAATACACCGCTTCTTGCCAAATTTCATGATTTTAGGTCAACGGAAAGTACTCTATAGGTCTTGATCCCTTGTGAAATCGCAAAATATGAGACATAAACGGGCATATCTTTTGATCGCGTTGACTTACAAGTTTGATTTTTTCACAGCTAAAAGAGACCGCAGACCCGAGTATTTGATACAAATTTCAACTTGTTACCTCAACGCGTTCCTGTGAAAAATGATCTTGACAGACAGACAGACAGACGGACAACAAAGTGATCCTATACGGGTTCCGTTTTCGGTACGGAACCCTAAAAAGGACTGTATGTTTTTAGGGATTCTGAACAAAGATGGCATTAATAAAACAAGTCTATAGTGATATATCATAACAATACAATAACTAAGCTTTAATTGAACATTAGATATAAACAGGCAATTAACAATAAGTTGAGAACAATAATGAGTTGTAAATTGAAAGAATAATTGAACATTAACATTGGGAATAACATGAATAGTATAAGTTGTGAA